>CP054668.1:22773322-23373322 GCA_013348765.1 Carpinus viminea
CCATACGTATATAACTTATGCATGGCACGCATGCGGCGAGATCTACGAAGGCATCAATTGCTTCTCCTCAGTCATTTTGTTTTAAAATTAATTAAAAGAATTCAAAAATTACCATTTGAATGAAAGTCATCAAATTATTGCGAACAAAGATGGAGGACATCTAACCTATCAAACATATAATCTAGTCAATGAATATAAGAACTCAATTAAATGATGAGAACAATAATAAAAAATGAGAAAAATTTAAAGAATAAAAATTACTAACGTGGGATGTGATAACACGTGGGTAATAGATAGGTCTCAATTACCGTTAGTAATATAACGTGTTTCTAGGAAAGGTCATGATCAAATCACAAGAGATGTTAAGCAAAATTTGTACTTAAATACGTAATCGAGTTAATGAATATAAAGTTATTAATTCACCAACCTAAGTTAATATCTAATTAGTTAATATAATATAATTAAACCACATATGATAATAAGTCTGCCAAAAAAAAAAAATTACATTTGCTAACGTGGGAGTTGACCACACGTTAGCAATTGCTAACGTGTGAGTCAGTCCCACGTTAGGAAATGTAATTTTTTTTTTTTTTTTTTGGCTGTGTTGTAAAACTAATTAACGAATAATGAGGTGATTAATGATTAAACCCTAAAACGGTCACTAATGAAGTGAAGCCTTGTTAATTTAGAAATCATATTGATTAATGAACTAAAACCCTAGTTAATTGACATACTCCCTAAGTAATGAACTAACATAATTAACTAATGGAATTCACAAAACAATAACAATAATTTTTCCCTAAAAAAAAAAAACAATTCACATTTACTAACGTGGTGAAGGGTTACACGTGGGAAATTACTAACGTGTAGGTTGCTGACACGTTAGAAATTGCTAACGTGTAACCCAGTCCCACGTTAGTAACTGTGGATTGTTTTTTTTTTTTTTTGGGTCATTAATGTGACCTAATATTTTCATGTTGATCAATGATCTTCACACTCAAATTGATAAACCGAAAGAATTCAAAAGTGGACCAGTTGTGAACGAAAGTCATAAACAAAGCTCCCATTGCAGTAGCAAAGATGGAGGACGTCTCGAGAGCACGGGTCCCAACAGATCCATTCGCATGCAGAGATTGAGAAGAACCAAGTTGATGAGACACGCTGAAAAAAATGAGATAAGTTTAAAGAATAAAAAATCGACAAATATGGTAACCCTAGATAGGTCTACGGTTACCAAATATAGTAGTTAGGAAAGGTGCGCAATCCAAATCACAAGAGATCCGTTCGCATGCAGAGATTGAGAAGAACCAGACCAATGAGGCACGCACCTTAAAAATAAGCGAAATCGTGAAAAAAAAAAACCCCGACTGTAAATAACAAAATTTGTACTTAAATACGTAATCGAGTTAATGAATATAAAGTTATTAATTCACCAACCTAAGTTAATATCTAATTAGTTAATATAATATAATTAAACCACATATGATAATAAGTCTGCCAAAAAAAAAAATTACATTTGCTAACGTGGGGGTTGACCACACGTTAGCAATTACTAACGTGTGAGTCAGTCCCACGTTAGGAACTGTAATTTTTTTTTTTTTTTTTTTTGTGTTGTAAAACTAATTAACGAATGATGAGGTGATTAATGATTAAACCCTAAAACGGTCACTAATGAAGTGAAGCCTTGTTAATTTAGAAATCATATTGATTAATGAACTAAAACCCTAGTTAATTGACATACTCCCTAAGTAATGAACTAACGTAATTAACTAATGGAATTCACAAAACAATAACAATAATTTTTCCCTCAAAAAAAAAAACAATTCACATTTACTAACGTGGTGAATGGTGACACGTGGGGAATTACTAACGTGTAGGTTGCTGACAAGTTAGAAATTGCTAACGTGTAACCCAGTCCCACGTTAGTAACTGTGGTTTTTTTTTTTTTCCGGTCATTAATGTGTGCTAATATTTTCATGTTGATCGATGATCTTCACACTCAAATTGATAAACCGAAAGAATTCAAAAGTGGACCAGTTGTGAACGAAAGTCATAAACAAAGCTCCCATTGCAGTAGCAAAGATGGAGGAAGTCTCGAGAGCACGGGTCCCAACAGATCCGTTCGCATGAATTGAAGAGATTGAGAAGAACCAGGTTGATGAGACACGCTGAAAAAATGAGATAAATTTAAAAATAAAAATCGACAAATATGGTAACCCTAGATAGGTCTGATTACCAAATATAGTAGTTAGGAAAGGTGCATAATCCAAATCACAAGAGATCCGTTAGCATGCGAGATTGAGAAGAACCAGTTGATGAGACACGAAAAAAATGAGATAAATTTAAAAAATAAAAATTGACAAATATGGTAACCCTAGATAGGTCTAAATATAAAAGTTATTAATTCACCAACCTAAGTTAATATCTAATTAGTTAATATAATATAATTAAACCACATATGATAATAATGCAAAAAAAAAAATTACATTTGCTAATGTGGGAGTTGACCACACGTTAGCAATTGCTAACGTGTGAGTCGGTCACACGTTAGGAAATGTAATTTTTTTTTTTTTTTGGCTATGTTGTAAATCTAATTAACGAATAATGAGGTGATTAATGATAAAACCCTAAAACGGTCACTAATGAAGTGAAGCCTTGTTAATTTACAAATTATATTGATTAATGAACTAAAACCCTAGTTAATTGACATACTCCCTAAGCAATGAACTAACATAATTAAGTAATGGAATTCACAAAACAATAACAATAATTTTTCCCAAAAAAAAAAAACAATTCACATTTACTAACGTGGTGAAGGGTTACACGTGGAAAATTACTAACGTGTAGGTTGCTGACACGTTAGAAATTGCTAACGTGTAACCTAGTCCCCGTTAATGCGTAATGGATTGTTTTTTTTTTAGTCATTAATGTGACCTAATATTTTCATGTTGATCAATGATCTTCACACTCAAATTGATAAGCCGAAAGAATTCAAAAGTGGACCAGTTGTGAACGAAAGTCATAAACAAAGCTCCCATTGCAGTAGCGAAGATGGAGGAAGTCTCGAGAAACACGGGTCCCAACAGATCCGTTCGCATGAATTGAAGAGATTGAGAAGAACCGGAGTTGATGAGACATGAAAAAATGAGATAAATTTAAAAATAAAAATCGACAAATATGGTAACCCTAGATAGGTCTACGGTTACCAAATATAATGTTAGGAAAGGTGCAATCCAAATCACAAGGGATCCGTTAAGCATGCGAGAGATTGGGAAGAACCAGACCAATGAGGCACGCACCTTAAAAATAAGCGAAATCGTGAAAAAAAAACCCCCCGACTGTAAATAACAAAATTTGTACTTAAATACGTAATCGAGGTAATGAATATAAAGTTATTAATTCACCAACCTAAGTTAATATTTAATTAGTTAATATAATATAATTAAACCACATATGATAATAAGTCTGCCAAAAAAAAAATTACATTTGCTAACGTGGGAGTTGACCACACGTTAGCAATTGCTAACGTGTGTGTCAGTCCCACGTTAGGAAATGTAATTTTTTTTTTTTTTGGTTTTTTTTTTTTGCTTTGTTGTAAAACTAATTAACGAATAATGAGGTGATTAATGATAAAACCCTAAAACGGTCACTAATGAAGTGAAGCCTTGTTAATTTACAAATCATATTGATTAATGAACTAAAACCCTAGTTAATTGACATACTCCCTAAGCAATGAACTATCATAATTAACTAATGGAATTCACAAAACAATAACAATAATTTTTCCTAAAAAAAAAAAACAATTCACATTTACTAACGTGGTGAAGGGTTACAATTAATTAACTAATTCAATCTTGCCACAAAACAATTGATTTCTGAACATATTTATTAATTACAAAAAAACTAATTTTTGTTCCAAACGGTTGAATGATCTAACATCCTGCATGAAGCTTATGACAAAGATTGAAAATCATTGTCATATTATCAATATAATGTAGTTAATAAGCTAATATAATATAATGAAATGAAACATGACACTTAAGCTGAAAAAAAAAAAAAACCCATAAGCTAACGTGGAAACACATAACACGTTAGCAATTACTAACGTGCTCATGCATGCAACGTTAGCAAATGCTAACGTACGTTGACTTACCACGTTAGCAAATGTAAACTACGTTTTTTTTTTTTGGCATTTTGATTACTTTGCTAATAATTAAAAATAGGTGAAGCCTAAAGAACCAAAATTATTTGTTATGTGAAAGGGTTGAATGATCTAACGTTATAATTAAGCCAATGAGAAACATTGACAATCTAAGATAATTAAAAATGTAAAGTAGTTAATTAACTAGTAAATATAATGTAATTAATCATGAATGGTTTTTTTTTTTGCCTTTAATGTGTACAAATATTTTCATGTTGATCAATGATCTTCACACTCAAATTGACAAACCGAAAGAATTCAAAATTGGGCCAGTTGTCAATGAAACTCATAAACAAAACTCCGATTGAGTAGCAAAGATAAAGGAAGTCTAGAGCAAGTGTCGCAAGAGATCCGTTTCGCATGCGAGATTGAGAAGAACCAAAATGAGGCGCACCTTAAAATAAGCAAAATCGAGGAAAAAAAAACCACTGAGTGTAAATAACAAAATATGTACTTAAATATTGAATCGAGTTAATGAATATAAAGTTATTAATTCACCAACCTAAGTTAATATCTAATTAGTTAATATAACATAATTAAACAACACATGCATGATAATAAGTTCCCCCAAAAAAAAAAACTTACATTTGCTAACGTGGGATTTGGAAACACGTTAGCAATTTCTAACGTGGCAATCAATCCCACGTTAGCAAATGTAATTTTATAATTACTGGTTTTTTTTTTTCCTTTGTTCTTAAACTAATCAATGAATAATGAGGTGATTAATGATTAAACCCTAAAACGGTCATTAACGAAGTGAACCCTTGTTAATTTACCAATCATATTAGTTAACGAACTAAAACCCTAGTTAATTAACATACTCCCAAAGTAATCAACTAACATAATTAAGTAATTGAACTCACAAAACAATAGCAATAATTTATCCCCCAAAAAAAAAAATACATTTACTAACGTGGTGTTGAAGGACACGTTGGCAATTCCTAACGTGTGACTTAGACCCACGTTAGTAAATGTGAATTTTTTTTCCTTTTTTTTTTTGCCATTAATGTGTGCTACTATTTTCATGTTGATCAATGATCTTCAAACTCAAATTGATAAACCGAAAGAATTCAAAATTGGGCCAGTTGTGAACAAAACTCATAAACAAAACTCCGATTGCAGTGGCAAAGATAAAGGAAGTCTCGAGAGCAAGGGTCGCAAGAGATCCGTTCGCATGCAGAGATTGAGAAGAACCAGGTTCATGAGGCGCGCACCTTAAAAATAAGCGAAATCGTGAAAAAAAAAAACCACTGAGTGTAAATAACAAAATATGTACCTAAATATTGAATCGAGTTAATGAATATAAAGTTATTAATTCACCAACCTAAGTTAATATCTAATTAGTTAATATAACATAATTAAACAACACATGCATGACAATAAGTTCCCAAAAAAAAAAAAAACTTACATTTGCTAACGTGGGATTTGGAACCGTTAGCAATTTCTAACGTGGCAATAAATCCCACGTTAGGAAATGTAATTTTATAATTTCGGGTTTTTTTCCCTCTGTTCTTAAACTAATCAATGAATAATGAGGTGATTAATGATTAAACCCTAAAACGGTCATTAACGAAGTGAACCCTTGTTAATTTACCAATCATATTCATTAACAACTAAAACCCTAGTTAATTAACATACTCCCAAAGTAATCAACTAACATAATTAAGTAATTGAACTCACAAAACAATAACAATAATTTATCCCCAAAAAAAAAAAAAATACATTTACTAACGTGGTGTTCAAGGACACGTTGGCAATTTCTAACGTGTTATTTTTTCACACGTTAGCAATTACTAACGTGTGACTTAGACCCACGTTAGTAAATGTGAATTTTTTTTTTTCCTTTATTTTTGCCATTAATGTGTGCTACTATTTTCATGTTGATCAATGATCTTCAAACTCAAATTGATAAACCGAAAGAATTCAAAATTGGGCCAGTTGTTAACAAAACTCATAAACAAAACTCCAATTGCAGTGGCAAAGATAAAGGAAGTCTCGAGAGCAAGGGTCGCAAGAGATCCGTTCGCATGCAGAGATTGAGAAGAACCGAGTTCATGAGGCGCACCTTAAAAATAAGCGAAATCGTGAAAAAAAAAAAAAACCACACAAAATATGTACCTAAATATTGAATCGAGTTAATGAATATAAATTTATTAATTCACCAACCTAAGTTAATATCTAATTAGTTAATATAACATAATTAAACAACACATGCATGACAATAAGTTCCCAAAAAAAAAAAAAACTTACATTTGCTAACGTGGGATTTGGAGACACGTTAGCAATTTCTAACGTGGCAATAAATCCCACGTTAGGAAATGTAATTTTATAATTTCGGTTTTTTTTCCCTCTGTTCTTAAACTAATCAATGAATAATGAGGTGATTAATGATTAAACCCTAAAACGGTCATTAACGAAGTGAACCCTTGTTAATTTACCAATCATATTCATTAACAACTAAAACCCTAGTTAATTAACATACTCCCAAAGTAATCGACTAACATAATTAAGTAATTGAACTCACAAAACAATAACAATAATTTATCCCCAAAAAAAAAAATACATTTACTAACGTGGTGTTCAAGGACACGTTGGCAATTTCTAACGTGTTATTTTTTCACACGTTAGCAATTACTAACGTGTGACTTAGACCCACGTTAGTAAATGTGAATTTTTTTTTTCCTTTATTTTTGCCATTAATGTGTGCTACTATTTTCATGTTGATCAATGATCTTCAAACTCAAATTGATAAACCGAAAGAATTCAAAATTGGGCCAGTTGTGAATGAAACTCATAAACAAAACTCCAATTGCAGTGGCAAAGATAAAGGAAGTCTCGAGAGCAAGGGTTGCAAGAGATCCGTTCGCATGCAGAGATTGAGAAGAACCAGGTTCATGAGGCGCGCACCTTAAAAATAAGCGAAATCGTGAAAAAAAAAAACCATTGAGTGTAAATAACAAAATATGTACCTAAATATTGAATCGAGTTAATGAATATAAAGTTATTAATTCACCAACCTAAGTTAATATCTAATTAGTTAATATAACATAATTAAACAACACATGCATGATAATAAGTTCCCAAAAAAAAAAAAACTTACATTTGCTAACGTGGGATTTGGAAACACGTTAGCAATTTCTAACGTGGCAATCAATCCCACGTTAGCAAATGTAATTTTATAATTTCTGCTTATTTTTTTCCCTCTGTTCTTAAACTAATCAATGAATAATGAGGTGATTAATGATTAAACCCTAAAACGGTCATTAACGAAGTGAACCCTTGTTAATTTACCAATCATATTAGTTAACGAACTAAAACCCTAGTTAATTAACATACTCCCAAAGTAATCAACTAACATAATTAAGTAATTGAACTCACAAAACAATAACAATAATTTATCCCCCCAAAAAAAAAAATACATTTACTAACGTGGTGTTCAAGGACACGTTGGTAATTACTAACGTGGTGAACTTAGCACGTCAGTATTTGGATCTGCATTTACTAACGTGTTACAATATACACGTTACTAAAATATAAATATATTTTTTTTAAGAAATTAATAAAAAATTTTATTTTCCATTAGTAACGTGGTATGAACCACACGTTACCAATTGCTAACGTTTGGTTCATGCCACGTTAGTAATTACTAACGTGTTTATAAGGACACGTTACGAAAATTTTTATTTTTTGGTCCCATTACTAAAGTGTTGAATATTAACACGTTACTAATTGCTAACGTGGGAAAAAAAATGAACAGTAGCCACGTCAGTAAATGCCGTGTTTTTTGTAGTGTGATGTACTACTTTTGAATTTCTGTCACTCAAAGTACACTACTGTTACTAGTCGTGACCCCAATTTTCACGATATTGATACCACTTCTCTCTTATCTTTTCTGTCTCTGCGAGGTTGCATTAGAGGGCCTATTGTACAAAATAATCGGTCCCCCCCAAACCCCCCCTCCCTGTCCCCTTTTTTTTTAATTTTTTTTTTTCAACAAAACTATTATTGGAAACTTCACAAAATGGTATTTTAAGAATTTTGAAAAAATTTAACAAAAAAAATCCAAACACTAAATTAATTATATGCGTGCAGTGTCCGACATGGCACACGCACAGTGACAAGTTTACTTTAAATTATAAATAAAAAAAATAGAAAATAGAAAAGAGGAGTGGTGGGTAGACAACCCCTATAAAGTTTTAAAGTTAAGGTTTCCACATTCTAAAGGTGAGGGTTGGCAGCCGCATCCCCTCTCATCAAGGCAAGGATTGGTAGCCCTCAAAACTCTTTAGGTTATCTATGGTAGCCTACTCTACAGAAAAGGAAATGCTACTTAATTAAAATTTGGGGTTTAATACTCTTTTGCCCTTGTGGTTTAAATGCTTTAATTTTTGTCCAATGAATTTTGTTTTGTATTACAATTGGTACATCAGATATGGATAAAGACGGAAATGATACATCTGTTAAAATTTTGTCAAAAAATATACGAAAATCCATATCAGCACCTCTAAAAACCCGACACATGTCCATATACATAATTAAAAAAAAAATAAAAACATTTTAAAAAAATTAAATTAAATTAAAATTGGGGAAAAAAAAAAAAAAAGAATTGGAAGCCACCCTATTTGGCAAAATGGGGGTGGTTTCGAGGCTTCCGGCCACCCCCATTTTAAAACAACCCACTCTAAAGTTTTAAAGTTAAGAGTTTTCGCACTCTAAAGTAGGGGTGGACAGATTAACCAATTACCCAATTTCTTTAGAATTTTTTGTTAAATCTTGCTAAAACTCCCAAAATACCTATGTTTTTTTTTTTAATGAAAAAATATTAGCAAAAATTTTCCGACATCTTTGCAAATTTTTTTTTAATTTATAGAAAAATGGGTATTATAAGAATTTTGAAGAAAAATAAACAAAAAATCTTGACACGAAATTAATTATATGCGTGTAGTGACCGACATGGCACATGCATACTATACACTCAAAGTGACAAGTTTACTTTAAATAATAAATAAAAAAATAGAAAATAGAGAGAGGAGTAGAGGGTAGAACCCCCTATAAAGTTTTAAAGTCAAGGTTTCCAAACTCTAAAGGTGAGGGTTGGCAGTCGCATCCCCTCTCATCAAGGCAAGGGTTGGTAGCCCTCAAAACTCTTTAGGTTATCCATGTTAGCCTACTCTACAGAAAAGGAAATGCTACTTAATTAAAATTTAGGGTTTAATACTCTTTTGCCCCCTGTGGTTTAAAGACTTTAATTTTTGTCCCATGAATTTTGTTTTGTATCACAATTGGTACCTCAATTATGGATAAAGACAGAAATGATGCATCTATTAAAATTCTGTCAAAAAATAGACGGAAATCCATATCAACACCTCTAAAAACCCAACACATTTGTCCATATACCTAATTAAAAACATTTAAAAAAAATTAAATTGAATTAAAAATTTTAAAAAAAAAATTGGAAGCCACCCTATTTGGCAAAATGGGGGTGGTTTCGGCCACCCCCATTTTAAAACAACCCCTTCTAAAGTTTTAAAGTTAAGAGTTTTCACACTCTAAAATAGGTGTGGACAAATTAACCGATTACCAATTATCGACTGTGACGGAACCGAAATTAACCGTCAACTAGTAGTAGTCAGTCAGTAATTGGTTAAGATTGTTATACCGATTTGGTAATCAGAAAAAAATAAATAAATAAAATTTGCTTATCGGTTTTTGATATACCCAATAAGGAGTCAATACTGGGTGTATAAAACGACGTTGTTTCATACAACTGAAGAAACGATGTTGTTTAAAAATATATATATATATTTTTTAAAATTTTTTAAAGAGATGCTATATATACATCTCTTTCTTTTTTTTTTTTTTTTGGCCACCCCTCTCAGACCCTTAATGCTCGCACTTGCCTCTTAGGCTCTCACGGTTCTCGATCTTACAACTCACCTTCTGCCTCTCTGGCAGCCAACCCCCTCTCTTGGTCTCATGTTGACGAGTCATGCCTCACTCCTTCCCTCCATCCCTATCTTCTTCTCATTTCTCACACGCACACTGTTCATCTGGGTAAGGATTCATCAAAACAAATTGATTTATTTATTTTGGGTTTTGTATGGGTTTTTGACAATTTTTTTTGTGGATTTTGTTTGAAACAAAGGTGTTATCAGGGTAACCAATTTAACTGAATTGTTTTAACTGATTACCAATTTAACCGAAATTTTCAAAATAAAATCTTATTGAAACGATATCGGTTAATAAAGCGATTAACCGATAAATTCGGTTCGGTAATTGGAAATAGGAAAAACTGAACCGTTTAAGTCGATACACACCCCTACTGTAAAAGTGAGGGTTGGTAGCTCCTTACAAGGGTGAGGGTTGGCAGCCGCATCCCCTCTCATCAAGGGAAGGATTGGCAGCCCTCAAAACTCTTTAGGGTTATCCATGCTAGCCTGCTCTATGGCCGAAAAGGAAATGCTACTTAATTAAAATTTATTCAATTCGCTTTCTTCAATATACTTCTGATATATATATATATAGAGTGAAGGTTAGTAACCCCTAAGAGCACCCATAGAAGCCTCACCAAATTCATTCTTTGGTTAAATTGGTGAGGTAATTTAACTAAAATGGCTTAAATAGCTACTTTTAGACTCACCAGTTTAACAAAAGAAATTGCTGATGTGAATAATATTCATCAAACTTAAAATTTACTATTCACTTACCTATTCATTA
This sequence comes from Carpinus viminea, assembly GCA_013348765.1. Classification (NCBI taxonomy): domain Eukaryota; kingdom Viridiplantae; phylum Streptophyta; class Magnoliopsida; order Fagales; family Betulaceae; genus Carpinus; species Carpinus viminea. Next base: position 22,784,241 of record CP054668.1, read on the forward strand.
TACAACTCATTTTTCTCTCTTCTTTTTTATTTTTCATTTCTCTCTCTTCCTTTAATAGTTAAAAAATGAATAAACAAATCCTTGAAAAGGAATATTTAAATGGAATAGTGAAAGTAGATTGTTAAAATAGTGAGGCTGCCAGGGTGCTTTAAAAAAATAAGTTGTTAAAATAATTAAAATTGTACTTTTGGTTATTTTAGAGAGTAAAATTTGATGAGACTGCTAGGAATGCTCTTACAAGGGTGAGGGTTGGCAGCCGCATCCCCTCTCATCAAGGTGAGGATTGGTAGCCCTCAAAACTCTTTAGGGTTATCCAAGCTAGCTTGCTCTATGGCCGAAAAGGAAATGCTATCTAATTAAAATTTATTCAATTCGCTTTCTTCAATGTACTTCTGATATATATATATATATAGAGAGAGAGAGAGAGAGAGTGAGGGTTGGTAGCCCCGTAGAGCACCCATAGAAGCCTCACCAAATCCATTTTTTGGTTAAATTAGTGAGGTAATTTAACTAAAATGGCTTAAATGGCTACTTTTTAGACTCACTAGTTTAACAAAAGAAATTGTTGATGTGAACAGTACTCATTAAATTTAAAATTTATTATTCACTTACCTATTCATTATACAACTCATTTTTCTCTCTTCTTTTTTACTTTTCATTTCTCTCTCTTCCTTTAATAGTTAAAAAATGAATAAACAAATCCTTGGAAAAGAATATTTAAATGGAATAGTGAAAGTAGATTGTTAAAATAGTGAAGCTGCTTGGGTTCTCTAAAAAAATAAGTTGTTAAAATAACTAAAAGTGTACTTTTGGTTATTTTGGTGAGTAAAATTTGATAAGACTGTTGGGAATGCTCTTACAAGGGTGAGGGTTGGCAGCTGCATCCCCTCTCATAAAGGCAAGGATTGGTAGCCCACAAAACTCTTTAGGGTTATCCATGCTAGCCTGCTCTACGGCCGAAAAGGAAATGCTATTAAATTAAAATTTATTCAATTTTCTTTCTTCAATGTACTTCTGATATATATATATATATATGTGCGGGTATACTGCTCTCTTTACAAGCTGGATTTAAAGGGTCCAAAATCAATGTGATTGACGGTGCAAAAATGAGTCTAGAGTGGGAATCCGTTGGATCACTCTTGCTCAAACCTTGATAGAATATATCATCGAATTTGGTTTCCCATCTTGTATAAAAAATCTTTTGTACTTGAAAAACTTCAGTCTTCTCCTGGTTATATTTTCAAGGAATTTTTGAAAAAAATAAAGAAAGAATACAAATTTTATTAAAAAAAGAATATTTAAATAGAATAATAAACATGCAAAGTCAGTTTTGAAAAAATTAATAGATTAAATAGAAGAATATAATTTTTTTTAAACCAAAATAAAGAATAAATTTCATGAGTACGGAGTGAATACTTAACAACTAACATATCTTTAGTCTACCTAAAATATATATATATATATATATATATATAAATGAAAAATCTTTCGTCTTGGAAACAAAAACAAGCTCACCTACATGAATTTGGTAATTATTATAGAACTTCGTGGGAGTAGAAAGGCGGCTATTCACAAGTTTGAAGTACAAGTAAGAAGACTTTCGAGAGCATGCTCCATCCAACTCTTTCATCTTCACCAAAAGCTGTCTCTCTGAATCTCTGACATGAATATGTGTATGTTTGTGTTGGACCATTCGCTGTGAATCCATCTAAAATTAATTGGTGTGTGAAGGAAAACAAACTCAAAAGTGTTTTATGGACGTACCTTAACATTGTGTCCCAATAGTTTGATACGTATCCATTTGTTACTGTCTTGGGACAACATTTGGCATTAGTGTAAACCCAATGACCTGAAGAAAATAACAATAAAAGCGGAAATAAAATAAAATAGAGATAACTTATTTTTACGTGATTCGATCTATGAATTATATCCATTATTTATAGCTAGGGATGTAGAGAGAATATAAAATGACATGGTTGATAAAATCAAAACAGAATTGAATGTATTTTGTTAAATTGTTAGTTATTCTCAAAGCTTAAGCTAATAGGAAGAGGAAATTTAATCACTTAATCATTAGTTTAATACTTTCCCTCACGTGTGGGCTCAAACTCCCTTTTAATAGGTGAAGCCCAACACATAAAATATTTAATTTAAATAAAAGGTGAATTGATGGAATCAAGGTTTGATCCTAAGACCTTTGACTCTAATACCGTGCTAAATTACTAGTTATCCTAAAAGCTTAAGTTGATAGAAAGAGGTAAATTTAATCACTTAATCATTAGTTTAACATATCTGATTTGATGTTATCAATTAAAATCAATGCTAATATACTTTCATAATTTCAAATCTCAGAATCTTTAAATAATATGCTTTCACAAAAATGATATTCTAAATTTCATAATTTAGAAAATGGTTGTTTGGGAAATGATTTTTAGTTAGAGCTAGTATATTCCCAAAGGAATAGTAATTCCTTGATTATTTTTGTGGAGGAATATTATTTGTTTGTGCTGAAGATATAAGGGTATTTTCCACATATTCTTCCTTATCAGTTTCTTTCAAACAAGTTTGATGATATTGCTACCACGTATTTCGTCTCGAATTCTCTGTTTCATGCAGCTATAATATTATGTACTGTGAGAGATAATATACCAATCATATATTAATACATAATATATGATAAATGCAGTTATAATTAACATTAAACTAATTGTATCAAGTTTCATTAGAGATCTAGCTGCATAAAATAATCAGTCCTTTTTCCCAACGAAACCATTATTTTTGGGGCGGGCCACCTATATATGAGAAGTTAGAATATGAGAGAGAGTATCAAGTTTCCTTCAATATGAAGAAAAGAAGAAACTCGTCTATGTTGAGAGGAAAAACTGAGCAAGGAAAAAAAGAGAAGAAGAAAGAGGAAGAAGGAGAGAATAAGGAGAGAGTTCAAATGAGAAAGATCACAATTTTGATTAATCAATCTCGTAATTACAAAGAGAAGCTTCTATGCATTATATACTAAGCATCAAGCTAAGCTTTAAGCTAAAATAGAAAAAGGAAACTAACTATAAACAGTTTAAACATACAGCTATACAACTAACTTGTTTATAGTTGAAAAATATACAATATACACATGTTTAATAGTCCCCCATAGGATGGATGGCAAATGTCTTTGATATACATCTTGAACAGCAAATGATGGAAGTCTTTGAAACCAAGGCTCTTAGTGAAGATATCAGCCAGTTGGTTTTGAGAAGTAACATGAAGAGTTCTGATAAGTCCAAGTTGGATCTTTTCCCTAATAAGGTGTCAATCAATCTCAATACGTTTTGTTCTTTCGTGATAAACATGATTTGCAGCAATATGGAGGGCAGATTGGCTGTCACAAAAGAGAAGAGTTGTTAGAGGGTGAGGAATCCGAAAATCCTTAAGTAAAGAAGACAACTACATTAGCTCATAGCAAGTTGAAGCTAATGCTCAATACTCGGCCTCAGCAGAAGACCTTGATACAGTTTGTTGTTTCTTAGATTTCCTAGACACAAGAGAGTCACCAATAAAAACAAAAAAACCAGTGATTGATCTGCGAATGTCTCAACAACCTACCCAATATGAATTAAAAAGCCTTAAGGTAAAAATACTGGCAGAGAAAATAAGACCAGGAGCTTGTTTAATATACCTCAAAACTCGATGAGCAGCCTCTAAATGAGGTTGCCTAGGCTTGTCCATGAACTGACTTAGAATCTGAACAGAGAAAGCCAAATCAGGTCTAGTAATAGTCAAGTATAAGAGCCTTCCAACCAACCTTCTATAACTTGTAGAATCTGAAAGGAGATCACCTTCATCCTTTGAAAGTTTCAAATTCTGCTCCATGGGAAATTTAACAGGCTTAGCATCCAAAAGACCTAAATCCTTTAAGACTTCTAGCGCATATTTTCTTTGGTTAACAGAAATTTCTTCTATAGACCTAGCAATCTCAAGACCCAGAAAATACTTCAAAGGCCCTAAATCTTTTAATTTGAATCTGTCATTCAAGAGGGTAATAAAAGAAGACACTGCCTTTGGATTATTACTATCTATAGCCACATCATCAACATAGACAAGTAATGCAATGAAAGAGGAACCCTTAAGCCATGTGAACAAAAAGTAATCTACCAGTGACTGAACAAATCCAAGTTCAACTAGTGTATTTGAAAACTTTGAAAACCATTGTCTTGGCTTGCTTTAAACCATACAAAGACTTAGTTAGCCTGCAAACTTTTGTGTCCCCCTTAGGTCCAAAACTTGGAGGCATGCTCATGTAAACTTCTTCATCCAAATCATCATGCAAGAATGCATTGTTGACATCCAATTGATGCAAAAACCAATTCTTGGTTGCTGCAAGTGCTAGAAAACATCTAACAGTGGTCATTTTTGCAATTGGTGAGAAAGTCTCATTAAAGTCCAACCCTTCACACTGAGTATATCCTTTGGCCACCAATCTAGCCTTATATCTCTCAACACTCCCATCAGATTTGTGTTTAACCTTATACACCCATTTACATCCAATCGGGTGTTTGTTGGGAGGTAAGTCAGTAACAACCCATGTATTATTCTCCTCCAAAGCTGAAATCTCAGCCTTCATAGCTTCACACCAAAGGGGATTCTTAATAGCTTGGGGATAGAATTTAGGCTCAAGTTGAGATGATATTGAAAAACAGAAATGCCTATAAGGAGATGATAGGTTGTCATATGAAAGAAAAAAAGATAAAGGATAAGGTTTACCTGAGTTATCAACCATTGTAGTAGATTGGGGTAAACAAGAAGAAGCCATTTTGCAATAATAATCCTGCAGGTAACTCAATTTGTTTTTGATCCTATCTAATTTTCTAAGATTAGGAATTGAAGTTTCTACAGAAATAGAAGATGAATTTTGAATAAAATTAGGTGATGATGGTTCTGCAGAATGAGGAGATGAATTGTCTAAAAAATGAGATGAAGAGATATCTATAGATGGGGTTTCTGTAGATGAAGTTTGTGTTTGTGATGGAATAATGGGATGTGAGGGTATGGTTGGTGAAACAGAATTGAAAGATTTTGTGTCAGGCAAAATGAAAGAACTATTTTCAATGATAGGTGCAGAAGAAGATGATTGGTCTATATGAGAAACATAAGGAAAAATGGTTTCATGAAAAATTGCATTTCTAGAGATGATAACAGATTGAGTTTGCAGATTGTAAAATTTGTAACCTTTCATGTCATGTGGATAACCAATAAAAATGCAAGGGGTAGCTCTTGGATCAAACTTTGTTCTGTATCTAGACAAAGTTGAAACATAAGCTAGACACCCAAACACTTTAAGATGAGAATAAGATGGTATTTTGGAAAATAGGAGTTGATATGAAGATTTAATTGAGAGAAGAGGGGTAGGAATTCTATTGATTATATGAGCTACTGAAATAATGCAATCTACCCAAAATTGTAAAGGGAGATGTGATTGAAATCTTAAAGATCTAGTTACATTTAAAAGATGTTGATGCTTTCTCTCAACTATGGCATTTCGTTGAGGAGTTTCTACACAACTCAATTGATGAATGATACCTTGAGTAGAAAAGAAATCTTTCATATGAAATTTTGAACCATTGTCAGACCTAATACATTTGATTTTGGTTCTGAATTGAGTTTGAACCATATTAGAGAAAGATTGAATTATGGAAACGGTTTGTGATTTGTGTTGCATCAAGAGAACTCATGTGAACTGTGTGCAATCATCCACAATGGTAAGAAAGAATTTTGATCCATTTATTGAACTAGTGGCGATTGGACCCCATACATCACAGTGAAGTAGGTCAAAAGGGAATTTTGAAATAGAAACACTAACAGGAAAAAGTTACTTGTGCTATTTTGCCAATGGACAGATAGGAAAAACTTTATTTTGCTTACGAGATATAGTGGGAACTATGGATTGAATCAATCTTATTCTAGAGTTGGAAGGGTGCCCTAATCTGTAATGCCACAGATCATAAGAGGGCTCCTTTATTGAATTAAAAGAAACATGTTTATGGAAAGAAGGAATAGAAGCTGATGCATTGGATGAAACCTCATTCTTTGGCAGCAAGTAGAACAAACCAGCTTCTTCTTTAGCAACCCTGATCATTCTCCAATGATGTGAACTATGAATAAAACAATAACCAGCAAGAAAAATGAGACAACAATGTAGATTTTTAAGAAGTTTGTTAGCTGAAATTAGATTGAAGCTAAAAGAGGGTACACACAAACTCCAATTAATGTAAGATTATCAGAGAGTTTGACAATGCTAATGTGTGTGACAAATGCCTTAGCACCATTTGGTAAGTTTGCTTGAGTAGAGACTATGGCAGTAATTGTGGTAAAAAGAGATAAGCAACTGATCATGTGATCAGTAGCCCCAGTCTCTACAATCCAAGTATTGTTTTTCTGATTTGAGTGTGTAGTAATGTTAACAAGAACAGAAAAAATAGAATATCTAGGATTAAGGGTAGAAGTATAACCTGAATTACCAACAGCAGAGGTGTTAGCAGGTTGAGATGTGGCTGAAAATTGCTTCAACATATCCATCAAATGTTGGCATTGTGCATAAATTATAGAAAGTTGAGGAGGATTACTCATTTGATGATGATTATTCGTTGGATGAGAGTTGTTGAAATGATGAGGATGGGGTTGTTGAGTCTGAACTTGATTGACTGAGTAATGAGGTGATGGATATTGGTTTGCTGACTGAATTTGATTGGCTGAATGATGAGATGGTGAGTATTGGTTTTGTGGTTTATTTTTGGTAAACTTGAATCCAAGTGGAAACCCATGTACCTTATACCATTTCTCAATTGTATGGCAGAAAGACCCCAATGAGAATAGATTGGCTTCCTAAAATTTGACTTACCAAACCTACTTCCTGGTGTGGATTTAGTCATGAGGGCAGTAGGTTCATCCATTTGAAAAGATGATGGATTCAGAACAGATTTGGTTAAGAGTGAAGCAGATTCATGGCTCATTGAACTAATAGTTATCTCTCTTTGTTTTTCTTCTTGGATAATAAGAGAAAAAAAACTTTGTTTAAAGGAGGGGGAGGATCTGTTAACAGAATTTGTGCTTTAACAGCAGAAAATGAATCATTTAATCCCATCAAGAATTGATATACTCGTTCTTGGCTATAAAGCTCAAGAATGGATTTCACATGTCCACAATTGTAGTAGTTGCATATAGACATAGGTCTATAGTTATTAAGCTCTTCCCATAGAGTCTTAAGATGAGTGAAGTACTGACTTACATTGGAATTTTCTTGAAAAGTTGCTGCAATTGACTTTTGAAACTAAAAGATCCTTGGCCCATTCCTCTGTGAGTACCTATCCTTCAGGTCTTCCTACATGATTTTACTAGAAGTGATATAGATGATGCTGGATTTGATATCATTTGACACCGCATGCAAGATCCATGACACCACCATGTCATTACACTTAGTCGAAGCTAGAAACAGATCATCATGTTCTGGTGGTTTACAAATTGAACCATCAACAAAACCGATCTTGTTTTTGGCACTCAGAGATAGCAGCATAGACCTGCTCCACGTGTTGTAATTCTCTCCTGTCAATGGTGATCCAACTAGAAGTAAAGCTAGATTTTCACCATTGTTTAGAAAAAGAGGATTGACGGATCAATTAATCGATTGTTTGGAAGTGAATCTTTGAATGTATTTTGATGTTGATCTGTCAAAGGATTTGGCAGGCCATTTGAAGAGGAAAAGTGTTGAAGATTTTCTACCTTTGTTGAAGCTTGAAAATCACCTTGAACAGCGGAAGATGATGCCATTACAGAAAACAGCAAAAGGAAGAAAAGAAAGATAATAAGATGAATCACAATTTGTGATTATGGCTCTGATACCATGTCAAGTTTCCTTCAATATGAAGAAAATAAGAAAAGAAGAGAAGAAGAAAGAAGAAAGAAGAAAGAGGAAGAAGGAGAGAATAAGGAGAGAGTCCAAATGAGAAAGATCACACTCTTGATTAATCAATCTCGTAATTACAAAGAGAAGCTTGTATGCTTTATATACTAAGTATCAAGCTAAGCTTTAAGCTAAAACAGAAAAAGGAAACTAACTATAAACAGTTTAAACTTACAGCTATACAACTAACTTGAACTAACTATAACTAACTTGTTTACAACTGAAAAATATACAATATACACATGCTTAATATATATATATATATAGAGAGAGAGAGAGAGAGAGAGAGAGTGATTGAAATTGAATACAATTATTGTTAATGTCCATAATTTCAAATAACTACAAATATTATGTATTTCATTCATTTAAAATATGTAACACAAGAGTCTCTTTACTAGTAGAGCTGGTAACCCTAAGATACTTCCATTACTCTCTGCCTGTCGCAGTAAGGTACTTAAACCTTCTGCACATAAAATAAAGAAATAAGGCGATAGGGGGTCTCATTGCCTAATTCCTCTAGACAAAATAATTTTCCCATTTGGTTGCCCATTAATCAGAATTGAATACATAATAGACCATACACAAGTCATCACTAGATCCACCCATCTTGCTGCAAACCCAAGCTTAAGCATAATAGCCTCCAAATAGTCCCATTCAACACGATCATAGGCCTTGCTCATATCGAGCTTAAGAGCCATGTAACCCTTTCGTCCTTTCATTCTTGTATCCATGGTGTGGAGGGCCTCAAAAGCCACCAACACATTGTCAGTGATAAGCCTACCTGATACAAACACACTCTAATTAGGTGATATAATCAACAGCAAAACCTTCTTCAAACAGTTCGCAAGCACCTTGACAATTAATTTGTAAATTACATTACACAAGCTTATAGGCCTATATTCTGTAATTCGGGTAGGATTCTTAATTTTAGGAATAAGTGAGATAAATGTATCATTTATAGATGAATCAAAAATCTCATTATTCAAAACATCAAGAACAGCCATACTAACCTCCCCTTTCACCGTTGCCCAAGAGTGTTGATAAAAGTAGGCCGACATTCCATCTGGCTTGGGAGACTTTAACGAATGCATTTGCTTTAGCGCTAAATCAACCTCAACTGGTGTGAAAGCCTGATGGAGGTTCTGATTCATTTCCTCGTCACTCTCGGTTCCAGTCCTGTAAACTCCTTCCACCCCGTGATCCCCAGCTGTGAACAAGCCTCTATACAACTCAACAAAAGCTGTGCCAATTTCATCGAGTTTCTGCCATGCATTCCCCCTGTCATCTTGTATTTTATTAATCTGATTTGTTCACCTTCGTTAACTGGCCCAAGCATGAAAATAAGATGTATTGCTATCCCCATTTAGAAATCAATTCTGTTTTGACCTTTGCTTCCATCGTGTATCCTCTTGTTCAAACAGAAAATCAAGTTCACCTTTGATTTGTCAGATTGACTCCACCGTGCCAGGTCCTTCATGCTCCTGTAATTCCTTCAACAATTTGGTCTTTTCCTTAATAGCATTTTCAGTAGCACCGTGCTTCACCCCATTCCACCTCTTCAGCTCTGATTTACACATGGATAGCTTTTGTTGCACCCTTTGCATGTGCGAGCCCTCATACTCATCATGCTGCCATGTGTCTTTAATAACCGTCGTGGACTCCTCTTCTAGAAGCCAACTAGCCTCAAACTGACACCCCCTTCAATTGCTTTTGCATCTATCGACCTCCACTGCAATCTCAAATAATAATGGCTTATGGTTCGATGCACGCCCCATCAGGACATGAACAACTTTATGCTTGAAAAAATTATACCAAAAATTATTGGCCCCAACACGATCTAGTTGTTCTTTTGTAAAAGAGTCATCCTGCTTGCCATTATTTGAGGTGTATTTAGGTCCAACAAAACCCAAATCATTCAAATAGCAATCCTCCAAAGCTTCCCTAAAAGATTCCATCTGACTTTCACATCTTAGTGCAGCTCTCGATTTCTCTGTCTAAGCTGTGATTTCGTTGAAATCACCAACACATTGCCACGGCATTGGTGAGAAATCCTTAAGGTAGTGCATTAAAGACCACGATTCATGTTGTTTCGTCTAGTCCGAGAGCCTATAAAAACCGGTAAGCTTCCACCCATAGTCAACATTCAGCACTTTTACAATGGCATTAATATGTCGACGTGAAATGTTTTAAATCTCCATAAATTCCTTCTCCTTCCACAGCAATGCCAATCCTCCACTACGACCAACTAGATCCACTACAAACATACTAGCATATCCCAACTTAACCCGTATAATCTCCATCCTTCATTTCATGCATTTTGTTTCCATAAGAAACACAATGCCTAACCTCTTCTCCTTCGTCAATTGACAGAGGTCTCGAACTGTCCAGGGGTTCCTAAGCCCTGGCAGTTCCAACAAGATATTCATAATGCTTGGTGGGCTGGGTGCAACCACCACCATATCATTTTCAGTCAAGGAAGTTTCAGCATCATGACACCTTCCACGCTTCTCTCCCTAAGTCCGGCCTTCTGTTGCACCTCCTTCCTCTTTTTCCTTTGCTCTTACCACTCACTGCTTCAGCTACATTCGAAGTGCCAACTCATGCCTTCCTCTTCCAAGTCCGCACAGATTGAATCTTCGATTCAACAGTGCAAGGAATGGGTTAATAATTGGGCTCTCTGTTGTTGCAACAACCAAAGCCGGGTTGATGGATGAAGAAAGGCTAAAATCCATACTGTCACGTAAACCTCCTAAAGGCCCATCCAATAATGGGTCATTTTGCACATCTGGCTTCTCCTTACAGCCCATGACCACAGTCTCGTTAGACACCTTATTCAGAGTTGTTATTCCTATCCCCTACTGAGCATTATTTGGAGCCACAACAGCCACCCACTTGTCTTTCCCATTATTCCTCAATGCAGTATCAGTTACATTTTGGGATCCATAACCAACCGACTCTCCCACTCCCTCCACCATCTTCTCCTTTTCCCATACAAACACTTCATTAGTAATTGACACAGATTTTCCACTACCCGTCCCGTGGCTCTTACTAGTCTCCCTCGTGAGATTTCCTTCATTTTTGCCACCACGATCATTTGGAAATGAGCGATGCTCTCTGTCGCCAACTGTCTCATCATCGGCCTTGGAATTAGGGTGTCACCCTCCATCAGACCAGTGGGTATAGCCATCGCCAGCTCCTCTCCTCCGTGGTTCTTTAGCCCAGTTCCACACACCCCATGGTTCATTTCATCACCTGATCGTAGACTCGAGGATTTCCGCACAGGGCATCCCTTCTCCCCATGGACTATATGCCCATATACAAAATATAGCAATGGAAGTTTCTCATACTTGAAATTGACCCAGAGGTTTACTATTCAGAACAAGAGTCCCTCTCGAGCGGCTTGGAAAGATCGATCACCACCCTGAATTGAAGACATCTCCCTTAGCCAACACCATTACCCACCACATCTAGCTCCTCCAAAATTCCCATTGACATAGCAATTTTCGCACCAATACTTTTTGTCATACACAATAACGGCATATCATGTACTTTGAACCCAGAAAGGAGAATGCAAAAACTCCATCTGCATTGGCGGAATACTCCCATCAAATTCTTTCAAAACAAGTATGTGCCTATCAAAAGACCAAGGCCTCCCATCCAACACCCTCCTCATATCATCATTTTCCCCAAATTCAAACAACCAAATATTGTCATTTAGCTCTTTGAACTTAACACCACCCCTTGTCCACCAGATACGGTTAAGAACTGTCTTAAACGCTTCAGAATTGGATTCCTCCCCCATCCATAGCTTCCCTACCAAGCACTTTCCACCTTGCACCTGCCTCCTCAATTTCACCATCTGTGATGTTAAGGCCCTACTGCTCTCCTTCTATCGAAGTAATTTTCCCACAAATCAACAATCTGGTCTGTCATCATCTTCTCAAAAAGTTCCCACCGTGAAAAAACAACCACATCCCCCCCCCCCCCACTACCATAAACAGTAATGAGGCTATCCCCTCGCCACTAGTTAGTCTCCAGAGAGAAAACTAGGAAGGAAAAAAATAAAATCGCCTTCAGTATAATTTTAGAAAATCACCACTCTTGTCATCTAAGGTTACTGAATGGACAAAATGCTTACCTGTCTTAATTCTAATGTGCAGTAAAACTACATTATATATATAGTAGTTTTAATATAAAACTCCATCATTAGTAATTATGTGAAGTTAATCAATTTTGTTCTCACATTCTCTAATATTCTGTTTTTAGTCAATTTTGTTCTCACATTCTCTAAAATTTTGAATCCGTCACTAATTCACTGGTTATGAGATACTCTATGGGTGGGTTTTTTTTTTTTCCTCTAAAGGGCATGGGTTTGAGCCAACTATTGTAGTTTTTACAGCACCTTGTCTCTCTCCAATATGGAATATTGACAAATAAGAATTTTGTCATTCAATAACCTTAGAAGACAAGAGTGTTATACGTTTACATTTCTTTTCAAAAGTTTGTGATTGACAACCCACCCATTTTTCGTTAAATTAAGTTTGATTAGAAAAACAAAAAGAAAAAAAGTTTGTGATTGACTACACTGAAGGAGGTGACAAAATTCCAGCTCTATTGGTAAATAGAATATTGTGTTGCCTATTTTAAAGGAATGAAATATATACTTGTACTTACTTCAAGTTATGGACAATAATACAATCAGTTAGTTAAAGTTTTCTAGATGGTGTTTTTTTAAAAAAATAAAAAATAAAAAATTATGATGTGAAGGTAAAAGGAATTTTGGCCTCTCAAAACACACATTTATCACATGCATGTTCATAATCTGTTTGGTAGCTTAGAATATTGAGGAGAGGGAAAGAAAATTACATTTTGTATTGCTTATGTTTTATTCTGTTTTGGATTTGAAAACTTCGAGAAATTTGCCTTAGGTTCAAATTATTGGATAGCTTTGTTTCCTCACGTCCCAAATGAAGAAAAACTCGTCCATTAAATTTTTGAAAGGCTTGAACTCTTAATGTATTTTGATAATTTGGGGTTCAAAATATGTGTAGGGTGGTACAAGGAAACTAGGTCTATCATACGCTCCAGTCTTTTAAGATCATTCCTAAGGCATTATAACGTATTCTCGTATTGTTAGCTATGGTCGACAAGACCGTATGCTCTGATATCATAATGTAACGCCCCCAAAATTAACCTCGACTAACTTGGTAGGGTTACTGGCAATTACCCAACTTGTGGCTAAATGAGAATTCAACCCTCTAAGCTTTATTAGAGTTAATACATAGGAAGGTGAAATGAATATGAGAAACTACTACATCATTGAAAGGACAAGTGTATTCCTCAAAATAAAGGCATGGAGCGACTAAAGACATAATAAACAAACCTAATGGCAGCAAGTAAGTCCTTAAGCAAAGTTTGTAGTGGCAGGCATGCCATTTCTGGGTTCTAGAGACAAATTCCCTAAAAGGGCAGCAACAACACAAGTCTAACGACTTATTAAGTAAACCTCATAGTCCCCAAGAGGTAGTTCAATCAGCTAGGACACCACTTAACGAAGCAGAGGTTACTAGTTCGAATCCCCCTCCTCCCTTTTGTATGGACATGTAAAAAAGTAAACCTCATAGTTAAGTATGACATGAGCCTAATTAAGTGAAAATAAACATGTAGTTTTGGTAAGTATTCAAAAAGGAGGTGTTGTCTTTGTTAATACATCATATAGTAGGGTTTTTGTCTTTAAAGAGAGGTGTACTATCCGCAGCAATTGCCTAGATATTTTAATGCATACAAACTAATGCTTATAAGTCATAACTCTCATGTATGGTCTATCCGAGATATTACTCATTCTCAGCAGGGTAGGCGCTGTCCCGAAAGACTTGTAATACAACACTGGTGCCTCAAATATTGTACGCTACTGTACATAATATTAGCGGCACGACTGAGTCCAACGTCGGGTGACCCACACCGCTAATGATGTTTATAGTCACCCATTAAGGCTATGTCGGTCACGAAACAACCATTGGATCCAAGGCTCATATAACACACATTTGACCATATCATTAAGTCTATATAGTAAGCCCATGGCTGTTATACCGCACGTACCAATGTACTATATCATACAATGTATCTTGACAATCAATTTATAAGATAGTAAACAAATAATTATAAAAGTATGCATGCTCATATCATACTTGTGGTCAATCAGTTGACATACTCAATGTTTTTATGAAAAAAAGTTCATAAGTGTTTACTTACTTCACACGCTCACTTGAATCCTTCGACATTGCTAAATCCCGTTATAACGGAATATAACACAACGTTACACGTAGTACTCAAGGATCCCTTCAAATAGAATACTAGGCCTTATCTAAAAAAGGTTTCCTAGACTCTATAATTCACGCAAATGAGGCTTAAGGCAGATGCCCGGCTCCCTCGCCGTACTTCTGGGCTTGAGGGCCTACATCCGGTCAGTGAGTTAAGTAATTCCGCTAGGGCTCAAACGGTGTTTTAATTTTCCTACATCATCTATAGGCTACTATATCTCTTCTAATCTAGTAAATAAACACATGCAAAGTAGGAAAATTCAACATCAAACTACAACTTTAATGACAATCTATCAAAGCTAGGAAATCATAGTCGAAAACACATGCAAAGAAGCTTTTGAAACTATTTTGAAAACACTTCTTGTTTTGCAAGGAATGAGCTAAAAGCTTAACACAACATCATTAATACTCGCAATATTAAGAAAGCAATAAATAAGTAGTGGGAGCATAAAACGGGCAAAGGGTTACCTTGAAAATTCGCAAGAACACAAGCTCTTCTCCCTTTGTAAAACAGCACTCACAAGGATATTCACTCAAACAAAGCTTCCATAGGTGGGTCTGGGGCGAAATGAAGGGTTATAAGGGTGGTATTTATTGGCTTAGAAAAGCTAAGGGCACTACCAACTCCTCTAAAAAGCAGCAGATGTCTGGTACTATTGGAGCGTATGTCCAGTATTATTTACACAGAGGTCCAAAGTATATAGCATATGTTTAGGTATTATCCGAGAGGTATTCCAAAGTAGCGTACGTCCATTTGGTCTCAGTGTACATCTGTGTGGTCTTGCAACATTAAGAAAGCAATAAATAAGTAGTGGGAGCATAAAACGGGCAAAGGGTTACCTTGAAAATCCGCAAGAACACAAGCTCTTCTAACTCCTTAAAACAACATTCACAAGGATATTCACTCAAGCAGAGGTTCCACAGGTCTGGGGCCAAATGAAGGGTTATAAGGGTGGTAGGGGGTTGTATTTATAGGCTTAGAAAAGCTGAGGGCACTACCAACTCCTTTGAAAAGTAGCAGACGTCCAATACTATTTACACAACTATCCAAAGTGTGTAGCGTACATTCATGTATTATCAAAGGGGTATTCCAAAAGTAACGTACGCCTATGTGGTCTCAACGTACATTTGTGTACTATTTGCAAGCATACGTTCGGTTGTCCCCTCATGTGCGTCCACACTAGAAACAGGAGCGTACATCCACTAACCCTAGCATAAGTCCCCTCAAAAGGATTAGGTTTAAACTTCAAAGGAATTTGGGGTTTGTTAGGCTACAATTGTGGGCTTGGGTTCTTGTTAAAACCAAGTTTTGTTAAAACCTTCTTAACCTTCTTTTGTAGAAAATCTGATAAAAATGATTGTTCTTATTAGGGTATTTCAAATTCTCCGAGAATCATCACAACATTGATTTCTTGGCGTGATTCGGATGGGGAGCAAACAAGATTGCAAATGAGGCTCTCGTGAATTCTTGGTTATCGATCTCGTCAAAACGGGCTTGCAAATGAGATTGTAGACGAGGCTCTGAATTCTTGGTTATCGATCTCGTCAACGGGCTTGCAAATTGCAAATGAGATTGCAAAGAGGCTCTTGGGAAAAATAAAATTCTTGAGCATCTAGATGACCTTTCTTCACGTCAAAGCGGCACTTGCATGGATGATGAATCTTGGCAC
Source organism: Carpinus viminea (assembly GCA_013348765.1). NCBI lineage: Eukaryota > Viridiplantae > Streptophyta > Magnoliopsida > Fagales > Betulaceae > Carpinus > Carpinus viminea. Next base: position 22,800,179 of record CP054668.1, read on the forward strand.
TTTTGGCCACCATTTTGCTCACCGAATTATGCCAACACGAACTTACAAACTCCCCTTTGGCAATTCGGTAACAAAATCAATCTAACGAGTCACCCATCACCTCCCCAATTTTACTTCTCCTTTTGTCACAAATTGACAAAAGGTAACCTATTCTTATCAAACACTCAACATAATTCATCAAAATGTATGTGGACCGGAAAAACATAAACACAACTCATGATCACATATAGGAAAATGCGTGAAGATAATGCAAGATCATGAATAACGAAACTCCCCTCAATATATGACTCAATAATAAAAAAGAAACTAAAAATCAAAACATGTTTTTCCCCTTTAAAAGTCAAATGAACACACATGATACACACTTCTAAAACTCATGTATTGTAGCAATGAATATCCAAAACATGCTCCAAATATGCAAAATATACATGAGACTAGAAGTGGCAAGAAACTCATATTGTAACCAAGCAAAGAAAATGTTCCATTCAACCCATGCTTGTGTGTTATGTGTAAGCCATCTAAAGAAAAACTACCAACTTACAAAAAGGAGAAAGTTTCACCACCATGAGGTTTTAACAAGTATATCAAATCAAAAGTCAAACCTTATCATACTAAGGCCTAGCCACTCTCATCCTATACATTCCTCTTTGTAAACAACATTTGCACAAGTTTGACACATTGAAATAAATTCCTTTTGGAATATAATCTTTTGATTTTATTTGTTTCACTATTTTGGTTCTTTTTCTCTTTGAGAAAGTATCCTCAAACTTTTGGTGCTTATCACAAAAGGAGGAAAGCTGCAATTTTTAAGCCCTAGGTTCAACTATCATATGGTCAATTTGAAAGATACGACTAGTCAAAAACCTCATATAGTTACCTAACATACCTCACATTTACCAAAAAAAAAAAAAAAAAAAATCAATTTAAGCTTAAATGTGCACAAGAGATAAAGCATAGGCAAAACGTAGCACATAAGCTCAGGCTTTAAGTAACCACAAGAACAAGTCTATTGAAACAAATTTTCATCTCATGCATATTAAGAACATTCCAAGACATAAGGAATTAAACTCATAAAGCAACATGCGAAATTAATGGACTATCTAGGTGCATAAGACAAAAGAAAGAAAAGAAAACAACCAAATAAAAATATTTTTGTCTTTTTGAAAAAAAAAATTGCAAAAAAAAAAAATGCAAAACAAAAAATACAGCATGCTCTAGGATATGCAAAGATATGCAAGTCAACCAACCTTAGGCATGTTATTGACTCACCTAACATAAGGTGAGTTCACTACCACTCCCCCTCAACAGGTGAATGGTTTCATCCTTCACTTGAGTGATCTTAGGTCTAGGTTTATGGCCTTTTTCGAACTCATCTAACCTACATAGCACTCCTTTCATCATCATGACCAAACCTTCACAACCTTTCCTAGAAACTAAATTTTTATTTTTATGCACATGAAGTTTCGAATTAAAACAGTTGGGTTGAATGTGACCAACTTTTCCACAATGATGACATGTAGGGACAAACCTTTAAGAAGGTAATTTTCTAGGAGGATGCATGACTCCAAACTCACAATAAGAGGCATGAGGATCAACCAAAATTTTCTTACCTTTCTTAACTTGTAAAGTCTGAATAGCTGCTAGATGTCCATTACCAGAAACTTCTTATACTATCACAAGTTTAAAAAACACAGTCTTTGGTAGGCATGGGCAAAAAAACCGAGTGCTGCCTACCTGCCAACTTTTGATCATAACTGCCCCGATGCCATCTGACACCGATTACTAGCCAGCTAGTAGGCGGTAGGCTTTAAGATTTCTGACGTCGTTGGTTCGGTAGGCAAAATAGCCTTCAAAGAAGTCAGTTTTCTACTAACACCGAACCGACAATACCTGTTAAAAAAACATAACACGTATCCTTGGTCAATCAATTGTAACTGGCACTGGAGAAGTAGTGGGGGAAGAAACTATGTGCTGGTAGAAGAAGAAGATGAAACGCATATGCCCTTTGAAAGAAAACTCTGACAATATTTATTGCAAAAGTTATTGCTATTTGTCTTTTATGATGCTTTTTCACTTCCCCAAATAATGACTACTTTTCCTACTATTACTCTATCATTAATTGTCTTTCACACCTAATTCTTTTCCCAAGAAGAGTCCAAGATGGATTTCATATCCAGCGTCCATTTGTTTGCCCTAACAAAAAAACAAAATATTCTTCATCATATTCTTTGGTTTTCCTCTACAAAAAAAAAAAAAAAAGGTCTAAAACTTCTTCCTTAACTCTGATCTTGGCAAAATGGGCGGACAACAACAATATTTCTATTGAATACCATTTTGACTTATTGACTGACATCTAAACTGACTTATTGGTTACGGTCGATGACAAAACAAAAGCTTGTTGGAATAAGTCGATGAATTTACCGACTTTTGTGCAGTTAAGGTTTTTTTACTGCCGATTCTGGTCGACACCGACCGATGCCCAAGCCTAGTCTTTGGAGTGGAAGCAAGATTAGAATACATATGAGCAGTTTTATCAAACCCTAAACCAGATCTATCACGAGAATGCTTCTAAACATGTAGTAGTTTCTAAAGCTTTTCACAAGAGAAATTACTCAAGTGGTTTCTAGATTCAACCAGATCATTTTTAAGGGATTTACTCTTAACAATTAACACATGGTTTTAAGATTTAAGAGTATTGTAAACAATATGTGAATCACTCAAAGATTTCAACAAATTATCCCTTTCAAGCTCAAGATTCTTAACATCCTTAACAATTTTCAAATTTTTATTTCTAAGCATAGACAATTTTTCCATTAAATTGTTAAAGGAGTTTTGAAGATCACCAACCCTATTCGATTCATTATCAGACTAAACATCTGCTTGTTTAGAATCATCAGATTCATAGGATGCAACAAAGGCTACATAATTAGGAGATTCATCTAGGACTTCCTCATCAATGTCACTCAAGGTAATATTGAAGGCTTTTTTGCTTTGGCTTATTACTCTTGAGGTTACCACAATCCTTGCAAGCAGGATCATAGTCGAACACTCATAACATTTTGAATGTGGGTCTCTTTCATTCCTATCCACGAGTACTATCTTTTGTATTCAAAATCTCTTGGAAATTCTATGTTCATTCCTATAAAACCTTCTAGCTATCAACGTAAGTTCCTCTTCACTTGGTGAGTCCTCATCAGATAACTCATCAAAGTTCTTCCTAAGAATTCTATGGGTAAGATCCTTATTTTTCCTAGGTTGAGGCAAAGAAAACTCATAAGTTTGAAGGGCACCTACCAACTCTTCTTTCCTCATAGTATTAAGATGAGTGCATGACTTAATAGCAATAACTTTCATTCAGAATCTTTCAGGGAGTGATCTCAAAACTTTTCTAATAAGTTTAGTGTCAAAAATTTTCTTTCCTTGATTTATCACAAAATTTCTAATTTCACTAAGTTTACCAAAAAAACTCATTGAATGTCTCATCCTCTAACATTTTGATATCCTTAAACTGAGAAACTGAGATTTGAAGTTTTCAAGCTTTAACAAGATTAGTTCTTTCACAAGTAGTTTCTAGGATCTCCCATGCATCCTTAGTACTATCACAATTTGAAATTCTAGAGAACTCAATTTGCGAAATTGCCAAGCATATAGCATTCATAGCTTTGTCATTTGCCATACGAGTTTGTTTTTCAACATTAAACCATTTGGCTATCAACTTCTCTGGAGTAGTAAATCCATATTCAATGACATGCCAAACGTCTATGGATTGTAAGAAAATCTCATCGGGACTTGATGTACTTTGAAAGCTAAGGATTCCATTAAAAGAGTGATGATTCACACCTGATGAATCCTACTAAAAAGGTCATATCTAGAGTTTCATACCTTGGATTGGAGAATGCTTGGTGGTGTTGAAAATTTAATTCAAAGATCTACAAAGTCATATTTTATGAGATTTGGCCAATTTTGATGTTAACTAGCTCAAAACGGGTTGCGAAGAGCTCTCTAGAAGTCAGGTCTAGACATGACTTTTTTGTGTCCGAACACCATCTATTTTTTTTTTTTTTTAAGCATGTTTTGTTTACATGTCTAGACAAAGGGTATGTCCTGTCCAGACACCCTTTACCCTTTGTAGATTTATAATTTCGACTTTAATTCATATTTTTATTAGGTTTAGGGTTTGGAGGCCTATAAAATACATGCTTATAGCATCCAGAAATGCAGTTTTGGTTTATATATGAGTTTGTTTAATAAGAATTACTCAGAGTTGAGTTTCTTCTTTGTTTTCTTCAAAACCTAGAGAGTATCTACTTTTTCAAGAAGATTTCTCAGATCATTTGATAGAATCAAGATCTAGAAGTATTTATTCTCTACTTATTGATGTTTTTCACTACAGCCACCAAAGTCACGTTACATCAGTTGGTATTAGAGCCCAAGTTAGTTTCCATGAATGGGAAGGGGCAACCGTCTGGTAGACACGAACGAAGTGCATGTGCGCATAGAGACATCATGTAAGGAGTAGGTAGCGATTCATTTGCGGCACATGGAGGAAAGGTTTGGTGGTCTAACCGTGCTGAAGAAGGGGCGTGCGCGCATCCAACATAGGGTCCCTACTGATCACTTTGCTGACATGGATGGCCTAAGCATTCATCATCGTCAACCATGACAATAGTACGCAACGGAGGGAGACAAATTTATCATTGAGAGTGAACTTTTAAAACATTTTGTGGGCTGAAGTGCGGAGGAAATTTCCTATGACACAAAAGCTCATGCCATATCACGGACAGGCGTCAAGCTCGACACCGAGCTTCAAGGGTACTTTCAACCCAAAGAACCCTAGTTAAAGAAAAAAGAAAATTGACAAAAAGAATGTGCCTAGGAGGAGGCGAAATGACAAATCAATCTGCAATTCATCAGAACACATTGAGATACTGTGGAAACAAATAGAGGCCATCACGACCCAATTTGGCAACATGGGTGGCCCTAAAGTTTCACCATCAAACAACTCCGCTTTGTGGATGAAGATAATAATGGTTAGAGAGGTTGGGAGTGATTAGGAGTCAATCGGTTGTGGGAGGAAGATGGATTTATTGAGGAAGATTGCTCGTAGATTGGGTCTCTCCACCAATCCCACGAAGAGGTGAGTTCTATACATCATGTGCTTAATAAAAGCCTTAAAAGTGAAGTCTTTGATGTGGATGTTAAGAAAGTCAATTTCCTTGGGGTAGAACATATTTTATCAAATTTCCTTGATGCTAAGGTTTTTATGATGTTTATGCAAAGAAGAATATGATGTTTAAAACAAAGAGATCGTTGATCCCTTTTGGGAGATCTTCATGGCCTGTGAATGGGAGAGAATAAGTGGATTGCGTGTGAAGATTGCATTATGTCGACTTATTGTAAAGGAGGTTCAAGATGATATTCACATTCTTGTTGTAATTAAGGGAATGTTAGTTATATCGGGATGTTAGATTATTTCACTTCTGAAGAGAAGAGGGAAATGGAATGAGTTGATGGGGCATCCAAGGGACATCAGAAAGAATCGATGGAATTCATGGACGAATTCTCTCCAACAGGGGAGAATTATTTAGGGTGGAAACTAACCCCTACAAACTTTAATGATGAGGATGTGAATTCGAAGGCGAATTCTCTCCAACCTAGGGAGGATGATGTACACTGGAAAGCTAAGGATTCCATTAAAAAGAGTGATGATTTGCACATGATGAGTAATACTAAAAAGGTCATATCTAGAGTTTCAAACCTTGGATTGGAGCAAGCTCAATGGCGTTGGAAAGATAATTCAATGATCTACAAAGTCATGTTTCATGATATTTGGCTAATTCCAATGTTTACTAGGTCAAAACGGGCTGTGAAGAGCTCTTTGGAAGTAAGGTCCGGACATGACTTCTTTGTGTCCAGACACCATCTATTTTATTTTGTTTTATGGGCATTTCGTTTACGTGTCCAGACACGGGGTATGTCCTGTCCGGAGACTATTTGTAGATTTATAATTCTGACTTAAATTCATATTTTATTAGGTTTAGGATTGAGGGCCTATAAATACATGTATATAGCCTCCAAACGTAGTTTTGGTTTATATATGAGTTTGTTTAATAAAATTACTCAAAGTTGAGTTTCTTCTTTGTTTTCCTTCAAAACCTAGAGAGTATCTAGTTTTTCAAGAAGATTTCTTATTTCATTTGATAAAATCAAGATCTAGAAGTATTTATCCGCTGCTTTTTTATGTTCTTCGTTATAGCCACCAAAGTCATGCTACATCAGGACTTCCAATAGCCATAATTTAATCCATTAAAATTAGGAATAGTGTTAAGGGTTTGAGATATCTTAAAAATGAAACAAAGATCACACTCTGGAATTAAATCCTTCACTGAGTGAACCCGTTCTAATACCAATTGAAAAACACTATGCATGTATAAAACACAATTTGTGTGGAAATAACATATATTAATCAATATGCAAGCAATCACCAAAATATGAAAAATCAAACACAAAGATTTTGGTGACAAAGTAGAAACATTTTAGAAACCATTCTAAGAGTAAAACCTCTTCGGGGTAGCCAAACCCAAGAAATCACTATCAAAATATTATTCAGAGATTACAAACACTAGGAACACTTACAAACCGATGCTAGACCTTGACTTTGTAAGATCGACAAGCCTCTAACTCGTCTCCTCTCTCACAATCTTCTTCAACGTGATTCTCTTTTACCGGACCCTTCCGATAGACTTCTCAATGACACTCACAATCAAACTAACAAAGATCTTCTAATAGGAACAACTAGGCTCACAATAATTCTTCTATCTTAATACAGCCTCTCACATCCTCTCTTGGGTGAAAATCCGTCCCTATCTCTTCCTATAGAGATGTATTTATAATAGCCCCTTAATCCATAGACCTAGGACATAATTTCAATTCATTAAAAACTGTTACAGGTACGCAGCATCAAAACAGGGACATGGGCCATCTGGACGGGGGAACAAAAACACGGCCAGAATGTTTTTTTAACACATGGCCATCCGAACGGTGACTAGGGCTATTCGGACAGTCCTAGGGCAATTCTTCGGGAATCATCGCAACATTAATTTCTTGGCGCGGCATGTTCGGACGGGGTGCAGACGAGGCTCTTGGGAATTCTTGGTTATCTATCTCATCCGGATGGTCTTGCAAATGAGATTGCAAATGTGGCTCTAAAAAAAAATAGAACTCTTCGAGCGTCTAGACGGCCCTTCTTCACGTCCGAACAAAACTTGCATGGATGATGAATCTTGACACTTTTGGTCACCATTTTGCTTACCGAATTAATTACGCCAACAAGAACTTACATTTCTGAACTAAATTCATGTTTTAAAGAGAGGTATTTGTTGAGGAAAATCACCATCTTCCAGTTGAGAATTAATTATCAGCTTTGTTGCACGATAAAGAGGTGTTGGATCTCTTTCAACTTATTGCAGGTACAGTTTTAACATCAGAATATGCAAGAATCAAGATCAAAGCATATGACAATAACGATAGCATAATATAAATCATCAAGTCACCTAGCTTGCGGCCATGCCTGAAGAGGTTAGGGGGTGGCCGGCTAACCCCAAGGATGGCTTGCAGCCACCCCATTGTGGGTTTTGGGGTGGCAACCCCACCACTGGCCATCCTTTCAAAAAAAAAATAAAAATTGTTAAGATTTAATCTTAAAATTAAATTAATAAAAACTAATATTTTAAATTGAGGTGGAAAAAAAAGTTGATGTTGCATAACTTAGTTTGAGATTTAATGACAGATGTTAGACATTTTGAAGAAAATGTAATGGAAGGACTTATGACATCTTTTTGATTGGCCTAGGAAGTAAAAATTCAAAAAAAAAAAAAGAATTGATGGAGTTTTCTTCATTTTCACCATTGACTCAGGGATTTATTATATATTTACCCAAATAGAAATAGCTATTTTGGTGCCAATATAAAAGAGCTAGAGAGAGATAGGTCAACATGCAGCATATTATCTAAATTAAAACTTTACCTTATTTAATATATTTAGGAAATTTCTTACAACACAATTGTTAAAGAAAAAGTAAGATAATTAATAATGGGCTTTCTTATTGTTGCCTCTTATGTTCGAGTAATTCCTATACACCAATATCCTTTTATCCCTATAGCATTACTCTCTTATGTAGAGTGCTGAACTATATAGAGTTCACTGCTTTGATTTAAATATTTCTAGATGGCAGTGGGACATGCTTGCGGTATTCTGCAAGAGCCCACAATGGGAAAATATTTCTGTATGATGCATAATATAACATACAATTCTTCATGAAGACTCTAGAGATCTCCTATATGAAAGAGTGGTGAATGATTAGAATGCTTTGGAGGTAAAATTTAAGCACAATATGCTACAAGTTATGTTAATTTTCTTTTCCTTCCCATAATTTGAAGCTTGGTTAAAGAGAGGTACCTGTTGAGGAAAATTGCCATCTTCTAGTTGAGAATTAATTATAAGCTTTGTTGAACGGTGAAGAGGTGTTGGGTCTCTTTCAAATTTATTACGTATACAATTTTAATACCAAAATATGCTAGAAAAGCATAATTATATAAGAGAAACAATAGTAGATTTTTCAAACATGAAATTAAATCACATCCGGCATGAATGAGACCCATCATTGCCCATGCAAATGCACCAAATTTGATCGGTTTCCTTCAAGAGGTACATATTCCATATATATATATATATATAATTAAAAAGTATAAAGAGTTTATAGTTTTATTATCTAGAATTTGCAAAATTTTAGAAAGACAACAAGAAAGACCTTTTTTGAGAAAATTGATCCAACAAATTCATTGATCAAAATTCTTCCCTAACACGGTGCATGTTATTAAAGGTTCTTATATTGTTATCAAAGATGTTGAGAGTAAAAGATAATGAAAAACTTAATTATGTTTGAAAAATAAAAAAAAATAAAAAAATTAAGAATTAAGAGGCTTTTAACATTATGCGTGTTAAAACATTACCTTGGTTGGGCATGAGAGATAGCTCTCTCCCCAACCACCATCATCTCTTTGTGCTCTGAGTAGAAAATCAACAGCTCTGCGTATAGCTAGAATTGTTGTAAGTCTTGCCAACGTAGCCAATCCTACAAGTCCCCACCATGTAGCGTATGTGAAGCAAACTCCCCATTTTCCATACCTATGAAAATGCTTCATCATATAATAGATTTCTTTGGGAAATCTATATAAAAACTTCTAAGAAATCAGTGGAGAAACATGCCATGAACCATCAGGCATTTGTACGTCTTGAAGGTATTGAACAGCATTTTCTATGAAATCTTTGATCTCTTTCTTCCGATGCCAGGTATAACTTCTCAAACAAAACTAAAGCTTCGATTGCTGATGCACTCAACGACTCATACTCAACGATAACATCCGAGAGAAATTCTATGGGATTGAGCATAATGAATGAAAAAAAAAAAAAGAACCCATTAATATACCAAAAAAAAAAAAACAACAACAAAACAAAACAAAAACAAAGAAGTGAATTTAGAAACTTTAAATAATTATGAAGTATTCCCACAAGCATATTTCAAGGTTACTTCAATATGTTAAGGTACTTACTTCCAACCATTTTTGGGCTCCAACTAGTCCCCATACAGCTATACCACCACTTTTACTCTACATTAAACCATACAATAGAGCTTATCAATATGAATGCAATGAAATACTTAAGAAATAAACATTGCACTTCATAAATGAAACTTCAAGAAAGTTTCAGATCCTTAGAAAAACCAAATGAAGCCTATGTTTCCTATTCACGCCTATTGTTTCCAAATATTCTACTTTAAAAATACAATGCTAGTGGTTAGAATATTAAATATTTAATTCAAATCAAGAATTTCTTATCAATTTAAACCTTTGTTATAACTAAGGATTTAAAATGGTATAAGAGACAAGGTTCTAAGTTTGAACCCTGTTTTCTTATCATTCACTTTCCATTTCAATTAAAGATTCTACGTATTGAGCCTTACTTATTCACTTATTAAGGGGAAGTTTGAGCTTACATGTGAGGAATGGTGTTAGAATATTAAGTAAATAATAGTCTAGGTATTGAGTCTTACTTATTAAGGAATAGTTTGAATCTGCATGTGAGTGAGAGTGCAATCAACTATTTTCCATCAACTTAACCTTTTTGGATAATTGGTAATTTAACAATAATGAAAGTTAATACTTACCTGTAGAGAAAGTAAGAAATCTACAGCATCATAAAATCGCTCGGGTTCTATTTTCTCACCAACAATTTTTGGTGGCATCATGGATAAATGCATGCAACACTGAAATAGAAAAGAAATTGGTGAGAAATACATTAATTATGGAGAAAGTGCAACACTTTACCCCATTGACACATTAAAACAAAGTTAATTACCTTTAAAGCTTCTACGGTGCAATCAGAAAGTTGCCATCCTTGATCTTGATCAGACAAAGTCCATGATCCTTTAGAAATGTGACGTACATGCTTTTAAAGTCTCCTGAAGGGTTGCCCTTGACCTTTACAATTTTTAAGGGAAAAATGAAATAACTAGTTTGAATGAATATTGGATAGTTTTTTTTTTTTAAGCAAAAAGGCAGATTTGATGATTATGGTGAAGAGATGCTTTTAGAATTGAAAATCAAACCTGAGATTTCTTTATGAAGTCGTGGCCTCTTGCAAGTGTGGGTCCAATTTCATCAGTGAGATTACTAGCAAGTAAAGCTTGGATAGCAAAACCAGCATCCCACAATTGACTTCCAAAACCCTAAATACAAATGGCATATATCAAAGCTAGCGATCCCTTCCTTTTCCTTGCAAAGATTAAGGACTTATAGACTTGAAACTTAAAAACAAGAGCTTGGGGTTTATACTCAAGTTTGAATAGTTATATTTACAAAACCTATCCTGGAAAGAAATTTATTTTAGGAAATCTCTTCATGCATAGTTCAATATAAAGTGCAACTCAAATGTTCAACGGATGGACAAAAGGTTTTGCAAATGTTTGTGCAAAATATGCGTATTGACTTGCATCTTGATTCCATCTTCAGCGATCCATATGTAATCTGGGATCCTAGCAATATGCTTTTTGAAATAATCCCCATTTGGATCTTCAACCCAACAAGCAAGCATACATAGCACCTATTCAATGAAAATGGATTTAAGAGTATTGATATATAGCCCAAATAGATTCTCTTCATTGCTTCCCTTTGTTGTATGATAACATTACCTTTTCCACGCATCCAATGGTGATGTATCAACTGTTCTCATCTTCATAATGAATGTGCTTCATTGTTACTTGAAGAGCCTTCTCTCTTACCAACTTGTTGAAGGGCCAATGAGTGAGAAAAGGCTCGGTGAATATTTATAGACTGTTGTGCAAATAAACTTGCACTTGCAATAGTACGATCCGTTAGGTCGTATAGTGTGCGAGGTGCAGGATCGAATCCACAGGGAATGGAGCGTTTGCTTAAGAAATATCGCAATTAAACTAACTCTACTTTAACCTAGCTCCGAATAGTTTCAAGAACACTAAATTTGCAGTAATTAAAAACTACACTAAGGAAAGGTTAATGTATGGAAAAATGACTAAGGTTAAAGATTAGCCTTACCCCGGATCAAAAGTTAACTTAATACATTAAATACCAATTTTTCCGTCTTGGAAGTTAAAACCCTTCAACACAACTCTATTGTCGTCATTTGATACAAGTCAAACCTAAATAATATGTTTTAGTTAGGAACTACAACAAGTAATTTCTTATTATAAAATCATCCACCGTATCCTTGGATCACGGTGGATATTGAATCAATAGTTATTACTTGTCGTGCACCGCTTGGAACACATCGTAGGATGATTGTGATTGCATCAAAGATAACAACCATTTAACTATTTGTCACGGAAATTAAATGACGAGTGCAGAAATTAAATGACGGAAATTAAGAGCATTTAATGTAAAAGCAAGAAATAACGCTAAGGTAAGGCATCATCTTCAACCTTAGTTGAAGAGTTTAGCCACCATTAAATAATAAGCGAAATATAAATGAAAGAATGCATAAAATAAATTTTAGAGTAAGTGTTTACAAATAAAATCAAGAGTGTGGCCAACAATGGCAAAACACTCTCTAAAATCACCCAAAGAAAAACTACTTACCAAATGACCAAGGGGACTATTTATAGGCATCTTTGGATAAAGGCCGTTCGAACGCGCAGTCATGCGTTGAACGCCGCGCCATTATCCACGGTCGAACGACAAGACACGGTCGACTCGCAGATAATCGCCAGGTCATCTCCGTGGCGTGGGCTGATCGGATCTGCGTTACCTCAGCCTGCGTAATCAGATCCGTGTTCGAATGCAGGTCATGCGTTCGAACACACTTCAGGAATCTTCTCATCATTTCATGTCCATTTTTGCTCCCTCGATCAAGACGTGATGTAAGGGCCTATTTATTACAAAACACACAAAACAAGTCAAATTATTGAATATTAACAAAGCTAATGGCCCAACAAACATAAATAAAGGGGTGTGAAAGAGCACTAAATAGCACTCATCAAATACCCCCAAACTTACATTTTGCTAGTCCCTTAGCAAAACAAAGAATGAAAACACAATAAACATAAGTCCGCTTTCGTGGGAGAACGATTGCATTGAGCGCATGCAACAAGCCTTTTAAACCTCTACGAGTTCCCTAGAGGACGAGTGAAGTTTCGTGAGGGTTTTTCAGGAATGATACCCACAAACATTTGTGCAAACATTTCATTTTCAATCATGCAATAATATAACAATCATGGCTTAAATTCAAGAACAAGCTTAATCATACAAACGCCATCTTCACAATTTTCATGGAATTTTTTAATCAGGCTACAAACATGGCAAACTGAGATATCACAATAATCAATTCTAGTGAAAGTGAGTTCAACACATAATCGTGGGATTTCAACACTAAACTTTATTCATGCATGCTTTGACACTCAAATTCATCAGACCACTCATCGGAAACAATAACCAAGGTTTATTTCAATTTTTTTTTTTTTATTGCATAGTTCCCTTAAGTTGTCTAGTTGACCCATGTATCAAGCGTTAGGTCAATGACTCCCAAACAGAAGGTTTTAGGCATTAGTGTAAAGACACCCTAAGAACCTACTACTCAGTCAAAGGCTACAAAGCTTTGCTAATCAAATTTAACTTCTCACTTTTTTACGCGAATGCTCAATGCTTACTGAGGCACAAGATTTGGTTACTCGGTGGAAAGCTCAAAATGATCATCATTTTTTTTTAAATAAACCATTGTTATTTCCCAACATGTTATCCAACTATATTTAAGCTTACAAAACTAGCATGACCAAACTCAACATTTAATCGCAAATACTACATGCCAAATGTGCTCGTGAAAATTAAATTGAAATGTAATATCTCAAGTTTTGCCAAAGAAAGTAACACAATCAAAATTCCCTTCACAAAGTAATCATGTGTTCATAAAATTAAGCTCACAAAGAAAAATAAACCATAATCAAAATAAAATTTGATGTACAAATTTAATTGTACTCGCCAATTGCACGAGTCGATCGTAGTAATGTGGCTGTGCAAGTGCGAGTGTCGAACCCATGAGAATCGTGTTTGTCAAAAATCAATTTTAAAGTGCTTAACTTAAACTTATCTTAACCTAGTCCCAAAAACAAACAGAAAATAAACTAAACTATAAATGCAATAAAATAAAGAAATAAAATAACTAAGTTCCTAATCCACCTCACAATAAATTAATTTAATATATAAATATGCTTAGCTCATATGTATTAACAGTTATGCTACTAGGCATATTCTAGAACTAGCACATTGTTCATATTTCCGTCTTATCGATAATGCACATATATATCCTATTGTTGTCACAAATCTTGTCGAACTACTCGAGGCAAACATCGTTACAAGAGGTCTGCGGATAATGGTCCGAAGGCGAATATCCGATGTATCTCCGGTTTAATGAGTGTTGGCGTTTGGCGATTTAAACAACAATCAACACACTTTGTCACTAAAATGTATTGAAACGAATAAACATAAATCTTAAATGACAGAATAATACGAACTAAACATAAATATAAATAAATAAATTCAAGTGAAGGGACTAAGAGACTAATTAAGCGTAAAATAAAACATAAAATAAATAAATGACAATTTAGAGGGTTTACAATGATAAACAGGGAGGTTTTTGGCCTCAAGGGCACCTCAAACGTCAAAATAAGAAAATACAAGGTCCTATTTATAGGTGGCGGGACAACGGTGCGTTGAGCGCACTACTGCGTTGAACGCACCGATTATTTGTGGTCGAGCAGGCGTGCGTTGATCGCAAATAAGCTTCTTTATGTGCGGCTAGAAATTTGACTAAGCGTCGTTGACATGAGTCCCTTCGTTGACGCAGATAACCGCTAGGGCCGGCTGGGCATCACGTTCGACCCCTCATGCGTGCGTGTGCGTTGAGCGCACTCAAGTGCGTTCGAGCACTTGGCGAATCAATCGACTTCTTCACTTGGTGCATTTTGCCTTTTGCTAGCCATGTTTTAATGCAATGTCCTGCACAACACAAAATACTAAAAACACTACAAATGATTAAATATTAACAATGCTAAAGGCCTAACGAATATAAATTAAGGGTCCAAATAAGCACTTTTAGGCACCGATCAAATACCCCAAACTTACATTTTGCTAGTCCCTTAGCAAAACAAAATGAAAAACACAATAAAACATAAGTCCGCTTTATTGGGAGAAACGATTGCATTGAGCGTATGCAACAAGCCTTTTAAACCTCTAGGAGTTCCCTAGAGGACGAAAGTCTCGTGAGGGTTTTCAGAATGACACCCACAAACAATTATTTGGCACTATGTTATTAATTAGATAAAGCCCAACACTTAAACACATGGTTCATACATCATTAGTAGATTTAACATGTTAAACATATGAACCACATCATCAGCATCCAAACATCCTTTCACTCAAGGTTGGAAAATTGAGACAACACGTGCTCCATTATGTGCAAAGTGAACTAACAATAAGATCATGGGATTTCAATCACTCTCCAAAGACATGTATCCCAAATTTAAAGGAAAAACAATGTGATAAATACAACCAAGGCTTAAATTGAAATATGCAATTTTTGTGTAGGCTGCAATGTTGACTTCCTTAAACTTCTAAATGACCTATGTAACGTTAGGCGGTGACTCCCAAACGAGGCGGTTTTAGGGCACTAGATGTAGAGACATCCCTAAGGGCTTAATTACTCAAGTCAAAAGAGTTCTGAAGCCTAACTAGCCATACAATTTTTAACAGCAATTTCTCATCTTTTGGCGAACACTCATTGCTTGGCAGCAAGAGGTCCGGTTACTCAATGAAAAATTCACTTTATTATGATTTTGATTTTTTTTTTTTTTTATTAAAGCCAAGGTTTTCATCATCACATCATAAACCTAAAATCTCAAGACACACACTTCAAAGTCAAATCTCAAACCCCACAGACCCTAATGCTAGTGTGCATGTGAAATTTCAATCAAACAAGTGGAGTCTCTCTAATCCAACACATGAATCAAAAGCGGGATTTCTAATGATAGGCAATGTTCAAACAAGTTAAACAAACCAATGACATGTAATCCACAGTTCTGATGTAAGTCATGACCAATCAACAACATAGTAACAAACAAAAAGAAAAAATTTTATATACATGGCAAAAACAAATATATACATGCAAAAACAAAACAAAACAAGTAAATAAAACAAAGAACGGACAGAATGTTTGTCCACACCCCAAACTTAAATGACACATTGTCCCCAATGTGGCAAGAAATACAGATGGGATGAGGAACCGGATGAGCAAAGTCCAAGGTGTCCCCCAAACTTAAACATCAAAACACAGTCAAAAACTAACAATCTTTTCTCAAAGATCAAACATCAAAAGTTAATTCTTTAGAAAGAAACAAATAAATATATACATGAAAATAAAATAACAAAAATAAAATAAAAATGCGTGCGGAAAATAAAAAGAAAAATACGCACCTTCCCCGCTCATAAGGATGTCCAATCAATCCCTTCCATCCTTTTTCTTTAAAATAAGATACTCTGGAAGGATGTTAAGCCATCTTATGTAGTTGTCTTTGTTTGAGGATCCACTTAGGAACACGGTTCCTAGATTTGTGATCTTGTGTGTGATTCCTCAAAGATTTCTACATAAGATGACTCTTGAGACATTGGAAAGATGGAACTTGATGATATGTCTCGAGAGGGATTGTGACGAAGGAGTGAGCTTCAGTACTCACTTCCTTGTCATTGGGCCAATTTGAAATTGGCGGGGGCTCAAACTGCTCCTTCTTTTCTTCTCCTCCATTCTCTTATCAGCACCTCGAGTGGGATCAATAAAAGCCTTAGCTTGCTCATGTACCATGTCAAGGTCCAAATCAAACTCAAATTGAGCAAAGCTCTCTTCCAAAGGATCCTCCAGACTCGGCTCTCTAAACCTAACAGCTTGCTCGAGGAACTTGTCTAGATCCAAATCATTTTCAATTTCATCAAAACACTCTCCAGATGGATCCTCAAGACTAGGCTCACTAAAAATATCAACATGATCAAGTAGCCTATCCAAGTCTAGGTCATCACTATCTGGAGCAAAGTGTTCCATCTCAGGATCCTCTAAACACAAATCATGCAACACTCCATCTTGCATCACTAGCCTATCGAGGTCTAGGTCACAATCATCTGAGGTGAAACATTCTATCTTAAGTTCCTCTAAGCTACACTCACTTGCAACTTCATCTCTAATTTCCTCATCAACAAGTATGGTGGTGGTTTGAGCATTGTCAAGTGCATACTTGTCAACTTCAGTCATGTAATAATTAAGGAAAGGGCAATCATCAAACTGGTGAGAATGATGATAACAATATTCACATGACTGATGAGGTGTGTGAGTGTGAAAAAGCTGGGTATGGGCTTGTCTGGCAGCCATGAGTTGGTTCGCCCTCCCCTCGAAGTCATCGACATGAGCAGTAGGAAAATGCTGCTCAAATGACTCTTGGGGAGGATGAGCCATCTCATGAGTCTGAAACTCTTCCTCCTCAACTAGGTTGAATTTAGAAACTAATTGACCGAACTGTTCTTCCAACCTTGCAATTTCTTCAGTGTTTGCCACATGGGCATCTATGATTTCTTGACAAGGTTGGTTGACTGTTTTCCTAAACGTCTCGAGTGATTCTTCTAATGATGGTTCATGAGACGCAGAAATGGTGGGTTGGCCTACTAGTTCCATGAATTCCTTAAGAGTGTCTTCCAAGGAAGGACGTCTCGGAGGATAGTCATATGAATGGGAAGAAAAATGGTTGTCGAACTGCGGATATTCAGGGTGGTGCAGTTCGTCAACCTGGGGAGCAAAATTTTCCGTAGCATGATCATGCCACGAAAAATCAGAATTGTTGCTCGGTCGGGTTATAAAAATTTGAATTAGATTCAAACCCGGAATTTGGAAAGCTGATTCAACGCTCATTTGAAAATCGAAAATTGTCCCCAATGTGGACAATCACCTAAACTATGGTAAGGGCTGGGCAAGTGTGAACCACGGTTCATGTGGGTGCAAAGTGGTAGAAACATTAAAATAATCAGCGGAAGACTCATGCTTCACCCAAACAGTTCAAAATATTCCACATGAAAGAATTAACAAAAATAAAATAAAAAACACAAACTAAAAAAAAAATAAACTAAACAAGAACTAATAAATAAACTAACAAAATAATAAACTAATTAAACAATTAAAATAAACTAACAAAATATTAAACTAATAAAACAGCAAGTAAATAAATAAACTAGGCGAATAAATAAATAAACAAATAAATAATCAAATAAAATAAGAAAACAGAAAAACAGAACACATACTGTTTTGTGTTCTGCGTCAAGAAGAATTGAGGTGCGCTGAAGCGCAAGTCATGCGCGTTGCTCGCAGATGACAAAATGTGGTAGGTGCCAGGGCGCTCGAACGCAATCAGTGCGTGCTCAACGTATCACCGTGATCAAGCGATTTTGAATGTGAGAGCAGGCGCCGCATAATTTTTTTGGATTTTATCTATACAAAAGCACGAAATAAATAAAATAAATTGCACAATTAAAATAACTAGTAGAAAGATAAAATTAATCTAAGCAAGAAAAATCAATTTCAACAAAACACCGATTCCCAACGGCGCCAAAATTTGATGTACAAATTTACTCTTGCCAATTGACGAGTAGTAATGTGGCATGCAAGTGTGTCGAACCCACGAGAGAATCGTGTTTGTCAAAAATCAATTTTAAAATGCTTAAATAAACTTATCTTAACCTAGTCCCAAAAACAAGCAGTAACGTGCATAAAATAAACTAAACTATAAATGCAATAAAATAAAGAAATAAAATAACTAAGTCCTAATCCACCTCACAATAAATTAATTTAATATATAAATATGCTTAGCTCATATGTATTAAACATTATGCTACTAGGCATATTCTAGAACTAACACATTGTTCATATTTCCGTCTATCGATAATGCACATATGTATCCTATTGTTGTCACAAATCTTGTCGAACTACTCAGGCAAACATCGTTACAAGAGGTCACAACGGATAATGGTCCAAGGCGAATATCCGATGTATCTCCGGTTGCAATGAGTGTTGACGTTTGGCGATTTCAAACAACAATCAACACACTTTGTCACTAAAATGCATTGAAACGAATAGACATAAATCTTAAA
This sequence comes from Carpinus viminea, assembly GCA_013348765.1. NCBI lineage: Eukaryota > Viridiplantae > Streptophyta > Magnoliopsida > Fagales > Betulaceae > Carpinus > Carpinus viminea. Next base: position 22,818,943 of record CP054668.1, read on the forward strand.
TGACAGAATAATAACTAAACATAAATATAAATAAATAAATTCAAGTGAAGGGACTAAGAGACTAATTAAGCGTAAAATAAAACATAAAATAAATAAATGACAATTTAGAGGGTTTACAGTGATAACAGGGAGGTTTTGGCCTCCAAGGGCACCTCCAAACGTCAAAATAAGAAAATACACAAGGTCCTATTTATAGGCGGCAGATATCGAGTGCGTTCAACGCACTACCTGCGTTGAACGCACTTATTTGTGGTCGAACGCAGGGCGTGCGTTCGATCGCAAATAACTCTTGCGGCGGCTAGGGTCGACGTGCGTTCGACGCAGTCCCTTGCGTTCGAACGCAGATAACCGCTAGGGCCGGCTGGGCATGCGTTCGACCCTGCTCATGCGTGCGTGCGTGAGTGCGTTCGAACGCACTCAAGTGCGTTCGAACGCACTTGGCGAGAATCGCTTCTTCACTTGGTGCATTTTGCCTTTGCTAACCATGTTTTAATGCAATGTCCACAACACAAAATACTAAAAACACTAAAAATGATTAAATATTAACAATGCCAAAGGCCTAAACGAATATAAATTAAGGGGTCCAAATAAGCACTTTAGGCACCGATCGCATAATAGAAAATAAAATTTGCACAACATGATAAACACCCCAAACTCAAATCTCGCCACTTAGATAAAGAAATACAAATGTAGTGCAAAGGGGTATGAAAGATAAATCAAGACGTCACGAAGACGTCACGGGGCTGGTGGTGGTGTAGAAGGTCCTGCTGCTAGAGGCAGTCTGTCCATGATGGCTCAAAATATCTCCTGGACCTTGAGCCTGTCCTGACGAAGCGCCCTTCAGAAGTCTGCGATCTGAGATCGTATGTCCACGAGGGTCTCCTGGAAATGTAATAGGTCCGAGCGTCTAATCATGATCCCCTCCTCATACTCCTCGCTCTCGTCTAGCAGCTCCTCCTGCTCTGCCGCTCTCTCTGGCTCAGCTGTCATCTCAGGAATGTCCATGGGCTCGCAGCAGTCAACTCGCACCAGCAGGGCTCGCTGTGGCGCACTCTAGGCATATGGGATGCACTGCACCACGGATCGGGCCAAAGTATGGGCTCGATAGGCCCGCCAAGAATCACCTTTAATCCCTTTCTTCCTCAGAATATGAGTGACGAGAAAAGGGAAAGGCAAGCCCCAGGTCTTCGTGTGCTCTACTCCCCGATAGTGCACTCCATCCCATAATTTTTGAATCCGTCACCATATGATCTCTGGAATGGAGCACCAGAAACCCCTATGAACGAGCATGTCAATCGAGGAACAAATCCCTCCTCTGTGTCTTGTGCCCCAAAGGACACACGTTCCTATAAAGCACCATGTCTATGAATAAAAGATTATGAGGAATCTTCGTTTTGCTGGCTGCATTTCGATGACCGTCCGCAAACTGCCCATCACACATATCGGCAACAATGTCCTCGACAGTGAGCATGGGAGGGCACTCAAGCCAAGGAATATCCATCTCAGGAGGCTCATGGCTGCACTTCAGAACGGCCGCTACGTCGGCTATGGTCACCAATACTTCTCTTTCATCGATGGAAGAGAAAAGCACATCTAGCTGATCGCATTCACACCTCAAATTCTCGTAAAACTCTCTCACAAGGCGCTCATAAGTGGTGGAGGCGACGGGCTTGAAAAGTCTCTTTAACCCCCGTCTCTTCAGTTCTTGAACAGCCCAACTTGTTGCCTCATTATTGGAGAACTCCTCTTTGATGGCAAAGGTGTCCTCCAATAAGAGCTTACAGCTCTCAATGGGCCGCCGGGCGACCATGCTTTGGTTCCCAGTGGACCGAGAAGAGGTACCTTGGCCTCTAGGCATTGTGGAAATTGGTTTAGGCTTTTCGTCGAACACTTGATGGGCGCCCAAAAAATTAAGGGTTTGAGAACCCCTTTCAAATCAACCCAACCCCCTGCAAAAACAACTCAAAATCCAACCCAAATCAATGGGCACAATCCCAAAATGGATTTGTGCCCAAAATCAACAAAAAAAATGAAAAAGAAAGGAAAAATTTGGAAAAATGGGTTTTCGGGAAAAAATGGGGAAAAAAATGAAAAATGGGCAAATGCGCGGTCGGCGGTGGGTGGACTGGCCGAAGAAAGGCCGGCGGTGGGATGAGGGGTGGTTGGGAGGTGATAGGCGGCGGTGATTTTGGATGTTAGGGAGTGATTTGAGGTGGGAACAGATGGAGAGGGAACAACAGACGGCCGATGGAGGAAAATGGGAAAAGGGAAGAAATGACCTAAAATAGGTCCCAGACTTTACTGAGTACATTCAACGCATTATGCATTCGCCTCACTCGCTGGCGTAGTAAGATCTGCTCGTCAACTTATAGGGTAAGTTCACCACAAACGCGCTCGAGTGTGTGCGTACCGGTGCTACAATGAACTTACCACTGAAGTCGAAGTGCATGAGTGTGTCAGCCAGGTGTGTGTGGTCAAACTTACCACGGTGAAGTCGAACGAAATACGCATGAGTGTGCAGGTGTGTGGTCGAACTTACCACGTGAAGTCAAACGCAACGCCTAGAATACGCTCAACGAATATACGTTCAACGTATATGCATACGAACGCAGAGCGTATAAAAATAATAAAAAATTTACAAAAATTTACACAAAAGAAAAAACACACAACATACAAGGCAAAAAGAATATTTACAAATATTTACAAAAACACTTGAACATTTACACACATATTTAAAAACAGTATTTACAAAAACACAAGATAAAGAAAATTTATAAACACCCCTAATCTTAAAACGCCACATTGTCCACAATGTGAGTAATTAACCTAGGGGTAATTTAGGTATAGCATAAAAGAATGCTTTCCCAAATTTGACTAAGAAAATAAAGCAATAAACATAATGAGGGTGCCTCACAAGCGCTTAAGTTTAACGCCTTCCAGACTCATGATATGAGACTACATCACCAAAGGTAAATCGAATCCTCCAAAAGAGTAGCCTCAATCTCAACTTCAACTCCAAGAATGGTTTAACCTTTGTCCGCTTACCAAAATGTTACCATTCTTGGGATCTATCTCGATGGCCCCATGAGAAAATATCCTAATGATGAATGGGCCCGCCTCCGAGATTTCAATTTGCCAGAAAAGATGCAACCGAGAGTTGTAAAGAAGGACTTTCGACTGCTCAAAAGATCTCCTCAAATGCTCGGTCATGAACCTTCTTCATATGTTCCTTGTACATCCTCGAACTGTCATATGCATCATTCCTCAACTCCTCTAATTCGTGAGTTGAAGCTTCCTTTGAGAGCCGGCCTTCAAAAAATTGAAGTTCATCCGCTTGATGGCCCAAGATGCCCGATGCTCCAACTCGACGGGAAGATGACAAGCTTTCCGTACCAACCGATAAGGTGACATCCCAATCGATGTTTTATATGCCGTCTTGTATGCCCACAAAGCGTCATTCAATCGTGAAGACCAATCTTTCCCGCTAGGGTTCACTGCTTTTCCAAATGTGTTTGATCTCACGATTTGACACTTCAACCTGCCCCATTCGTCTGGTGGTAAGGTGGCAACCTTGTGTGATGAAATACTTCTTCATCACCGCTCAAAATCCCGCTGCAGAAATGCATCACCATCATCGATAATCGCTCTAGGTGTACCAAACCGAGCAAAGCAAAATCGTGTCTTCAAAAAATTTGACCACAACTCGTGGTCATTGGTCTTGCATGCAACCACCTCCACCCATTTGGACACATAGTCCACAAAGAACCAAAATGTCCCATGAAATCGATGCCCCATACATAAAAAAAATCTCAACTATCAATATGGGATTGAGGGCATCATATTTCTCTTGAAATACTCTCGAAGTTTCTCGATAACGCCACATGAAGTACAATAAGCACGAGTTCGCAAAAACATGGTGGGCCAATAAAATCCACACCGCAAAATCTTTGCAGCGTCTTTGTTTGCATTGAAATGGCTCACATGCATGATCATGACAAAAGGTTTGGTCAAATTCAGGTATGCATCTCCTAATGATCCGATCGGGACAATACTTGAATGTAAAGGATCATCCCAAAGAAAGGTTTTCACCTTGGACAAAAATTTGACCTTATCTTGTCGCCCCCAATGCAAAGTCATTTGGTTGGTAACAAGATAGTTCACTATGTCCGCAAACCAAGGTGCGGGATTGTGAGCAATGTGCATCAACTGCTCATCAGGAAAGGTCTCAGAGATGGGAGTGGCATCCTCAGTGAAATCCATGGTCAATCTAGACAAATGATCAGCCACCACATTCTCTGTCCCTTTCTTATCCCAGATTTCTATGTCAAACTCTTGCAGTAGTAAAATCCATCTGATCAAATGGAATTTAGCATCATTCTTGGAGAAAAGATACTTCAACGCCGTGTGATCAGAAAAGATAATGATTTTAGATCCTAACAGATAGGATCTAAACTTGTCCAGCGCAAAAATGACTGCCAATAACTCCTTTTCTATGGTGGAGTAATTGAGTTGTGCGTCGTTCAGAGTCATGCTCGCATAGTAAATCACATGGGGAAGTTTCTCAATACGCTGCCCCAAAACAGCTCCCATAGCATAGTCTGATGCGTCACACATGATCTCAAATGGTTCACCCCAACTAGGTGGTCTAATTACTGGTATGGACGCCAGAATCTCCTTCGGAGCCCCAAATGCTTTCACACATTCATCATCAAATTCAAATGGGGTCTCTTTGGCCAACAACCTACACAAGGGCCTGGCGATCTTGCTGAAATCCTTGATAAATCGCCGGTGGAACCCTGTATGGCCCAGGAAGGAACGAATTTCCTTAATAGTATGTGGGGGTGGAAGGTTAGAGATCAAATCTACCTTCGCCTTGTCAACCTCAATGCCTCTCTGAGATATGACATGCCCTAGTACAATCCCCTGCTTAACCACAAAATGGCACTTTTCCCAGTTAAGCACGAGGTTTTTCTCTTTACATCTCACTAACACCAACGTGAGATGGTCCAGACACTCCTGAAAAGATGATCCGAAGATGGAGAAGTCATCCATGAAGATCTCCATAAATCGCTCTACCATGTCAGAAAAAATGCTGATCATGCACCGCTGAAAAGTAGCAGGTTCATTGCACAGCCTAAATGGCATACGACGGTAGGTGAATGTTCCAAAGGGACATGTGAAGGTAGTCTTCTTGGTCTTGGGTCCATCGGGACTGGTTATATCCTAATAACCATCAAGAAGCAGTAGTATTGCTAAATGCTCCACCATCTGATCGATGAATGGAAGAGGAAAGTGATCTTTCCTGGTGGCAGCGTTCAACTTCCGGTAGTCAATGCATACTCTATCTCGATGAACACGAGTTGGTACCAACTCGTTGTCCTAGTTCTTTACTATCATCAATCCAGCCCGCTTGGGCACAACATGTATCGGGCTCACCCACTTGCTGTCAAAAATGGATAGATGATCCCAGATCCAACAACTTGATTACTTCGCTCTCACAACTTCCTGCATTGCTGGGTTGAGTCTTCTGTGGTTCCTCGATGGTTTGGAATTATCCTCCAATGTATCTTGTGCATAACCAACGAGGGACTGATTCCTTGATGTCCTCAATCGTCCATATAGCTTCCTATGCTCTCAAAACTCCAACAATTCCTCCTCTTGAGCATCTATCAAGTCCGAAGCTATAATCATCGGCAAAGACTCAAGACCTAGGAACTTATACTTAAGACTATCGTAAAGGCTTAAGTTCCTTTTTTCGGGGATCCATCTGTCTCCTTCTTTTCTTTGCTCTCCAAAGGAGTCTTCAAAGTGCCTTTACCGCCTCCATCGCTTTATCCAAATCTAAGTCTTCACCAAACCGAGCGAGGCATGCTTCCTGGGGTCTTCTATGCTTGATTCTTCTATTACTTCATCCAGAATCTCCTCAATCAAGCATACTTGATTCATCTGGTCATAATCGAGTGGGTTGTTTTCTAATGTGAAAATATTCAATTCCACCACCATATTACCAAAAGAAATCTTCATGACCCCGACTCTTTATCGTATGTTAGCGTAGCTAAAATGGTCACCCTAGAATCACAGGGGATCTCGCCCTATCACCGAACTCGGCTCGTGTCCAAAACAATGAAATCCACGGGAAATAAAATTTGTCCACCTTAATCAGAACATCCTCAACTATTCCCCGTGGAACCTTCACAGATCGGTCAACAAGTTGCAGTGTCATGGTTGTGGGCTTCAACTCTCCTAGCCCTAACTGCAAATAGACCGAGTAGGGCAACAAGTTTACACTTGCTCCTAAATCCAACAGTGCCCTCTCGATCTGGCTAACTCCTATCATGCAAGTGATTGTAGGACATTCGGGGTCCTTATACTTGAGGGGTAACTTGCATTGTAAGATAGCACTAACCTGCTCGGTCATGAATGCCTTTTTAGGGACATTCGTTTTCCTCTTCACTGTGACCAAGTCCTTCAAGAACTTGGCATAGGAGGGGATTTGCTGGATGGTGTCCAAGAATGGAATATTTATTCGGACTTGTTTGAACACCTCCAGAATGTCCTCTAATTTCCCTCCATTCCTAGACGCTTGTAATCTTTCAGGGTATGGTGCTTTTGGCACAAGCGCCCTAGGAGGTTCCTTTACAACTGGGGTGACAATAGATGGCTCAGCATCTCCTTCCTCTTGATTGTCACATTCTTCCTCTTTCTACTCTCCTTCCTCAGCATCTTCTTCTGGGTTCACCACCTTATTGTCCACTCTCTTCCCTGACCTCAAAGTGACAATCGCCTGCACATGCTCCTGATTTGATGAATTTCCACATGCTTTAGGATTGTTCACTGCTTGGCTAGGGAACTTTCCCTTGTCCCTCTCACCCAGGTGATTCGCTAATTGTCCCATCTGCATCTCCAACTTTGAGATTGCCTGGGTGTTCACCATGGTAGACTGCCTTATGTCACGTATTGATTGACTAGTCATTTTCATAAAATCTCTCATGGTATCTTCAAATGACTGGTTTGATGAGGCTGGGGCTTGGTTGGGGGCTTGATAAGATGATGACGCAGCCGAAAGTGTCCTTGATTTGGTAAGAAGAAAATCGGGGGATAATGTGGTGCTCCCCTTGATTGGTGTGGGTTGATTCTGTTCAAGAAAAATTGGGGTGATTTCTCCACCCAGTGATTATATGTTTCAGAATATGGCCCATTGACGGCTTTTGAAAGTTGAAAGCATTCACTTGTTCCATCTCAAAACTGTCATTGATGGACAATTACGTGCTTGGCATAGGGCTAGCATGATGTAACAACTCTCTACAGGAATGTGTTTACATTTACGTGCTTTCCTACACTCACTCGTCCAACCTTTTCACAATCGCATCCATCCTTTGAGTCAACTCTTGCTCACCTTTTAGCTCGGATGCCTCCTTTCTTGTCCTTCCGGCAGATTTATCACGACAACCGGAGAAATCCCGCCTGTGTGTTGGCAAGCAATTTTTCCAAAGCTTTGTATGTCAAATTCAGAATGTCCTACCATTCATCAGTTCAATCATGCTACGGTTGGTTTGAGACAAACCTTGGTAGAAAAATTGAACTAGACGCCATTTCTCATATCCGTGGGGTGGACACTTCATCAACATATCTTTAAATCTTGTCCAACATTCCGTGAATTTCTCGTCCTCATCCTAAGAAAATGAACTAATTTCCTTTCTGCATCATTTACTCTAGACATTGGATAGAATCTGTGGTAGAGCTGTTTCAATAGTTCTTTCCAGATGTAATAGAACGAGGTGCTAAGGAATCGGTGGCTTTGTCATGAAGGAGAAAGGAAAAGTCAAAAGATTGATGATTCTCTGAGAAGTTTTGAAATTTGGTTGTGGCAGTTATACTCCTAAACTTCTTAACATGGGAATAAGGGTTTTCATGATCTAAGCCATAGAAAGATGGTAACATCTGAATCACATGTGGCTTAAGATCATAATGAGTGGCATTAGTTGGTGGTAACACTATGCAAGAATTCTTGACGCAGAGGTGCGAAGCATTCATGTAATGCTTTGTCGTGAAATCCAACTCATACATCGTCTATGCTCCCGTTCTCAGCTCGCATCTCTTGAATTCCTCGTTTTCCTCTTCCTCATCCTCGATTTTCTTCATGCTGTTCCACCCGTGGCTCCCTTTGATTATCTCCCATCTCAGCTCGAGCTCGACGCGCTCTCCTAATGTTTCTTTCTAAGTCGGGATCTAGTGGTGTTAATTCTAAGTTCAAGGATCACGACCATGCATAAACTAACAAAAATTTAACTAGAAACTAAGGAAAAACAGCAAGCTAGATAAGCTAAAAGATGCAACAAAAAAAATAAAAAACCAGAGGAATAAGACAAAGAAAAAGAAAAAATATGCACGAATAAACAGGAAAAACAAAACTAAAAACAGCAAGATATGCAGCAAAATAAAGAACTAAAACATATTGAACACTAACCTATCTCAAACAAGTAAACAAAATAAAACCAATTGAAACAAATATAAAGATGGTAAAACCAAACCAAAGAATAAAAACAGAACAAAAATTAGCTAAAATCACAAAAACAGCAATAAAAGCAAGCTAATCTAAACACCTAGTAATTAAAACTAATTAGCTAAAACAAAACACATGCAAAGAATCTAAGAACGAAAAGTAACTAATCACAACTAATCACAGCACTCAAAATACTCAAAATAGACAGTTTAAACAACTAAAATAAGCCTAACAATTAATTGAAACTAAAAAAATTTAAAAAGTAACATACCGCCTCGTATGTTGATGCAGAAGGAGGTGCGCGAGCAGAACAGACGCTCGTCGCACAACAGCAAGAATATGGCAGTTTTTCTCGTAATTTCGACCACAACGAAGTATCGCTCGAACACGAGATGCACGTCTGTCAAGGGTCCGTGCTCGCACGCAGATGCGTGATGGGCATTCGCAGGCGCGCCGAATAGGCAAGCAGTATGCTCGATCAAGACCGTCGATGCTGATGTTTCGAAATGTAAAAGAACACAAAAAGGCTAAAAAATCAATCTAGAAATTAACAAAAATAAACTAAAACATAAAATAAAATATAAACAATATAAACAATGCAGAAAATTAAAAACTAGTAGAAAAATACAATTAATTTAAAAACAATATTAACTAAAACAAAAACAACTGCTCCGGCAACGGCGCCAAAATTTGTTGTGCAAATAAACTTACACTCGCAATAGTACGATCCGTTAGGTCGTATAGTGTGCAAGGTGCAAGATCGAATCCACAGGGAACGGAGCGTTTGCTTAAGAAATATCGCAATTAAACTAACTCTACTTTAACCTAGCTCTGAATAGTTTCAAGAACACTAAATTTGCAGTAATTAAAAACTACACTAAGGAAAGGTTAATGTATGGAAAACGACTAAGGTTAAAGATTAGCCTTACCCGGATCAAAGTTAACTTAATACATTAAATGCCAATTTTTCCGCCTTTAGAAGTTAAAACCTTCAACACAACTCTATTGTCGTCATTTGATACAAGTCAAACCTAAACAATATGTTTACCGTTAAGGAACTACAACAAGTAATTTCTTATTGATAAAATCATCCATTGTATCCTTGGATCACAGTGGATCACTACAAAAAATTAAAAGCCGCGCCAAAAAGCGCCGGGAAGACCAAACAAACGCCGAAAGGTAAGCCCGGCGCTCGCTTACCGCCGAAATGATGCTGTCGGCAAAAGTCTTTGCCGCGCTTTTAGTGGACGTGATGCAAATAACAAGGACGCTGCTTTTCCAAACGCCAGGAAGGTAGATTCGGGCAAACAGTGACACCGCATGAACCATCGCCGCGCCAACATAGAACGCCGGCAGAGGAGGATGCGCTGGCGTCCTCTGTTGACGCCGGCATAGCTACTTATTCCGACGCTCTTGCAAACGCCGCACGAAACCATCATCAAGGCCAACAGAGAACGCCGCAGAGGAGGATGCTCTGGCGTCCTCTGTTGACGCCGGCATAGCTACTTGTTCCGACGCTCTTGGAAACACCTGAGAAGATGTGTTGCTGAAGGTTCGCCGGCATTGCCTGTGTTTCCGGTAAAAGTCATGCCGGAATATTACTATTTTTTTAAAACCTTTTTTTCACTTATTTTACTGTACCAGCGCATCCTTCTCTGTACTCTGGAAGATTTTATGCTGGTCTGGAAGATTTTATGCTGGAAGATTATGTACCAACGCATCCTCCTCTGTCAACGCTGGAGATTTTGCAATTATTTTACTGTTTTTTTTTTTTTTTTCCATCTAGCTGTACTCCTCTTTGTTTTCTAGATAAACGAAGAAAGCAAAATAAAAAGAAAATAATAAGGCAGATAAAAAGATAAAGCATAAAGCTGTCAACCTGTCAAAGATATTTTATTAATGAGTAAATCTCTTTTAAATACAATAAGTACAATACACACCAGTTATTTAGCCAGAATACAAGCTTCTTGAACACTAAAATTATACAGAATACAATCAGCAGCGTAACAAATTATATCAGGCAAAAAAAAAATCTAACTGATGACCCAATAATTTTACAGGTGAAGCGGGCTGAGGATACTGCATTTCAGAAGAAAATTATCGTTTTCATCTACTTTGTATAAGTCTTTGTGCCTCCATTGCTAATAGGTGCGAATCAACTGTCAAGAAAAATAAAAGAAAAAGTAGCAGCAGAAAGAAAGGGAGGGAATAAGGCCTAAAAATAAGAAAGAGTCGATATAAAAATTAGTAGATCAAAGCAAACTTACTGGTTCCATCATCATTGAGACTTGATCCTCATGTAGACTTGATCCTCATGCAATCAACAATATGTTGGATTAGCAATCCTACAATATAAAATTAATAAATTAATTAAAATAAAAAAAATATTGAAATAATTCATAAAAATAAATAAATACAAGAAGCAAAGGAAAGAATAGATGGAAGAAAAGAGGACAAGACGGAAGGAATAGAGGTAGGAGGAATCTGTGTACAGTATGTGCTTGTTTTGGGTCTTGTTTTCACCCAGAACAAGAAGAAGACTGCGTCTGAAAAAACAAAAAGAAAGAGTACAACTACAAATAGGACAATGCAGATATGTGCTTTGTTTCATCCAAAACAAGAAGCCTGCATCAGTTAAAACAAAACAAGAAGTCTGTGTCAGTACATAAGCAAGTGGTGTAGTGGGAGAACGGTTAATACGTGAATGAAGGATTGTGAAATTTAGGGGAATTTGGAGAAGGGCGGGTAATTTAAATTTTCATCAATTTCGTAGTTAGCGCCAAAAATGTAGAGAAATGTTTATTTTAATTTTCATTATTTTAAAAATATTCTTATATTTCAAGGGTAATTAAATAAATTTGTGTGATTTAATAACATTACAATAATCATTAAATATTAATATTAAATAATAGAATAATGATAAAGACATAAGAGCATTCACATCTACTGGTAATTAAATAAATTTGTGTGATTTAATAACATCAAAATAATCATTAAATATTAATATTAAATAATAGAATAATGATAAAGACATAAGAGTATTCACATTTGCCTCAAATGTTTGGCTAAATTTAGTTTAAAAAAAATTACTATTATTTATTTTAGCTACCATTTTTTTAAAGCACCTACATCATCTCAGCATTTTAACTTATCATTTTTATTATCTCATTTAAATATTCTTTACCTATTATTTAAATATTATTTCCCTGTTCTATTTTTTATTATTTCTTTCTTTAGTTTATATGAATCAACAGTAGCATAGAAAAAGTGGAGAAATGATGCATATATATATATATATAGTTTTTTTACATGTATGCACAAGAGGAGGGAGGGGATATTCGAACTAGTGACTCCCGCTTCATTAAGCGTGGTCCTAACCGATTGAACTACCTTTTAGAGACAAATGATGCCTATTTTATATTTAAGAGAGAGAGAGATAAAATTATATTTATTATTAAAAATGGAATAGTGGTTGAATTTTATAATCTATTTGATATACATAAAGGTGCTACAGTAGTCAGCAAATTTGTCAACTACTTTAGCACCTCAACAATAGAAGGCTTATCTCAACAATAGAAGGCTTATTGTAGCCAAATGATGGGGAGGTTTTTTTTTGGCTATTCTGCTAAACCGGATGTGAATGTCTTAACTTTTTGACTCAATTTAGTCAAGCTTTTCCCTTATTTAATTATTTAAAAAAAAACCAAAATTAAAAAATATTTGAAGTAAATATTACAATAACATTCTATATGTTCCTTTTCTTATTTTGTATTTCAAAATAAAAATGTATTTTTCTTCAAAAATTTTTTTTAAATGGTCATTATTATGAAGAAAAATACTATTTTTAAATATATATATATATATATATATATCACATAAGATGTTATTACTTCAATTTTTATTTTAATGATCAAATAAAATAAAAGTTTGGCCAAATTTAAAATTCTATCATTTCTCTAAATAATAAAAGTGAATAATATTAATGCTTAATCATATAATCATTAGATCATATGATCTAAAATCAAAGATCGTATGAATTGTTAGAGATCATATGATAATACTTAGATTGTATCACTGCATACTTAAGAATTATGCTCATTACGATTCAAAATTATCATATTATTATATGATAATCGTTAGATCATATTATCATACGTAAGAATTATGATCATTCTATATTATGACTAATTGGTCATATAATCTTAGATCTTGGACCAAGTAATCTAATGATTATATGTAACTATTGATAATACTATATTATATTAATTATATTCATATTATATAGTGATTATATAAATCATATAACATATTGTCTTATGAGATTCATATATATGATCATACTTAGAAATTAGGATAACTATGATAACTATAAGTCATAATAATCATACGTAATTATCATAGATAATCATATAAGTCATATGTTATGATATTATGAGGCATTAAAAATTTGAAATATTACCGTAAATTACACTAAACACATTATATTGATAATTGCATTAACCAAATTCATATATCCCTAACTGAAAAAATCAATACAATATCTAGTTATAAAACAAAAAACAAAACCATAACATTGTTAGCCTCCAAGTGATGTCTAATTTAAATATTAAAACTTATACAATCTATTACATTTTGCATTTTTTGGTCAAGTAGAATCAGTAAGATCGATCTTTCATTTTCACCTAAAGTTTTCAAATAGGGGTCTCAACTCAGCTATCTTTGCCCTCAATGCCGCTCTTTCTTGTGTATCGTCCTGTATACAACAAACAATTAGAACATAGTTGACGAAACCAAATGAATGTAATATAACATAACATATCTTAATAAATAGATGGATTATAATTTAATCTTTCGTTGTCGCCTCAACTCTGCTACCTCTAACATTAGAGTCACAAGTTCTTGTGCATCTTCTGGTGTAGAAGCACTAGCAATATATTGTGAACTACCATGACCAGGAAGAGACGAAGGGGTAATTCCTAATCCATATCCACGCACGCGACCATGACGTTCCTTACTCAAAGATTTTTAGTATGCATTATTATGATGGTACATCATGCTGTCTACTTGGGTACCCTCTTGTGAGTTCGGAGGGTCCTGCATTATGTTCTCTTCAATTTCAGCCTGTAACCAATTATGTTCGGAGGATCAGATTTTGATATGATCATCTGATTTTTTTTTTAAATGATGGGACATTTAAATTTTGATCTAATCATCTGAATTATTTATTTTAAAAGATTATACCGTCAAATTTCATATGATTTTAGACTCTCATATAGTGATTATATAAATCATATAACACATTCACCAAGAACATGCATTTATTTTCTTAATATGAGTCATTAAAATTTTGAAATTGACGTTAATTTATTTTAAAATATCTCATTAATTAATTAACTATTCTAAAATTGCATATTGAATTAACCAAAATAAATTCAAATTTAATTTTTTTTGTTATATTTCAAATATTATTTGCTAAGAATTATAAAGAATCTTGACAAATATAAATATGAGAACCCTAATAAACAAAAATTTCCTTATTTCAAATAAAATTTGAATTTTTAATTCAAGATCTATTACCAAATTTTCCTTAATGAGAATGTGCATAGTAATTGCTTAACGATTAAATAACCTACACATAAAATTATATTATTTTCTTTATAAAAAAAAACTCTTTGAATTGCATTAAACACTAAGTAATTAGTAATTAATGGTAAAAATAAACAATGGTGCGTTTTTGGTATTTGCTAATTAATGACTTGTATTAAATTCACCTAAATTCTTGTAAAACCACACTGAACCGTTCAATGTTTTTGATTAAATGTGAGCCGTTGATGCGTGATGGTTGGATATGCATAAACTCAAAAGGCAATAATCTTATGTCCCGAATGTCCATCACCGCACAAAGATCCAACGATTTTATTTAATCATTAGTTAAGAGCTTTTATTCTACAGTTAAGATCAATCACTGGGCGACGTGAAGCGTAATTGCATATGGAGAAACTCACAGTTAACAATTTCTTTGTGCCTGACGATCACATTTACCGAGGCCAAAAATTGCACCTTAATTTTTAATGTGAGCCGTTAGATTATTTTCTGTTTAATCTAAGCCATTAGTGATGGGAAAATGTGATCCAACAGTAGGCCACCTCATGCTCTGCAAATTATATGGTGCTTTAAATAACCATAAGCTCAATCTTATAGATTTGATCAAACAATATAAGTTAACTCTTTAAATTGATTATCATAATTAACGCTCAGGATCACAACATCCACTCATTTAAGCTATATACGGCCATATTGAATCGTAAATATTGTTTGACTCTTGCGTTTATAGCCAAAGAATGCATCTTCCTTTTTTATTTTGAATTCATTAAATACATTACCTTAAGAAATTTAATTAATAAGAATAAATACAAATTTAATGTATTTTTTTATTTCAAATATTTTTTTATATTAAGTTATAATCTTAGAATTATAAAGAATCTTGAAGAATGTAAATATAAGAATGCTAATAAACAGAAATTTTCTTCTTTCAAATAAAATTTGAATTTTTTTTTTTTTTTTGAAATCAATCGAAAATTGATATTATTAATCTTCAAAAAAGATATCTAGAGCAAAAAGCTCTAAACAGAAAGAGCAATTTGCTCTTGGTTTACAACATCAAGAATGATACTCGGAACATCTTCTAACCAGATTTTTTCTTCTTTAGCTCTTGTTGCTGACTTGGCTAGTGCATGGGCGGCTTCATTAGCTTCTCTTTTAACATGTCTCACCTCCCATTGTCTAAATCCCTTCATCACCTCACAGATGTCCCCGATTATATGTCCATATTGAATGATAAAATTTGAATTTTTAATTCAAGATTTATTATCAAATTTTCCATAACTATATATTCTTAAATGTTCATAGACTGCATAAAAATTGCTCAACATTTAAATAGCCTAAATATAAAATTATATAAATTAAATATGTAGTTATAAAGTTTATACGTGTTAACCCTGGAGGTCAAATAGGCACAAAAAGAGTAAGTTTATAAGTGTTAACCAAGTCCGTTGATCATCTGCCACGTAGCCATGGACTTCTCTTTTTTTAATTAATTAATTTTTTATTTTTAAAGGGCATGGGGTTCTTGAATCTTCTCGCCGCTTCCATTCTTTCTCCTTTCAGTCCCATGCTTTCTCTTCCACTCTCCAAAATCTATCTCACTCACTCACACTCGGGCATCAAATGGAGTCACGATCGGGCCCCTTCTCAACTGCCTTTGTGGCTCCGCCCCTGAGCTACTCTGCTGCTCCACCTCCTGAGGACACCGTTTCACGTCCGCTATCAAGTCGTGGTGCTGCTACCCAGCAATTTCTATTCACAATCTTGTGCGTCAATTAGTGGACGGGAAGACAAACGAGAAGAAAAAGAAACAGGGTAAAAAGATAGAGGACCCGTCATCTTTCCCCCTAATTTCTTTTTCTACTGTTTGATTGTCGAGAAAGTGGAGTTTCAATTTTTTTTTTAATTATTTAATAAAATTAGTATCAATATTTTGTTTAATATATATTACGGGTGGAAAACTAGGATATATGTGGAAGATTTTTACCTGCATGAAGGAAATTTTTTGGCCCCGTCCGCCCCTGTCTTCTACTCTGCAGTATGAGTATGATACAGAACTTTCAAATAAGGATCAGAAATCTCAAACGACGCCTTAGCCATAATGGGCAGCGTTTTTTTAGCAAACGCTGACCCAGAGTTTTTCAATCCCGGCGTTTAGATGAAACGCGCTGCCATTCCTGGTCCATCCCGGCGTTTGGACAACACGTTGGCAGATGTTAGTTTGCCTTGGCGTTTTTCATAAACGCCGGAACTGCAAACGCCGGCATTATGCCGATTTTTTTGTAGTGGATATTGAATCTATAGTTATTACTTGTCGTGTACCCGGCTTGGAACACATCGTAGGATGACTATGATTGCATCAAAGATAACAACCATTTAACTATTTGTCATGGAAATTAAATGACGAGTGTAGAAATTAAATGACGGAAATTAAGAGCATTTAATGTAAAAAGCAAGAAATAAACGCTAAGGGTAAGGCATCATCTTCAACCTTAGTTGAAGAGTTTAGCCACCTATTAAATAATAAAGCGAAATATAAATGAAAGAATGCATAAAATAAATTTTAGAGTAAGTGTTTACAAATAAATAGTGTGGCCAACAATGGCAAAACACTCTCTAAAATCAAAGAAAAACTACTTCACCAAATGACCAAGGGGACTATTGGATAAAGGCAGTCATGCGCTTGAACGCGCTTATCCATGGTCGAATGCGCAGACACGGTCGATCGCAAATAATCGCCAGGCCGCCCGTGAGGCATGGCCGATCGGATCGCGTTCCTCAAGCGTCGATTCTGCGTTGAACGCAGGTCATACGTTCGAACGCACTTCAGGAATCTTCTCATCATTTCATGTCTATTTTTGCTCCCTCGATCAAGACGTGATGTAAGGGCCTGTTTATTACAAAACACACAAAACAAGTCAAATTATTGAATATTAACAAAGCTAATGGCCCAACAAACATAAATAAAGGGGTGTGAAAGAGCACTAAATAGCACTCATCATAGACTATCCCAGAGCAAATCTTTTATCAAAGGATGGAGATAGTAGAGATCCTCCTGTAACAATAGTTTTTCACAATCAAAGCATTGGAAGAATATTAATGAAAAACGCATGTACCAATGAGCAAGTATTTAACAAGGAAGAGATGATTAAGGTGAACTCACCTTTGCACATAGATGGTGCACTTTCTTCCAATTAACTTCATTGTAAGGTTGAGTGTAGAATTCCTCCCTCAATTGAAGAATGAGAGGTGTGATTAGGCCTACAAACCTTTTCCTGTACAAGTATGACATGGGCATGTACACCAAGCGACAATAGCACCACATGTTAGCTGCATTTTAGGGAAAAGATAATTGATAAGCAATATGTAGCAAATTTAATTATCGATTTATAAGAAACTAAAACCTCTCTAGTAACAATGGCTTCAAATAGAAGTGCTATGCCAACCATATATATTTCAATTAAACATTATATCTAACTTTCAACATTGGACTAAATGATTTTAAAAATATTCCATTATGCAATAAAGATTTAACGTATAGTGGCATTTTCAAGAAGTATAATGAAGTAGTAAGAAGATATGTACCAACCTAGGTGCACGGGAAGAAATGAAGGAATCGAAGGATCCAAAATTCTGGAGGCATTGGGTTAGTTCCAATCCACTCGAACACACCAAGTATCTCCGACAAAGGGAAAATGCACAGCAAATAATCAACTTGCATAGTGAATATTTGAACATATATATATATATAATCACATGAAAGCAATATGACTAGATTTATGAAACATGGTGATATTGTGTCAAAATATTGATTAAATTATTAAATTTATACATTCTCACTAGATTTAAACTTTTTAGATAAGTTGTGATTTAACATAGTATGAAAGCCAGAGGAAATGAATTAGAACTCTAACTCCATTAATTCACACCCTGTTTCAATTAAATATTCTAAGTGTTGAGCATCGCCTAATAAAAGAGAGTTTGAGCCCATACGTGAGAGATGGTGTTAAAGTATTGATTAAATGGTTAAATTTGCACATTCTTATCAGCTTAGGCTTTTGTGATAAATGATAATTTAACATACAGAAAGCCAGATCTTTCCCCAAGAAGGTATGCGTGTTACACCACCATGATCAAGGATCCACTTTCGCGCTCTTGCACAAGCATTGTTTTGACCTCCATCATGTCCTTCCCCGAGTATATGCATACAAATGTAGCTGAGTCAGAAAACATGATGCTATGACCCTCTACATGTAATCCCCAACCACCATCTTCATTCTATAATATGCAAAATTTCCAGCAGAGCTGTTAAATATGAGAGTTTAAACACGCACAAAAGGAAAGGAAACAAGTAATTTAATAGAAAATCTAATTTTGTTTGCATAATTAACATGCGAAAGCTTCAACAATGTACACTGATAGTATATATATGAAGGATTTCCTTTTGATGCTCAAAGAAAGAACACAATATTAAGATGTCCTGAATAATAAAAACACATTACCTGCATTTTTCGTTAAAAGGAATACAATTAGTAGTTGCATCAAAGATGAAAACCAAAACAAGTCAAATGTAGGCATGTCGATGTAGATCCAATGGTATTGTTCATAATATGGTCAATCTTAGAAGATTTCTAAGTGTTAAATATCACTAGCACATCTTCATTAGAATTTAATTTTAAAATTTAAATGCATCTCCATCTTACTTTTCATGTGAAAAAATCTATCGTGTATCTATTATGAAAAAATCTAAAGGTTATTTACTAGTACATTATTAAACATGCTTTTTTTTTAAAAAAAGAAAATGTACTAAATATGTACTTTATGACACAATCACAAACAGATGCATTAAAACATAAGACCATTAAATTTAAATTAATTTATATAAACTAAAACATGGTAAAATCTTTGTTCTTGTCGGAGTAGTTTAAAATGAAAAGAAGTATAAAGAGGGGGGGAAAAAAAAAAAAAACACAAAACACAAAACACAAAAAAATATATATATATTTTTTGAATACAAAATAATACAAAATTTTTTTACTCAATATTTAATGTAATCAAATAAAGCTTCTTACATCAAATTCAATGCTTAATTATCTATTTCGTATTTCCAAAAAAAAAAAAAAATTTGGCACAATCTCCATGTCCCACTTCAAAAGATTACACCATCTCCATGTCTGTCATGAAGCAAGAGAAAGCCTTGCAACTAAAACATAATGTAATACCCATATCCATCCTCCAACAAGCTATATATAAATTATTCCAACATTGGTACTTATGACATCTTCCCATCCATATTTTGGAGAGGGTACTGAAGCTTTAACTCTTATCTAATCGCCAACATGCTCATTTTGGTATAAAACAAAGAAGAAAAAAATCATTTATTTTTTCGACACTGCGACCCAAGGAAATCAAGGCTCCACAACAAATCTCTTTTTACTACACATACATCATACTTGGTCTCCAAATCTGTATTAGCACAAAAACATATCAATTTTAACAAAAAAGAGAAATAAAGAAAAGAACAAGGCCCCCTTTTTTTTGGACGTGGGTTTTTTAGATGTATTTTTTTCCCTTCTAATAAAATAAGCTTAGATGTGATTTAATATGTTTAGATGTGATTTAATATGTTTAGATGTGATTTTTTTTGGATTTTTTAATAAAATATGCCGTTAAATATTCCATTTTTAAGGTTAGTTTTAATCTTGGTAAAAATTAGTCTAACATTGAACCAAAAAAAAAAAAGTTAACCTAACCTTAGTTAGTAATATGCTATTAATGACCATCTAATATTTAATGTGAATATTAAATGTTAGGAAAATGATCTCCATTTCAAAATCCTCAATTTCCTCAATTTAGTATTTTGAAGCACTTTACATTTAATGCACTACCTTTATTAAAACTCTTGGGGTAATGCATTTAACGCACTACCTTCATTAAAACTCTTGGACTATACTATCCTTCAAAATGCACTAAATGGAGGAAATGGAGGGATTTTGAAATGAAGAGGATCCTAATAGAAATGTTAGACACATGGCTCCATTTTATGTAGGTTGGATGAAATTTCCTCCAAACCGGTTTGGAGGAAATTTTTGTCCTTAATAATTAATGGTAGGCATAGGGTTACAATATATATATACTTAAAATAATTAATGTTAGCTAGGGTTACTATATATATATATATACTTATATCGCTAGCTAAGGTTAATTTAAATATTGTCAAATTTTAATGAGTACTTTAATTAATACTATGGTATTAATTAATACATACTATGTATATATATAGCTATGATATAAACATATGTATTAATTAAAGGGGTTTGCTAGGGGTTCTTCCTGTAGTGTTCTATTGGCGTTCTCCCAGTCTTATGTAGAACATGATTTAAGAAAAACTAAAATTGTAGTACCGTTTTTTTTTTTTTTTTTTTTTTTTTGCCAACATATTAATTTTTATGATTAATAGTTAGGTTCTAATGTTTTAAAACTTGTTTTTTTATTTCAAAACTAAAAACTAAGGGTAGAAGGTTAACCATTTAGGGATGATATCACCCAAAATGGATTTGATCATCCTAAATTTGGTGCTAATGCCTAAAAAAATGGTGGTGAAGGCCACTACAATTTTATTTTTTCTTAAATCATGTTTTATGTAAGACTGGGAGAACGCCAGAAGAATACTATGGGGAGAACCCCTAGCATTTTCCTTAATTAAATGTGCGTGCCTATATAGGGTTACTATATTTATTTTATTTTGATATATATATTCAGATCATGCAGTTACCTACAAATGAAAACAAACCCTTTAGGCGAAATTGGCACAAGAAAGAGAGTAATAGTTCGGACCAACTTATAAATAATAACCAACTCCTTAGACGAAATAGGCCTAAGCAAATAACAATACAAACATACAAATGAAAATCAACCCCTTATATGAAATAGGCATCTCCCCAAAAAATCCAAAAAAAACCAACCTTGGTTTTTTTTTTTAGTTGGTCTAATAGTTTGTTTTGGACCAACTTACAAGTGAAAACTACCACTTAGGCAAAATAGGTGTATTTATGTATACATATATAGCCATAAATAAATTGAAGCAAATTTTATTTTTATTTTTTAAAAAAATATCAAGGTAACGTTGCACATGTGCCACGTTACCAATTTGGTACTATATGATTTTGGGGGTGCAGTCCCCCTAGCTGGCCCGCATCCCCTCTTCTTTCTTTCCCCCTCTTTCTTCCCTCTTCTCTCTCCTTCCCTCCTGCACCTACCTCTCCTCCTCTGCACTGTAATATTTTTTTTTCCTCTTTGGCAGCTCTCTCAAGCTCTAGCATCTCTCTCTCCGGCAGCTCACTCAATCTCCGGCAGCTCTCACGATAAGCCACTTCTCGATAAGACTAGACATAGTAAACTTAGCGCCATTGTAAATTTGTACAACTTGAAGTGTATGGGTGGAGTCACTAACACAGCTTTCTTGACTATCCTCGAGTTCGTCAATCAGTTGCTGCTGATGATGGTGGGGCTTTACCTGTTAATACATATGAGGCCAAAAAATATTTAAGGGACATGGGCCTCGGGTATGAGAAGATTCCGGCATGTCGCAATGATTATATGTTGTTTTGGAAGGGCAATAAAGACTTAGATTCTGATGTGGTAAATTCGTGACCAAATTTATCAATAATAAAATTAACCACTCGCAATAATAGGACGAATCTCGTAGGATAGGGCTATATTGAGGGTGTCAAACCTCAAGGACTGTAGGGGTTTCGTTACTAAATTTGAAAGACTAAATTTAACCTAATTAAGAAAACGAGATTGATTGTTTGTGAATTGGAGTGCATAAAATTAAACGCAGAATTCAAAGTAATATTATCAGAGAGAGAGAGAGTAAGGTACCGACTTCACCACAATCCGCACAGCAATGGTAACCATAATTCAATTCTAGAAACTCATGATCATGTATATTATAAAAGATAAGAAATTACATATTAAAGGATAAGAATAATTTATCTTCGGTTGGCACGGATCGTCCACCTAACCACTAAGATGCGGCACGACCCGTCTTCCCTAAGTATAAACTATAAAATTCCTTAATAAGTTTTTATATGATTAACGGAATAGAATAACCCATCTTTGGTTGGTATGAATCGTCTACCTAAATTACTCTAAACTAGGGTGTAGTACGACCCGTCTTCCCTAAGCATGGTCTATCGAATCCTATTAATCATATGCATATTAAAACCATTGCATAACCATTAATCTTATGATCACAGAAAATAAGAGTGATTGAGTTCAATACAGGCAAAATAATTTCTAAGACAAGACAAGAATTTCGCAAGTACTGAATTTGGAGTTGAACAACAGTTGCATTAAAATTAAGAACAGAATTCAAAGGTTGCAATCCTCACAGTTGTGCAATCAACATACATATAATGAATCCTCACAGTTGTGCAATCAACATACCGATGTAGCCCGGATGAATCACAACACATATTGGACGATAAACGATCCATAAACAACAATCAATCACAATCTTGTCACGGGATTGTGATTGAATCGAACAAACATTAAATTAAATGACAGAAAATGTAAACTAAACATGAATATATATAAAAAAATCCATAGTGAGGAAAAATAAGAGACTAGATTAAAACAACTAAAAGCATTAAATGTAAATTAAACTATACAAAGAGTGACGTTCAGAAGAGCTCAAAATGCCCAAACAGGGGAGTCCCAGCTCCCAAAGGCGCCTCTAAGCGGCCTCCAAGCGTCCCTCCTCGTTTACAAAAGAAATTGGGGTATTTATAGGCTAAATTTAGGGTTTCAGCGCTGCCAGGTCAGCTTAAGTGCGTTCGAACGCACTAGGTGCGTTCGAACGCACTCGTGCAACAAATTCTGCATCAGATGGGCATAGCTGCGTTCGAACTCAAAATGTACGTTCGAGCGCAAATGCTTCAGAATTGGCCAAAACTTGTGAAATGTGATTTTGTAGATCTTCGAGATAGCTTTCCAAAGACACCAAGATCACCCCAATCGAGTTATACAACTTAAGATATGGCCATTTTGTGGAAGTCGTCGTTGCGAATCATCGCCGACTCAATTTTGCCGCCAAAGCTCCCCAAACTGTTTTAAGCCCAGATTTGATGGCATTAATTCCAAATGCAACTTAACAACCGCAAAACACTAAAACACCAAAACTAACCAAAACATTAGAAATTAACAAAGCGAAGAGCTAACAAACATAAGTTAAAGGGGTTAAATATACAATATTTGATACCTATCAAATACCCCAAACTTACATTTTGCTAGTCCTTAGCAAAACAAAATGAAAACACAATGAAAACAATAAACATAAATCCGCTTTCGTGGGAGAAACGATTGCATTTAGCATATGCAACAAGCCTTTTAAACCCCTAGGCATCCCTAGTGGATGAGTGAAGTCTCGTGAGGGCTTTCTAGGAATGACACCCACAAACAATTATTTGGTACTATGTTATTAATGGACAAAACCCTTCACACAAACACATGGTTCATACATCATTAGCAAATTTAACATGATGAACATACAAACCACATCATCTAGGCATCCAAACATCATTTCACTCAAGGTTGGAAAATTGAGACAACACATGCTCCATGAAGTGCAAAGTGAACTAACAACAAGATCACGGGGTTTCAATCATTCTCAAAAGACGTGTATCCCAAAATTCAAAGGAAAACAATGTGATAAATACAACCAAGGCTTGAATTAAAATATGCAATTTTTTTTGTGTAGGGGCAATGCTTGACTCCCTTAAGCTTCTAAATGACCTATGTAACGAGCGTTGGGCGGTTGACTCCAAACCAAAGCGCTTTAGGGCACTAGATGTAGAGACATCCCTAGGGCTTAATTACTCAAGTCAAAAGAGCTACGGAGCCTAAACTAGCCATACAATTTTTTAGTTGGAATTTCTCATCTTTTGACGCGAACACTCATTGCTTGGCCATGCAAGAGGTCCGGTTACTCAAAGAGAAGCTCGACTTATTCTGATTTTTTTTTTAAGCAAAGGTTTTCATCATCACATCGCAAACCTAGAAATCTTAAGACACACACTTCAAAGTCAAATCTCATACCCCACAGACCCTAATGCTAGTGTGCATGTGAAATATCGATCAAGCAAATGAAGTCTCTCTAATCCAACACATGAATCAAAAACTGGGACTTCTAATGATAGGCAATGTTCAAACAAGTTTAAACAAACCAACAATATGTAATCCACAGTTACGATGTAAGTCATGACCAATCAACAACATAGCAACAACAAAAAAGAAAAAAAAAAAAAAATTATATAGGTGGCAAAAACAAATATATCTGACAAAAACAAAACAAAACAAGAGACAAAGTGTTTGTCCACACCAAACTTAAATGACACATTATCCCTAATGTGACAAGAAATACATTACATGGAATGAGGAACCAGGGATGAGCAAAGTCCAAGGCCCCCCGAACTTAAACATCAAAACACTGTCAAAACTAACAGCAATCTTCTTCTCAAAGATCAAACATCAAAAGGTTAATTGCTGTTAGAAACAAAATAAAATAACAAAAAGAAATGACAAAAATTTAAGTGCGGAAAATAAAAAAGAAAGAAAATCGCACCTTCCCGCTCGTATGGGTGTCCAACCAATCCCTTCCATCCTTTCTTCTTTAGAACTAGATACCCCTTTGGAAGGATGTTCCGCCATCTTATGTAGTTGTCCTTGTTTGAGAAATCCACTTAGGCACACTGCTGTTCCTAGATTTGTGATCTTGTGAGTGTGAATCCTCAAAGATTTCTACATAAGGCCAGGTTCTTGAGACATTGCAAAGATGAAACTTGAGGTTCAAGATATGTCTCGAGAGATATTGTGACGAAGGAATGAGCCTCGACTTCTTCCTTGTCGTTGGAAAGACTAGGATTTAGGCGGGGCTCCAATTGCTCAACTTGCTCCCTCTTTCTTTTCCTCCTCATGATCATCGGCTCTTTTCTCACTAACAAGTGTGGTGTTGGCTTGGACATTCTCATGATGAGGATCGTTGGGGCAATCCTCATCAGTCATGTATTGCCCTCTTACCATTTCTTGACTTTGAAGTTCCTCCTTCTCAATTCTGTTGAATTCAAATGACTAGATGACCAGTGTCCTTCCAACCTTGCAACCTGCTTTAGTGTTTGCCAGTGGCATCTATGATTTCTTGACAAGGTTGGTTGACTGTTTTCCTAAACTCCTCGAGTCGTCTTCTAAAGATAGTTCATGGGAAAGCGGAATGGTGGATTGGCCGACTAATTCCATGAATTCCTTAAGTGTGTCTTCCAAGGAAGATTTCTTAGGAGGATAGTCATATGATGAATGGGAAGAAAATGGTTGTCGAACTGCGGATAATCGTGGATGGTGCAGTTCGTCAACTCAGACAAAATTTCCGTGGCATGAGCTTGCCACGAAAATCAGAATAGTTGCTCGATGGGTTATAAAAATTTGAATCGATTCAAACCACGGATTGGAGAAACCGTGTTCAACCGCTCATCGAAAAATTGGAAAATTGCCCCAATGCGGACAATCACCCTATACTATGGTAAAGGGCTTCATGTGGGTGAAAATTAGTAGGATTTGGCATCCTACCACTAGGGAAACATCAAAATAATTAAACGGAAGACTCATGCTTCACCCAAAGCAGTTCAAAGTATCCCACATGAAACGATTAACAAAATAAAAATTTTAAAATAAAATAAAAATAAAAATAAAATAAATAAATAAACAAACAAACACTAACAAAAAGAATTAAACTAAACAAGTAACTAATAAATAAACTAACAAAATAACAATAAAAAATAATAAAAATAACTAACAAAAACTAAAAACAGAAGCAAATAAATTAAAACAGTGAAATAATAAAATAAAAAAAAACTAATAATTAAACAAAAAATGAAAGTCAAACACATACATCGCTGGTCTGCATGGTGCAGCCAGTAAAAGTGCTCAACTCAGGCACCACGATCGATCGCGCAGACACGCAGATCCGCAGAAATGTAGCTTTTGTGCAAGTACGTCGAATAACGAAGGTGCGCTTGCTCGCAACGGCGATCTGCACTGTCAGAGGCGCTGCTGCAGACGCAACAAGAACGATAAGGCGAAGCGCAGTATGCAATCGACCGAATAGACTCAAGTGTTCGAACGTATGTGCGTTCAACGACTATCACGAAATTCCAGGACTCAACAAAACTAAAATTGCAAACAAAACGCAAATCTAATTTTTTTTGGATTTTCTTTTCTATACAAAAGCACCTAAATAAATAAAATAAATGCACAAAATAACTAGTAGAAAAATAAAATCAATCTAAGCAAGCAAAATTAATTCAAACAAAACACCGATTCCCACACGGCGCCAAAATTTGTTGCACAATTTAATTGTACTCGCCAATTGCACGTTAGTCGTTAGCAGCGGGTGTGCAAGTCGAGGTCGATCCCACAGAGAATCATGTTTGTTAAAATCAATTTTAAAGTGCCTAAACTAATCCTATCTTAACCTAGTCCCAATATCGAACACATGGCGTGCATAAAGTAAAATCTAATTAAAATGCAATAAAATAAATAAATAAAACGCTAAGGTCCCTAATCTACCTCACTATGATTTAGTCAATATATAAACATGCTAATCCATATATCCATCAAACAATTAGGCTAAAATGTATGTCCCATTCTCACGATAGTCCACACATCCGTCAGACGGCTAGCTCGACGCATGTTCTTTTGCCTTTACAAAATCTAGTCGAATTATGCGATGTATTAACCCATAAATGGTCTGCGGATGTTGAGCGAGATTGAATCATCCGATGTGTCATTGACGACAACGGATATTGGACTCAAACTATCCGATGTAGCCCGGATGAATCACAACACATATTGGACGATAAACGATCCATAACAACAATCAATCACAATCTTGTCACGGGATTGTGATTGAATCAACAAACATTAAATTAAATGACAGAAAATGTAAACTAAACATGAATATATATAAAAAATCCATAGTGAGGAAAAATAGAGACTAGATTAAAACAACTAAAAGCATTAAATGTAAATTAAACTATACAAAGAGTGACGTTCGAAGAGCTCAAAATGCCCAAACAGGGAGTCCCAGCTCCCAAAGGCGCCTCTAAGCGGCCTCAAGCGTCCTCCTCGTTTACAAAAGAAATTGGGGTATTTATAGGCTAAATTTAGGGTTTCAGCGCTGCCAGGTCAGCTTAAGTGCGTTCGAACGCACTAGGTGCGTTCGAACGCACTCGTGCAACAAATTCTGCATCAGATGGGCATAGCTGCGTTCGAACTCAAAATGTGCGTTCGAGCGCAAATGCTTCAGAATTGGCCAAAACTTGTGAAATGTGATTTTGTAGATCTTCGAGATAGCTTTCCAAAGACACCAAGATCACCCCAATCGGAGTTATACAACTTAAGATATGGCCATTTTGGTGGAAGTCGTCGGTTGCGAATCATCGCTCGACTCAATTTTGCCGCCAAAGCTCCCCAAACTGTTTTAAGCCCCAGATTTGATGGCATTAATTCCAAATGCAACTTAACAACCTGCAAAACACTAAAACACCAAAACTAACCAAAACATTAGAAATTAACAAAGCGAAGAGCTAACAAACATAAGTTAAAGGGGGTTAAATATACAATATTTGATACCGATCAGATATCTTTGTTTCCTCACGTCCCAAATGAAGAAAACAAGCTTGCACTCTTAATGATTTTGATAATTTGGGGTTCAAATTATGTGTAGGGTGGTACTTGGAATGAATTTAAAATCTAGAGTAATCGGAAGTTAAGAAAGTGACTTTAGCTGCTCAAACTTGAAATGGATGTTGGAAGTTGAGAGAAGATTATGTGTTGTAGAACTACATAATTTCTTATTAATTTGGAATAAATTACGAACACTCCTAATTATGTTTAATATAAATCACAATAAATAAATGTGCATATGGGCCACACTTTAATATAATTAGGGACTTTCTTACATATTATTCACATGCGATACACACAACATTGTATAATATTCCTTAATCCCATATATCTTTGGTGGCTTTGTGTTTAGACACTTATTACACACATCAACAAATGCTAAAGAGAAAGTAAGAGAATTAATAATTGGTGGTTGACTCAAATTTTTTGGATGGCAATGGCACACGATTGCGATGATTTCGCCGAGCCCACAATGGGAAAATATTTATGTATGTTGCATAGTGTAACATACAATTCCTTAAGTAGACTCCAAGGATTTCCTGTAAGAAAGAGTGATGAATGGTTACAAAGCTTTAGAGTAAAATTCAAGCATAGTATACTTCAAGGTTTGTTTAGTTTTCTTTCTAAATTAAATGCATGTTTTAAAGAGAGGTACCTGTTGAGGAAAATCACCATCTTCCAGTTGAGAATTAATTATCAGTTTTGCTGCACGATGAAGAGGTGTTGGGTCTCTTTCAGCCTATTGCAGAGACAATTTTAACATCAGAATATGCAGGATCAAAACATATGACAATAACGGCAGCATAATATATATATAAACCATCAAGTCACCTGTCCAGCATGAATGAGACCCATCATTGCCCATGCAGTATGTACCAAATTTGATCGGTTTCCTTCAAGAGGTACATATTCCTTATAATCAAGAACAAAGAGTTTATGGTTTTATTAATTATCTAGCATCTGCCAATAAATCTTAGAAAGACAAAACATGTTATTAAAGGTTATTAAAAATAAATAAGAATTATACGTGTTAAAACATTACCTTGGTTGGGCATGAGAGATAGCTCTCTCCCCAACCACCATCATCTCTTTGTTCTCTTAGTAGAAAATCAACAGCTGGACAATTGTTGTAAGTCTTGCCAACTGCAACCAATCCTCCAAGTCCAAACCATGTACCATATATGAAGCAAATTCCCCAATTTCCATACCTGTGGAAATGCTTAATTATGCATTAGATTTCTCTGGTATAAAAACAGACAAATGTCAAAAAATATCTAAGAAACCAGTGGAGTTAACATACCATGAACCATCAGGCATTTGTATGTCTTGAAGGAATTGAGTAGCATTTTTTATGGAATTTTCGATCTCTTTCTTCCGGTGCATGGGGTATAAATTCTTAAACAAAACTAAAGCTTGGATTGTTGATGCAGTACACTCAACGTACTCATGCTCAACAACAATGTCAGAAAAGAATTCTGAGGCATTAAGAACCTAATGAGGAAAAAAAAAAAGAGAGAGAAAATTCCCATTAATATACGATAAAAATGGTGAATTTAGAAGCACTAGATTGTTTTGAAGTATTCCATAAGCATATTTCAAGGCCACTTCAATATGTGAAGGTACTTACTTCCAACCATTTTGGGGCTCCAGCTTGTTCCCACGCAGATAAACCACCATTTTTGCTCTACATTAAGCCATACAATAGAGCTTAATGATATGAATGCAATGAAATATTTAAAACAAACACTCTAAGTGTTGGACCTTTTAAAGGGTAATTTGAGCATATACGTGAGGAAGAATGTTTAAATATTATTTAAATAATTTAAACCAATCATTTTTCATCAACTTATATTTTTGAGATTACTAGTAATTTAACAATATGAAAGTTAATCCTTACCTGTAGAGAAAGTATTACATTTATAGAATCATAAAATTGCTCAGGTTCCATTTTATCACCAACAATCTCTGGTAGCTTTCTGGATAAAAACATGCAACACTGAAATATAGGAGAATTTTGAGAGGAACACATTAATTATAAAGAAGATTCAACACTCTATCCCATTGACGCATTTAAACGAAATTAATTACCTTCAAAGCTTTTGCAGTGCAATCAGAAACTGTCCATCCCTAGTCTTGATCAGCAAAAGCCCATGCTCCTTTCGAAATGTGACGGTACATGCTTTTAAAGTCTCCAGAAGGGTTGTCCTTGATCTTTATGTACAATTTTTAAGAGAAAGTGGAGTAATTAGTCTAAATAAAAATTGCATGGTATTTATTTTTTAAGCAAAAAGGTATGTTTGAGGATTGTGGTGAAGAGCTGAATTCAAAAATGAAAATAAAACCTGAGATTTCTTGAAGAAGTCATGCCCTCTTGCAAGTGTAGGTCCAATTTCATCAGTGAGATTACTGGCAAGTAATGCTTGAATAGCGAAACTGGTATCCCATAATTGACTTCCACAACCCTTCATACAAATGGCATATATCAAACTCAATTGTCCCTTCCTTTTTCTTGCAAAGACTTAAGAAAGTAAGAGCTTGGGGATTTATATTCAAGTTTGAATAGTTCTATTTACAAAACAACCTCTAAAATAAAAATAAAATAAAATAAAAAATTAATTTAGGAAATATCTTCTTTCATAGTTTAATGTTCAACTGACAAACAAAAAGTTCTACAAATATTTTTGTAGAATATTTGTACTAACCTGCATCTTGAGTCCATCTTCAGCGACCCATATGAAATCTGGGATCCTTGCAATATGCTTCTTGAAAGCATTCCCATTTGGATCTTCAACCCAACAAGCAAGCATAGATAGGACCTATTCAATGCAAATAGCTTTAGGAGTAGTGTCACATAACCCAAATGGATGCTCTCCATGAATTCCTTTATTTTTGATAACATTACCTTTTCCACGCATCCAGCGTGATGTATCGACTATTCTCATCTTCATAATGAATGTGCTTCATTGTTACTTGAAGAGCCTTCTCTCTTACCAATTTGTTAAAGGGCCAACGAGTGAGAAGAGGCTCAGTGCATATGTATAGACTATCCCAAAGTAGATCTTGTATCAAAGGATGAGGATAGTAGAGATCCTCCTGTAATAATAGTATTATGTAATCAATGCCTTGGAAGATGTTAAAACAACATTTATCTTAAAAGCTTACGTTGATAGGAAGCGATGGATTTAATCATTTAATTTATATTTTAACACTCCTTTATGTATGGGTTCAAACTTTTCCTTAGTAAGTGAGGCCCAACATGTAAAGTATTTAATAGAAATAGGACAGGAATGGTAGAGACAAGGTTTCAACTCAGGGAAACGGATCATTTCTAGTCGTTGAAGGACCGGAGAGTATCCAATTCATGGTTGGGATTTCTCTAGTCCCTAGAGAAATCCCAAAGCTGCAAATGAGCCACATCAGCCTCCACTAACAAATAAAAAAAAAAAATTATTTTCAGGTTAATTTATTAGATGGTGTTTTATTCAAAAAAATTATATTACAGAATGGGTGACATTGGAGCCACCCCCAAAGACCTTGGGGTGGCTTTGACCACCCTAGACTGGCCAGTCTGGGGTGGTCGGCCACCCCCTATGGCCAAGATGGGGTGGCTGGCCACCCCATTATTTTTTATTATTTTTTTATCCTAATGAATATTTAATTGTTTTTTTTTTTTAATCTATTAATGGGACAGGTGTCCTATTTGTGGCCATACAATTTCTTCTAAGAAATCTTAGCCATTAACTGGATATTCTCCAATCCAAAATGGACTGGAGAGGATTTGGATCTTGAACTCAGGGCTTTTGTTTTGATATCTTTTTTTTTTTCTAATTAAAAAGGAGGGAAGGGGCAACCAGTGTAATTTATCCCCTTGGGCATGACCATCGGGGTTTCCACTTGTTGTGGAATGTTCGGTTTGAGCCATAACTACTGCTTGGGAAGGCGAGTCCATCATCATAACCCCCACCAAAGTACAAGTTGGTAAAGTAAAGCCCATTCTTAATAGCATCTGATTTGTGGACTACTACTGTAAGCGGGTTCGAATCCGTAACCACTAGGAAGAAAAGAGGGGGGGAATTGAACCATTTCCCTTCCTACTTTACCAACTTGACTATCACCTTGGTGGTTTTTGATATCATTTTAAAAGCTTAAGCTAATAGAAATGAAAGAATTTAGTTATTTAATTTATATTTTAATAGAATAATGTTGAAAAGCATATGTAGCAATGAGAGAGTATCAACCATGAGGAAAATTCACCTTTGCACATAGATGACGCACTTTCTTCCAGTTAACTTCATTGTAAAGTTGAGTGTAGAGTTCTTCCCTCAATTGAAGAATGAGAGGTGTGATTGGGCCTACAAACCTTTTCCCATAAAGGTATGACATTGGCAAGTACACCACGCGGCAAAAGCACCACATTTTGGCTGCATTTTAGGGGAAAGGCAATTGATAAGCAATATGTAGCAATTTTAATTATCAAAAAGAAGAAAGTACAACCTCTACCTAACATAGGCTTTCAATTTAAAATTGTATTTAATTTTCAACATTAGACTAAATGATTTTAAAAACATTCCATTATATTTGCAATATGGATCTAAAGTACGTTGGCATTTTCAGGAAGGATAATGTAGTACAAACCTGGATGCATGGGAAGAAATGAAGGAAGGATCCAAAATTCCGGAGGCATTGGGTTGGTTCCAAGCCATTCGAACACACCAAGTATCTACAACAAAGCGAAAAATGCATATTAGAGTTAATTATTAGCAAACATGAAAATTTTGTTTCACTTTGTTGTAATTTTTATTTCAATTAGACAACAACGTACTTAAGATTTTTCATTTAGTTCAATTTTGTGTTCTAAGTTCAAACCGAAAATTTACCAGTTCGAACTATCCAGTGGAAGAAGTAATCTCAAGTTAGACAAAACTTGCTATTCCAAGCTTTGTATTCATTCAGTTCCAACTTATTATTTTATTTAGTGGATGCATTTTCTGGGCTTGGTCATCCCGAAATAGTTTTACTATTGAATAGTTACTCAAAAGATTTATGAAACATGATCATACCGAAAGCCAAGTCTTTCCCCAAGAAGGTATGTGTGTTACACCACCATGATCAAGGATCCACTCTCGTGCTCTTGCACAAGCATTGTCCTGACCACCATCGGGTCCTTCCCCAAGTATACGCATACTAATGTAGTTGAGAGCCGTGCAAAACATGGTACTGTGGCCCTCTATGTGTAATCCCCACCCACCATCTTCATTCTACATACAATATGCAAAATTTACAGCATATTTGTTAAACGTGATAGCTTAAACACACACATACACACAAAAGGAAAGGAGGCAAGTAATTCAATAGAAAATTTAATCCTATTTGCATAATTAACATGTAATGCTTCCAAGAATATGCACCTGATGATAGTATATGTATCGATCGAAGGATTTCCTTTTGATGCTCTGCAAGGAACACAGTATTAAGATGCCCTGTAATGTACAAACACAACACCTGCATTTTTTCGGGTTAAAAGAATAGAATTAATAGCCCATCATGATGATAACCAAAACAAGTTGAAGGTAGGCTTGTCCTCATAGATCCAATGATACTACTCATAGTCCCGTCAATCTTAGAAGATGTTTTATTGATAAATATCATTAGTAACAAAAATAATAATAATTTTAGGTGAGGGGGGACAAAATTTAAAAAATAAATAAAAAGTATTAGGGTACAAATTCAATGGGTAAAGTCCACATATACCCCTCAAACTACGACCTAATTAAAAATGTGCCCTAAACTTTCAAACTATCAAAACATTGTCAATGTCCCCTCCAAAACTAGCAAAAAGATAAAAAGCACATATAGATTTCTCAGTAAGACAAAAATACCCCTATTAGCAAATCTGGATTTCCTATTTCCATTATGGTCTTATAAGAGGGTCACAATAGCAATGATAATGGAGTTTTGGGGTTTAGACTCTAAGAATGACTTATAGTTAGAATTATTCTACCTAGGGTATTATGTGACACTAATGTAGGGTTTTTATATAAAGACTCAAAGAAGATTTTGAAGGGATCGTCTGCATTAATAGAATGTTATATATTGGTTTGTGTTGAAGGAGAATTTGAGGATCAAGGTAAGTGCATTATCTTGTATTAGTATTTTCATGAAAAATGACTTGGTGCATTTTATACATAATGCTTTCAACGACAAACTCGGGTTATCTCTTGAACTAAATAAAATACTATTTTATGCATGAAAAGTGTGACATGAGCTATCTTTATAACTGTTGTCTCGAAAATATACATGCATTGTTTATTGGGCTACTTGATAATGTTATATGTGATGTGATACTATTTATGATGTGATAAATGTGGTGACACCAGTATCATGTGCGTGTTCTGTGTATATGTTCGGAGGCAGTGCAACACACCATTTGTTAGGTGTGGCCTCAAAAGTTGTTAACCCTAAGTAAATGGGGTTAGGCTAATAGGGTTTCGTAAAAAGGGGATGAGCGAACCAGGTCTTCCCGAAAGGTGATGTGTATGACAAGCACAACCTTACATGGGGGTTAAACATAGTGAGCTATGTTATGAAAATCTAGTCTTACTTTGTAGATGGCACAAGTAGTTGCAAACAAAGTAATGGTTTGGTTAATATTAATTATAATATTGTGAAGGCATCCCAATGAATATTTTGTGAATGATGATATCCATGTTTAACCATTTTTATCTGGATATAAATAGTTCATTGTCACATACTGGCACGAGATTACCTATTTATTAAGTCGTCAGACTTAACCCTTACTTTATTACACCAAGGGTGCATAACAGCAATTTATAGAGGAGCTAGCTAGGGTTTAATTAGTAGACTGGACCTAGAGACAGATGTGGTTGTTCGAGGTTATGGTATTGATCGGGCTATGACTAGAAGACCCATTATACAACTACGAAGGTTATTTGTGGTATCTAGCATTCAAGATGTATTTGTATATTTTAAAAGGATGCAACTATCCTTTGTAGTATCATGTATAATTGGTGACTCAACTTATACTAAGGTTTTAATAATGCTCTGATTGTAATGATAAATGCTTACAGATCAAAATAAATTTATGGACTTTCCCTTCTTAATTACTCTAATTGAAGAAAATAGATCCTGGTGGATTTACCAGTTTTGTTATTAAGTCTGAGAGATGTTTGACAATTTAATTACTAGTTAATTAAATTTTCGGGGTGTTACAACATGTTAATCGAGTGGCAGTTCATGGGGGGGAAAGGATAATTACCCTTAAATATAATAATGACATTGGAAAAAAAAAAAATTGTTAATGATTATGAGTCTCACCAAAGGGGGAAGGAAAAACAATACACCGGCAAGTTCAGCAGGCCAATGGCCATCAACGCTTACAAGGCCGAAAAGAAATGGACGGCCCTTCTCAATGTAGCTGTGGCCTTTTCATGCGTGATTTCCTCTCCATCCTCAACCTTTTCTTGGGGAATTGTTTGTTCAAAGTTTTTCTCCTTAAGGAACTGCAATCATTTTAACAAAGAAAGGAGCACATTAGAGTAAACAATTTCATAATCATTAGATATCTCTTGATACATATTAATTTTAAAGCTGCTAGATTACTGATCTATATCTAGAAGGGGGAGAGCAATTTCATCACCTACTAATACCAAAGATTTCATCGGTTTCTATGGAGTGGAAAAAATGTTGAGGCTTCTAAAGCAAAAGTGGCTTGGTTTGATGTTTGCTTCCCTAAGAAAGAGGGTGGTTTGGGTTTGAAGAGGCTTGAAGTTTGGAATCAAACTTCTATGCTTAGACACATTTGGAGTCTTTTTGCAAGGCCCTTTCTTTGGGTGGCTTGGATTAAGGAAATTTTTTTGAAATAGAAGAGTTTCTAGAGTGTTAGTATTCATTAGAAATGTTCTTGGTGCTAAAGGAAGCTTCTCAAATTGAGGGATACTACCAAGGAGTTCTTGAGGTTTGAGGTTGGGGATGGGAAAAAGATTCGTCTTTTGATGGATTTTTGGCACCCTGCTGGCATCTTACTTGAGAAATATGGGTATAGGGCTGTTTATGATGCTCAAATAGTGCGGAGGTAAAACTATCTTCTATTATTCACAATGGAGATTTGTTTTGGAGGCTTGCTAGGTCTAAAGCCTTGGTGGAAATTCAAGCTCGACTTGCTGAAATCAGCTTGGGATCTAGTGACAAACCTATTTGGACTGCCTTAAGGAAAGGTATTTCTGTAAGTTTAGATACTTGGGAGGCTCTTAGGTCAAAAAGAGAGCAGATTGAGTGGTGGAAGCTAGTTTGGTTCCCCCTTGCCATTCCTAAGTAAGCTTTCATCTTATGGCTTGTCATGAAAGACAGGTTGGTTACAGGAGATAGATTGCTGAATTGGGGTTATAGAGGAGATGTTCAATGCTCTTTTTGCATAAATCTATTGGAGAGCCGTAACCATTTATTTTTTTAATGCAGTTTCTGCTATAGAATTTGTAAGTTTTGTATGTCTAGATGCAGAGTGGCTAATTCTCCTATCATATGGGAGGATATTCTTAAGCTGGGATATAGTACTTGAGGTTGTAAAACTCTTAAAGGCTTGCTTTGTCGTCTAGTCTTGGGTTCTGTGGTGTATAATATTTGGTGTACTCGAAATGAAATTAAGCATGCAGGTCATCCAAGTATAGATGAGCAAATATTGAAGAAGATTTTGTGGGAAGTTCTTACCAGAGTAGTTGGGAAAGGAAGGTTTCTAAAAACTGGGGAGAAGCTTGTGCTTTGTTCTTTATGGAACCTGCCTGTAGCTTTGCTTTGTTGATGCAGGTTGCTGCAGGTTTCTTTCCTGGTTTTAGATTTTGCCTTTGTTTTTGTGGTCTGTGTAAAGTCCTCTGTAAGGGCTTGGTTTAGTTTGTTTTGTTTGCTGTATGTTGGTTTCTGCAGCTGTGTTTTCTTTTAGTTTGTTTGGATTTTGGCCTTTATAAGGCTGTGTCTTAGCCTATTAGGCAGGCTGTATTTGGTGGTACTTTGTCGTTGGTTTGTTTGTTTCAATGAAGTTGCCTATTAGTCCAAAAAAAAAAAAGGGAATTTCGTTTCCTAAACTAACAGCATTATTTAGCGGCAGAGAAACACATTCCCTTGAGCCTGCGGAGCTGGGGTCATTGCACCCTCTCAGTGGTGGATACAAAGGGGGGTTGGGCGGCGGGGTGCCCCACCCCAAAAAATTTTGATTTTTTTTTGTTTTTGTGTTTTGTTTTGTTTTTGTTTTTTTTTTTATTTTTATTTTTTTTTTTTTTTTATTTTGTTTTTCAAATGGTATTCTTTTTAGTTTTCTTGACCCTAGTTCCTACTTCTCCTTCTCCCGCCCTTATACGACTTCTAAATTTGATACAAATTTAGTATTGAATTAGTAGGTTACAATTAAGAGATCAAATCTTTTTAATTAAATAGTTTGAGTTATGGTTAATTTATATAGTTTTGCATCCATACTTTGATATGATCATTTGAACTCAACACACAATATAGGGCTAGTACTAATTATTGACATGACCCGTTAACTTAAAAGAAAATAAAACTAAATTAGTGAGTTAAGATTGAGCCATTGAGAAGTTTGATCAGTTTAATTAAATGTATCAGATTAGAATTGACCTATATAATTTTATACCTATATATCGACTATATTGTTAGTATGGAGGATCAAATGATATTATTAGATCATACAGAGAGAGAAGATAAGGGTACATATACCTGCATTCGCCATAGGAGATCACTGCTTGGTTTCACGTGAAACCGGTTGTTGTAAAAATTTTGACGAGCCTCTTCAACTTGAGCCCTCTCTTCTGAGGTACCAGCCTCAGGGTCAAACTCCCATGTCTGCCTTCCAACAAAGTTGTTTGTGCTGAAGACATAAGGGTCTTTTCCACCCTCCGCTATCTTAAGCCTCCACATGATATATTCTTTCTTACGATTTTCAGTTTCTTTGTGTTAGAAAAATAGTACAGTCGAAACATAAAATATTTGTGCCTTTTATAGACCGAATACAAGATCTGATGTACTACTTCTCTCTATCTTTTCTGTCTATGCGAGGTCGCATTAGAGGGCTGTACAAAATAATCGGTCCCCCCCTTTTTTTTTGCTTTTTTCAACAAAACTATTATTGGAAACTTCACAAAGTGGTATTTTAAGAATTTTTAAAAAATTTAACAAAAAATCCAAACACTAAATTAATTATATGAGTGTAGTGTCTGACATGGCACACGCATACTGTATACTCAAAGTGACAAGTTTACTTTAAATTATAAATAAAAAAAAATAGAAAATAGAAAAGAGGAGTGGTGGGTAGACAACCCCTATAGGTTTTAAAGTTAAGGGTTTCCACACTCTTTAGGGGTAGACAACCCCTATAGGTGAGGGTTGGCTGCCGCATCCCCTCTCATCAAGGCAAGGATTGGTAGCCCTCAAAACTCTTTAGGTTATCCATGCTAGCCTACTCTAAGCTGAAAAGGAAATGCTACTTAATTAAAATTTAGGATTTAATACTCTTTTGTCCCTATAGTGTAAAGACTTAATTTTTGTCCCATGGATTTTGTTTGTATTTCAATTGGTACCTTGATAAAGACAAAAATAATACATTTGTTAAAATTATGTCAAAAAATAGACTGAAATCCATATCAATGCCTCTAAAAATCCTACACATGTCTATATACCTAATTAAAAATTAAAATTTAAAACATTTAAAAAAATTAAATTAAATTAAAATTTGAAAAAAAAAAAAAAAAGAAATTTGTTTTTTGGAAGCCACCCTATTTGGTGAAACCACCCCCATTTTAAAACAATCCCCTCTAAAGTTTTAATGTTAAAGAGTTTTCACACTCTAAGGCGGGGTGGGTAGAGATTAACCAATTACCAATTACTAACCGTGATCAAACCAAAATTAACTATCAACCGGTAATAGTCAATCGGTAATTGGTTAAAATTTTATACATATTTGGTAATCGGAAAAAATTTTGCTTATCGGTTTTCGACTACCTAGTAAGGAACCAATATTAGTTGTATAAAATGACGCGTCATTTCATACAATGATGAAGCAATGTCATTTTTTAAAAAATAATATATATTTTAAAGAGATGCTATATATACATCTCATTCTTTTTTAACCCTAACCCTAAATCTCTTTTTTGTTTTGTTTTGTTTTGGCCGCTACTCTCGGACTCTCAATGCTCGCCCCTTGCCTCTCAGGCTCTCACGGTCTCTCGGTCATACGGCTCACCTTTTGCCTCTCAAGCGCCTCGCTCTCTCGGTCTCATGTTGACGAGTCACGCCTCATTCCTTCCTTCCCTCCCTAGCTTCTTCTCATTCCTCACACTCACATTGTTCGTCTGGGTAAGGATTCATCAAAACAAATTGATTTATTTTTTTGTATTTTTTATTTTTGCTTGATTTTTTTGGGAGAGCGTTATGGGTTTTTGACAATTTTTTTGTGGGTTTTATTTGAAATAGAGGTGTTATCGTAACAAAAGTTAACCAAATTGTTTTAACCGATTATTGATTTAACCAAAATTTTTAAATAAAAGCTTTTGAAACGATATCGGTTAATAAACCGATTAACTGATAAATTCGGTTTGGTAATTGGAAATAGGAAAACCAAACCTTTAAACTGATACCAACCCTACTCTAAAGTGAGGGTTGCTAGCCCCTCACAAGGGTGATGGTTGGCAGCCATCCCTATATATATATATATATATATATATATATATATATAAGTTGGATTTAAAGGGTCCAAAATCAATTTGATTGAAGGTGCAAAATGAGTCCTGAGTGGGAGTCCTTTGATCGCTCTTGCTCAAATCTTGATAGAATATGTCGTTGAATTCGGTTTCCCATCTTGTATAAAAAAATCTTTTACTTGAAAACTCCAGTCTTCTTCCTGGTTATATTTTCAAGGAATTTTTTGAAAAAATAAAGAAAAAAAGTTTTATTAAAAAGAATATTTAAATAGAATAATAAACGTGCAAAGTCAGTTTTGAAAAAATTAATAGCTAAAATAGAAGAATATAATTTTTTTAAACCAAAATAAAGAATAAATTTGATGAGTACGGAGTGAATACTTAACAACCAACATATCTTTAGTCTACCTACAATATATATATATATAAATGAAAAATCCTTCGTCTTGGAAACAAAACATGCTCACCTACATGAATTTGGTAATTATTAATTTATTATAGAACTACGTGGGAGTAGAAAGGCGGCTATACACAAGTTTGAAGTACAAGCAAGAAGACTTTCGAGAGCATTCTCCATACAACTCTTTCATCTTCACCAAAAGCTGTTTCTCTGAGTCTCTGACATGATTATTTGTGCATGTTTGTGTTGGACCATTAGCTGTGAACCCACCTAAAATTAATTGGTGTGCGAAGGAAAACAAACTCAAGGTGTTTTGTGGACCTTAACATTGTGTCCCAATAGTTTGGTACGCATCCATTTGTTACTATCTTGAGACAACATTTGGCATTAGGTGTAAAGCCAATGACCTAAAGAGAATAAAAATAAGGCTATGTTTGATAAACGTTTTTGAGATGGTATTGATTTTACACTGTTCATTCGATTGACAGGCCAGTACACGTTGTGACCAACTGACCATTACGTTCAAAGTAGCTGTGACAGCCTGCACCTATGTGTGAAAAAACCAATGTGAAATGTTTACCGAAATACCCTTCTACTTGAGCAATTAACGAGGGCATAGAGAAAAGGTGAGAAAAAGGGCATTTCGGTAAACCAGCAAGGCTACACCACACATTGGTTTTTCACTTTTTCCACACATAGCTGCAAGTTGTCAATCGAGTGAACAATGCAAAACCAATGACATCTCAAAAACGTTTATCAAACAGACCCTACAAGTGGAAATAAAATAAAATAGAAAGAACTGATTTTTACGTGATTCGGTCTATGAATTATATCCACATAAAAAGCCCTATTTATAGCTAGGGATGTAGAGAGAATACAAAATGATATGGTTGATAAAATCAAAATAGAATTGAATGTATTTTGTTAAATTACCGATTATCCCAAAAGCTTAAGCTAATTGGAAGAGAAATTTAAACACTTAATCATTAGTTTAATACTCCACCTCACGTGTGGGCTCAAACCCCTTTTAATAGATGAGGCCAAACACATGGAATATTTAATTTAAATGAGGGATGAATTAATGGAATCAAGGTTTGATCTTAGGACCTTTGGTTCTAATACCATGTTAAATTACCAGTTATCTCAAAAGCTTAAGCTTACCAATTATCCCAAAAGCTTAAATTAATAAGAAGAAGTAAATTTAATCACTTAATCATTAGTTTAACATATCGATTTGATGTTATCAATTAAAATCAATGCTAATATACTTTCATACAAAATGATTTTCTAAATTTCATAATTTAGAAAATGGTTGTTTGGGAAATGATTTTTAATTAGAGCTAGCATATTCCCAAAGGAATAGTAATTCCTCAATTATTTTTGTGGAGGAATATTATTTGTTTGTGCTGAAGTTATAAGGGTATTTTCCACCTATCTTCCTCATCAGTTTCTTTCAAACAAGTTTGGTAATATTGCTACCACTTATTTCTTCTCGATTTCTCTGTTTCATGCAGCTATAATATTATATACTGTGAGACAAAATATACCAATCATATATTAATACATAATATATGATATATGTAGTTATAATTAACATTAAACCAATTGTAACAAGTTTCATTAGAGATCTAGTTGCATAAAATAGTCAGTCTTTTTTCCCAACGAAACCATTGTTTTTGGGGCTGGCCACCTATATATGAGAAGTTAGAATATGAGAGAGAGAGAATTAAAAAATAAAGTTAACAAAAATTAATTAAAAAATATTAAATAGTCATTTAAAATTTGATTGAAATTGGATACAATTATTGTTAATGTCCATAATTTCAAATAACTACAAATATTATGTATTTCATTCATTTAAAATATGTAACACAAGAGTCTCTTTACCGGTAGAGCTGGAATTTTGTCGATCGCCTCCACTCTTGTCTTCTAAGGTTACTGAATGGACAAAATGCTTACCTGTCTTAATTCTCATGTGCTGTAAAAACTACACTATATATATAGTAGTTTTAATATAAAAACTCCATCATTAGTAATTAAGTGAAGTTAATCAATTTTTGTTCTCACATTCTCTAAAATTCTGAATCCGTCACTGTTAGAGAGTTATCACCTAATAACTCTCTCCATGTTATTAAGAATTCAAACGTACTTTCAAATGAAGATAAGGATAGCATTAGCTATGATAAACCATTTGTAATTTGAATTTATATTTGTAATATTTATGTTATCTCTTGTAACAGTTTTATCTATATATACAAAGCCTTAACCACAATTTATGGTAAGATAGTATAACCCAAACACTAGAGTTATAATTTTATCACATGGTATCAGAGCTTTTCTAGACAAATGTCATTTTTTTTTCCTCTCTTTTTCTATGGCTGCTTCATCCTCTTTTGCAACCCCAATGACCTATCTTACCATTCCTTCTTCCTTTCCTCACAAACTCATGCAAACAAATTATCTAGTTTGGAAACTTGCTATCTTGCCTATCATCAAAAGTCAAGATCTTTATGGCTCTATTGATGGTTCTATTAAGAGCCCTCCTCCAACCATTACCTCCAATGAAGATGCTGATAAAATTGTGTTCCAAA
The DNA here is from genome assembly GCA_013348765.1 of Carpinus viminea. Lineage (NCBI taxonomy): Eukaryota > Viridiplantae > Streptophyta > Magnoliopsida > Fagales > Betulaceae > Carpinus > Carpinus viminea. The sequence continues at coordinate 22,861,504 of CP054668.1, forward strand.
ATCCAAATTGGCTTCAAGGGCACATGTGTGATCAACTTGTGCTTAGCATCTTGATCGACATTATTGTTCATGTTGTTAAGTGCCACACTACACGAGAATTATGGCTCACTTTGGAAAATATGTGTTAATTCCAAAGCCTGTGCTCATTCATTGGCACTTCACCTTCAACTTCACACTCTCAAGAAGGGAAGTATGTCAATCACTGAGTATTTTCATAAATTCACCAAGTTGGTTGATACCTTGGCTGCCATTGATAAGCCATTGGATGAAGATGATATTACGTCCATTCTCCTTGGAAGACTCAGCAGTGAATATGACTCCTTTGTAACCTCGCCATAACCTCGGTGGATCCAATCTCCATTGATGACCTTTATAGTCATCTCCTTGCTCACAAGCTTGTCTTGAGCATAATAGTACCTCTCGATCTCTATGTTTGAGGTGTTCACATTGCATCAAGAGTCTCTCCTTTACGTGGGGACGTGGTGGATGTCACTCCTACTCTAGCCGTGGGTCTTACTCAAATGGCAATGGCAACCAGTTCACCCATAGTGGTGATTCTTATTCAAATAGCCCCAACTATCATGGTCGTGGATGTGGCCGAGGTGCCTCTTCCTTCAACCGAGCTTCTCACTCAATTTGCCAGATTTGTAACCGCATTGGACACCTTGCAACTACATGTTATCAACATTTTGAGCACTTCAACCCACAAGATTCTTCCCCTACAATGCAAGCCTATCATGCTACTTCTCAAACTCAGTCTGATTCCACCTGGTATCTGGACTCTGGAGCTATACACCACCTAATGTCTGAGCTTGCCAATCTCAATGTCCAAGCAGATAACTACACATGCATGGATGAAATTAAAATTGGTAATGGGTCTGGGCTTTCCGTTAAGCACATTGGCACCTCCCAAATTCATACTCCTTCTCTTGCCTTTAAATTGTTTGATGTTCTTCATGTGCCTAATATATGCAAAAATCTGATTTTGTTTAGAAATTTACACAAGACAATAACACATTTTTTGAATTCCATCCCTCTTACTTTCTTTTGAAAGATCGTGCTACGGGGAAGCTTCTACATCGAGGCCCGAGTAATCATGGTTTATATTCTTTTTTTTTTGCTTCTAATAATTCTCACCCTCCCTCTGCACTTATGGGTGAACGTGCGTCTGTGTCTACATGGCATTCTCGGCTTGGTCATCTTGCCTTGAAGGTCGTTCGTCAAGTCCTAAGTTCATTTCAGCTTCCTATAACTCTCTCCATGTTATCAAAAATTCAAACATACTTTCAAGTGAAGATAAAGATAGAATTAACTGTAATATAACCCATACACTAGAGTTATAATTTTATCATAGTCACTAACTCACTATTTATGAGATACTCTATGGGTGGTTTTTTTTTTTTTTTTTCCTCCTCTAAGGACATGGGTTTGAGCCAACTATTGTAACAGCACCTAGTCTCTCTCCAATATGGAATATTGACAAATAAGAATTTTGTCCATTCAGTAACCTTAGAAGACAAGAGTGGTATACGTTCACATTTCTTTTCAAAAGTTTGTGATTGACTGCCCACCCATTTCTCGTTAAATTAAGTTGATTAGAAAAAGAAAAAAAAAAAGTTTGTGATTGACTACAACGAAGGAGGTGACAAAATTCCAGCTTTATTGGTAAATAGAATATTGTGTTGCCTGTTTTAAAGGAATGAAATATATACTTGTACTTACTTCAAATTATGGACAATAAAATAATTTGTTGAGTTTATCAATAATACAACTCAGTTAGTTAAAGTTTTCTAGATGGCGTTTTTTAATTTTAATTTTTTAATTTTTTTGTAAAAATTTTATGATGTGAAGGTAAAAGGAGTTTTGGCCTCTCAAAACACACATTTATCACATGCATGTTCATAATGTGTTTGGCAACTCAGAATATTGAGGAGAGGGAAAGATAATTACATTTTGTATTGCTTATGTTTTATTCTATTTTTGATTTAAAAACTTCGAGAAATTTGCCTTAGGTTCAAATTATTGGATAGCTTTGTTTCCTCACGTCCCAAATGAAGAAAAACTCGTCCATTAAATTTTTGAAAGGTTTGAACTCTTAATGCATTTTGATAATTTGGGGTTCAAAATATGTGTAGGGTGGTACAAGGAAACTAGGTCTATCCTATGCTCCAGTCTTTAAAGATCATTCCTAAGACATTATAAACTATTCTCATATTGTTAGCTACAGTCGGCAAGACCGTATGCTTTGATACCATAATGTAACGCCTTCAAAATTAACCTCGGCTAACTTGGCAGGGTTACTGGCAATTACCCAATTTGTGGCTAAATGAGGATTCGCCCCTCTAAGCATTATTATAGTTAATGCATGGGAAGGTGAAATGAATTTGAGAAAACTACTACATCATTGAAAGGACAAGTGTATTCCTCAAAATAAAGGCATGGAGCAACTAAAGAAATAATAAACAAACATGATGGCAGCAAGTAAGTCTTTAAGCAAAGTCCAGAATGGCAATCATGCCACTGGTTCTAGAGACAAATTCCCTAAAAGGGCAACAACAACGTAAGTAGGGTTTTCGTTTAAAGAGAGGTGTGCTATCGGCGACAATCACCTCGATATTTTAATGCATAAAAACTAATGCTTATAAGTCATAACTCTCATGTATGGTTTACGAGATATTACCCATTCTCGCAGGTTGGCATCCCGAGAGACCAGAATACAATACCGTGCCTCAATATTGTATGCCATGTACAAAATACTAATGGCACAACCGAGTCCGACGCCGGGTGGCCCACACCGCTAATGATGTTTGTGGTTACCTATTAAAGTTGTGCTGGTCACGAAATAACCATTGGATTCAAGGCCTATATAATACACACATTTGACCATATCATTAAGTCTATATAGTAAGCCCATGGCCGTTATACCACACATACCGGTGTGCTATGTCATACAATGCATCTTTACAATTAGTTTATAAGACAGTTACTAAGTAATTATAAAAGTACACATGCTCATATCATATTTATGGTCAGTCAATTGACATATTCCACGTTTTTAAGGAAAAAAGTTCTTAAGTGTTTACTTACCTCACACACTCGTTTGAATCCTCTGACATTGCTAAATCCTATTATAACGAAATATAACACACCATTACACGTAGTACTAGAGGATCCCTTCGAATAGTATACTAGGCCTTATCTAACAAAGGTTTCCTAGACTCTAAAATACACACAAATGAGGCTTAAGGCAGATGCCTGGCTCCCTCGTTGTACGTCTAGCCTCATCCGATCAGTGAGTTAAGTAATTCGGATAAGGCTCAAACAGTGTTTTAAGGTTCTTACATCATATATAGGCTACTATATATCTTCTAAGCTAGTAAATAAACATATGCAAAGTAGGAAAATTCAACATCATGAAAATCAAAGAAGCTTTTGAAACTATTTTGAAAACACTTCTTGTTTTGTAAAGAATGAGCTAAAAGCTTAACATAGCATCTTTTGAATACTCGCAACATTAAGAAAGCAATAAATAAGTAATGGAAGCATAAAACTAGCAAGGGGTTACCTTGAAAATCCACAAGAACACAAGCTCTTCTCCCTTCTTAAAACAACACTCACAAGGATATTCACTCAAATAGAGGTTCCACAGGGGTCTAGGGTGAAATGAAGGGTTATAAGGGTGGTAGGTATTTATAGGCTTACAAAAGCTAAGGGCGCTACCAAACTCCTTTGAAAAGTAGCGGACGCTTGGTACCGCTTTACATAGGGGTCCAAGGTGTGTAATGTACGCCTGTGTATTATCCAAGGGTATTCCAAAAGTAGTATACATCCGTGGGTCTCAGAACGCTTATTTACTATTTGTTGGTTGGTGTATGTCTAGTTGTCCCCTCATGTACGTCTACACTAGAAACAAGAGCGTACGTCCGCTAATCTGAGCATACGTCCCCTCAAAAGGATTATGTTTAAACTTCAAAGGAATTTTGGGTTTGTTAGGCTACAATTGTGGGCTTGGGTTCTTGTTAAAACCAAGTTTTGTTAAAAACCTTCTTAATTGTTCTTTTGTAGAAATTTTTTTTAATAAAAACGATTGTTCTTATCGGGGTATTGCAAATTCTTCGAGAATCATCACAACATTGATTTCTTGGCGTGGAGCATTCGGATGGGGTGCAGACAAGGCTCTCGGGAATTCTTGGTTATCAATCTCGTTTGGACGAGCTTGCAAATGAGATGCATATGAGGCTCTTGGGAAAAATAGAATTTTCGAGCGTCCGAATGACCTTTCATCATGTCCAAACGGCACTTGCATGGATGATGAATCTTGGCACTTTTGGTCACCATTTTGCTTACCGAATTATGCCAACACGAACTTACAAACTCCCCTTCGGCAATTCGGTGACAAAATCAATCAGACGAGTCACCCATCACCTTCCTAATTTTTACTCTCCCTTTTTGTCACAAATTGACAAAAGGTAACCTGTTTACTGAAACACTCAACATAATTCATCAAAACCTATGTGGACCAGGAAAAATATAAACACAACTCATGATCACAGATAGGAAAATGCGTGAAGATAATGCAAGATCATGAATAATAGAAACTCCCCTCAATATATGACTCAATAATAAACAAGAAACTAAAAATCAAAACATGTTTCTCCCCTTTAAAAGTCAAATGAACACACATGATACACACATCTAAAACTCATGTATTGTAGCAATGAATATCCCCAACATGCTCCAAATATGCAAAATATACATGAGACTAGAAGTGGCAAGAAACTCATATTGCTTCACCCAAGCAAAGAAAAATGTCCATTCAACCCATGCTTGTGTGTTATGTGTGTAAGCCATCCAAAGAGAAAAACTACCAACTTACAAAAGAGGAGAAAGTTTCACCACCATGAGGTTTTAACAAGTATATCAAATCAAAAGTCAAACCTTATCATACTAAGGCCTAGCCACTCTCATCCTATACATTCCTCTTGTAAACAACATTTGCATGAAATAAATTCCTTTTGGAATATGATATTTTGATTTTATTTGTTTCACTATTTTGTTTCTTTTTCTCTTCGAGAAAGTGTCCTTAAACTTTTGGTGCTTATCACAAAATGAGGAAAGCAGGAATTTTTAAGCCCTAGGTTCAACTATCATATGGTCAATTTGAAAGATATGACTAGTCAAAAACCTCATATAGTTACCTTAAGAACCTCAAAAACCTCACATTTAAAGAAGAAGGAAAAAAAATATATATCAATTTAAGCTTAAATGTGCACAAGAGATAAAGCATAGGCAAAACGTATTACATAAGCTTAGGCTTTAGGTAACCACAAAAACAAGTCCATTGAAACAAATTTTCATCTCATGCATATTAAGAACATTCCAAGACGCAAGGAATTAAATTCATAAAAGCACCATGAGAAATTAATGGACTATCTAGGTGCATAAGACAAAAGAAAGAAAAGAAAACAACCAAATAAAATTTTTTTTGTCTTTTCAAATATTTTTTTTAAAAATGCAGACAAAAAAAAATGCAAAACAAAAAAACCAGCATGCTCTAGGATATGCAAAGATATGCAAGTCAACCAACCTTAGGCATGTTATTGACTCATCTAACATAAGGTGAGTTCACTACCACTCCCCCTCAAAGGGTGAATGGTTTCATCCCTCACTTGAGTGATCTTAGGTCTAGGTTTATGGCCTTTTTTGAACTCATCTAACCTAGATAGTACTCCTTTCATCATCATGACCAAGCCCTCACAATCTTTCCTAGAAACTGAATTTTTATTTTTATGCACATGAGGTTTTGAATTAAAATAGTTGGGTCAAATGTGACCAACTTTTTCCACAATGATGACATGTAGGGACAAACCTTTGAGAAGGTAATTTTCTAGGAGGATGCATGACTCTAGACTCAAAGTAAGATGCATAAGGATCAACCAAAATTTTCTTACCTTTCTTACCTTGTAGAGTCTGAACAGCTACTTGATGTCCATTACCATAAACTTCAATTCTTATACTATCTCAGGTTTAACAAACACAATCTTTGGTAGGCCTAGGCAAAAAAACCGAGTGCCGCCAACCGGTTGACTTCCGATCATAACTGCCCCAACATCGTCCAACACCGATTATTGGCCAGCCAAGAGGCGGTATGATTTAAGATTTCGACATTGTTAGTTTGGTAGTAAACAGCCTTCAAAGAAGTTGGTTTTCACCAACACTAATGACAATACCTATTAGAAATATATAATGCATATCCATGGTGAATCAATTGTTCCTGGCACTTGAGAAGTAGTGGGGGAAGAAACTATGTGCTAGTAGAAGAAGAAGAAGAAGAAGAAGAAGAAGATGAAACGCATATGCCTTTTGAAACAAAACTCTAACATTATTTATTGCAAAAGTTATTGATATTTGTCTTTTATGATGATTTTTCACTTCCCCAAATAATGACAACTTTTCCTACTGTTACTCTGTCATTAATTGTCTTTCATGCCTAATTCTTTTCCCAAGAAGAGTCCAAGATTGATTTCATATCCACCATCCATTTGTTTGCCCTAATAAAAAAAAAAACAAAATATTATTCATCATCTTCTTCGGTTCTCCTCTGCAAAAAAAAAAAAAAGTCTAAACCTTCATCCTCAACTCCGATCTTGACAAAATGGGTGAACAATAACAATATTTCTATTGAATACCATTTTGACTTACCGACTGACATCTAAACTGACTTATCGGTAATGGTTGGTGACAGAACAAAAGCTTGTTGGAATAAGTCGGTGAATTTACCGACTTTACCAACTTTTGCGCAGTTAAGGTTTTTAATTGTCGATTCCGGCCGATGCCAACCAATGCCCAGGCCTAGTCTTTGGAGTAGAAGCAAGATTAGAATACATATGAGCAGTTTTATCAAATCCTAAACCAGATCTATCACTAGAATGCTTCTGAACATGCTATAGTTTCTGAAGCTTTTCACTAGAGAAATTACTCAAGTGATTTCTAGATTCAACCAGATCATTTTTAAGGGATTTATTCTTAACAATTAGCACATGGTTTTAAGATTTAAGAGTATTGCAAACAGTATGTGAATCACTCAAAGATTTCAACAAATTATCCCTTTCAAGCTCATGATTCTTAACATCCTTAACAATTTTCAAATTTGTATTTCTAAGCATAGAAATTTTTTCCATTACATTGTTAAAGGAGTTTTGAAGATTACTAACCCTATTCGATTCATTATCAGACTAAACATCTAATTGTTTAGAATCATCATATTCATAGGATGCAACAAAGGCTACATAATTAGGAGATTCGTCTAGGACTTCCTTATCAATGTCACTCAAGGTAATATTGAAGGCTTTGCTCGTTTGGCTTATTACTCTTGAGGTTACCACAATCCTTGCAAACATGATCATAGTCAAACACTCATAACATTTTGGACTCGTGGGTCTCTTTCATTCTTATCTTGAGTACTCTCTTTTGTTTTCAAATCTCTTGGAAATTCTATGTTCATTCCTATAAAATCTTCTAGCTATCAATGCAAGTTCCTCTTCACCTAGTGAGTCCTCATCAGCGTTCTTCTTAAGAGTTCTAAGGGCAAGATCCTTATTTTTCCTAGGTTGAGGAAAAGAAAACTCATAAGTTTGAAGGGCACCTACCAACTTTTCTATCCTCATGGTATTAAAATTAGTGCATGACTCAATAGTAGTAACCTTCATTCTGAATCTTTCAAGGTGTGATCTCATAACTTTTCTAATAAGCTTAGTGTCAAAAAATTTCTTTCCTAGATTTATCATAGAATTTCTAATTTCACTAAGTTTACCAAAAACTCATTGAATGTCTCATCCTCTAACATTTTGATATCCTCAAACTGAGAAACTGACATTTGAAGTTTTGAAGCTTTAACAAGATTAGTTCTTTCACAAGTAGTTTCTAGGATCTCCCATGCATCCTTGGAGAACGCTTGGTGGTGTTGAAATCTAATTCAAAGATCTACAAAGTCATTTTCTGAGATTTGGCTAATTTGATGTGTACTAGGTCAAACGGGTTGAAGAGCTCAGAAGTCGTGTCAGACATGACTTCTTTGTGTCTGGACACCATCTATTTTATTTTGTTTTAAGCATGTTTAGTTTACATGTTTGGACAAAGGGTATGTCCCTAAATTTAGACTTTAATTCATATTTTGATTAGGTTTAGGGTTTGGAGGCCTATAAATACATGCTTATAGCATCCAAACACAATTTTGGTTTATATATGAGTTTATTTAATAAGAATTACTCTTAGTTGAGTTTTTCTTTGTTTTCTTGAAAACCTAGAGAGTATCTATTTTTCAAGAAGATTTCTTAAACCATTTGATAGAATCAAGATATAGAAGTATTTATTCTCTACTTTTGATGTTTTCACTGTAGCCAAAGTCACGTTGCATTAGTTGGTATTAGAGCACAAGTTGTTTCCATGAATGGGAATGGGCAACGTCTAGCAGACATGAACAAAGTGCATGTGTGCACGAGATAGCACGTAAGAGCAACTAGCATTTATGGCGGCACATGGAGGAAAGGTTTGGTGGTCTAACCATGCAGAAGAAGGGCATGATCCAACATGAGGTCCCTGATCACTTTGCCGACATGGATGGCCGAGCATTCATCGTCAACCAAGACCGTAGTACATGGGGGAGGGAGACAAATTTATCATTGAGTGAACTGTAAAACCTTTTGTGGTAGAAGGCGCGGAAGAAATTTCTATGACACAAGCTCATGCCATATCACGGATGCAAGCGTCAAGCTCAACACCCGAGCTTCAAGGGTACTTCAACCCAAAGAACCCCCAGTTAAAGGAAAAGAGAAAATTTGACAAAAGAATGTGTTTAGGAGGAGGCGGAGATGACAAATCAATCGGTGATTCATCGGCAACACATGGAGATACTGCAGAAACAAATAAAGGCCATCATGACCCAATTTGGCAACATGGGTGGCCCTAAAGTTCGTCACCATCAAACAACTCCACACTTTGTGGATGAAGATAATGTAGTTAGAGAGAGAGATTAGGAGTCAATCAGTTGTGGAGGAGGAAGATGGATTTATTAAGGAAGATTGCTCGTAGATTGGGCCTCTCCACCAATCTTTGACACCTATCCCAACGAAGAGGTGAGTTCTATACATCATGTGCTTGATAAAAGCCTTAAAAGTGAAGTCTTTGTTATGGATGTCAACGAAGTCGATTTCCTTGGGGTAGAACATATTTTATCAAATTTCCTTGATGCTAAGATTTTTTATGATTTTTATGCGAGAAGAATATGATGTTTAAAACAAAAGATCGTTGATCCCTTTGGGAGATCTTCATGGCGGTGAATGGGAGAGAATAAGTGGATTGCATGTGAAGATTGCATTATGTCGACTTATTGTAAAGGAGGTTCAAGATGATACTTACATTCTTGTCGTAATTAAGGGAATGTTAGTTATATCGAGATGTTACATTATTGTACTTTTGAAGAGAAGAGGAGAATGGAATGAGTTGACGGGGCATTCGAAGGACAATGGAAAGAACCGGTGGAATTCATGGACAAATTCTCTCCAACAGAGGGAGAATTATGTAGGGTGGAAACTAACCCCTACAAATTTTAATGATGAGCATGTGAATTCAAGGGTGAATTCTCTCCAACCTAGGGAGGATGATGTAGACTGGAAAGCTAAGGATTCCATTAAAAAGAGTGATGATTTGCACTTGATGAGTAATACTAAAAAAGTCATAACTAGAGTTTCAAACTTTGGATTGGATCAATCTCGGTGGCGTTGGAAAGCTAATTCAAAGATCTACAAAGTCATGTTTCATGAGATTTGGCTAAGTCCAATGTTTACTAGGTCAAAATGGGATGCAAAGAGCTCTCTGGAAGTTAGGTCAGACATGACTTCTTTGTGTCCGACACCATCTATTTTATTTTATTTTATGCACATTTTGTTTATATGTCCAAACACGGGGTATGTCCAGTTTGGACACCATTCATAAATTTATAATTCCGACTTTAATTTGTATTTTTATTAAGTTTAGGGATTGAAGGCCTATAAATACATGCTTATAGCCTTCAGAAACGTAGATTTGGTTTATATATGAGTTTGTTTAATAAGAATTACTCACGTTGTGTCATGGCCCAACCTTTAAAAGGCCCAATAGTTCTCCAGCCCAAGTCAAAGCGAGGAAAGTCAGAGCCCAGGAAAGTCTCAGACCTCCAAGACCATGTCTCAGATCTGAGATAGAAGGATCCGAGACCAAGGCTCAAATTTGGGACCTATAGGATCGAGACCCTTGAGTTTAATACCTACAAATTTGAGGCCCTTATATCCCTTATATCTAAGTCCTTGGAATTTAGGGATTGAGGATTCAAATTCAGTTATCATTTGAAATGGTATTTGATCTAATCCTATCCATTAAATTTAAATGGCCACCAACATGCAAACACAGATTAGATACAATATTTTCAAGTATTCAAAATACAAACTCTGTAACAATCAAATCCTATCTTGATCTCTTAAGATCTTGAAACAAATAACTACTCAAATCCTCAATAACAACTACATAGCAAAAATCGGAAAGAGTCGTGAATGGTTAGAGGACTACTATTCTATGCCTATATAATACAAGTCACTGCTTCACATTAGGGTAACTACAACTCTTAAACTCCATACTTTTGTTGCTTATCATATTCCATCTCTCAAATACTGACTTAGGCATCGGAGTATCCCCGCTAAGTTCACCCCAAGTCTCTTTGATCCTATTGTTTTTCTTACTTTTGAGCCTAACCCAGTCATCAAGTATTCGACCAGGAGTCGACAGGCGTGCCACATCACCAATTGAAAATTGTGCATCAACAGTTTGGCGCTGTCTGTGGGAATCAAATTTTTCAATCAATTCTCATTCATCATAAATCCGACATGGTGGGAAAATGTTCATCACACCCTGTGATTCCTCCTACTGGTGCCCTTGGGGCATCCAACAATCAAGAGATGATGGATTTCATGAGGCAAATGGTGGAATCCATGGAGGTTTTAAGGAAGCAGAATGAGGATCTCAACACCCGGCTGACTATGGCAGAGGCCTGAAGTAGTTGAAAGGAAAGAGAGTGTGAGGAAAGGCTCAAGAAGGAAAGGCGAGACAGAATTCGCAGAGGAAGCAGGTCAAATTCGATCAACAGGATAATGAAAGTATAGTCCAAGGAAGCCATCACACGGTCCGAACAAAGAGCACCATGAAAAGTCTCCGTGGAATCTTCAAATGATGAATCATACCGGGAAAGGTCTCGTCACGAAAGGTCCCCCTATGAGGGATCTCGTCGTGAGAGGCCTCATAGAGAGAAATCTCATCGAGAAAGGCGACACCAAGAGAAGTCCCAGCACCAGAAGTCCCGGCATGGTGAATCTCATAACAACCACTATGATGAGGAGGTGGAAGATCTGAAGAGGAAGTATGACTTATCGCGCTTGGCAAATTGCAGGGGAAGACATGAAGTCGACTGCATGGGAGATGCTGGATGATGAGAACCTCCCCTTTTTGGAGTGAGTAAGGGCACACGCTATGCCTGACAAGTTTAAGATGCCCCGTGTCGAGAAGTACGACAAGAGTGAAGATCAAAAAGTCCATCTAGAGGCCTTTTGGGAGCACCTTATTCTGCATGGCACCCCAGATGAGATCGCAGGCAGAGCCTTTCTATTGACTCTAACGGGAGTAGCAAAAGATTGGTTTACTGGACTTCCCCCGAAGTCGATGGATAGTTTCAAGGAGCTGGGGTATCAATTCCTAGCTCAATTCCTTACAACACATAAGCGAAAGAAGAATGCTACTTGCCTATTGACCATGCGCCAAAGGAAGAAGGAAAGCTTGAAAGACTTCATGCTTCGCTTAAACAAAGAGAAGCTTGAAGTGGATAGCTCAGATGAGAAGACAATGCTCATTGCATTAATGCGGAGGGTGAAGGCCAACGGGCCACTGATGTGGCCTTTTTGTGTCCAAAAATATTAATTATAAAAATAAACCACTCGTAATAGGACGAATTCCATAGGATAGGGCTATATAGAAGGTGTCGAACCTTAAGGATTGCAGGGGTTTCGTTATCAAATTCGAAAGATTAAAAGCAACTTAATTAAAAAGGAGATTTGTTTTTGTCTGTACCTAAAGTGCATAAAATTAACGTAAAGCTAAAAGTGAATAAATGAGAGAGAGAGTAAGGTATTGACTTCACCTTTACCCGCACAACAATGGCTAATCAGATTTAATCTCAGAAATTCATTCTACGCATGTTATAATTAAACAAGAAACTACCGTATTAAAGAATAAGGATAATCTATCTTCAGTTGGCACGGATCATCCACATAACCACTAAGATGCGGCACGATCCTTCTTCCCTAGGTATAAATTATAAAACTCTTTAACATGATACATACAATCAATGAATAAGTGTAACCTATCTTCGGTTGGCACAGAATGTCTACCTAAATTACGCTAAACTAAGATGTAGTATAATTCGTCTTCCTTAGGCATGGCCTATCAAATCCTATTGATCATATATCAATTAAACCCATTGTATAACCATCATCCTCATAATCACAGAAAATAAGAATGATTTGAGTTCAATAAAAGTAAAATACTTTCTAAGACAAGATAAGAATTTCACAAATATTGATTTTGGAATTAAGAACAATTGCATTTAATAATTAAGAACGAAATTCAATTGTAGTAATTCTCAAAGTTATACAATCAACATACATAAATTGAAAATTTAGAAATTAAATACAATCAAACCATTGTGCTTGGAAAGGGTTACATCAACACCCCACGAAGGGGTTTAGCCGCTCATGACTCCGCTAAGCCTCCAACAAATAATTTATGTCTAAAACTATGTATCCTTCTTTTGAAGCTTAGAGGTGTATTTATAGGGAGCAAACAAGCCCTAGAAGCCCTAGGAAACCTAGAAAATTCGGATTTCAATCTTCTAGTTAAATTAGGAAGCAATCCATGTACAAATTGGAATAGGATTCATCCAGATTTGTCTCCCTTTTCGAGATGATTTTAGCGTAGCAGGAGTCCAATTTAGGAAAATCCTATTTCATCATGATTTGTATAATTTTTAATTAGCTTTCTAATGCCACTAGAATCACCTTAATCCAATATTTGAGCTGAATGTTATGGTCAAAATACTGAGATGTGTTCAGAATCTAAAATTCTATCTGATTCGATTTTGACTCCAATTGGAGAAATTTCGATTTTATCCTTTCCTTGATTTGATTAAACTTAACCACATCATATATGTCCTCTATTGTGATTGGTTAAGCTTAATCATATCTTCTAGGTCTCCTCAAATTGTGCTTTAAGCCTAAAATCAATGATTTTTCTTATATCTTTATTAAATACCTGAAAACACAAAATCAAACAGATAACAATACTAAGGAATTAACATATGCGAGTTAAGGGACTTAAATGTGTAACATTCAGTGCTTATTAGCTGAGATAGCCAAAAGCTCACGGTCGATTACTCTAGCTCAATTTATGAATAAAATTGAAGTGTATATCAACCAGGAGGAATTGGTTGGAACGCTGCTAAAAGCCTAAAGGGAGGAGGATCAAGCCAAGTAGGAAGGCAAGAAGATCCAGTCGGCTCCAAAGAAGAAGGAAGAGAAGAATCCCTAGAAGACAGGGAAGAAACCTGAACCATCATTCACTAAAATCGAGCCTCGAAAACATGAAGGTCAGAAGTTTCCACCTGAAAGGTTCACTCCCTTGAACGCTAGCTTCATTAAGGTGTTCATCGCAATTAAAAGGGATCCAGCTTTCAGATGGCCAGCAAAGATGAAGTCGGATCTATACAAGCGTGACTGCAATAAGTTTTGTGAATGCTATGGGGATCATGGACATTCGACAGAAGATTGCATGGTTCTACGACAGGAAATCGAAAACTTTGTAATGAATGGAAGGTTGGTAAGGTTCCTTGCTTAAGAACGGATTCGAGACGCAAACCAGCAGGGACCCCTACCATTGGAAGGAAATCAAGATGTCCTCGAGGAAGTAGAGCCAAGACGCCGAGACCCTGCTCTGAGAGAGGGTCAGTTTGGAGATCGGGAAGATGAGTAGAGGAATGCTTAAGAGGTGCAGAGGCCTCACCAGAATCAGGAAATAGTCAGAGAGATTCACACCATTTTTGGTGGAATAGCTAGTGGTGGGGAATCCAATTCATCTAGGAAGGCATACACCAGACAAATGCAGGGCGAAGAAGTGTATTCTCTATATAAGCCCATGAAAGCGGCAAAGACGGAGTCAGTGGTTTTGTCCTTTTCGGAGGAAGATGCCCGGGGGTAGTAATGCCTCATGATGACACTTTGGTGGTGACTGTGATTGTAGCCAATCATGCGATCCATCAAATTTTAGTCGACAATGGAAGCTCGGCTGATATCTTATATTGGCCAGCCTTCAAACAGATGAGTATTGATAGAGATAGGATCAAACTGTTCAGTTCACCTGTGGTTGGATTCGATGGAGAGCCGGTCCAACCTGTAGGAATCATTTCATTACCAGTATGGTAGGAACTACCCCGAGACTGTCCATTGTGATGGTGGATTTCTTAGTGGTCGATCGATCGTCCACCTATAATGCAATTATCGATTGACCGGCGTTGAATAAGTTGAGGGCGGCAACTTTGACTTAACACCTCACGATGAAATTCCCAACGGAGGAAGGAGTGAGAGAAGTAAAAGGTGATCAAATCGCATCAAGGAGATGTTATAACATCTCTATGAAGAAGGTCTTGGATCCAACCACTTTTACTGTGGTCACGGTGTCCGAGGCTAAAGGTGAACCTATAGAACCACTTGAGGAAGTGGTAGTAGGAGAAGGAAAGGTCCTGCAAATTGGGACATGTCTCACCCCTAAGATTTAAGAAGGCCTCGTAGCCTTCTTCCTAATCATACCAAAAATAGTACTCGCCAATTGTACGAATCGTTTATAGTGAAGTGGTTGTGCAAGTGCGAGTATGGAATCCCACAAAGAACCGTGATTGTTTAAAAACCAATTTTTACTTCTAGGTTAACATTATCTTAACCTACCTCCGAATGTGTGTTTGTGATTAACAGGAATGTAAATGAACTTGTATAATAAACAAAAGGTAACCAAAGTTGAAAACTCCACCTTCCCCACTAAACACACACAATAATCTTTACAATTATTATTCCGCCTATTGAGTAAGCATTTTGCTTAACCTATAGTTGCTTTTGAAGCTAATCAAATCGTCAAAACGTTTACCGTATAAAGAGTCACGATGGATGTTAGTTTGAGCTCGAGTCATCCACTATACCATTGATCACAGTGGATGCCTTGTCTCATCCCAAACATCTGACGTACCTCTAGATTAGAACGTGATGACGTTGGACATAGATGCAACAAAAACTACTATCAAATGAGATTTGTCACATAACCCATAATGAAATGATTAAGCGTAAAATAAAGACAGAATGGAATGACTGTAAAGTAAATGTGCATATATTAGAGGGGAGGCTTCATCTTCAACTTTAGTTGAAGATTAGCCTCCCATAGAATGGAAAGACAAAATGTAAGTGCTAGAAAGCATTAAATAAAATAAAACGAGAGTGGTTAACATTTAGAACAAACTTGCAGAGCCAAACAATGGACTCTGCAGCAAGAAGGCACTCAAAAAAATGTAACCCCTTAAATTTTACACTAAGGGTCCTATTTATAGAAAACTAAGGTACTGTCAGGTTGGAGGGCCGCGCTCGTTCGCAAGCGGTGCGCTCAAGCGCACTGGTGTATACGGTCAATCGTGGAGGTTGCGTTCGAACGCAAACAACCGTTTTAGGGGCTTCCACGGCGCAAGGGGAAAGCGATGGAATCATAGGGCCGGCTAAGGCAACTGCTTGAGATGTTGGCTGAATAGGCCTGCGTTTGATCGTGGGCACTGGGTTTGAGCGCATTGCGCTCAATCGCTCCTCCTATGCTCGAGCGCAGTGGCAATGAGCATACTTCTCTTCTTTTTGCCCTTTTTTCCTCTTTCTGCCAAGGTTTCACCGTAAGGACCTGCAACAGTGCAACAGTGCAACACCAACAAGACACTAAAACAACACAAATGTTTGATAATAACACGGCTAAAGGCTTAACAAACATAAATAAAGGGATTCGATTAAGCACTAAATGACACTCATCAAATACCTCTAAACTTATGTTTTGCTTGTCCCTTAGCAAAACAAAATGAAAAACACAATTAAACATAGGTCTGCTTTCGTGGGAGAACGGTTGCATTTAACATACGCAACAAGCCTTTTAAATCTCTAGGGATTCCTTAGAGGACGAGTGAAGTCTCGTGAGGGTTTTTCAAGAATGATACCCACAAACATTGTACAATTATTTTATTCTTAACAATGCAACAATATAAAAATCATGGTTCATGTTCATGAGCAAACTTAATCAAACATACACTATCTTCACAATTTTCAGGGAATTATCAATTAAGCTACTAACATGGCATTATGAGACGTCACACAAATCAATTCTAGTGAAAGTGAAATTAGCATATAATTATGGGATTTCAAAAACTAATCTTAATCATGCATGCTTTGACACTCAAAATTCATTAGACTACCCATCAGACACAATAACCAAGGTTTATTTCAAAAAAAACCTTTTTCTTTTTTTTTTTATTGCTTGGCTCCCTTAAGCTATCTAGTTGACCCATGTATCAAGCGTTAAGTCAATGACTCCCAAACCAAAAGGTTTTAGGGCATTGGGTGTAAAGACACCCCTAAGGACCTACAAACTCAAGTCAAAAAGGCTATGAAACTTTGCTAATCAAGTCTAACTTCTCACTTTTTTACGCGAACGCTCAATGCTTAGTGAGGCACGAGATCCGGTTACTCGGTGGAAAGCTCAAAATGATCATCATCATTTTTTTTTTTTTGAACATAAACCAAGGTTATTTCCCAATAGGTTACCCAACTGCATTTAAGCTTTCAAAACTAACATGACCAAACTCAGAGTTTTATCCCACAAACTACGTGCCAACTGTACTCATGAAAATCAAATTGAATTGTAATATCTCATGCTGCCAAAGAAAATAACATAATTTAAATTCCCTTAACAAAGTGACCATATGTTCATTAAATTAAACTCACAAAAGAAAATAAACCATAATTAAAATAAAATGCATAATTAAAAACAAAATGTGCACAAATAATACCCCAAATATAGAAAATACAAAAAAAAAAAATAATGCAAGGGGTGTAAAAATAACCGACACATCACGGAGCTAGTGGCAGCTTGTCTAAAATGGCTCGTAGCATGTCCTGGGTCTCGAGCCTGTCCTGGCATGCATCTCTCTGTATATCTGCAAACTGGAATTGGATGTCCTTCAGGGTGTCCGACAAAGCATAAAAATCAGCAGCTCTGAGAGTGATCGTCTCTTCATATTCTTCTTCTTCTTTTGGCTGCTCATCATTTTCTGCCACCCTCTCTGGCTCAACTGCTCTCTCCTGCTCAGCTACCATCTCATGAATGTCCATGGGCTCTAGCTCTAGCTCTAGCTCTGGCTGTGGTGCTGCTGTGACTCTAGGCATGTGGGAACAACTTTGGTTCCACTGGATTCGACCGAAGCGTGGGTTCTCTATGATTGGCCCGTCAGTTGCATTGCCTTTAATCCCCTTCTTCTGAAGCATGTGAGTGATGAGAAAAGGGAAAGGCAAACCCCAAGTTTTCTTGTGCTCAGCTACTCGATGGTGCACTCTTTCCCAGAATTTGTAAATCTGTCTCCATATGATCTCGGGAATGGAGCACCATTAATCCGTTTATTATTTGCCATGCTAGTTCATTTCGATTTAATTTCGTGACAAAGTTGCATCGATTGTGCCGTAGTTGTTTGGTCATAGCGTTTAGTCCGATGGATACATTTTATCGTTAGGGCTACGTCCATTTATCCATTGTAGTTAGTGTTAAATCACTTTCACATTGGATCCTTTGGACCTAAACCTTTCATGTTTTGTCTTTCGTCAAATGGGCGACGTTTGATTATTTAAATAGGCACGATAGGACTTGCATAGAGTGTAGCATGCATGAACTAGCGTGACACTAGAACATGCATTGCTTTTAATCGATAGAGCGGATGTTTAATTAACTATATATTTAAATATATATTCATGTTTAGTTCGTATTATTCTGTCATTTAGATGGAAATATGAACAATGTGTTAACGCTCAGAGTATGCCTTGTAGCATAAATGTTTAATGAATATGAGATAAGCATGTTTATATATTAATTAATTTATTGTGAGGTGGATTGGGGACTTTAGTTATTTTTTTATTTCTTTATTTTATTGTATTTTAATTTAGTTTATTTTAATGCACGCCACGTGTTCGATATTGGGACTAGGTTAAGATAAGTTTAATTTAAGCACTTTAAAATTGGTTTTTGACAAACACGATTCTCTGTGGGTTCGACCTTGCACTTGCACGCCCACTATATTACAATCGACTCGTGCAATTGGCGAGTACAATTAAATTTGTACATCACCAAGCCATTAGGAATGGCCGCACCATGGTCACGAAACCAATGGATCCAAAGCCCCCATATAGCACACACATTTGACCATAGTATAAATCTATATGGTAAGCCCATAGCGTTTTATACCGCACGTACCGGCGTCCCATGTCATACGATACATCTTGACAGTTAATTAATAGTATGACTACCAAATATTTATAGAAAATAGGCATACTAATATCATACTCATAGTTATTCAACTAACATATCCCACGTTTTAAGTAAAAAGGTCGTTAGTGTTTATTTACCTCGTGCACTCAAGCGAATCCTCCAACCAAGCTAAATCTTGTTATAACGGATACAAGATACTGTTATTATAAGCCTTACGAAACCTAGAAAATATGGCTAAGCTAAAGTGTACACGTGTGAAACTCAAAAATTGGTGCTTTTGCTCTTGTACGGTCGGCCCGATGGTGCCTTTGAGTTTTGGATAGCACTTGATTCCTACATTATTTCTAGACCACTAAGCCTCTTCTAAGCTAACATAAAAGCACATGCAGCATGAGGAATCAAAACACAATGAAACTTTGAAAGAATCTTTTGAAAACATCATCATCTTTAAAGAATGATTAATGAATACTTGGAAAACTCACCAAAGCAGAACTAGAAGATAAAACAGTGTTAAATATAAAGGGAACATAGCTTACTCTAAAGCTAAGCATGGACAAGATCTCCCCTCCTTGGAAACTCCCTTTTTGAGGCTCACTCTCAATTTCTCACTCAACAAGCAAAGAATGAGTTTTGGCAGCCTAGGGGCGCACCAGAGGATGGAAATGGGCCAATGGAATGAGAGGAGGGACATGCTATTTATAGGGAAAGATAACCACCAACTCCCTGACAATGCAGCAGACATCCAGCAACCCTAGCGTACGTTCGGTGCTATTTCATAGCGGTCCAAAAGGTGTCTCGTATGTTCAAGTATTATCTAGAGGGTATTTCAAAAAGTAGCATACATCTGTGTGGTCTCACATATGTCTGTTGTACTATTTGCAAAGTGTATGTCAGTCGTCGCCCATGTATACACTACAAACACCGATACGTCTACCTAACATAGCGGCGCCGCCTCCGGAGGGTTAGTGTTTGGCTTCTATTTTATAAGGAATCAAGGTGTGGTTAGGTTAACGCTAAGAGTTTTAGGCCTTGTTAAAATAACTTTATTGAAAACCTTTGTTGATCGCTTTTATGGAAAGGATTTTGAATAATAAAAAGGTTTATTTTTATCAGGGTATTACAACACGTCACCAATTAATGACATGTTCACATGCCATTAATTAATGACATTTCACTGTTCAAACAATACTATTTCGTTTGAACAATAAAACGTCATTAATTGATGACCCTTTTATTTAAGGGGGAGGGGGAGGGGGGGGGGGGACTCAGTATTGACATGTCATAAAGTAAGGGATTTTTGTAGTGAAAGCCCCCAACAGAATGGCTTGCTACCCACCCAAGGTGTTTGGGGTGCTTACAGCCATGCTCGAAGAAGTTAGGGGGTGGCCCGCAGGCACCCCAACACCCATGGGGTGGCCACGAACCACCCCATTGGGGGTGGCCGGCTAACCTTGAGAGCCACCCCATTGTGGGTTTTGTGATGGTAGCCCCACCACTGGCCATCCTTTCAAAAAAGAATTTTGTTAAGATTTAATCTTAAAATTAAATTAGTAAAAACTATTATTTTAAAATGAGGTGGAAAAAAAAGTTTATTTTGTATAACTTAGTTTTTGATTTAATGACAAATGTTAGACATTTTGAAGAAAATGTAATGGAAGGACTTATGACATCTTTTCGATTGGCCCAAGAAGTAAAAATTCAAAAAAAATAAAAAAACAAAAATTGAGTTTTTTTCGCTTTCACCTATTGACTTAGGGATTTATTATATATTTACCCAAAAAGAAATAGCTATTTTGGTGACAATGTAAAAGAGCTAAAGAGAGATAGGTCAACATGCAGCATATTATCTAAATTAAAACTTTACCTTATTTAATATATTTAGGAAATTTCTTACAACAACACAATTGTTAAAGAAAAAGTAAGATAATTAACAACGGGCTTTCTTATTGGTGCCTCTTATGTTTGAGCAATTCCTATACATCAATATCCTTTTATCCCCATAGCATTACTCTCTTATGTATAGTTGCTGAACAATATAGAGTTCACTACTTTGATTTAAATATTTATAGATGGCAATGGGACACGTTTGCGATATTTTGCAAGAGCCCACAATGGGAAAATATTTCTGTACGATGCATAATGTAACATACAATTCTTCATGAAGACTCCAGAGATCTCCTATATGAAAGAGTGGTGAATGATTAGAAAGCTTTAGAGGTGAAATTCAAGCATAATATGCTACAAGTTATGTGAATTTTCTTTTCCTTCACGTAATTTAAAGCTTGGTTAAAGAGAGGTACCTGTTGAGGAAAATCACCATCTTCTAGTTGAGAATTAATTATGAGCTTTGCTGAACGGTGAAGAGGTGTTGGGTCTCTTTCAGCCTATTACAGATACAATTTTAACACCAAAATATGCTAGAAAAGCATATGTCAACATTATATAAGAGAAACAATAGTAGATTTTTCAAACATGAATTTGTCACCTGTCCAGCATGAATGAGACCCATCATTGCCCATGCAGTGTGTACCAAATTTGATCGGTTTCCTTCAAGAGGTACATATTCCTTATAATCAAGAACAAAGAGTTTATGGTTTTATTAATTATCTAGCATCTGCCAATAAATCTTAGAAAGACAAAACATGTTATTAAAGGTTCTTAAAAACAAATAAGAATTATACGTGTTAAAACATTACCTTGGTTGGGCATGAGAGATAGCTCTCTCCCCAACCACCATCATCTCTTTGTGCTCTTAGTAGAAAATCAACAGCTCTGCGCATAGCTGGACAATTATTGTAAGTCTTGCCAACTGCAGCCAATCCTCCAAGTCCAAACCATGTACCATACATGAAGCAAATTCCCCAGTTTCCATACCTGTGGAAATGGTTAATTATGCATTAGATTTCTTTGGTATAAAAACAGACAAATGTCAGAAAAATATCTATGAAACCAGTGGAATTAACATACCATGAACCATCAGGCATTTGTATGTCTTGAAGGAATTGAGTAGCATTTTTTATGGAATTTTCGATCTCTTTCGTCCGGTGCATGGGGTATAACTTCTTGAACAAAACTAAAGCTTGGATTGCTGATGTGGTACACTCAATGTACTCATGCTCAATGACAACATCAGAGAAGAATTCTGTGGGATTAAAAAGCTAATGAAAAAAAGAAAAAAAAAAGAAGAGAAAAATCCCATTAATATACGATAAAAATGGTGAATTTAGAAGGACTAGATAGTTTTGAAGTATTCCCATAAGCATATTTCAAAGCCACTTCAATATGTGAAGGTACTTACTTCCAACCATTTTTGGGCTCTTGCTTGTTCCCACGCAGATAAACCACCATTTTTACTCTGCATTAAGCCATACAATAGAGCTTAATGATATGAATGCAAAGAAATATTTAAAACAAACACTCTAAGTGTTAGGCCTTTTAAGGGGTAATTTGAGCCTACACGTGAGGATGAATGTTTAAATGTTATTTAAATAATTAAAACCAATCATTTTTCATCAACTTATATTTTTGAGATTACTGGTAATTTAATAATGTGAAAGTTAATCCTTACCTGTTGAGAAAGTATTACATTTATAGAATCATAAAATTGCTCGGGTTCCATTTTATCACCAACAATCTCTGGTGGCTTTCTAGATAAAAGCATGCAACACTGAAATATAGGAGAATTTCAAGAGGAACGCATTAATTACGAAGAAGATTCAACACTTTACCCCATTGACGCATTTAAACGAAATTAATTACCTTCAAAGCTTCTGCAGTGCAATCAGAAACTTGCCATCCTTGGTCTTGATCAGCAAAAGTCCATGATCCTTTCGAAATGTGACGATACATGCTTTTAAAGTCTCCAGAAGGGTTGTCCTTGACCTTTATGTACAATTTTTAAGAGAAAGTGGAGTAATTAGTCTGAATGAAAATTGCATGGTATTTATTTTTTAAGCAAAAAGGTATGTTTAAGGATTGTGGTGAAGAGCTAAATTTAGAAATGAAAATCAAACCTGAGATTTCTTGAAGAAGTCATGCCCTCTAGCAAGTGTAGGTCCAATTTCATCAGTGAGATTACTAGCAAGTAATGCTTGAATAGAGAAACTGGTATCCCATGATTGACTTCCACATGCCTTCATACAAATGCATATATCAAAGTCAAGTGTCCCTTCCTTTATCTTGCAAAGACTTAAGAAAACAAGAGCTTAGGAGTTTATACTCAAGTTTGAATAGTTCTATTTACAAAACAACCTCAAAATAAATAAATAAATAAATTTAGGAAATATCTTCATTCATAGTGTAATGTTCAATCGATAGACAAAAGGTTCTACAAATGTTTTTGCAGAATATGCGTACTAACCTGCATCTTGATTCCATCTTCAGCAACCCATATGAAATCTGGGATCCTCGCAATATGCTTCTTGAAAGCATTCCCATTTGGATCTTCAACCCAACAAGCAAGCATAGATAGGACCTATTCAATGCAAATAGCTTTAGGAGTAGTGTATCATAACCCAAATAGATGCTCTCCATGGATTCCCTTTATTTTTTATAACATTACCTTTCCCACACCTCCAATGGTGATGTATCAACTATTCTCATCTTCATAATGAATGTGCTTCATTGTTACTTGAAGAGCCTTCTCTCTTACCAATTTGTTAAAAGGCCAACGAGTGAGAAGAGGCTCAATGAATATGTATAGACTATCCCAAAGTAGATCTTGTATCAAAGGATGAGGATAGTAGAGATCCTCCTGTAACAATAGTATTGCGTAATCAATGCTTTGGAAGATGTTAAGACAACATTTATCCCAAAAACTTAAGCTGTTAGGAAGCGATGGATTTAATTATTTAATTTATATTCTACACTCCCTCATGTATGGGTTCAAACTTTTCCTTAGTAGGTGAGGCCCAACACACAAAGTATTTAATAGAAATATGAGATGAATGGTGGAGACAAGGTTTCAACTAAAGGAAACGGATCATTTCCAGTCCTTGAAGGACCGAAAAGTATCTAGTTCATGGTTGGAACAAAGCTACAAATGAACCACATCAGCCTCCACTAACAAATAAAAAATATTTATTATTTTTAGGTTAATTTATTATATGGTGTTTTATTTAAAAAAATTATATTGCAGAATGGGTGACGTTGGGGTCGCTTGGCCACCCCCAAGGACCGTGGGGTGGCTTCAACCTCCCTAGACTGGCGGTGCAGGGTGGACCACCCTGGCCCGACCACACCTCGTTATTTTTTAATTATTTTCTTTATTACTATTTTTTATCCTGAAGAATATTTTATTGTTTTTTTTTTTAAATTATTAATGGGACAAGTGTCCTATTTGTAGTCCTACGATTTCTTCTAAGAAATTCTAACCATTAACTAGATATTCTCTAGTCCAAAATGGACTGAGAGGATCTGGATCTTGAACTCAGGGCTTTTGTTTGGATATCATGTTAAAAGCTTAAGCTTATGTAGCAATGAGAGAGTATCAAGTTATCAACCATGAGGAAAATTCACCTTTGCACATAGATGGCCTTTTCTTCTTAACTTCATTGTAAAGTTGAGTGTAGAGTTCTTCCCTCAATTGAAGAATGAGAGGTGTGATTGGGCCTACAAACCTTTTCCCATAAAGGTATGACATTGGCAAGTACACCATGCGGCAAAAGCACCACATTTTGGCTGCATTTTAGGGGAAAGGCAATTGATAAGCAATATGTAGCAATTTTAATTATCAAAAAGAAGAAAGTACAACCTCTACCTAACATAGGCTTTCAATTTAAAATTTTATTTAATTTTCAACATTAGACTAAATGATTTTAAAACATTCCATTATATTTGCAATATGGATCTAAAATCGTTGGCATTTTCAGGAAGGATAATGTAGTACAAACCTGGATGCATGGGAAGAAATGAAGGAAGGATCCAAAATTCCGGAGGCATTGGGTTGGTTCCAAGCCATTCAAACACACCAAGTATCTACAACAAAGCAAAAATGCATATTAGAGTTAATTATTAGCAAACATGAAAATTTTGTTTCACTTTCTTGTAATTTTTATTTCAGTTAGACAACAGTGTACTTAAGAGTTTTCATTTAGTTCAATTTTGTGTTCTAAGTTCAAACCGAAAATTTACGAGCTTGAACTATCCAGTGGAAGAAGTAATCTCAAGTTAGACAAAACTTGCTATTCCAAGCTTTGTATTCATTCGGTTCCAACTTATTATTTTATTTAGTGGATGCATTTTCTGGGCTTGGTCATCCCGAAATAGTTTTACTATTGAATAGTTACTCAAAAGATTTATGAAACATGATCATACCGAAAGCCAAGTCTTTCCCCAAGAAGGTATGTGTGTTACACCACCATGATCAAGGATCCACTTTCGTGCTCTTGCACAAGCATTGTCCTGACCACCATCAGGCCCTTCCCCGAGTATGCGCATACTAATGTAGTTGAAAGCTGTGCAAAACATGGTACTGTGGCCCTCTATATGTAATCCCCACCCACCATCTTCATTCTACATACAATATGCAAAATTTATAGCATATTTGTTAAACATGACAGCTTAAACACACACATTCACACAAAAGGAAAGGAGGCAAGTAATTCAACAGAAAATTTAATCCTATTTGCATAATTAACATGTGATGCTTCCAAGAATATGCACCTGATGATAATATGTATCGAAGGATTTCCTTTTGATACTCTGCAGGGAACATAGTATTAAGATGCCCTGTAATGTACAAACACATCACCTGCATTTTTTCGGGTTAAAAGAATAGAATTAACAGTTCCATCAAAATGAAAACCAAAACATGCCAAAGGTAGGCTTGTCCTTATAGATCCAACGATACTGCTCATAGTTTGGTCAATCTTAGAAGATGTTTTAGTGATAAGTATCATTAGTAACTAAAAAAAAAATTAATATTAGATGAGGGGGGCAAAATTTAAAAAATAAACAAGAAGTCTTAAGATACAAATTTAATGGGTAAAGTCCATATACACCCTTTAAACTACAACCTAATTGAAAATGTTCCCCAGACTTTCAAACTATCAACACATTGTCAATGTCCCCTCCACAACTAGCAAAAAGATAAAAATGCACATATAGATTTCTCAGTAAGACAAAAATATCCCTATAAACTCCAAAAAAATAAAAAATATATATATATTTTTTTAAAAAAAAGCTAAATTGTTATTTTTAAAACAGAAATTTTTATTAAATTATTTATTTATTTATTTATAAAAATCATTATTTTTTTTTCAATTTTTATTAAAAAAAAATCGTAATTTTTTTTATTTTTTTCTTATAAAAAGTTGGCCACCCATTATATATATATATTAAGTTTTTTCTAGAAGTTTTAGTATTTTTTGCTTTTATTTTATTAAAGGTAGTTTTGTCACTAGGGGAACATTGACAATATTTGGTAGTTTGGAAGGACATTGTAACTATTAAAAGTTATAGTAGACATTGTCAATTAAGTTGTAGTTTGAAGGGGGAATATAGACTTTTCCAAAAAAAAAAAAAAAAATGGAGGTTCAATCCATATATGTATAAATTGAGGTATTTTTTAAAATTTTTAGGGGACTACATTGTAACTATTGAAAGTTGTGAGAGTCATTGTCAATTAGGTTATAGTTTGAAGGGGGAATATAAACTTAAAAAAAAATTGGAGGTAATGTATGTATATATATACACACACACATAATTGAGGTATTTTTAAATTTTTAGGGACTAGCGCCCCCAAGGCTAGGGTCACAAAAAGTTTCTTGGTGTATACTTTTTACATAATTGTAAGGGATAATTATCCTTTCCCCCCATGAACTACCACTCGATTACCATATACCCCCACTAACTACCAATTTTATATTACGACTCCATCAAACTACCATTTAGTTACCAAAGAAAGAAGACAATGGGTATGCCCCTTGACTAAAAGTTGTATGATCGAGTGGAGCAAAGATGGCGAAGAGAGAATGGGCGAAGCGAGAGAGAGGTGAACGGATTTGAGAGAAAACAAAGATGGCGTGAGAGATGGAAAGAGAGAGCTGGGCTAAGAGTTTCATGGAGGAAGAAAATGGCGAGACAGAGGACAGAGAGCTAGAGAGAAGTTTCAGAAAAATGGGTTCTTCAAGGTAGTTCCCTTTTTGGTTTTTAATTCTTGGTTATAGTTGAGTTTTCTTGTGTTGATTTTGGTAGCCATGGATTCTTGTGAGCATTTGATTCTAGGTCTCAACTGTAAAGGATTTTGTGTCAATTTTCTTAATCCTAACCAAATCTCTCCGTCACTCTCTCTGCAAATGGACAAAGGCAAATGAGAGCAGGTGAGAAAGAGAGAGAGGAAGAAAAGAAAGAAAGCAGAGAATGAGAAAGAAAGAATAAAAACAAACCAACGTGGTCAGCTTGTTCAATTCTGTTTGTGAAAATGGTTCTCAACAACCAAAATAATATTAAAAAATAAATAGGTTTTGCTTTTTGGTGTTTATATATTTCGAAAGGAATTAAATTAACTTTAAATAAAGAATTTGATATATAATATTTTTTTGTGAATTTATTAAAATTTTAGAAAAATATTAAATATGAAGAGCTCGTGAAAATGCTTTAATCACTTGAGAAGATGAATAGAGTTTAGGGATATTAAGAAGGGAGATGATTTTAATCTTTGTAGAAGATGATTGTTGATTTTCGTGGTTATGACCATGAGAGGTAGTAGATTATAGGATTTATTTGATTATGTGTTTTTAGCCTTGGTTGGGATTAATATGTTAGTTCATTTGTGTTGATTTTGCTTAGGTTCTTGATTGGATTAGTTGGGTTCCATTATGGTCTTATAAGAGGTCACAATAACAATGATAATGGAGTTTTGGGGTTTAGACTCTAAGTATGACTTATAGTTAGAATTATTCTACTTAGGGTTTTATGAGACACTAATGTAGGGTTTTATATAAAGACTCTAAGAAGGTTTTTAAGGGATTGACCGCATTAATAGAATACTACATATTGGTTTGTGAAGGAGGATTTGAGGATCAAGGTAACACTACAAAATTTGGAGATTTAATGACGATTTTTTAGTGACGGTTTAAAGGACCGACAATAACAAATACAATAATAGTGTTTTTTTTAAAACCGACACCTCTTAAAAATTTTTTCAACTAACGATATCTCCATCCCCTGTTTCAGCGTGGAACAGGATGGAGATCACCAAGCGTGCCTCGGTTGGACTCGGACCCATTTGTGCTAGGTTTGGTTGGGATGTATCCGTGTGTGGGTGGATTATGGAGGCAGATTGGTGTTCATAAAATGTCTCAGGATGTTGTTACGTGGAGCATTATATATGGTTGATGGGTATGGCTATTGATGGTATCTTTGATGCATGATTCTTCACCCTTGTCTCATATGTAGATTAATTCTTAGTTGGTGTTCATCTTTTTTTTCTTGTTCTTTTCTTTCATTGTTGGAAGCTTGCGATCCGTAGTATATTTTTTTCTCGTAAAATATACATTTTTTCTCAAAATATACTGCAGATTTGTAGTATACATCAAGATCGATGTATACATCATTGCGGAAGCTTATTATCTGTGAAATTGGGGTATTGATGTATATTTTTTTTTAATAAAAAATTAATTTAGTGTTTTTAAAATTGACATTTTAGGAAAGGTGTCGGTGAATACCTTGTCAACCGACACTTTTCTAAGGTGTCGGTTTGGCTAAAATCATTACTAATTAGTGACGGTTTTGCTAAAACCATCACCTTTTTAGTTTTCCTACCTTAGATTCTCTACCCTTTAAAACCGACACTATTAAACCGTCACCTTTCTAATAGTGACGGTTTTTACTTAAACCATCACCAAAACCAACACTAATCCTCAATTTTGTATTTTTAAGTGGGTTATCTTGTGTTAGTATTTTCATGAATAATGACCTGGTGCATTTATACATAATGCTTTCAAAGACAAACTGGGTTATCTCTTGAACCAAACAAAATACCATTTTATGCATGAAAAGTGTGACATGAGCTATTTTATAACCGTTGTCTTGAAAATATACACGCATCTTTATTGGGCTACTTGATAATGTTATATGTGATGTGATACTATTTATGATGTGATATGTGGTGACACCGGTATATCGTGTGTGTTGTGTATATGTTGAAGGCGTGCAACACACCACTTGTTGGGTGTGGCCTTAAAAGCCGTTAACCCTAAGTAAAGGGGTTAGGCTAATAGGGTTCCATAGAAAGGGGATGAGTGAACTAGGTCTTGTCGAAGGTGATGTGCAGACAAGCACAACCTTACTTAGGGGTTAAGCAGTGAGCTATGTTATGAAAATCTAGTCTTACTTTGTAGATGGCACAAGTAGTTGCAAACAATGTAATGGTTTGGTTAATATTAATTATAATATTGTGAAGGCATCCCAATGAATATTTTTGTGAATGATGATATCCATGTTTAACCCTTTTTATCTGGATATAAACCGTTCACTGTCACATACTAACACGAGATTACTTGCTTACTAAGTCGTCGGACTTACCCCTTACTTTATTACACCAAGGGAGCATGACAAAGATTTATAGAAGAGCTAGCTAGGGTTAAGTAGGCTGGACCTAGAGACAGATGTGGCTATTCGAGCTAACTAAGGTATTGATCAAGCTATGACTTGAAGACCCATTATAGAACTATGAAGGTTATTTGTGGTATCTAGCATTCGAGATGTGTTTGTATATTTTAGGAGGATGCACCTATTCTTTGTAGTATCATGTATAATAATGCTCTGATTGTAATGATAAATGCTTACAGATCGAAATAAATTTATAGACTTTCCATTTTTAGTTACTTTGATTGAAGAAAATAGATCCCTATGGACTTACCAGTTTTGTTGTTAAGTCTAAGAGATGTTTGATAATTTAATTACTAGTTAATTAAATTCCCGGGGCGTTACAACATGGTAATTGAGTGGTAGTTCATGGGGGAGAAAAGGATAATTACTCCTAAATATAATAATGACATTGGAAAAAAAAAATGTTAATGATTATGAGTCTCACCAAAGGGGGAAGGAAAAACAATATGCCAGCAAGTTCAGCAGGCCAATGGCCATCACTGGCTTGCAAGGCCGAAAAGAAATGGACGGCCCTTCTCAATGTAGTTGTGGCCTTTTCATGCGTGATTTCCTCTCCATCCTCAACCTTTTCCTGGGGAATTGTTTGTTTGAAGTTTTTCTCCTTAAGGAACTACAATCATTTTAACAAAGAAAGGAGCATATTAGAGTAAACAATTTCATGATCATTAGATATCTCTTGATACATATTAATTTTAAAGCTGCTAGATATCTCTTGATACATATCCAGAAATGGGAGAGCAATTTCATCACCTACTAATACCAACGAATTTCATCAGTTTCACTGGAATGGAAAAGATGTTGAGGCTGCTAAGGCAAAAGTGGCTTGGTCTGATGTTTGCTTCCCTAAGAAAGAGGGTGGTTTGGGTTTGAAGAGGCTTGAAGTTTGGAATCAAACTTCTATGCTTTAACACATTTGGAATCTTTTTGCAAGGCTCGGCTCTCTTTGGTTGGCTTGGATTAAGGAAATTTTTTTGAAACAAAAGAGTTTCTGGAGTGTTAGTATTCCTCGAAATGTTCTTGGTCTGGAGGAAGCTTCTCAAATTGAGGGATACTACCAAGGAGTTCTTGAGGTTTGAGGTTGGGGATGGGAAAATATTTGTCTTTTGATGGATTTTGGCACCCTCATGGCATCTTACTTGAGAAATATGGGTATAGGGCTGTTTATGATGCTCAGAGTAGTGTGGAGGCAAAACTATCTTCTATTATTCACAATGGAGATTTGTTTTGGAGGCCTGCTAGGTCTGAAGCATTGGTGGAAATTCAAGCTCGACTTGATGAAATCAGATCTAGTGACAAACCTATTTGGACTGCCTCAAGGAAAGGTATCTATGTAAGTTCAGATACTTGGGAGGCTCTTAGGGAAAAAAGATAGCTGATTGAGTGGTGGAAGCTAGTTTGGTTCCCCCTTGCCATTCCTAAGCAAGCTTTCATCTTATGGCTTGTCATGAACGACAGGTTGGGTACAGGAGATAAATTGCTGAATTGGGGTTATAGAGGAGATGTTCAATGCTCTTCTTGCAGAAATCAATTGGAGAGCCGTAACCATTTATTTTTTAATGCAGTTTCTGCTATAAATTTGGAAGTTTTGTATGTCTAGATGTAGAGTGGCTAATTCTCCTATTATATGGGAGGATATTCTTAAGATGGGATGTAGTACTTGGGGTTGTAAAACTCTTAAAGGCTTGCTTTGTCGTCTAGTCTTGGGTTCTGCAGTGTATAATATTTGGTGTATTCGAAATGAAATTAAGCATGCAGATTGTCCAAGTACAGATGAGCAAATATTGGAGAAGATTTTGTGGGAAGTTCTTACCAGAGCAGTTGGGAAAGGAAGGTTTCCAAAAACTGGGGAGAATCTTGTGCATTGTTCTTTATGGAACCTGCCTGTAGCTTTGCTTTGTTGATGCAAGTTGCTGCAGGTTTCTTTTCTGGTTTTAGTTTTTGCCTTTGTTTTCGTGGTCTGTGTAAAGTCATCTGTAAGGGCTTGGTTTAGTTTGTTTTGTTTGCTGTATGTTGGATTCTGCAGCTGTGTGTTTTCTTTTAGTTTGTTTGGTTTTTGGCCTTTATAAGGCCGTCTTAGCCTATTAGGCAGGCTGTATTTTGTGATACTGTGTCTTTGTTTTGTTTGTTTCAATGAAGTTGCTTATTAGTCCAAAAAAAATAAAAAATAAAATGGGAATTTCATTTCCTAAACCAACAGCATTATTTAGCGGCAGAGAAACACATTCCCTTAAGCCTGCGGAGCTGGGGTCATTTGCACCCTCTCAGTGGTGGATACAAAAGGAGGGGCAGGGTGCCCACTGCAATTTTTTTTCCTCAAATGGTATTTTTTAGTTTTCTTGACCTTAGTCCCTACTTCTCCTTCTCCGCCCTTACCGACTTCCAAATTTGATACAAATTTAGTATCGAATTCAAGTTACAATTAAGAGATCGAATCTTTTAATTAAATGTTGATTTATATAGTTTTACATCCATACTTTTGACTTGATTTGAACCCAACACACAATATAGGGTTGTACTAATTATTGACATGACCCGTTAACTTAAACGAAACTAAAACTAAATTAGTGAGTTAAGATTGAGCCGTTGAGGAGTTTAATCAGTTTAATTAAATATATCGGATTAGAATTGACGTATATAATTTTATATTTATATATCAACTATATTGTTAGTGTGGAGGATCAAATGATATTATTATATATAGATCATACAGAGAGAAAAGATAAGGGTACATATACTTGCATTTGCCATAGGAGATCACTGCTAGGTTTCACGTGAAACCGGTTGTTGTAAAAATTTTGACGAGCCTCTTCAACATGAGCCCTCTCTTCTGGGGTACCAGCCTCAGGGTCAAACTCCCATGTCTGCCTTCCAACAAAGTTGTTTGTGCTGAAGACATAAGGGTCTTTTCCACCCTCCGCTATCTTAAGCCTCCACATGATATATTCTTTCTTACGATTTTCAGTTTCTGTGTTAGAAAAATAATACAGTCGAAACATAAAATATTATGTGCCTTTTATATATAGACCGAATACACGATCTGATGTACTACTTTTGAATTTCTGTCACGCAAAGTACACTACTGTTACTAGTCGTGACCCCAATTTTCATGATATTGATACCACTTCTCTCTTATCTTTTCTGTCTCTGCGAGGTTGCATTAGAGGGCCTATTGTACAAAATAATCGGTCCCCCCCAAACCCCCCCTCCCTGTCCCCTTTTTTTTTTTTAATTTTTTTTTCAACAAAACTATTATTGGAAACTTCACAAAATGGTATTTTAAGAATTTTGAAAAAATTTAACAAAAAAAATCCAAACACTAAATTAATTATATGGGTGCAGTGTCCGACATGGCATGCGCATACTGTACACTCAAAGTGACAAGTTTACTTTAAATTATAAATAAAAAAAATAGAAAATAGAAAAGAGGAGTGGTGGGTAGACAACCCCCTATAAAGTTTTAAAGTTAAGGTTTCCACATTCTAAAGGTGAGGGTTGGCAGCCGCATCCCCTCTCATCAAGGCAAGGATTGGTAGCCCTCAAAACTCTTTAGGTTATCTATGGTAGCCTACTCTACAGAAAAGGAAATGCTACTTAATTAAAATTTGGGGTTTAATACTCTTTTGCCCTTGTGGTTTAAATGCTTTAATTTTTGTCCAATGAATTTTGTTTTGTATTACAATTGGTACATCAGTTATGGATAAAGACAGAAATGATAAATCTGTTAAAATTTTGTCAAAAAATATACGAAAATCCATATCAGCACCTCTAAAAACCCGACACATGTCCATATACATAATTAAAAATAAAAAATAAAAAACATTTTAAAAAAATTAAATTAAATTAAAATTGGGGAAAAAAAAAAAAAAAAAATTGGAAGCCACCCTATTTGGCAAAATGGGGGTGGTTTCGGGCCTTTCGGCCACCCCCATTTTAAAACAACCCCCTCTAAAGTTTTAAAGTTAAGAGTTTTCACACTTTAAAGTAGGGGTGGGCAGATTAACCAATTACCCAATTTCATTAGAATTTTCTGTTAAGTCTTGTTAAAACTCCCAAAATACCCACGTTTTTTTAATAAAAAAAATTTTAGCAAAATTTTTTTGACATCTTTGCAATTTTTTTTTATTTATAGAAAAATGGGTATTATAAAATTTTGAAGAAAAATAAACAAAAATCTTAACACGAAATTAATTATATGCGTGTAGTGTCCGACATGGCACATGCATACTATCACTCAAAGTGACAAGTTTACTTTAAATAATAAATAAAAAAATAGAAAATAGAGAGAGGAGTAGAGGTAGAACCCCTATAAAGTTTTAAAGTCAAGGTTTCCAAACTCTAAAGGTGAGGGTTGGCAGTCATCCCTCTCATCAAGGCAAGGTTGGTAGCCCTCAAAACTCTTTAGGTTATCCATGTTAGCCTACTCTACAGAAAAGGAAATGCTACTTAATTAAAATTTAGGGTTTAATACTCTTTTGCCCCTGTGGTTTAAAGACTTTAATTTTTGTCCCATGAATTTTGTTTTGTATCACAATTGGTACCTCAATTATGGATAAAGACAGAAATGATGCATCTATTAAAATTCTGTCAAAAAAATAGCGAAATCCATATCAACACCTCTAAAAACCCAACACATTTGTCCATATACCTAATTAAAACATTTAAAAAATTAAATTGAATTAAAATTTTAAAAAAATTGGAAGCCACCCTATTTGGCAAAATGGGGTGGTTTCCACCATTTAAAACAACCCTTCTAAAGTTTTAAAGTTAAGAGTTTTCACACTCTAAAATAGGTGTGGACAAATTAACGATTACCAATTACCGATTGTGGAACGAAATTAACCGTCAACTAGTAGTAGTCGATCGATGGTGGTTAAGATTGTTATACCGATTTGGTAATCAGAAAAAAAATAAATAAATAAAATTTGCTTATCGGTTTTTGATGTACCCAATAAGGAGTCAATACTGGGTGTATAAAACGACGTTGTTTCATACAACTGACGAAATGATGTCGTTTAAAAATATATATATATATATATATTTTAAAATTTTTTAAAGAGATGCTATATATACATCTCTTTCTTTTTTTTTTCTTTTTTTTTTGGCCACCCCTCTCAGACCCTCAATGCTCGCACTTGCCTCTCAGGCTCTCACAGTTCTCGATCTTACAACTCACCTTCTGCCTCTCTGGCAGCCGACCCCCTCTCTTGGTCTCATGTTGACGAGTCATGCCTCACTCCTTCCTCCATCCCTATCTTCTTCTCATTTCTCACACACTGTTCATCTGGGTAAGGATTCATCAAAACAAATTGATTTATTTATTTTGGGTTTTGTATGGGTTTTTGACAATTTTTTGTGGATTTTGTTTGAAACAAAGGTGTTATCAGGGTAACCAATTTAACTGAATTGTTTTAACTGATTACCAATTTAACGAAATTTTCAAAATAAAATCTTATTGAAACGATATCGGTTAATAAAGCGATTAACCGATAAATTCGTTGGTAATTGGAAATAGGAAAAACTGAACCGTTTAAGTCGATACACACCCTACTCTAAAAGTGAGGTTGGTAGCTCCTTACAAGGGTGAGGGTTGGCAGCATCCCTCTCATCAAGGCAAGGATTGGCAGCCCTCAAAACTCTTTAGGGTTATCCATGCTAGCCCTATGGCCAAAAGGAAATGCTACTTAATTAAAATTTATTCAATTCGCTTTCTTCAAGATACTTCTATATATATATATATATAGTGAAGGTTAGTAACCTCATTTATTTGGTTAAATTGGTGAGGTAATTTAACTAAAATGGCTTAAATAGCTACTTTTAGACTCACCGTTTAACAAAAGAAATTGCTGATGTGAATAATATTCATCAAACTTAAAATTTACTATTCACTTACCTATTCATTATACAACTCATTTTTCTCTCTTCTTTTTATTTTCATTTCTCTCTCTTCCTTTAATAGTTAAAAATGAATAAACAAATCCTTGAAAAGAATATTTAAATGGAATAGTGAAAGTAGATTGTTAAAATAGTGAGGCTGCCATGGTGCTTTAAAAAATAAGTTGTTAAAATAATTAAAATTGTACTTTTGGTTATTTTAGAGAGTAAAATTTGATGAGACTGCTAGGAATGCTCTTACAAGGGTGAGGGTTGGCAGCCGCATCCCCTCTCATCAAGGTGAGGATTGGTAGCCCTCAAAACTCTTTAGGGTTATCCAAGCTAGCTTGCTCTACGGTCGAAAAGGAAATGCTATCTAAATAAAATTTATTCAATCCGCTTTCTTCAATGTACTTCTGATATATATATATATATATATATATATAAATAGAGTGAGGGTTGGTAGCCCCTTAGAGCACCCATAGAAGCCTCACCAAATCCATTTTTTGGTTAAATTAGTGAGGTAATTTAACTAAAATGGCTTAAATGGCTACTTTTTAGACTCATTAGTTTAACAAAAGAAATTGTTGATGTGAACAGTACTCATTAAATTTAAAACTTATTATTCACTTACCTATTCATTATACAACTCATTTTTCTCTCTTCTTTTTTACTTTTCATTTCTCTCTCTTCTTTAATAGTTAAAAAATGAATAAACAAATCCTTGGAAAAGAATATTTAAATGGAATAGTGAAAGTAGATTGTTAAAATAGTGAAGCTGCTTGTCTCTAAAAATAAGTTGTTAAAATAACTAAAAGTGTACTTTTGATTATTTTGGTGAGTAAAATTTGATAAGACTGTTAGAATGCTCTTACAAGGGTGAGGGTTGGCAGCTGCATCCTCTCATAAAGGCAAGGATTGGTAGCCCACAAAACTCTTTAGGGTTATCCATGCTAGCCTGCTCTACGGCCGAAAATGCTATTAAATTAAAATTTATTCAATTTTCTTTCTTCAATGTACTTCTGATATATATATATATATATATATATATATATATATATATGTGCGGGTATACTGCTCTCTTTACAAGCTGGATTTAAAGGGTCCAAAATCAATGTGATTGACGGTGCAAAAATGAGTCTAGAGTGGGAATCCGTTGGATCACTCTTGCTCAAACCTTGATAGAATATATCATCGAATTTGGTTTCCCATCTTGTATAAAAAATCTTTTGTACTTGAAAAACTTCAGTCTTCTCCCTGGTTATATTTTCAAGGAATTTTTGAAAAAAATAAAGAAAGAATACAAATTTTATTAAAAAAGAATATTTAAATAGAATAATAAACATGCAAAGTCAGTTTTGAAAAAATTAATAGATTAAATAGAAGAATATAATTTTTTTTAAACCAAAATAAAGAATAAATTTGATGAGTACGGAGTGAATACTTAACAACTAACATATCTTTAGTCTACCTAAAATATATATATATATATATATAAATGAAAAATCTTTCGTCTTGGAAACAAAAACAAGCTCACCTACATGAATTTGGTAATTATTATAGAACTTCGTGGGAGTAGAAAGGCGGCTATTCACAAGTTTGAAGTACAAGTAAGAAGACTTTCGAGAGCATGCTCCATACAACTCTTTCATCTTCACCAAAAGCTGTCTCTCTGAATCTCTGACATGAATATGTGTATGTTTGTGTTGGACCATTCGCTGTGAATCCATCTAAAATTAATTGGTGTGTGAAGGAAAACAAACTCAAAAGTGTTTTATGGACGTACCTTAACATTGTGTCCCAATAGTTTGATACGTATCCATTTGTTACTGTCTTGGGACAACATTTGGCATTAGGTGTAAACCCAATGACCTGAAGAAAATAACAATAAAAGCGGAAATAAAATAAAATAGAGATAACTTATTTTTACGTGATTCGATCTATGAATTATATCCATTATTTATAGCTAGGGATGTAGAGAAAATATAAAATGACATGGTTGATAAAATCAAAACAGAATTGAATGTATTTTGTTAAATTGTTAGTTATTCTCAAAGCTTAAGTTAATAGGAAGAGGAAATTTAATCACTTAATCATTAGTTTAATACTTTCCCTCACGTGTGGGCTCAAACTCCCTTTTAATAGGTGAGGCCCAACACATAAAATATTTAATTTAAATAGAAGGTGAATTGATGGAATCAAGGTTTGATTCTAAGACCTTTGACTCTAATACCGTGTTAAATTACTAGTTATCTTAAAAGCTTAAGTTGATAGAAAGAGGTAAATTTAATCACTTAATCATTAGTTTAACATATCTGATTTGATGTTATCAATTAAAATCAATGCTAATATACTTTCATAATTTCAAATCTCAGAATCTTTAAATAATATGCTTTCACAAAAATGATATTCTAAATTTCATAATTTAGAAAATGGTTGTTTGGGAAATGATTTTTAGTTAGAGCTAGTATATTCCCAAAGGAATAGTAATTCCTTGATTATTTTTGTGGAGGAATATTATTTGTTTGTGCTGAAGATATAAGGGTATTTTCCACATATTCTTCCTTATCAGTTTCTTTCAAACAAGTTTGATGATATTGCTACCACGTATTTCGTCTCGAATTCTCTGTTTCATGCAGCTATAATATTATGTACTGTGAGAGATAATATACCAATCATATATTAATACATAATATATGATAAATGTAGTTATAATTAACATTAAACTAATTGTATCAAGTTTCATTAGAGATCTAGCTGCATAAAATAATCAGTCCTTTTTCCCAACGAAACCATTATTTTTGGGGCGGGCCAGTATCAAGTTTCCTTCAATATGAAGAAAAGAAGAAACTCGTCTATGCTGAGAGGAAAAACAGAGCAAGGAAAAAAAGAGAAGAAGAAAGAGGAAGAAGGAGAGAATAAGGAGAGAGTTCAAATGAGAAAGATCACAATTTTGATTAATCAATCTCGTAATTACAAAGAGAAGCTTCTATGCATTATATACTAAGCATCAAGCTAAGCTTTAAGCTAAAATAGAAAAAGGAAACTAACTATAAACAGTTTAAACATACGGCTATACAACTAACTTGTTTATAGTTGAAAATATACAATATACACATGTTTAATAGTCCCCTCAAGATGGATGGCAAATGTCTTTGATATACATCTTGAACAGCAAATGATGGAAGTCTTTAAAACCAAGGCTCTTAGTGAAGATATCAGCTTGGTTTTGAGATGTAACATGAAGAGTTGATAAGTCCAAGTTGGATCTTTTCCTAATAAGGTGTCAATCAATCTCAATGTGTTTTGTTCTTTCGTGATAAACATGATTTGCAGCAATATGGAGGCGATTGGTGTCACAAAAAAGAGAAGAGTTGCTAGAGGGTGAGGAATCAAAATCCTTAAGTAAAGAAGACAACTACATTATTAGCTCAGCAAGTTGAAGCTAATGCTCAATACTCACCTCAGCAGAAGACCTTGATATCTTTGTTGTTTCTTTGATTTCCAAGACACAAGAGAGTCACCAATAAAAACAAAAAAACCAGTGATTGATCTGCGAATGTCTCAACAACCTACCCAATATGAATTAAAAAGCCTTAAGGTAAAAATTTGACCTGGCAGAGAAAATAAGACCAGGAGCTTGTTTAATATACCTCAAAACTCGATGAGCAGCCTCTAAATGAGGTTGCCTAGGCTTGTCCATGAACTGACTTAGAATCTGAACAGAGAAAGCCAAATCAGGTCTAGTAATAGTCAAGTATAAGAGCCTTCCAACCAACCTTCTATAACTTGTAGAATATGAAAGGAGATCACCTTCATCCTTTGAAAGTTTCAAATTCTGCTTCATGGGAAATTTAACAGGCTTAGCATCCAAAAGACCTGAATCCTTTAAGACTTCTAGGGCATATTTTCTTTGGTTAACAGAAATTTCTTCTATAGACCTAGCAATCTCAAGACCCAGAAAATACTTCAAAGGCCCTAAATCTTTTAATTTGAATCTGTCATTCAAGAGGGTAATAAAAGAAGACACTGCCTTTGGATCATTACTATCTATAGCCACATCATGAACATAGACAAGTAATGCAATGAAAGAGGAACCCTTAAGCCATGTGAACAAAGAGTAATCTACCAGTGACTGAACAAATCCAAGTTCAACTAGTGTATTTGAAAACTTTGAAAACCATTGTCTTGGCTTGCTTTAAACCATACAAAGACTTAGTTAGCCTGCAAACTTTTGTGTCCCCCTTAGGTCCAAAACCTGGAGGCATGCTCATGTAAACTTCTTCATCCAAATCATCATGCAAGAATGCATTGTTGACATCCAATTGATGCAAAAACCAATTCTTGGTTGCTGCAAGTGCTAGAAAACATCTAACAGTGGTCATTTTTGCAATTGGTGAGAAAGTCTCATTAAAGTCCAACCCTTCACACTGAGTATATCCTTTGGCCACCAATCTAGCCTTATATCTCTCAACACTCCCATCAGATTTGTGTTTAACCTTATACACCCATTTACATCCAATTGGGTGTTTGTTGGGAGGTAAGTCAGTAACAACCCATGTATTATTCTCTCCCAAAGCTGAAATCTCAGCCTTCATAGCTTCACACCATAAGGGATTCTTGACAGCTTGGTGATAGAATTTAGGCTCAGGTTGAGAGGATATTGAAAAATAGAAATGCTTATAAGGAGATGATAGGTTATCATATGAAAGAGAAGAGGACAAAGGACAAGGTTTACCTGAGTTATCAACCATTGTAGTAGATTGGGGTAAACAAGAAGAAGCCATTTTGCAATAATAATCCTGTAGGTAACTTTTGTTTTGATCCTATCTAATTTTCTAAGATTAGAATTGAAGTTTCTACAGAAATAGAAGATGAATTTTGAATAAAATTGGGTGATGATGGATTCTGAGAATGAGGAGATGAATTGTCTAAAAATGAGATGAAGAGATATCTATAGATGGGGTTTACGTAGATGGAATATGTGTTTGTGATGGAATAATGGGATGTGAGGTATGGTTGGTGAAAAATGAATTGAAAGATTTTGTGTCGGGCAAAATGAAGAACTATTTTCAATGATAGGTGCGAGAAGATGAGTGATCTATATGAGAAGCATAAGGAAAATGGTTTCATGAAAATTGCATTTCTAGAGATGATATGATTGAGTTTGCAGTTGTAAAATTTTGTAACCTTTCATGTCATGTGGATAACCAATAAAGATGCATGGGGTAGCTCTTGGATCAAACTTTGTTCTATATCTAGACAAAGTTGAAACATAAGCTAGACACCCAAACACTTTAAGATGAGAATAAGATGGTATTTTAGAAAATAGGAGTTGATATGAAGATTTAATTGAGAGAAGAGGGGTAGGAATTCTATTGATTATATGAGCTACTGAAATAATGCAATCTACCCAAAATTGTAAAGGGAGATGTGATTGAAATCTTAAAGATCTAGTTACATTTAAAAGATGTTGATGTTTTCTCTCAACTATGGCATTTTGTTATGGGGTTTCTACACAACTCAATTGATGAATGATACCTTGAGTAGAAAAGAAATCTTTCATGTGAAATTCTGAACCATTGTCAGACCTAATACATTTGATTTTGGTTCTGAATTGAGTTTGAACCATATTAGAGAAAGATTGAATTATGGAAGCAGCTTGTGATTTGTGTTGCATCAAATGAACCCATGTGAACCGTGTTCAATCATCCACAATAGTAAGAAAGAATTTTGATCCATTTATTGAACAAGTGGCCATAGGACCCTATACATCACAGTGAAGTAGATCAAAAGAGAATTCTGAAACAAAAACACTAACAAGAAAAGGTAACTTGTGCTGTTTTGCCAATAGACAGATTGGACAAACTTTATTTTGCTTACAAGGTATAGCAGGAATTATGGATTGAATCAATCTTATTCTAGAGTTGGAAGGGTGCCCTAATCTGTAATGCCACAGATCATAAGAGGGCTCCTTTATTGAATTAAAAGAAACATGTTTATGAAAAGAAGGAATAGAAGCTGATGTACTGGATGAAACCTCATTATATGGCAGCAAGTAGAACAAACCAGCTTCTTCTTTAGCAACCCCAATCGTTCTCCAATGATGTAAACTTTGTATAAAACAATAACTAGCAAGAAAAATGAGGTAGCAATGTAGATGTTTAAAAAGTTTGCTAACTGAAATTAGATTGAAGCTAAAGGAGGGTACACACAAAACTCCAATTAATGTAAGACTATTTGAGAATTTGACAGTGCCAATGTGTGTGACAGATGCCTTAGCACCATTAGGTAAGTTTACATGAGTAGAAACTATGGCAGTAATTGTGGTAAAAAGAGATGAGCAACTGATCATATGATCAGTAGCTCCAGTATCTAAAATCCAAGTATTGTTTTTCTAATTTGAGTGTGTAGTAATGTTAACAAAAATAGAAAAAATAGAATATCTAGGATTAAGGATAGAATTATAACTGAATTACCAATGTAGAGGTGTTAGCGAGTTGAGATGTGGTTGAAATTGCTTCAACATTTCCATCAAATGTTGGCATTGTGCATAAATTAGAAAGTTGAGGAGGATTACTCATTTGATGATGATTATTAGTTGGATGAGAGTTGTTGAAATGATGAGGATGGGGTTGTTGAGTCGAACTTGATTGGTGAGTAATGAGGTGATGGATATTGGTTTCTTGTTGAATTTGATTGGGTTGAATGATGAGATGGTGAATATTGGTTTTGTGGTTTATTTTTGGTAAACTTGAATCCAAGTGGAAACCCATGTACCTTATACCATTTCTCAATTGTATGGCAGAAAGACCCCAATGAGAATAGATTGGCTTCCTAAAATTTGACTTACCAAACCTACTTCCTGGTGTGGATTTAGTCATGAGGGCAGTAGGTTCATCCATTTGAAAAGATGATGGATTCAGAACAGATTTGGTTAAGAGTGAAGCAGATTCATGGCTCATTGAACTAATAGTTATCTCTCTTTGTTTTTCTTCTTGGATAATAAGAGAAAAAACTTTGCTTAAAGGAGAGAGAGGATCTGTTAATAGAATTTGTGCTGTAACAACAGAAAAGGAATCATTTAATCCCATCAAGAATTAATATACCCGTTCTTGGCTATAAAGCTCAAGAATGGATTTCACATGTCCACAATTGTAGATTGCATATAGACATAGGTCTATAGTTATTAAGCTCTTCCCACAGAGTCTTAAGATGAGTAAAGTATTGACTTACATTGGAATTCTCCTAAAAGTTGTTGTAATTGACTTTTGAAGCTGAAAAATCCTTGGCCTATTCCTCTGTGAGTACCTATCCTTCAGGTCTTCCAATATGATCTTGCTAGAAGTGATATAGATGATGCTGGATTTGATATCACTTGACACTTCATGCAAGATCCATGACACCACCATGTCATTGCACCGAGTCCAAGCCAGAAACAGATCATCAAGTTCTGGTGGTTTACAGATTGAACCATCAACAAAACCGATTTTGTTTTTGGCACTTAGAGATACCAGCATAGACCTGCTCCATGTATTGTAATTCTCTCTTGTCAATGGTGATCCAACTAGAAGTAAAGCTGGATTTTCACCACTGTTTAGAAAAAGAGGATTGGATGAATCAATTGATCGATTGTTTGGAAGTGAATCTTTGAAGGTATTTTGATGTTGATCTGTCAAAGGATTTGGCGACCATTTGAAGAAGTGTTGATGATTTTCAGCCATTGTTGAAGCTTGAAAATCACCTTGAACGGGGAAGATGATGCCATTACAGAAAACAGCAAAGGAAGAAAAGAAAGATAATAAGATGAATCACAATTTGTGATTATGGCTCACGATACCATGTCAAGTTTCCTTCAATATGAAGAAAATAAAACTCTATCTATGTCGAGAGGAAAAATAGAGCAAGGAAAGAAGAAGAAGAAAGAAGAAAGAAGAAGAGGAAGAAGGAGAGAATAAGGAGAGAGTCCAAATGAGAAAGATCACACTCTTGATTAATCAATCTAAGTAATTACAAAGAGAAGCTTGTATGCTTATATACTAAGTATCAAGCTAAGCTTTAAGCTAAAACAGAAAAAGGAAACTAACTATAAACAGTTTAAACTTACAGCTATACAACTAACTTGAACTAACTATAACTAACTTGTTTACAACTGAAAAATATACAATATACACATGCTTAATATATATATATATATATAGAGAGAGAGAGAGAGAGAGAGAGAGAGTGATTGAAATTGAATACAATTATTGTTAATGTCCATAATTTCAAATAACTACAAATATTATGTATTTCATTCATTTAAAATATGTAACACAAGAGTCTCTTTACTAGTAGAGCTGGTAACCCTAAGATACTTCCATTACTCTCTGCCTGTCGCAGTAAGGTACTTAAACCTTCTGCACATAAAATAAAGAAATAAGGCGATAGGGGGTCTCATTGCCTAATTCCTCTAGACAAAATAATTTTCCCATTTGGTTGCCCATTAATCAGAATTGAATACATAACAGACCATACACAAGTCATCACTAGATCCACCCATCTTGCTGCAAACCCAAGCTTAAGCATAATAGCCTCCAAATAGTCCCATTCAACACGATCATAGTCCTTGCTCATATCGAGCTTAAGAGCCATATAACCCTTTCGTCCTTTCATTCTTGTATCCATGGTGTGGAGGGCCTCAAAAGCCACCAACACATTATCAGTGATAAGCCTACCCGATACAAACACACTCTAATTAGGTGATATAATCAACAGCAAAACCTTCTTCAAACAGTTCGCAAGCACCTTGGCAATTAATTTGTAAATTACATTACACAAGCTTATAGGCCTATATTCTGTAATTCGGGTAGGATTCTTAATTTTAGGAATAAGTGAAATAAATGTATCATTTATAGATGAATCAAAAATCTCATTATTCAAAACATCAAGAACAGCCATACTAACCTCCCCTTTCACCGTTGCCCAAGAGTGTTGATAAAAGTAGGCCGACATTCCATCTGGCTTGGGAGACTTTAACGAATGCATTTGCTTTAGCACTAAATCAACCTCAACTGGTGTGAAAGCCTGATGGAGGTTCTGATTCATTTCCCTCGTCACTCTCGGTTCCAGTCCCTGTAAACTCCCTTCCACCCCCGTGATCCCCCAGCTGTGAACAAGCCTCTATACAACTCAACAAAAGCTGTGCCAATTTCATCGAGTTTCTGCCATGCATTCCCCCTGTCATCTTGTATTTTATTAATCTGATTTGTTCACCTTCGTTAACTGGCCCAAGCATGAAAATAAGATGTATTGCTATCCCCATTTAGAAATCAATTCTGTTTTGACCTTTGCTTCCATCGTGTATCCTCTTGTTCAAACAGAAAATCAAGTTCACCTTTGATTTGTCAGATTGACTCCACCGTGCCAGGTCCTTCATGCTCCTGTAATTCCTTCAACAATTTGGTCTTTTCCTTAATAGCATTTTCAGTAGCACCGTGCTTCACCCCATTCCACCTCTTCAGCTCTGATTTACACATGGATAGCTTTTGTTGCACCCTTTGCATGTGCGAGCCCTCATACTCATCATGCTGCCATGTGTCTTTAATAACCGTCGTGGACTCCTCTTCTAGAAGCCAACTAGCCTCAAACTGACACCCCCTTCAATTGCTTTTGCATC
The DNA here is from genome assembly GCA_013348765.1 of Carpinus viminea. Lineage (NCBI taxonomy): Eukaryota > Viridiplantae > Streptophyta > Magnoliopsida > Fagales > Betulaceae > Carpinus > Carpinus viminea. The sequence goes on from CP054668.1 coordinate 22,906,328, forward strand.
TATCGACCTCCACTGCAATCTCAAATAATAATGGCTTATGGTTCGATGCACGCCCCATCAGGACATGAACAACTTTATGCTTGAAAAAATTATACCAAAAATTATTGGCCCCAACACGATCTAGTTGTTCTTTTGTAAAAGAGTCATCCTGCTTGCCATTATTTGAGGTGTATTTAGGTCCAACAAAACCCAAATCATTCAAATAGCAATCCTCCAAAGCTTCCCTAAAAGATTCCATCTGACTTTCACATCTTAGTGCAGCTCTCGATTTCTCTGTCTAAGCTGTGATTTCGTTGAAATCACCACACGGCATTGGTGAGAAATCCTTAAGGTAGTGCATTAAAGACCACGATTCATGTTGTTTCGTCTAGTCCGAGAGCCTATAAAAACCGGTAAGCTTCCACCCATAGTCAACATTCAGCACTTTTACAATGGCATTAATATGTCGACGTGAAATGTTTTAAATCTCCATAAATTCCTTCTCCTTCCACAGCAATGCCAATCCTCCACTACGACCAACTAGATCCACTACAAACATACTAGCATATCCCAACTTAACCCGTATAATCTCCATCCTTCATTTCATGCATTTTGTTTCCATAAGAAACACAATGCCTAGCCTCTTCTCCTTCGTCAATTGACAGAGGTCTCGAACTGTCCAGGGGTTCCTAAGCCCCTGGCAGTTCCAACTTAAGATATTCATAATGCTTGGTGGGGCTGGGTCGCAACCACCACCATATCATTTTCAGTCAAGGAAGTTTCAGCATCATGACACCTTCCACGCTTCTCTCCCCTAAGTCCGGCCTTCTGTTGCACCTCCTTCCTCTTTTTTCCTTTGCTCTTACCACTCACTGCTTCAGCTACATTCGAAGTGCCAACTCATGCCTTCCTCTTCCAAGTCCGCACAGATTGAATCTTCGATTCAACAGTGCAAGGGAATGGGTTAATAATTGGGCTCTCTGTTGTTGCAACAACCAAAGCCGGGTTGATGGATGAAGAAAGGCTAAAATCCATACTGTCACGTAAACCTCCTAAAGGCCCATCCAATAATGGGTCATTTTGCACATCTGGCTTCTCCTTACAGCCCATGACCACAGTCTCGTTAGACACCTTATTCAGAGTTGTTATTCCTATCCCCTACTGAGCATTATTTGGAGCCACAACAGCCACCCACTTGTCTTTCCCATTATTCCTCAATGCAGTATCAGTTACATTTTGGGATCCATAACCAACCGACTCTCCACTCCCTCCACCATCTTCTCCTTTTCCCATACAAACACTTCATTAGTAATTGACACAGATTTTCCACTACCCGTCCCGTGGCTCTTACTAGTCTCCCTCGTGAGATTTCCTTCATTTTTGCCACCACGATCATTTGGAAATGAGCGATGCTCTCTGTCGCCAACTGTCTCATCATCGGCCTTGGAATTAGGGTGTCACCCTCCATCAGACCAGTGGGTATAGCCATCGCCAGCTCCTCTCCTCCGTGGTTCTTTAGCCCAGTTCCACACACCCCATGGTTCATTTCATCACCTGATCGTAGACTCGAGGATTTCCGCACAGGGCATCCCTTCTCCCCATGGACTATATGCCCATATACAAAATATAGCAATGGAAGTTTCTCATACTTGAAATTGACCCACAGAGGTTTACTATTCAGAACAAGAGCCCGTCCCCTCTCGAGCGGCTTGGAAAGATCGATCACCACCCTGAATTGAAGACATCTCCCTTAGCCAACACCATTACCCACCACATCTAGCTCCTCCAAAATTCCCATTGACATAGCAATTTTCGCACCAATACTTTTTGTCATACACAATAACGGCATATCATGTACTTTGAACCCAGAAAGGAGAATGCAAAAACTCCATCTGCATTGGCGGAATACTCCCATCAAATTCTTTCAAAACAAGTATGTGCCTATCAAAAGACCAAGGCCTCCCATCCAACACCCTCCTCATATCATCATTTTCCCCAAATTCAAACAACCAAATATTGTCATTTAGCTCTTTGAACTTAACACCACCCCTTGTCCACCAGATACGGTTAAGAACTGTCTTAAACGCTTCAGAATTGGATTCCTCCCCCCCCCATCCATAGCTTCCCTACCAAGCACTTTCCACCTTGCACCCGTGCCTCCTCAATTTCACCATCTGTGATGTTAAGGCCCTACTGCTCTCCTTCTATCGAAGTAATTTTCCCACACAAATCAACAATCTGGTCTGTCATCATCTTCTCAAAAAGTTCCCACCGTGAAAAAACAACCACATCCCCCCACTACCATAAACAGTAATGAGGCTATCCCCTCGCCACTAGTTAGTCTCCAGAGAGAAAACTAGGAAGGAAAAAAATAAAATCGCCTTCAGTATAATTTTAGAAAATCACCACTCTTGTCATCTAAGGTTACTGAATGGACAAAATGCTTACCTGTCTTAATTCTAATGTGCAGTAAAAACTACATTATATATATAGTAGTTTTAATATAAAAACTCCATCATTAGTAATTATGTGAAGTTAATCAATTTTTGTTCTCACATTCTCTAATATTCTGTTTTTAGTCAATTTTTGTTCTCACATTCTCTAAAATTTTGAATCCGTCACTAATTCACTGGTTATGAGATAATCTATGGGTGGGTTTTTTTTTTTTTTTTTTTTCCTCTAAAGGGCATGGGTTTGAGCCAACTATTGTAGTTTTTACAGCACCTTGTCTCTCTCCAATATGGAATATTGACAAATAAGAATTTTGTCCATTCAATAACCTTAGAAGACAAGAGTGTTATACGTTTACATTTCTTTTCAAAAGTTTGTGATTGACAACCCACCCATTTTTCGTTAAATTAAGTTTGATTAGAAAAACAAAAAGAAAAAAAGTTTGTGATTGACTACACTGAAGGAGGTGACAAAATTCCAGCTCTATTGGTAAATAGAATATTGTGTTGCCTATTTTAAAGGAATGAAATATACTTGTACTTACTTCAAGTTATGGACAATAATACAATCAGTTAGTTAAAGTTTTCTAGATGGTGTTTTTTAAAAAATAAAAATAAAAATTATGATGTGAAGGTAAAAGGAATTTTGGCCTCTCAAAACACACATTTATCACATGCATGTTCATAATCTGTTTGGTAGCTTAGAATATTGAGGAGAGGGAAAGAAAATTACATTTTGTATTGCTTATGTTTTATTCTGTTTTGGATTTGCAAACTTCGAGAAATTTGCCTTAGGTTCAAATTATTGGATAGCTTTGTTTCCTCACGTCCCAAATGAAGAAAAACTCGTCCATTAAATTTTTGAAAGGCTTGAACTCTTAATGTATTTTGATAATTTGGGGTTCAAAATATGTGTAGGGTGGTACAAGGAAACTAGGTCTATCATACGCTCCAGTCTTTTAAGATCATTCCTAAGGCATTATAACGTATTCTCGTATTGTTAGCTATGGTCAACAAGACCGTATGCTCTGATATCATAATGTAACGCCCCCAAAATTAACCTCGACTAACTTGGTAGGGTTACTGGCAATTACCCAACTTGTGGCTAAATGAGAATTCAACCCTCTAAGCATTATTAGAGTTAATACATAGGAAGGTGAAATGAATATGAGAAACTACTACATCATTGAAAGGACAAGTGTATTCCTCAAAATAAAGGCATGGAGCGACTAAAGACATAATAAACAAACCTAATGGCAGCAAGTAAGTCCTTAGCAAAGTTTGTAGTGGTGCATGCCATTTGGGTTCTAGAGACAAATTCCTAAAAGGGCAGCAACAACACAAGTCTAACAACTTATTAAGTAAACCTCATAGTCCCCAAGAGGTAGTTCAATCAGGTAGGACACCACTTAACGAAGCGGAGGTTACTAGTTCGAATCCCCCTCCCCCCTTTTGTATGGACATGTAAAAAAGTAAACCTCATAGTTAAGTATGACATGAGCCTAATTAAGTGAAAATAAACATGTAGTTTTGGTAAGTATTCAAAAAGGAGGTGTTGTCTTTGTTAATACATCATATAGTAGGGTTTTCGTCTTTAAAGAGAGGTGTACTATCCGCAGCAATTGCCTAGATATTTTAATGCATACAAACTAATGCTTATAAGTCATAACTCTCATGTATGGTCTATCCGAGATATTACTCATTCTCAGCAGGGTAGGCGCTGTCCCGAAAGACTTGTAATACAACACTGGTGCCTCAAATATTGTACGCTACTGTACATAATATTAGCGGCACGACTGAGTCCAACGTCGGGTGACCCACACCGCTAATGATGTTTATAGTCACCCATTAAGGCTATGTCGATCACGAAACAACCATTGAATCCAAGGCTCATATAACACACACATTTGACCATATCATTAAGTCTATATAGTAAGCCCATGGCTGTTATACCGCACGTACCAATGTATTATATCATACAATGCATCTTGACAATCAATTTATAAGATAGTAAACAAATAATTATAAAAGTACGCATGCTCATATCATACTTGTGGTCAATCAGTTGACATACTCAATGTTTTTATGAAAAAAAGTTCATAAGTGTTTACTTCACACGCTCACTTGAATCCTTCGACATTGCTAAATCCCGTTATAACGGAATATAACACAATGTTACACGTAGTACTCAAGGATCCCTTCAAATAGAATACTAGGCCTTATCTAAAAAAGGTTTCCTAGACTCTATAATTCACGCAAATGAGGCTTAAGGCAGATGCCCGGCTCCCTCGTCGTACTTCTGGGCTTGAGGGCCTACATCCGGTCAGTGAGTTAAGTAATTCCGCTAGGGCTCAAACGGTGTTTTAATTTTCCTACATCATCTATAGGCTACTATATCTCTTCTAATCTAGTAAATAAACACATGCAAAGTAGGAAAATTCAACATCAAACTACAACTTTAATGACAATCTATCAAACGCAGTCTAGGAAATCATAGTCGGAAAACACATGCAAAGAAGCTTTTGAAACTATTTTGAAAACACTTCTTGTTTTGCAAGGAATGAGCTAAAAGCTTAACACAACATCATTAATACTCGCAATATTAAGAAAGCAATAAATAAGAGTGGGAGCATAAAACGGGCAAGGGGTTACCTTGAAAATCCGCAAGAACACAAGCTTTTCTCCCTTTGTAAAACAGCACTCACAAGGATATTCACTCAAACAAAGCTTCCATAGGTGGGTCTGGGGTGAAATGAAGGGTTATAAGGGTGGTATTTATAGGCTTAGAAAAGCTAAGGGCACTACCAACTCCTCTAAAAAGCAGCAGATGTCTGGTACTATTGGAGCGTATGTCCAGTATTATTTACACAGCGGTCCAAAGTATATAGCATATGTTTAGGTATTATCCGAGAGGTATTCCAAAGTAGTGTACGTCCATTTGGTCTCAGTGTACATCTGTGTGGTCTCGCAACATTAAGAAAGCAATAAATAAGTAGTGGGAGCATAAAAACTGCAAAGGGTTACCTTGAAAATCCATGAGAACACAAGCTCTTCTAACTCCTTAAAACAACATTCACAAGGATATTCACTCAAGCAGAGGTTCCAGTGTCAGGGCCAAATGAAGGGTTATAAGGTGGTAGGGGTTGTATTTATAGGCTTAGAAAAGCTGAGGCACTACCAACTCCTTTGAAAAGTAGCAGACGTCCAATACTATTTACACAACTATCCAAAGTGTGTAGCGTACATTCATGTATTATCAAAGGGGTATTCCAAAAGTAACGTACGCCCATGTGGTCTCAACGTACATTTGTGTACTATTTGCAAGCATACGTTCGGTTGTCCCCTCATGTGCGTCCACACTAGAAACAGGAGCGTACATCCGCTAACCCTAGCATAAGTCCCCTCAAAAGGATTAGGTTTAAACTTCAAAGGAATTTGGGGTTTGTTAGGCTACAATTATGGGCTTGGGTTCTTGTTAAAACCTAGTTTTGTTAAAAACCTTCTTAACCGTTCTTTTGTAGAAAATCTGATAAAAATGATTGTTCTTATTAGGGTATTACAAATTCTCCAAGAATCATCACAACATTGATTTCTTGGCGTGGCGCATTCGGATGGGGAGCAAACAAGATTGCAAATGAGGCTCTCAGGAATTCTTGGTTATCGATCTCGTCCAAACGGGCTTGCAAATGAGATTGTAGACGAGGCTCTCAGGAATTCTTGGTTATCGATCTCGTCCAAACGGGCTTGCAAATTGCAAATGAGATTGCAAAAAGGCTCTTGGGAAAAATAAAATTCTTCGAGCATCTAGATGACCTTTCTTCACGTCCAAACGGCACTTGCATGGATGATGAATCTTGGCACTTTTGGCCACCATTTTGCTCACCGAATTATGCCAACACGAACTTACAAACTCCCCCTTTGGCAATTCGGTAACAAAATCAATCTAACGAGTCACCCATCACCTCCCCAATTTTACTTCTCCTTCTTGTCACAAATTGACAAAAGGTAACCTATTTACTGAAACACTCAACATAATTCATCAAAATGTATGTGGACCAGGAAAAACATAAACACAACTCATGATCACATATAGGAAAATGCGTGAAGATAATGCAAGATCATGAATAACAGAAACTCCCCCTCAATATATGACTCAATAATAAAAAAGAAACTAAAAATCAAAACATGTTTTTCCCCTTTAAAAGTCAAATGAACACACATGATACACACTTCTAAAACTCATGTATTGTAGCAATGAATATCCAAAACATGCTCCAAATATGCAAAATATACATGAGACTAGAAGTGGCAAGAAACTCATATTGCTTAACCGAAGCAAAGAAAAATGTTCCATTCAACCCATGCTTGTGTGTTATGTGTGTAAGCCATCTAAAGAGAAAAACTACCAACTTACAAAAAAGGAGAAAGTTTCACCACCATGAGGTTTTAACAAGTATATCAAATCAAAAGTCAAACCTTATCATACTAAGGCCTAGCCACTCTCATCCTATACATTCCTCTTTGTAAACAACATTTGCACAAGTTTGACACATTGAAATAAATTCCTTTTGGAATATAATCTTTTGATTTTATTTGTTTCACTATTTTGGTTCTTTTTCTCTTTGAGAAAGTATCCTCAAACTTTTGGTGCTTATCACAAAAGGAGGAAAGCTGCAATTTTAAGCCCTAGGTTCAACTATCATATGGTCAATTTGAAAGATACTAGTCAAAAACCTCATATAGTTACCTAACATACCTCACATTTACCAAAAAAAAAAAAAAATCAATTTAAGCTTAAATGTGCACAAGAGATAAAGCATAGGCAAAACGTAGCACATAAGCTCAGGCTTTAAGTAACCACAAGAACAAGTCTATTGAAACAAATTTTCATCTCATGCATATTAAGAACATTCCAAGACATAAGGAATTAAACTCATAAAGCAACATGCGAAATTAATGGACTATCTAGGTGCATAAGACAAAAGAAAGAAAAGAAAACAACCAAATAAAAATATTTTTGTCTTTTTGAAAAAAAAAATTTCAAAAAAAAAAAATTGCAAAACAAAAAATAAAGCATGCTCTAGGATATGCAAAGATATGCAAGTCAACCAACCTTAGGTATGTTATTGACTCACCTAACATAAGGTGAGTTCACTACCACTCCCCCTCAACAGGTGAATGGTTTCATCCTTCACTTGAGTGATCTTAGGTCTAGGTTTATGGCCTTTTTCGAACTCATCTAACCTACATAGCACTCCTTTCATCATCATGACCAAACCTTCACAACCTTTCCTAGAAACTAAATTTTTATTTTTATGCACATGAAGTTTTGAATTAAAACAGTTGGGTTGAATGTGACCAACTTTTCCACAATGATGACATGTAGGGACAAACCTTTAAGAAGGTAATTTTCTAGGAGGATGCATGACTCCAAACTCACAATAAGAGGCATGAGGATCAACCAAAATTTTCTTACCTTTCTTAACTTGTAAAGTCTGAATAGCTGCTAGATGTCCATTACCAGAAACTTCTTATACTATAACAAGTTTAACAAACACAGTCTTTGGTAGGCATGGGCAAAAAAACCGAGTGCTGCCTACCGGCCAACTTTTGATCGTAACTGCCCTGATGCCGTCTGACACCGATTACTAGCCAGCCAATAGGCGGTAGGCTTTAAGATTTCTGACGTCGTTGGTTCGGTAGGCAAAATAGCCTTCAAAGAAGTCAGTTTTCTACTAACACCGAAAACAATACCTGTTAAAAACACGTATCCTTGGTGAATCAATTGTAACTGGCACTGGAGAAGTAGTGGGGGAAGAAACTATGTGCTGGTAGAAGAAGAAGATGAAACGCATATGCCCTTTGAAAGAAAACTCTGACAATATTTATTGCAAAAGTTATTGCTATTTGTCTTTTATGATGCTTTTTCACTTCCCCAAATAATGACTACTTTTCCTACTATTACTCTATCATTAATTGTCTTTCACACCTAATTCTTTTCCCAAGAAGAGTCCAAGATGGATTTCATATCCAGCGTCCATTTGTTTGCCCTAATAAAAAAAAAATATTCTTCATCATATTCTTTGGTTTTCCTCTACAAAAAAAAAAAAAAGGTCTAAAACTTCTTCCTTAACTGATCTTGCAAAATGGGCGGACAACAACAATATTTCTATTGAATACCATTTTGACTTATTGACTGACATCTAAACTGACTTATTGGTTACGGTCGATGACAAAACAAAAGCTTGTTGGAATAAGTCGATGAATTTACCGACTTTTGTGCATTAAGGTTTTTATCTTGCCGATTCGGTCGATGCCACCGATGCCCAAGCCTAGTCTTTGGAGTGGAAGCAAGATTAGAATACATATGAGCAGTTTTATCAAACCTAAACCAGATCTATCACGAGAATGCTTCTAAACATGTAGTAGTTTCTAAAGCTTTTCACAAGAGAAATTACTCAAGTGGTTTCTAGATTCAACCAGATCATTTTAAGGGATTTACTCTTAACAATTAACACATGGTTTTAAGATTTAAGAGTATTGTAAACAATATGTGAATCACTCAAAGATTTCAACAAATTATCCCTTTCAAGCTCAAGATTCTTAACATCCTTAACAATTTTCAAATTTTTATTTCTAAGCATAGACAATTTTTCCATTAAATTGTTAAAGGAGTTTTGAAGATCACCAACCCTATTTGATTCATTATCAGACTAAACATCTGCTTGTTTAGAATCATCAGATTCATAGGATGCAACAAAGGCTACATAATTAGGAGATTCATCTAGGACTTCCTCATCAATGTCACTCAAGGTAATATTGAAGGCTTTTTGCTCGTTTGGCTTATTACTCTTGAGGTTACCACAATCCTTGCAAACAGGATCATAGTCAGAACACTCATAACATTTTGGACTGCGTGGGTCTCTTTCATTCCTATCCTGAGTACTATCTTTTTGTATTCAAAATCTCTTGGAAATTCTATGTTCATTCCTATAAAACCTTCTAGCTATCAACGTAAGTTCCTCTTCACTTGGTGAGTCCTCATCAGATAACTCATCAAAGTTCTTCCTAAGAATTCTATGGGTAAGATCCTTATTTTTCCTAGGTTGAGGCAAAGAAAACTCATAAGTTTGAAGGGCACCTACCAACTCTTCTTTCCTCATAGTATTAAGATTAGTGCATGACTTAATAGCAATAACTTTCATTCAGAATCTTGCAGGGAGTGATCTCATAACTTTTCTAATAAGTTTAGTGTCAAAAATTTTCTTTCCTAGATTTATCACAAAATTTCTAATTTCACTAAGTTTACCAAAAAAACTCATTGAATGTCTCATCCTCTAACATTTTGATATCCTTAAACTGAGAAACTGAGATTTGAAGTTTTCAAGCTTTAACAAGATTAGTTCTTTCACAAGTAGTTTCTAGGATCTCCCATGCATCCTTAGTACTATCACAATTTGAAATTCTAGAGAACTCAATTTGCGAAATTGCCAAGCATATAGCATTCATAGCTTTGTCATTTGCCATACGAGTTTGTTTTTCAACATTAAACCATTTGGCTATCAACTTCTCTGAAGTAGTAAATCTAGATTCAATGACATGCCAAACGTCTATGGATTGTAAGAAAAATCTCATACGGGACTTGATGTACACTGGAAAGCTAAGGATTCCATTAAAAAGAGTGATGATTCACACCTGATGAATCCTACTAAAAAGGTCATATCTAGAGTTTCATACCTTGGATTGGAGAATGCTTGGTGGTGTTGAAAATTTAATTCAAAGATCTACAAAGTCATATTTTATGAGATTTGGCCAATTTTGATGTTTACTAGCTCAAAACGGGTTGCGAAGAGCTCTCTAGAAGTCAGGTCTAGACATGACTTTTTTGTGTCCGAACACCATCTATTTTATTTTTTTTTTAAGCATGTTTTGTTTACATGTCTAGACAAAGGGTATGTCCTGTCCAAACACCCTTTACCCTTTGTAGATTTATAATTTCGACTTTAATTCATATTTTTATTAGGTTTAGGGTTTGGAGGCCTATAAAATACATGCTTATAGCATCCAGAAATGCAGTTTTGGTTTATATATGAGTTTGTTTAATAAGAATTACTCAGAGTTGAGTTTCTTCTTTGTTTTCTTCAAAACCTAGAGAGTATCTACTTTTTCAAGAAGATTTCTCAGATCATTTGATAGAATCAAGATCTAGAAGTATTTATTCTCTACTTATTGATGTTTTTCACTACAGCCACCAAAGTCACGTTACATCAGTTGGTATTAGAGCCCAAGTTAGTTTCCATGAATGGGAAGGGGCAACCGTCTGGTAGACACGAACGAAGTGCATGTGCGCATAGAGACATCATGTAAGGAATAGGTAGCGATTCATTTGCGGCACATGGAGGAAAGGTTTGGTGGTCTAACCGTGCTGAAGAAGGGGCGTGCGCGCATCCAACATAGGGTCCCTACTGATCACTTTGCTGACATGGATGGCCTAAGCATTCATCATCGTCAACCATGACAATAGTACGCAACGGAGGGAGACAAATTTATCATTGAGAGTGAACTTTTAAAACATTTTGTGGGGCACGAAGTGCGGAGGAAATTTCCTATGACACAAAAGCTCATGCCATATCACGGGACGCAGGCGTCAAGCTCGACACCCCGAGCTTCCAAGGGTACTTTCAACCCAAAGAACCCCCAGTTAAAGAAAAAAGAGAAAATTTGACAAAAAGAATGTGCCTAGGGAGGAGGCAGAAATGACAAATCAATCTGCAATTCATCAGCAACACATTGAGATACTGTGGAAACAAATAGAGGCCATCACGACCCAATTTGGCAACATGGGTGGCCCTAAATTTCGTCACCATCAAACAACTCCACGCTTTGTGGATGAAGATAATGTGGTTAGAGAGTTGGGAGTGATTAGGAGTCAATCGGTTGTGGAGGAGGAAGATGGATTTATTGAGGAAGATTGCTCAGTAGATTGGGTCTCTCCACCAATCCCGACGAAGAGGTGAGTTCTATACATCATGTGCTTAATAAAAGCCTTAAAAGTGAAGTCTTTGATGTGGATGTTAAGAAAGTCAATTTCCTTGGGGTAGAACATATTTTATCAAATTTCCTTGATGCTAAGGTTTTTTATGATGTTTATGCAAAGAAGAATATGATGTTTAAAACAAAAGAGATCATTGATCCCTTTTGGGAGATCTTCATGGCCTGTGAATGGGAGAGAATAAGTGGATTGCGTGTGAAGATTGCATTATGTCGACTTATTGTAAAGGAGGTTCAAGATGATATTCACATTCTTGTTGTAATTAAGGGAATGTTAGTTATATCGGGATGTTAGATTATTTCACTTCTGAAGAGAAGAGGGAAATGGAATGAGTTGATGGGGCATCCAAGGGACATCAGAAAGAATCGATGGAATTCATGGACGAATTCTCTCTCCAAAGGGAGAATTATTTAGGTGAAACCTAACTTTAATGATGAGGATGTGAATTCGAGGGAATTCTCTCCAACCTAGGGAGGATGATGTACACTGGAAAGCTAAGGATTCCATTAAAAAGAGTGATGATTTGCACATGATGAGTAATACTAAAAAGGTCATATCTAGAGTTTCAAACCTTGGATTGGAGCAAGCTCAATGGCGTTGGAAAGATAATTCAATGATCTACAAAGTCATGTTTCATGATATTTGGCTAATTCCAATGTTTACTAGGTCAAAACGGGCTGTGAAGAGCTCTTTGGAAGTAAGGTCCGGACATGACTTCTTTGTGTCCAGACACCATCTATTTTATTTTGTTTTATGGGCATTTCGTTTACGTGTCCAGACACGGGGTATGTCCTGTCCGGAGACTATTTGTAGATTTATAATTCTGACTTAAATTCATATTTTTATTAGGTTTAGGGATTGAGGGCCTATAAATACATGTATATAGCCTCCAGAAACGTAGTTTTGGTTTATATATGAGTTTGTTTAATAAAAATTACTCAAAGTTGAGTTTCTTCTTTGTTTTCCTTCAAAACCTAGAGAGTATCTAGTTTTTCAAGAAGATTTCTTATTTCATTTGATAAAATCAAGATCTAGAAGTATTTATCCGCTGCTTTTTGATGTTCTTCGTTATAGCCACCAAAGTCATGCTACATCAGGACTTCCAATAGCCATAATTTAATCCATTAAAATTAGGAATAGTGTTAAGGGTTTGAGATATCTTAAAAATGAAACAAAGATCACACTCTGGAATTAAATCCTTCACTGAGTGAACCCGTTCTAATACCAATTGAAAAACACTATGCATGTATAAAACACAATTTGTGTGGAAATAACATATATTAATCAATATGCAAGCAATCACCAAAATATGAAAAATCAAACACAAAGATTTTGGTGACAAAGTAGAAACATTTTAGAAACCATTCTAAGAGTAAAACCTCTTCGGGGTAGCCAAACCCATGAAATCACTATCAAAATATTATCCAGAGATTACAAACCCTAGGAACACTTACAAACCGATGCTAGACCTTGACTTTGTAAGATCGACAAGCCTCCAACTCGTCTCCTCGCTCACAACCTTCTTCAACGTGATTCTCTTTTACCGGACCCTTTCGATAGACTTCTCAATGACACTCACAATCAAACTAACAAAGATCTTCTAATAGGAACAACTAGGCTCACAATAATTCTTCTATCTTAATACATTTCTCACATCTCTTGGGTGAAAATCCGTCCCTATCTCTTCCTATAGAGATGTATTTATAATAGCCCCTTAATCCATAGACCTAGGACATAATTTCAATTCATTAAAAACTGTTACAGGTACGCAGCATCAAAACAGGGACATGGGCCATCTGGACGGGGGAACAAAAACACGGCCAGAATGTTTTTTTAACACATGGCCATCCGAACGGTGACTAGGGCTATTCGACACCCTAGGGCAATTCTTCGAATCATCGCAACATTAATTTCTTGGCGGCATGTTGGACGGGTGACGAGGCTCTTGGGAATTCTTGGTTATCTATCTCATCCGGATGGTCTTGCAAATGAGATTGCAAATGTGGCTCTAAAAAAAATAGAACTCTTCGAGCGTCTAGACGGCCCTTCTTCACGTCCGAACAAAACTTGCATGGATGATGAATCTTGACACTTTTGGTCACCATTTTGCTTACCGAATTAATTACGCCAACAAGAACTTACATTTCTGAACTAAATTCATGTTTTAAAGAGAGGTATTTGTTGAGGAAAATCACCATCTTCCAGTTGAGAATTAATTATAAGCTTTGTTGCACGATAAAGAGGTGTTGGATCTCTTTCAACTTATTGCAGGTACAGTTTTAACATCAGAATATGCAAGAATCAAGATCAAAGCATATGACAATAACGATAGCATAATATAAATCATCAAGTCACCTAGCTTGCTATGCCTCAAGAGGTTAGGGGTGGCCGCTAACCCCAGGATGGCTTGCAGCCACCCCATTGTGGGTTTTGGGGTGGCAACCCCACCAACGCCATCCTTTCAAAAAAAAAAAAAAAAAGTTAAGATTTAATCTTAAAATTAAATTAATAAAAACTAATATTTTAAATTGAGGTGGAAAAAAAAGTTGATGTTGCATAACTTAGTTTGAGATTTAATGACAGATGTTAGACATTTTGAAGAAAATGTAATGGAAGGACTTATGACATCTTTTTGATTGGCCTAGGAAGTAAAAGTTCAAAAAAAAAAAAAAAAAATTGATGGAGTTTTCTTCATTTTCACCAATTGACTCAGGGATTTATTATATATTTACCCAAATAGAAATAGCTATTTTGGTGCCAATATAAAAGAGCTAGAGAGAGATAGGTCAACATGCAGCATATTATCTAAATTAAAACTTTACCTTATTTAATATATTTAGGAAATTTCTTACAACACAATTGTTAAAGAAAAAGTAAGATAATTAATAATGGGCTTTCTTATTGTGCCTCTTATGTTGAGTAATTCCTATACACCAATATCCTTTTATCCCTATAGCATTACTCTCTTATGTAGAGTGCCTGAACTATATAGAGTTCCGCTTTGATTTAAATATTTCTAGATGGCGATGGGACATGCTTATGTATTCTGCAAGAGCCCACAATGGGAAAATATTTCTGTATGATGCATAATATAACATACAATTCTTCATGAAGACTAGGATCTCCTATATGAAAGAGTGGTGAATGATTAGAATGCTTTGGAGGTAAAATTTAAGCACAATATGCTACAAGTTATGTTAATTTTCTTTTCCTTCCCATAATTTGAAGCTTGGTTAAAGAGAGGTACCTGTTGAGGAAAATTGCCATCTTCTAGTTGAGAATTAATTATAAGCTTTGTTGAACGGTGAAGAGGTGTTGGGTCTCTTTCAGCCTATTACAGATACAATTTTAATACCAAAATATGCTAGAAAAGCATAATTATATAAGAGAAACAATAGTAGATTTTTCAAACATGAATTCGTCACCTGTCCAGCATGAATGAGACCCATCATTGCCCATGCAGTCTGCACCAAATTTGATCGGTTTCCTTCAAGAGGTACATATTCCTATATATATATATATATAATTAAAAAGTATAAAGAGTTTATAGTTTTATTATCTAGAATTTGCAAAATTTTAGAAAGACAACAAGAAAGACCTTTTTTTGAGAAAATTGATCCAACAAATTCATTGATCAAAATTCTTCCCCTAACACGGTGCATGTTATTAAAGGTTCTTATATTGTTATCAAAGATGTTGAGAGTAAAAGATAATGAAAAACTTAATTATGTTTGAAAAAAAAAAAAATAAAAAAAAAAATTAAGAATTAAGAGGCTTTTAACATTATGCGTGTTAAAACATTACCTTGGTTGGGCATGAGAGATAGCTCTCTCCCCAACCACCATCATCTCTTTGTGCTCTGAGTAGAAAATCAACAGCTCTGCGTATAGCTAGACAATTGTTGTAAGTCTTGCCGGCTGTAGCCAATCCTACAAGTCCCCACCATGTAGCGTATGTGAAGCAAACTCCCCATTTTCCATACCTATGAAAATGCTTCATCATATAATAGATTTCTTTGGGAAATCTATATAAAAACTTCTAAGAAATCAGTGGAGAAGCATGCCATGAACCATCAGGCATTTGTACGTCTTGAAGGTATTGAACAGCATTTTCTATGAAATCTTTGATCTCTTTCTTCCGATGCCCAGGGTATAACTTCTCAAACAAAACTAAAGCTTCGATTGCTGATGCGGTGCACTCAACGTACTCATACTCAACGATAACATCCGAGAGAAATTCTATGGGATTGAGCAGCTAATGAAAAAAAAGAACCCATTAATATACCAAAAAAAAAAAAAAAAAACCAACAAAACAAAACAAAAACAAAGAAGTGAATTTAGAAACTTTAAATAATTATGAAGTATTCCCACAAGCATATTTCAAGGTTACTTCAATATGTTAAGGTACTTACTTCCAACCATTTTTGGGCTCCAACTAGTCCCCATACAGCTATACCACCACTTTTACTCTACATTAAACCATACAATAGAGCTTATCAATATGAATGCAATGAAATACTTAAGAAATAAACATTGCACTTCATAAATGAAACTTCAAGAAAGTTTCAGATCCTTAGAAAACCAAATGAAGCCTATGTTTCCTATTCACGCCTATTGTTTCCAAATATTCTACTTTAAAAATACAATGCTAGTGGTTAGAATATTAAATATTTAATTCAAATCAAGAATTTCTTATCAATTTAAACCTTTGTTATAACTAAGGATTTAAAATGGTATAAGAGACAAGGTTCTAAGTTTGAACCCTGTTTTCTTATCATTCACTTTCCATTTCAATTAAAGATTCTACGTATTGAGCCTTACTTATTCACTTATTAAGGGGAAGTTTGAGCTTACATGTGAGGAATGGTGTTAGAATATTAAGTAAATAATAGTCTAGGTATTGAGTCTTACTTATTAAGGAATAGTTTGAATCAGCATGTGAGTGAGAGTGCAATCAACTATTTTCCATCAACTTAACCTTTTTGGATAATTGGTAATTTAACAATAATGAAAGTTAATACTTACCTGTAGAGAAAGTAAGAAATCTACAGCATCATAAAATCGCTCGGGTTCTATTTTCTCACCAACAATTTTTGGTGGCATCATGGATAAATGCATGCAACACTGAAATAGAAAAGAAATTGGTGAGAAATACATTAATTATGGAGAAAGTGCAACACTTTACCCCATTGACACATTAAACAAAGTTAATTACCTTTAAAGCTTCTAGTGCAATCGAAAGTTGCCATCCTTGATCTTGATCAGACAAAGTCCATGATCCTTTAGAAATGTGACGGTACATGCTTTTAAAGTCTCCTGAAGGGTTGCCCTTGACCTTTACAATTTTTAAGGGAAAAATGAAATAACTAGTTTGAATGAATATTGGATAGTTTTTTTTTTTTTAAGCAAAAAAGATTTGATGATTATGGTGAAGAGATGCTTTTAGAATTGAAAATCAAACTGCGATTTCTTTATGAAGTCGTGGCCTCTTGCAAGTGTGGGTCCAATTTCATCAGTGAGATTACTAGCAAGTAAAGCTTGGATAGCAAAACCAGATCTCTCCACAATTGACTTCCAAAACCCTAAATACAAATGGCATATATCAAAGCTAGCGATCCCTTCCTTTTCCTTGCAAAGATTAAGGACTTATAGACTTGAAGCTTAAAAACAAGAGCTTGGGGTTTATACTCAAGTTTGAATAGTTATATTTACAAAACCTATCTTTGAAAGAAATTTATTTTAGGAAATCTCTTCATACATAGTTCAATATAAAGTGCAACTCAAATGTTCAACGGATGGACAAAAGGTTTTGCAAATGTTTGTGCAAAATATGCGTATTGACTTGCATCTTGATTCCATCTTCAGCGATCCATATGTAATCTGGGATCCTAGCAATATGCTTTTTGAAATAATCCCCATTTGGATCTTCAACCCAACAAGCAAGCATACATAGCACCTATTCAATGAAAATGGATTTAAGAGTATTGATATATAGCCCAAATAGATTCTCTTCATTGCTTCCCTTTGTTGTATGATAACATTACCTTTTCCACGCATCCAATGGTGATGTATCGACTCTTCTCATCTTCATAATGAATGTGCTTCATTGTTACTTGAAGAGCCTTCTCTCTTACCAACTTGTTGAAGGGCCAATGAGTGAGAAAAGGCTCATGAATATTTATAGATCACAGTGCAAATAAACTTGCACTTGCAATAGTAATGATCCGTTAGGTCGAGAAAAGTGTGCAGGATCGAATCCAGAATGGAGCGTTTGCTTAAGAAATATCGCAATTAAACTAACTCTACTTTAACCTAGCTCCGAATAGTTTCAAGAACACTAAATTTGCAGTAATTAAAAACTACACTAAGGAAAGGTTAATGTATGGAAAAATGACTAAGGTTAAAGATTAGCCTTACCCCGGATCAAAAGTTAACTTAATACATTAAATACCAATTTTTCCGTCTTGGAAGTTAAAACCCTTCAACACAACTCTATTGTCGTCATTTGATACAAGTCAAACCTAAATAATATGTTTACCGTTAAGGAACTACAACAAGTAATTTCTTATTGATAAAATCATCCACTGTATCCTTGGATCACAGTGGATATTGAATCAATAGTTATTACTTGTCGTGCACCCGGCTTGGAACACATCGTAGGATGATTGTGATTGCATCAAAGATAACAACCATTTAACTATTTGTCACGGAAATTAAATGACGAGTGCAGAAATTAAATGACGGAAATTAAGAACATTTAATGTAAAAAGCAAGAAATAAACGCTAAGGGTAAGGCATCATCTTCAACCTTAGTTGAAGAGTTTAGCCACCCATTAAATAATAAAGCGAAATATAAATGAAAGAATGCATAAAATAAATTTTAGAGTAAGTGTTTACAAATAAACTGGGCAGAGTGTGGCCAACAATGGCAAAACACTCTCTAAAAATCACCCAAAGAAAAACTACTTCGACCAAATGACCAAGGGGACTATTTATAGGCATGCTGGATAAAGGCCTCGTTCGAACGCAGGTCATGCGTTTGAACGCGCGCTTATCCACGGTCAACGACAAAGACACGGTCGATCGCAGATAATCGCTGGTCATACTGCGAGGCGTATGATCGACTCGCCGAATCTTCTCATCATTTCATGTCCATTTTGCTCCCTCGATCAAGACGTGATGTAAGGGCCTATTTATTACAAAACACAAAACAAGTCAAATTATTAAATATTAACAAAGCTAATGGCCCAACATAAATAAAGGGGTGAAAGAGCACTAAATAGCACTCATCAAATGCCCCCAAACTTACATTTTGCTAGTCCCTTAGCAAAACAAAGAATGAAAACACAATAAACATAAGTCCACTTTCGTGGGAGAACGGTTGCATTGAGCGCATGCAACAAGCCTTTTAAACCTTTACGAGTTCCCTAGAGGACGAGTGAAGTCTCGTGAGGGTTTTTCAGGAATGATACCCACAAACATTTGTGCAAACATTTCATTTTCAATCATGCAATAATATAACAATCATGGCTTAAATTCAAGAACAAGCTTAATCATACAAACACCATCTTCACAATTTTCAAGGAATTTTTAATCAGGCTATAAACATGGCAAATTGAGATATCACAATAATCAATTCTAATGGAAGTGAATTCAACACATAATCATGGGATTTCAACACTAAACTTATTCATGCATGCTTTGACACTCAAATTCATCAGACCACTCATCGGAAACAATAACCAGGGTTTATTTCAATTTTTTTTTTATTGCATAGTTCCCTTGTTGTCTAGTTGACCCATGTATCAAGCGTTAGGTCAATGATTCCCAAACCGAAGGTTTTAGGGCATTAGGTGTAAAGACACCCTAAGAACCTACTACTCGAGTCAAAAGGCTACAAAGCTTTGCTAATCAAATTTAACTTCTCACTTTTTTACGCGAATGCTCAATGCTTCTTGAGGCACAAGATTGTTACTCATGGAAAGCTCAAAATGATCATCATTTTTTAAAATAAACCACGTTATTTCCCAACATGTTATCCAATATTTAAGCTTACAAAACTAGCATGACCAAACTCAACATTTAATCACAAATACTACGTACAAATGTGCTTGTGAAAATAAATTGAAATGCAATATCTCAAGTTTTGCCAAAGAAAGTAACACAATCAAAATTCCCTTCACAAAGTAATCATGTGTTCATAAAATTAAGCTCACAAAGGAAAATAAACCATAATCAAAATAAACATAATAGAAAATAAAATGTGCACAACATGATAAAACACCCCAAACTCAAATCTCAGCCGCCACGAAAGTGCGGATAAAGAAAATACAAATGTAGTGCAAAGGGTATGAAAGATAAACCAAGGCGTCACGAAGGCGTCACGGGGTTGGTGGTGGTGTAGAAGGTCCCTGCTTTGGAGGCGATCATCCATGATGGCTCGGAATATCTCGACCTCAGCACTCTGACGGCCGTCCTCTGTAAGTCTGCGATCTGAGATCGTATGTCCACGAGGGTCTCCTGGAAATGTAATAGGTCCGAGCGTCTGATCATGATCCCCTCCTCATACTCCTCGCTCTCGTCTAGCAGCTCCTCCTACTCTGCCGCTCTCTCTGGCTTAGCTGTCATCTCAGGAATGTCCATGGGCTCTGGCACCGGTGCGGGCTCTGGCTGTGGTTGTGGCTGTGGCGCAGCTCTAGGCATATGGGACAGACTCTGGCGCCACTGGATCAGGCCAAAGTATGGGCTCTCAGTGATAGGCCCGTCAGTAGAATCGCCTTTAATCCCTTTCTTCCTCAGAATATGAGTGACGAGAAAAGGGAAAGGCAAGCCCCAGGTCTTCGTGTGCTCTGCTCCCCGATGGTGCACTCCATCCCAGAATTTTTGAATCTGCCACCATATGATCTCTGGAATGGAGCACCAGAAACCCCTATGGAATGCATACAGAGCACTGAGGAATAGATCCCTCCTCTGTGTCTTGTGCCCCAAAGGACACACGTTCCTATAAAGCACCATGTCTATGAATAAAAGATTCTAAGGAATCTTCGTTTTGCTGGCTGCATTTCGATGACCGTCCGCAAATTGCCCATCACACATATCGGCAACAATGTCCTCGACAGTGAGCATGGGAGGGCACTCGAGCCAAGGAATATCCATCTCAGGAGGCTCATGGCTGCACTTCAGAACGGCCGCTACGTCGGCTATGGTCACCTCTACTTCTCTTCAGTCAATGGAAGAGAAAAGCACATCTGGCTGGTCGCACTCACACCTCAAATTCTCGTAGAACTCTCTCACAAGGCGCTCATAAGCGGTGGAGGCGACGGGCTTGAAAAGTCTCTTTAACCCCCGTCTCTTCAGTTCTTGAACAGCCCAACTTGTTGCCTCATTATTGGAGAACTCCTCTTTGATGGCAAAGGTATTCTCCAATAAGAGCTTACGGCTCTCAATGGGCCGCCGAGCGACCATGCTTTGGGTCCCAGTCGACCGAGAAGAGGTGCCTTGGCCTTTAGGCATTGTGGAAGTTGGTTTAGGCTTTTCGTCGACACTTGGTGGGCGCCCAAAAAATTAAGGGTTTGAGAACCCCTTTCAAATCAACCTAACCCCCCTGCAAAAACAACTCAAAAACCAACCCAAATCAATGGGGCACAATCCAAAATGGATTTGTGCCCAAAATCAACAAAAAATGAAAAAAAGGAAAAAATTTGGAAAATGGGTTTGGAAAAATGGGGAAAAAATGAAAAATGGGCTAATGGGCGGTGTGGTGGTGGCAAGAGGCCGGGGGGGACAAGGGTGGTTGGGAGGTGATGGGGTGTGATTTTGGATGTTAGGGAGTGATTTGAGGTGGGAAAGGAGAGAGGGAGAGGGAGAATTGTATGCCAATGGGGGAAAATGGGGAAAAGGAAGAAATGACCTAAAAATAGGTCCTAGAACGGCCCGGCATTCGCGAATGCATTCGACTCTGCTCGCACAAGTGCGTTGACCGCACTCAATCAGCGCAAGTGAGTGCACGGGCGCGTGCTTCGAACTCTTACCAGGTGAAGTTCGACGCAGCCGCATGAGTGTGTGCGATGTTGGGTGTCATCGAACTTACCACTGAAGTCGAACGCAGCGCGCGGTGTGCACTTACCAAGTCAAACTAGAATATATGAAAATAAAAAATTTTACAAAATTACACAAAGAAAATATTTACAAAACACTCGAACATTTACACACATATTTAAAAACACAAGTATTTACAAAAACACAAGATAAAGAAAATTTACACAAACACCCCCCAACTTAAAATGCCACATTGTCCATAATGTGACAGAATTAACCTAGGGGGTAAGCCAATTTAGGTATAGCATAAAAGAATGCTTTCCCAAATTTGACTAAGAAAATAAAGCAATAAACATAATGAGGGGTGCCTCCCACAAGCGCTAAGTTTAACGTCTTCAGCCAGACTCGTGATATGAGACTACATCACTCAGTGTAAATCGGATCCTCCAAAAGAGTAGCCTCAATCTCTGAACTCCTCAACTCCAAGAATGGTTTAACCCTTTGTCCGTTTACCTTAAAAATGTTACCATTCTTGGGATCCTCTATCTCGATGGCCCCATGAGAAAATACGATCCTAATGATGAATGGGCCCGTCCACCGAGATTTCAATTTGCCAGGAAAAAGATGCAACCGAGAGTTGTAAAGAAGGACTTTCTGACCTGGCTCAAAAGATCTCCTCAAAATGCCCTGGTCATGAACCTTCTTCATATGTTCCTTGTACATCCTCGAACTATCATATGCATTCCTCAACTCCTCTAATTCGTGAGTTGGAGCCTTTGAGAGCCCTTCAAAAAATTGAAGTTCATCCGCTTGATGGCCCAAGATGCCCTATGCTCCAACTCGACGGAAGATGACAAGCTTTCAGACACCAACCGACAAGGTGACATCCCAATCGGTGTTTTATATGCCGCTCCTATGCCCACAAAGCGCCATTCAATCGTGAAGACCAATCTTTCCGCTAGGGTTCACTGCTTTTCCAACAAAATGTGTTTGATCTCACAATTTGACACTTCAACCTGCCCACTTCTGTGGGTGGTAAGGGGGTAACAACCTTGTGTGTGATGAAATACTTCTTCATCAGCTGCTCAAAAATCCGGTTGTAGAAATGTGTACCACCATCACTGATAATCGCTCTAGGTGTACCAAACCGAGCAAAAATCGTGTCTTTCAAAAATTTGACCACAACTCTGTGGTCATTGGTCTCGCATGCAACCACCTCCACCCATTTGGACACATAGTCCACAGCAACCAAAATGTACAAAAACCCAAAGGAGTTTGGGAAAGGTCCCATGAAATCGATGCCCCATACATAAAAAATCTCAACTATCAATATGGGATTGAGGGGCATCATATTTCTCCTTGAAATACTCTCAAGTTTCTAACAACGCTCACATGAAGTACAATAAGCACGAGCGTCTGCAAACATGGTGGGCCAATAAAATCCACACTGCAAAATCTTTGCAGCGGTTTTGTTTGCACTGAAATGGCCTCCACATGCATGATCATGACAAAAGGAGATGACATCAGTTTGGTCAAATTCAGGTATGCATCTCCTAATGATCTAATCGGGACAATACTTGAACAGGTAAGGATCATCCCAAAGAAAGGTTTTCACCTTGGACAAAAATTTGACCTTATCTTGTTGATCGGTGCCTAAAAGTGCTTATTTGGACCCCTTAATTTATATTCGTTAGGCCTTTAGCATTGTTAATATCTAATCATTTTTAGTGTTTTTAGTATTTTGTGTTGTGTAGGACATTGCATTAAATCATGGCTAGCAAGGGTAAGAAAGGACTTAAAGAGAAGAAACTGCCAAAGTGCGTTCGACCGCACTTAGTACGTTCGAACGCACTCCCGGCCACACTCAAGACCGCGACGCACCATGGTCGCACGACGCTGCACTCACGTGACGCACCCAAGGGCTAGCCGGCGACGCACAAGCAGCGCAGCCCAAGCAGTTATATGCGTTGACGCAAGTACCTGCGATCGACGCACCTCCATGTCCCTAGCCGCCCGAGCGGTTATTTCGATCGGTGCATCTGCCTTGCGTTCTACCACAAATAATCGTGCGTTCGAACACACTACTGCGTTGAGCGCACTTGTCTGGCAGCCTATAAATAGGCCCCCGTATTTTCTTATTTCTCACGCTTGGGAGGCGCTTGGGGCGTTTGAGGTGCCCTTTGGCCCAAAACCTCCCCGTTCTTCATTGTAAACACTCCTAAACGTCATTTAATTTAATGCTTTTATTTATTTTGCTTTAGTCTCTTGTTTCCCTTCACCATGCTTTTATCTACTTATTTTATGCTTAGTTTAATACTCCGTTCGTCATTTACTGTTTTGCTTGTTCGTTTCAATTCAATTTAATGACAAGGTTGCGTTGATTGTTGCTTATAAATCGTTAAACGTCGACTACAGCTGGAGATACATCGGATATTCGTCTTCGGACCATTATCCGTTGTGACCTCTTATACGATGTTTGCCTCGGGTAGTTCGACAAGATCGTAGTAACAACAATAAGACATGCATTAGTGCTTAATCGATGAGAGACGTGATGCATTAATTAATAGCAAATAGAATACGCCTAGTAGCGTAATCGTTGTTGAAGTATGAACTAGGCATGTTTTTATGTTGATTAAATTATGGTGAGGTAGATTAGGGACCTTAGCATTTTTATTTCTTTATTTTTTTTCTGCTTTTTAATTAAGTTTTATTTTCTGCTTTATTTTATTGCATTTAGCTTAGTTTAATTTTATGCACGCCACCTTTCGATGTTGGAACTAGGTTAAGATTTTATTAGTTTAAGTGTTTTAAAGTTGGTTTTGACAAACACGATTCTCTCGTGGGTTCGACACTGCTTGCACAGCCACATTACTACGATCGACTCGTGCAATTGGCTAGTACAATTAAATTTTTACACTAAATTTTGGCGCCGTTGCCTGTGAATCGGTGTTTTGTTGAAATTAATGTTTCTTGCTTAGATTAATTTTATCTTTCTACTAGTTATTTTAATTGTGCAATTATTTTATTTTGTGCTTTTGTATAGATAAAATCCAAAAAATTAGATTAGCATTTTTTATTCCTGTTTTGGTTTTTTTTTGAGTCCCTGAATTTCTGCACTCGCAGTGCGGTCGACGTAGGTGCTCTACGATTGAGCACTTGGCATTCAACACAAGCAGTACTGCGTTCACCGGCGCGCCTCTGCGTCTGTGCGCCCTTTTTAAAGGCGGTCGCGATTATGCGTTGACGCACATCCCTTGCGTTCGAACGCACCTGCAGATTCTGCCATACATTTACGTGGCTGCGATTGATCATCGTTCCTGCGCTCGGCGCATCTCATTTCCCAGCTTGAACCCAGCAGTATGTGTTCTATTTTCGCTTTTTCTTATTTTATTTGATTATTTATTTGTTTATTTATTTATTCTGCCTAGTTTATTTATTTACTTGCTGTTTTATTAGTTTAATATTTTGTTAGTTTATTTTTAATTGTTTAATTGGTTTATTATTTTTGTTAGTTTATTTATTAGTTCTTGTTTAGTTTATTTTTTTTAGTTTGTGTTTATTTTATTTTATTTTTGTTAATTGTTTCATGTGGAATATTTTGAACTGTTTGGGTGAAGCATGAGTCTTCCGTTCGATTATTTTAATGTTTCCCCTACCACTTTGCACCCACATGAACCGTGTTCACACTGCTCTAGCCCTTACCATAGTTTAGGTGATTGTCCACATTGGGGACAATTTTCTGATTTTTCAAATGAGCAGTTGAACACCAGTTTCTCCAGTCCTGGGTTTGAATCTAATTCAAATTTTTATAACCCGGACTGGAGCAACAATTCTGATTTTTCGTGGCATGATCATGCTACGGAAAATTTTGCTCCCAGGTTGACGAACTGCACTTCCACGAATATACGAGTTCGACAACCATTTTCCTCCCATTCATCATCGACTATCCTCCTCGGGCGTCTTCCTTGGAAGACACTCTTAAAATTCATGGAACTAGTCGGCCAACCCACCATTCTGCGTCTCATGAACCATCATTAGAAGAAACACTCGAGACGTTTAGGAAAACAGTCAACCAACCTTGTCAAGAAATCATAGATGCCCATATGGCAAACACTGAAGAAATTACAAGGTTGGAAGAACAGTTTGGTCAATTAGTTTCTAAATTCAACCTAGTTGAGGAGGAGGAGTTTGAGTCAAGAGATGGCTCATCCTCCTCAAGAGTCATTTGAGCAACATTTTCACGGTTCATGTCGATGACTTGAGGGAGGGTATCATCATTCTCACCAGTTTTGATGATTATCCTTTCATTAATTATTACATGGTGGTTAACAAGCTCAAACCACCACCATACTTGTTGATGAGGAAATTGAGATGAAGTTGCAAGTGAGTGTAGCTTAGAGGAACTTAAGATAGAATGTTTCACCTCAGATGATTGTGACCTAGACCTCGATAGGCTAGTGATGCAAGATGGAGTGTTGCATGATTTGTGTTTAGAGGATCTGAGATGGAACACTTTGCCCCAGATAGAGATGACCTAGACTTGATAGGCTATTTGATCATGTTGAGACTTTTAGTGAGCCTAGTCTTGAGGATCCATCTGGAGAGTGTTTTGATGAAATTAAATATGATCTGATCTGGACAAGTTCCTCGAGCAAGCTGTGAGGTTTAGAGAGCAGGATGCTCAATTTGAGTTTGATTTGGACCGAGCAAGCTCAAGTTCCATCTTTCCAATGTCTCAAGAGTCATCTTATGCAGAAATCTTTGAGGATTCACACACACCATCACAAATCTAGGAACCATGTTCCTAAGTGGATCCTAAAACAAAGACAACTACATAAGATGGCTTAACATCCTTCTGAGGGTATCTTATTTTAAAGAAAAAGGATGGAAGGATTGATTGGACATCCTTATGATGTATATATTTAATTTGTTTCAGCTTTCTAACAGAATTAACATTTTGATGTTTTATCTTTTAGAAAAAGATTGCTATTAGTTTTTTGACAGTGTGTTTTGATGTTTAAGTTTAGGGTCGCTTGGACTTTGCTCATCCGGTTCCTCATCCCACTGTAATGTATTTCTTGCCACATTGGGGACAATGTGTCATTTAAGTTTGGGGTGTGGACAGGACAAACATTCTCTCTGTTTTTTTATTTACTTGTTTTGTTTTGTTTTTTGCATATATATTTGTTTTTGCCATGTATATAAAAATTTTCTTTTGTTCATGTTGTTGATTGGTCATGACTTACATCGGATTACATGTCATTGGTTTGTTTAACTTGTTTGAACATTGCCTATCATTAGAAATCACAGTTTTTGATTCTTGTGTTGGATTAGAGAGACTCACTTGTTTGATTGAAATTTCACATGCACACTAGCATTAGAATTCATGGGGTATGAGATTTGACTTTGAAGCATGTGTCTTGAGATTTCTAGGTTTATGATATGTGATGAAAACCTTGGCTTTAATAAAAAAAAAAAAAATCAAAATCATAATAAAGTGAATTTCATTGAGTAACGGACCTCTTGGCCAAGCAATGAGTGTTCGCGTCAAAAGATGAGAAATTGTTGTTAAAAATTGTATGGCTAGTTAGGCCAGAACTCTTTTTGACTTGAGTAATTAAGCCCTTAGGGATGTCTCTACATCTAGTGCCCTAAAACCACTTTGGTTTAGTCACAAAGCTTCGTATAGGTCATTTAGAAGTTTAAGGAAGTCAACATTGCACTACACAAAAAATTGCATCTTTCAATTTAAGCCTTGGTTGTATTTATCACATTGTTTTCCTTTGAATTTTGGGATACGTCTTTGGAGAGTAATTGAAACCTCATGATCTAATTGTTAGTTCACTTTGCACATTATGGAGCATAATGTTGTCTCAATTTTTCAACCTTGAATGAAATGATGTTTGGATGCCTTGATGATGTGGTTCATATGTTTAATATGTTAAATTTGCTAATGATATGTGAACCATGTGTTTGTGTGAAGGGCTTTGTCTCAATTAAAAACATAGTGCCAAATAATTGTTTGTGGGTGTCATTCTGAAAAACCTCACGAGACTTCACTCGCCCTCTAGGGAACTCCTAGAGGTTTAAAAGGCTTGTTGCATCGCTCAATGCAATCGTTCTCCCAAAGCGGACTTATGTTTTTATCGTGTTTTCCGTTTGTTTTGCTAAGGGACTAGCAAAATGTAAGTTTGGGGGTATTTGATCGGTGCCTAAAGTGCTTATTTGGACCCTTAATTTATATTCGCAGGCCTTTAGCATTGTTAATATCTAATCATTTTAGTATTTGTGTTGTGCGGACATTGCATTAAATCATGGCTAGCAAGGGCAAGAAAGGACTTAAGAAGAAAGCGCCAAAGTGCGTTCGAACTTAGCGCTCAACGCATTTCTAAACACACTCGCACGCAGCACGCACCACTCGCATGACTACCAGACACTCACGTGACGCATAAGCGACGAGCACGACGACCGCAGCAACCACTTCTTCGCATGCAGCGCCCTAGCGTTATAGCGCGTTGACGCAATGTACCTGCGTGAACGCATCATGTCGCCCTAAGCCAGGGCGGTTATTTGCGGTCGAACGTGTGCCGCTGCGTTCGAATAAATTGAAATAACGTGCGTTCAACGCACTTCGTGGCAGCCTATAAATAGGCCCGTATTTTATTTTCACGCAGAGATGCTTGGGGCGCATTTGAGGTGCCCTTGTGGCCCAAACCTCCCGTTCTTCATGGTAAACACTCCAACGATTTAATTTAATGCTTTTATTTATTTTGCTTTAGTCTCTTATTTCCCTTCACCATGTTTTTATCTACTTATTTTTATGCTTAGTTTAATACTCGTTTCATTTCTGTTTTACTTGTTCGTTTCAATTCAATTTCATGAAGGTTGCGTTGATTGTTGCTTGTAAATCGAAGATACATCGGATATTCAATGTGCATCAATTGCTCATCGGAAAGGTCTCAAATGGGTGTGGCATCCTCGGTGAAATCCATGGTCAATCTAGACAAATGATCAGCCACCACATTTTTTGTCCTTTCTTATCCCATTTCTATATCGAACTCTTGAGCAAAAATCCATTGGATCAAATGGGATTTAGCATCATTCTTGGAGAAAAGATACTTCAATGCGGCGTGATCGGAAAGATAATGATTTTAGATCTAACAAATAGGATCTAAACTTATCAATGCAAAAGCGACCGCCAACAACTCCTTTTCTATGGTGGAGTAATTGAGTTGTCGTCGTTTAGAGTCTGCTCACATAGTAAATCACATGGGAAGTTTTCAATCGCTGCCCAAAATAGCTCCAACGACATAGTCTCAAATGGTTCACCCCAATTGGGTGGTCTAATTCTTGGTGTGGACGTCGAATCTCCTTGAGCCCCAAATGCTTTCACATTCATCATCAAATTCAAATGGGGTCTCTTTGGCCAACAATCTACACAAGGGCTGGCGATCTTCTGAAATCTTTGATGAATCGCGGTGAAACCTGCATGGCCCAGAAGGACGAATTTCCTTCATAGCGTGGGGGTGGAAGGTTAGAGATCAAATCTACCTTCGCCTTGTCAACCTCAATACCCTTACGAGATATGACATGCCCAGTACAATCTATAACTATAAAATGGCACTTTCTCCCGATTAAGCAAGGTTCTTCTCTTTACATCTCACTAACACCAATAGACGGTCCTAACACTCTGAAAGATGATCCAAAGGCGGAGAAGTCATCCATGAAGATCTCCATAAATCGCTCTACCATGTCGAAAAAATCTGATCATGCACCGTGAAAATAGCAGGTGCATTACATAGCCCTAAATGGCATATCTGACGGTGGCGAATGTCTCCAAAGGACATGTGAAGGTAGTCTTCTCCTGGTCTTGGGGTCCACAGGACTGGTTATATCTGAATAACCATCCAAAAAGCATAGTATTTGTGCCCATTCACGCTCCACCATCGATCGATGAATGGAAGAGGAAAGTGATCTTTCACAGTGGCAGCGTTCAACTTGATGAGTTATGCATACTCTCCATCCCTGACTGAACACGAGTTGGTACCAACTTCGTTATCCAATTCTTCTACTCAATCCAGCCCGCTTGGGCACAACATATGTCGGGCTCACCCACTTGCTATAAAATGGGATAGATGATCCCGGCATCCAACAACTTGATCACTTCTACTCTCACAACTTCTGCATTGCTGGGTTAAGCCTTCTCTGTGGTTCCCTGATGGTTTGGAATTATCTTTAAGATGTATCTGTGCATAACCAACGAGGGACTATTCCTTGATGTCCTCAATAGTCAGCCTATAGCTTCCTATGTTCTCTCAAAACTCAACAATTCCTCCTCTTGAGCATCTATCAAGTCGAAGCTATAATCACTGGCAAAGACTCAGCTAGACCTAGGAACTTATACTTAAGACTATCAAGTAAAGGCTTAAGTTCCTTTTCGAGGGATCGTACTCTGTCTCCTTCTTTTCTTTTGCTCTCCAAAGGAGCTGTCTCCAAAAGTGCCTTTGCTCCATCAGTTTATCCAAATCAAATCTTCACCAAAGCCCGAGCAAGGCATGCTTCAGGGGTCTTCTATGCTTGATTCTTCAATTACTTCATCCAATCTCCTCAATCAAGCATACTTGATTCATTTGGTCATAATCAAGTGGTTGTTTTCTAATGTGAAAAATATTCAACTCCATCATATTACCAAAGAAATCTTCATGACCCCGACCTACAATTTATCGAGCGTTAGCGTAGCTAAAATGGTCACCCTAGAATCACAGGATCTCACTCCCTATCACTTGAAGGCTCTGTGTCCAACACAATGAAATCCACAGGAAATAAAATTTGTCCACCTTAATCGTACATCCTCAACTATTCCCTGGAACCTTCATGAACTCGGTCAACAAGTTGCAGTGTCATGGTTGTGGGCTTCAGCTCTCCTAGCCCTAATTGCAAATAGTGAGAAGGGCAACAAAGTTTACACTTGCTCCCAAATCCAATAGTGCCCTCTCTCAATCCGGCTAACTCCTATCATGCAAGTGATTGTAGGACATCTAGGTCCTTATACTTGAGGGTAACTTGCATTGTAGGATAGCACTAACTGCTAGTCATGAATGCCTTTTAGGGACATTCGTCTTTCCTCTTCACTGTGACCAAGTCCTTCAAGAACTTGGCATAGGAAGGATTTGCTGGATGGCGTCCAAGAATGGAATATTTATTGGACTTGTTTGAACACCTCGAATGTCCTCTAATTTCCCTCCATTCCTAGGCCTTGTAATCTTTCGAGGTATGGTGCTTTTGGCACAAGCGCCCTAGGAGGTTCCTTACAACTGGGGTGACAGATGGCTCGACATCTCCTTCCTCTTGATTGTCACCCTCTTCTTCTTCTTCTGCTCTTCTTCCTCGGTTCACCACCTTATTGTCCACTCTCTTCCCTGACCTCAAAGTGACAATCGCTGCACATGCTCTGATTTGATGAATTTCTACATGCTTTAGGATTGTTCGCTTGGCTAGGAACTTTCCTTGTCCCTCTCACCTGTGATTCGCTAATTGTCCCATCTGCATCTCCAACTTTGAGATTGCCCGGTGTTCACCATGGTAGACCGCCTTTATGTCACGTATTGATTGACCACCATTTTTATAAAATCTCTCATGGTATCTTCAAGTATGGTTTGATGAGGCTGGGGCTTGGTGGGGGCTTGATAAGATGATGACGGTGAGCCAGTGTCCTTGATTTGGGTAAGAAGAAAATGGGGATAATGTGGTGCTCCCCTTGATTGGTGTTGGGTTGATTCTGCTTCCAAAAAAATTGGGGTGATTCCTCCACCCGGATTATATGTCTCGAATATGGCCCATTGGGCGGCTTTTGAAAGTTGTTGAAAGCATTCACTTGTTCCATCTCAAAAACTGTCATTGATGGACAATTCTGTGCTTGGTGCATAGGACTAGCACAGACAGAACAACTCTCAATAGGGAATGTGTTTACAGCATTTACAGGCTTTCCTACACTCAGTGCGTCCAATCTTTTCACAATGGCATCCATCCTTTGAGTCAACTCTTGCTCACCTTTTAGCTCGGATGCCTCTCTCTTGTCCTTGGCAGTTATCACGACAACTGGAGAAATCCCGATTACGTGTGTTGGCAGCAATTTTTCCAAAGCTTTGTATGCCAAATCTCCCGTCAAATTCAGAATGTCCCTTCATTCATCGTTCAATCATACTACGGTTGGTTTGAGACAAACCTTGGTAGAAAATTGAACTAGCGCCATTTCTCATATCCGTGGGGTGGACACTTCATCAACATATCTTTAAATCTTGTCCAACACTCCGTGAATTTCTCGTCCTCATCCCGAGAAAATGAACTAATTTCCTTTCTCGCATCATTTACTCGGACATTGGATAGAATCTGGTAGAGCTGTTTCAATAGTTCTTTCCAGGATGTAATAGAACGAGGTGCTAAGGAATCCAGCCATTCAGTGGCTTTGTCATGAAGGGAGAAAGGAAAAAGTCGAAGATTGACTGATTCCTCTGAGAAGTTTTGAAATTTGGTTGTGGCAGTTATACTCCTAAACTTCTTAACATGGGAATAAGGGTTTTCATGATCTAAGCCATAGAAAGATGGTAACATCTAAATCACATGTGGCTTAAGATCATAATGAGTGGCATTAGTTGGTGGTAACACTATGCAAGAATGGGTACTGACCGCAATAGGTGCGAACAATTCATGTAATGCTGTCATGAAATCCAACTCATACATACGTCTATGCTCCCCGTTCTTAGCTCTCGCATCTTCGAATTCCTCGTTTTCCTCTTCCTCAACCCTTCGATTTTCTTCATGCTGTTCCACCCGCGGCTCCCTTTGATTATCTCCCATCTCAACTCGAGCTCGACGCGCTCTCCTAATGTTTCTTTCTAAGTCAGGATCTAGTGGTGTTAATTCTAAGTTCAAGGATCGCCGACCATGCATAAACTAACAAAAATTTAACTAGAAACTAAGGAAAAAAAAACAGCAAGCTAGATAAGCTAAAAAGATGCAACAAAAATAACATAAAAAACCAGAGGAATAAGACAGCAAAAACAGAAAAAATATGCACGAATAAACAGGAAAAACAAAACTAAAAACAGCAAGATATGCAGCAAAATAAAGAGTTAAAACATATTGAACACTAATCTATCTCAAACAAGTAAATAAAACCAATTGAAACAAATATAAACAGATGCAGTAAAAACAACCAAAATAAAACAGAGAACAAAAATTAGCTAAAATCACAAAAACAGCAATAAAAAGCAAGCTAATCTAAACACCTAGTAATTAAAACTAGTTAGCTAAAACAAAAACACATGCAAAGAATCTAAGAATGAAAAATAACTAATCACAACTAATCACAAGACTCAAATACTCAAAATAGAGTTTAAACAACTAAAATAAGTCTAACAATTAATTGAAATTAAAAAATTTAAAATAGAACATCGCCGGTATGTTGATGCAGAAGCGAGGTGCCGGCCAGGGCAACCACGTTCGTTCGCAGCAGCAAGAATATGGCAGTTTTTCTCAAGTGCGTTCGACCGCAACTCGATGCGTTAGAACGCAGAGATGCATTGCATCTTTGTCAAGGGTCCGTGCTCGCACGCAGATGCGTGATGGGCGTTGCAGCATAGCGTCTGAATAAGCGACTGGAATGTTGACCGCAACTGGCATCGATCGCCTGCGCTGATATGTCCGAACAAGCAGAACACTAAAAAGGCTAAAAATCAATCTAGAAATTAACAAAATAAACTAAAACATAAAATAAAATATAAAAAATGTACAATGCAGAAAATAAAAACTAGTAGAAAAATACAATTAATTTAAAAACAATATTAACTAAACAAAACAACCGTTCCCGACAGCGGCGCCAAAATTTGTTGTGCAAATTTACACTTTCGCAATAGTATGAACGAACCGTTAGGTCGTATAGTGCAAGGTGCATCGAATCGAACCCACGGAAGAGCAGCGCTTTGTAAATTAAAACCAAATTAAACTAACTCTATCTTAACCTAGCTCTAGTTTCAAGAACACTAAATTTGCGAGAATTAAAAAACTAAACTAAGGAAAGGTTAATGTATGGAAAAAATAACTAAGGTTAAAGATTAGCCTTACCCAATCAAAGTTAACTTAATACATTAAATACCAATTTTTCCGTCTTAGAAGTTAAACCCTTCAACACAACTCTATTGTCGCCATTTGATACAAGTCAAACCTAAACAATATGTTTACCGTTAAGGAACTACAACAAGTAATTTCTTATTGATAAAATCATCCACGTATCCTTGGATCACAGTGGATATTGAATCAATAATTACTTGTTGTACCCGGCTTGAACACATCAGGATGACTATCAATTGCATCAAAGATAACAACCATTTAACTATTTGTCATGGAAATTAAATGCGTGCAGAAATTAAATGACGGAAATTAAGAGCATTTAATGTAAAAGCAAGAAATAAACGCTAAGGGTGAGGCATCATCTTCAACCTTAGTTGAAGAGTTTAGCCACCCATTAAATAATAAAGCGAAATAAAATGAAAGAATGCATAAAATAAATTTAGAGTAAGTGTTTACAAATAAAAGTGGGCAAAATGGCAACAATGGCAAACACTCTCTAAAATCGCCAAAGAAAACTAACTCCAAAACAAATGACCAAGGGGCCTATTTATAGGCATCTGGATAAAGGCATGCTCAACGTTGAGCGCAAGTGCGTTCGAGCGTGTTATCCGCATCGAGCGCGACGCAGTCGACAGATAATCGCCAGCCCGGCTCGTGGAGGCGGGCTGGCTGGATCGTTCAGCTCAGCGGCGACATCGTTCGACGCATCATGCGTTCGACGCACTTCGAATCTTCTCATCTTCATGTCCATTTTGCTCCCTCGGTCAAAGGTGTGATGCAAGGCGTTTATTACAAAACACAAAACAAGTCAAATTATTAAATATTAACAAACTAATGGCCTAACAAACATAAATAAAGGGTGTGAAAAAGCACTAAATAGCACTCATCATAGACTATCCCAGAGCAAATCTTTTATCAAAGGATGGAGATAGTAGAGATCCTCCTGTAACAATAGTTTTTCACAATCAAAGCATTGGAAGAATATTAATGAAAAACACATGTACCAATGAGCAAGTATTTAACAAGGAAGAGATGATTAAGGTGAACTCACCTTTGCACATAGATGGTGCACTTTCTTCCAATTAACTTCATTGTAAGGTTGAGTGTAGAGTTCCTCCCTCAATTGAAGAATGAGAGGTGTGATTAGGCCTACAAACCTTTTCCTGTACAAGTATGACATGGGCATGTACACCAAGCGACAATAGCACCACATGTTAGCTGCATTTTAGGGAAAAGATAATTGATAAGCAATATGTAGCAAATTTAATTATCGACAATAAGAAACTAAAACCTCTCTAGTAACAATGGCTTCAAATAGAAGTGCTAAGTGCCAACCATATATATTTCAATTAAACATTATATCTAACTTTCAACATTGGACTAAATGATTTTAAAAATATTCCATTATGCAATAAAGATTTAAAGTATAGTGGCATTTTCAAGAAGTATAATGAAGTAGTAAGAAGATATGTACCAACCTAGGTGCACGGGAAGAAATGAAGGAATTGAAGGATCCAAAATTCTGGAGGCATTGGGTTAGTTCCAATCCACTCGAACACACCAAGTATCTCCAACAAAGGGAAAATGCACAGCAAATAATCAACTTGCATAGTGAATATTTGAACATATATATATATATATAATCACATGAAAGCAATATGACTAGATTTATGAAACATGGTGATATTGTGTCAAAATAATGATTAAATTATTAAATTTATACATTCTCACTAGATTTAAACTTTTCAGATAAGTTGTGATTTAACATAGTATGAAAGCCAGAGGAAATGAATTAGAACTCTGACTCCATTAATTCACACTCTGTTTCAATTAAATATTCTAAGTGTTGAGCATCGCCTAATAAAAGGGAGTTTGAGCCCATACGTGAGAGATGGTGTTAAAGTATTGATTAAATGGTTAAATTTGCACATTCTTATCAGCTTAAGCTTTTGTGATAAATGATAATTTAACATACAGAAAGCCAGATCTTTCCCCAAGAAGGTATGTGTGTTACACCACCATGATCAAGGATCCACTTTCGCGCTCTTGCACAAGCATTGTTTTGACCTCCATCATGTCCTTCCCCGAGTATATGCATACAAATGTAGCTGAGTGCTGTAGAAAACATGATGCTATGACCCTCTACATGTAATCCCCAACCACCATCTTCATTTTATAATATGCAAAATTTCCAGCAGAGCTGTTAAATATGAGAGTTTAAACACACACAAAAGGAAAGGAAACAAGTAATTTAATAGAAAATCTAATTTTGTTTGCATAATTAACATGCGAAGCTTCTAACAATGTACACATGATGATAGTATATATATCGAAGGATTTCCTTTTGATGCTCAGCAAAGAACACAATATTAAGATGTCCTGTAATATAAAAACACATTACCTGCATTTTTTCGGGTTAAAAGGAATACAATTAGTAGTTGCATCAAAGATGAAAACCAAAACAAGTCAAATGTAGGCATGTCGATGTAGATCCAATGGTATTGTTCATAATATGGTCAATCTTAGAAGATTTCTAAGTGTTAAATATCACTAGCACATCTTCATTAGAATTTAATTTTAAAATTTAAATGCATCTCCATCTTACTTTTCATGTGAAAAAATCTATCGTGTATCTATTATGAAAAAATCTAAAGGTTATATACTAGTACATTATTAAACATGCTTTTTTTTTAAAAAAAAAAATGTACTAAATATGTACTTTATGACACAATCACAAACAGATGCATTAAAACATAAGACCATTAAATTTAAA
Source organism: Carpinus viminea (assembly GCA_013348765.1). NCBI lineage: Eukaryota > Viridiplantae > Streptophyta > Magnoliopsida > Fagales > Betulaceae > Carpinus > Carpinus viminea. Next base: position 22,942,748 of record CP054668.1, read on the forward strand.
TTAATTTATATAAACTAAAACATGGTAAAATCTTTGTTCTTGTCGGAGTAGTTTAAAATGAAAAGAAGTATAAAGAGAGGGAAAAAAAAAAAAACAAAAAAACACAAAAAATATATATATATTTTTTTGAATACAAAATAATACAAAATTTTTTACTCAATATTTAATGTAATCAAATAAAGCTTCTTACATCGATTCAATGCTTAATTATCTATTTCGTATTTCCAAAAAAGAAAAAAAAAAAAAAAAATTTTGGCACAATCTCCATGTCCCACTTCAAAAGATTACACCATCTCCATGTCTGTCATGAAGCAAGAGAAAGCCTTGCAACTAAAACATAATGTAATACCCATATCCATCCTCCAACAAGCTATATATAAATTATTCCAACACTGGTACTTATGACATCTTCCCATCCATATTTTGAGAGGGTATCAAGCTTTAACTCTTATCTAATCGCCAACATGCTCATTTTGGTATAAAAAAAGAAGAAAAAATCATTTTTTAACATACCCAAGGAAATCAAGGCAATCAAGGCTCCACAACATCTAAGAAGAAGAAGAAGAAGAAGAAATCGCCAACATGCTCATTTTGGTATAAAACAAAGAAGAAGAAAAATCATTTTTTCGACACTGCGACACAAGGAAATCAAGGCAATCAAGGCCAACATGCTCATTTTGGTATAAAACAAAGAAGAAAAAAATCATTTTTTCGACACTGCGACCCAAGGAAATCAAGGCAATCAAGGCCAACATGCTTAAACTTAAATGCAGGCCCTTAGATGCATCGAAGGGCCTGTATTACAAAGAAGAAGAAGAAGAAAAAGAAGAAGTTTTTTATAAAAAAGAAGAAGAAGAAAGACCTTTTTTTATAAAAAAAAAAAAAATTGTAGGCCTTGGGAACAGGTGCTTAAATGCAGGCCCTTAGATGCATCGAAGGGCCTATATTACAAAGAAGAAGAAGAAGAAGAAGAAGAAGAAAGACCTTTTTTTATAAAAAAAAAAAAAAATTGTAGGCCTTGGGAACAGGTGCTTAAATGCAGGCCCTTAGATGCATCGAAGGGCCTGTATTACAAAATCGTTACCCTAACAATTTTGAAACATTGGTGGGAATCCAATTTACACAACCATCTTCTAAAATTTTTTCAAAATTTTAAAATTTTGAACATTAATCCTGATATTAGGGGTTCAAAACAAAAGGCTTTTCATAATGTGAAAATGAAAACTAATTTTTTTTTTTTTAGGCCCTTAAAATCAAGATTGATTGTCAAAATTCAGAAATCTTGATCAGTACATGCTTAGATGAAATTTATGAATTAAATATATATATATATATTTAGGAGATCTCATTCTGTCTACCGCGGGTGATAACATGATTTGTCAAACAAGGTTTAGCCTGGGCCTGCTCTTCTACGGACCAGGTACGACAAATCGTGTAAGGGTTCGTCGAAGGGCCCGCCGGTGGTTCGTCATAATGGTTCATACCTCGTTGCACCATATGTGGCCAAACCATGACCCAAGGCACACGGTTCGCCACATGGGGTAAAAAAGAAAATTAACCGTTGGTTTTCTTCCCGATAGTTATTAAGTCGGATTTGAATGCTCAAGTAAAATTTATAGCATTCCAAAAACTAAAGTGATTTGACAGTGTTGAGTAGAAAGGTAGTCGCTCATCGATAATATGACCCTAAGCCTTAAAAAAATTCTCATTTAAATCATAGAGCTTTTAACGTCGGAACGGGTGGAATACAAAACCAAACTCCACGTAGGGTAACTGATGTTGTATACTTGGCCGGTTGGTTTAGTTTTGAGCCATGTGAGTTTTGTTCTGGTTAGTTTATTGACTTTTTCTTGTTAATTGCTTTGTAGCAGTCAAGGTCAAGCTATTTGGAGTGACTTTTGGGGGTGCATTTGTTAAACAATTTTTGTCCTCGTAAAAATTGATTGATGTAAAAATAAAAATAAATAAGAATATTTAAAAAAAAGAATGTTTGGTATAAAAATTAAAAAAATATTTTGTAAAATTTTTTTATTTGAATAATAATAAAAGTTATTAGTGTGAAATAAAAGTAGAAGAATGCTAAAAAATGAAAAAATAAAATGAATAGTATTAAAACAAAAACGATTACGAACATATATAGCCTTTGTTTTTTTGTGTGTGTGTGTGTGTTTTTTTTTCTATAAACCGCAATTGTACAAAGTAAACTATGACACTGATTTTGATCACGGTGGGAAAGGTTGCTGTGACTTGTGAACACGAAAGTAGCATAGAGGATCAAATGATATCGGTATAGATCATAGAGAGAGAGAAGATGGGAATACCTGCATTTTCCATAGGAGATCACTGCTAGGTTTCACGTGAAACCGGTTGCTGTAAAAATTTTGACGAGTCTCTTCAACCTGAGCCCTCTCTTCTCACTACAAGAAATTAGTCCTTTAGTGGCGACACTATCAGCGTCGACACAAAAGTCAACGCTAATACTATAATATTAGCGTCCACAGATGAAGGTCGATGCTGATATACTATTATTAGCGTCCACTTCTGTGTCGACGCTGATATTTGCACAAAAATACGATTATTAGCGTCGACTTTATCGTGGACGCTAATAAATGGACGCTAATACACCGGCGGGAATTATCTAAGTCGCGGGAGAACAACTAGCGTCAACAGAATGACTATTAGCGTCGACAAATATTGATGCTAATATCTTCGTATTAGCGTCCACAAAAGCTCGATGCTAATACTCTTATCAAAAAATAAAAAAAATAAAAATAAAAGTCCAGTCGTATTTAGTCGTAAAAAAATAAAAGTCCAGTCGTAAAAAAATAAAAATAAAAATATGGACGCTAATAGTGCTTTACGTTTACGTCAGTCGTATTTTTGTCAAGTGCATTAGCGTCTACAGATAGTCGACGCTAATAATATAGTATCAACGTCGAGAAGTGGTGTTGATGCTGATAGTATATTATTAGCGTCCAATGATGGTGGACGCTAATTGTGCTTTACGTTTATCTTAAGAAAAAAAGATTAAGAGCTGAGGCGCCCGCGCGTGCGCGCTTCTAGATTTTTCCCCACCCAGCTGAATTCCTCCCGAAAACCCTAAAACCAAACTGGCCCCTTTATATCTCTCGTCTGTCTGCTCACATTCCCCATCGATCGTCTAACAGATTCGAAGTCTTCCTTTCTCCCTCTCACCCTCTATCTCAAACTCTCTCTCACTCCCTTTCTCCCTCTCATCCCTCTCTCAGACTCAATCTCTTTCCATTCCCTCTCTCTCTCAGCTACGATCCCCCGAAGCTAGACATCCTCACTCTTTCTCCATCCACCATCCTCGCTCCACGTCCCAGTTGGCCTCCTCATCACACTGCACGTAAGTACATCATTTTTTGGTTTTTTTTTTTTGATTTTTTTTTTATTTCATGCTGGGGGAACCGTAACTTGTTTGTAATCAATTTGAGGTTTGGGGCTTTTATTTTTTTATGGTTTTTTTATTTTTATTTTTGTATGTTAATGCTTAATTTCTCCTGCATATTGTTCTGTTTTCTCTCTTTCTTGTTTCATTTTATGTGGGTTTGTCCTTTATTTTCAGTAAATGACGGAGCTTGTATTGTTTTTTGTTTGATTTGGGGTTCTGGGGTTTTGTGGGTTCTGTTTGTTAGTAAGTACTTTGATCTTCTTGCAACACATTGATTTCAGTGAAGTTATATGCAACTGTGAGCTTAGAAGAATGGGATATTTGATAATTTAGTAATCTAACATAAGTATACATATATGAACATATTGTTTATGATCTAAATCTATATTTTGGGTTTTCGGATAGGAAAAGGTTGGAAATTTGGTCCTCTTGTCATAAAAAGACACAGAAATTAAATATATCCTGCAATGTACCACAACTACACGGCTAATTTGCAATTTTTAAATAAAATGTTGTTAGGGTTATTACAATTTTTACTCTCAAGCACTTTGTAAATTGATATGACAATTTGCGTGGTACTTACGACATTATTTATCATATAATTAAATTTGATTGTGATTAATGTGACAGTGTTACATAATGGAGCACTGTCATGCTAATTTGTAAGTTCGTGTGACACTTATTGAAAAACCCTTAAGTAGACTCCAACTAATTGTTTATCACAATATATGCGGAATTGAAACAATTAAGCAATAAACAATTCAAGCAATAAACAATAATCAACACACAGAATTTGGTTACGAAGAGGAAACCATTTAGAGACACACTCTAAAATATAAAACCTCTCCAAGGCGAAACCGGAAATCAACTAAATCAGTAAAAAGATAAAGGATTACAAGATGTTCATACTCACAAAACCTTTGCTATGACACGATCTTGTATAAGACAAGTGACCCACTAGTCTTCTACCGCAGTAGCCCTTTCCAGAGACAGCTGGCACAATCCTTCTACGTGATTTCCTTTCACCGGAACTCCGGTTGACTTCACTTCAACAGACGACGAACAATGATGAACATGGAACTAAACACTCTACGAGAGAGAACTTAAACGCTCACTATCAAATACTCTCTTGGCTCACAAAGGCGAATTCTAGATGCAGAATTCGTCATCTCTACAGATCTGTAAAGATCTATATATAATTACATAGACTCTTAGTTCTAGTTAAACTCAAATACAGGATAAATTAACCCTAGCCGCAACATACCGTTCGGACGGTCACCAGCGTCGAACGGCTATGTAAAAATAAAGGCGGAATGTGAGTATTAACATGGGCCGTCCGGACGGTATACATGGACGTCCGAACGGTCCTAGGGCAACATCGCTAACTTCCATCTTCTGATGCGGCGCGTTCGGAGGCGTCCGGACGGCTAGCGAACGGCTAGCGAACGGCCAGCGAACGGGACACTTGGGAATTAATCTGGAGCTACAACGTACGTCCGACGCACTCGTCCGTTCGAGCGAGCTTCGAACGGCTAAGCGGCGCCTTGAACGGTGTCCTCGGTTTTAGTGTTGGGAGCCTTTCACTCAGACGTCCGGACGGGATAAATGGCCGTTCGACGGTCCTTGTTCCCATGCACCTTCTATGCCATGAAGTTGTCGATCCTCCGAGAGATGCGAGAAACATAAAGAGCGATTTACAATGTTTTGATCACCAAGAAATAGCCAACAAAAATAACTAACAAACTCCCCTTTGGCATTTTGGTGATAAAACATAAACCATATGCAAACGCATAATTATCCCAACAATAGCATAATATCCCATAGTTAAGAGTCAATCAAAATAACAACCATAAAATGTAACATGTCTCCCCTAACATTTTAACTACTCCCCACAGGCAAAATACTACTACTCCCCTTTTTATCACAAAAGTCAAAGGGTATGCCTCCACAACAACTCCTAATCGCCTTGGGTAAGAAAATCCTTGATGACTTGTATTTCTCCTCGAGGGAGGTGCGTAGCTTGTCCATTTCTCCCGGAGTGGTGCTTAGCTTGTTCATGTTCTCTCCTATAGCTTGTACTTGAGAGGATAATTCTGAAATTTTTCCAAGTAACATGGGCACGATCTTGAGGAATGGGAGTAGTGCTACTCAAGGAAGCTCCTGCAATGTCTGGATTTCTGCAGCTTGTCGCCTAACATGGCGATCAACTCTGACGATTTGGCAATGGTCCTCTTATCGAAGATGCAATGGATGTGATAACTGGTTCACCTTCTTCGTTCAATCCCTAGGTGTGCAAAATGTGAAATAAGACCACCAAAGGAAGAGAGATTACCATCTTCAAAAGCTGCAAGCATGAGCCTGATGGCATGAGAGGCAAAATCAATGGGCACTTCAGTGGCAAGTGCATATAGGAAAGCAGCCCTATCAACTCCAAAGTCAGAATAGTGTCCAATAGGCCATAAGTTGCAAGATACAATGCGACTAAGGATCCTCATGGGTGCAGAGAAGTCAGCAATGCGTGTGGAAGCATTCTGAATTGGCCATCATAGTATCTTTTGATGGAAAAACATCAGGCATATATGGATATTGTGATTCTTCCACCAAGGGAACACCAGTGACAGTTCGGAGGAGATCACCATCCACTGTGAAAGCATGCGATCGCACATATGTAGTGAATGAGTGCTGATCAATTGGTTCTATGTTCGCATAGAATTCACGAACCATGCTCACATAAGCCCGAGTGGTTTCATTTGGGATGAGAAACATCCACTCACGGTTGGCAAAAAGCTGTGGGATGAAACCAAAATCATTGACGAAGTCGGTGTACACCACACTTCGTTCCATCAGTACTGTTTTGTCTTTGAAACGGGTATTGTACAGCTTCATCATTGCTTTAGTTTTGAACCGGTCACTATATGGTAGTTGTGCCCTTGTACGCTTCCTTGAAGAATCAGCCATTGTACCTACACCACTCGTAACATCAAGTTAGCATGGTGTAAAAAATGATACATCATATGAGGCAATTTTGAAGTATCATCATATAAGGCAATTTGGTGAAAATGAAGCATGGCATAACCAAGTGAGAACCAAGCTATCATTTTTCACAGCCATCACCTAAACATCAGGGACATTAAACAATAGCAAACTAAGAGAAAAATTAAAGTAATTTGATCAAGAAAGTCGTTGAGACATTTCATCAAACACATGGTGGGCATTGAAATTTTACATGAAACATAACTTCAACCAAGTTGAGAAATCAAGCTAAAAACACACAACCCAGAATTTGTCCAACCACATGATTATCAATCACAATAGTCAAGGAAGAAAGAAAAGAAAGAAACAAATTTTAATCCAACCTTCCAAAACCTAATGATTTTTCTCCTCATGAACATGAAAATAAAAGAAAAGAAATGAAGGGATAGAGATCATACCTTAGATTGAAAAGATTGAGGAGACTTTAGAAAAGAAAGTCACGAAAACAGAAAAGAAAAAAATTGAGAAGAAAAGCGCTTGCCGAGAATGAGAAACGAAAGAAAGAAAAAATGAGTGAAAAGATGGGTTATCGGGAAAAAATACCTGGCAGTCGTCGGACGGAAATTCACACCGTCCGGACGGTATTTTTTTTTTATTTTTATAATTAAAAGAAAATTCTCCCCCTGAAAATTAAATCCTGATCAATTGTACACAGTTCATTTAGGACTAACTCAGACAGTAAGTGCATCAAAACAATAACATGAACCATTTGAGCATGAAATAATCATTTGAGCTCCTATGCACAAAACACATGAACCAAAATAACTAAAGAAAATTTAGTTAAACAATGGGACAAAGGATAGCCATTTTGGAAAGTGAAGTGTGTGAAAGTCAAATACAGAGTCAAAACACAGTGTAAAAAGAATTTGGGCACGCTGCATATAATGACAGAAAAGACACACAGTTAAAGGCAAACCTTATGATACTAGGGCCTATGATCCCTCATCCAAAACACTTCCTGAAGAATGCACAATTAACCAAGAATCCTTTTGCAACCGTCTTTTTCCGCAATGATTCGGTTACTGACTGTTTCTATAGGGATTCATTCAGCAATCATGACATTTAATAGTTGATCAGATGTGCTCTTTTCGAGCTCAACATTTTTTTTTTTTATTGATTTGATCAAGAAAGGCAGGAGTTTTTGGGATCTAGGTTCAACTAGCGAATTGGTCAATTTTAACTAAGCCATTAAGCTATCCATCACATGCAGTGACCGTGAATTCTTTTCACAGGGCTTAACAAAAAAAGACTCATAATTGTGCATGACTAGCAAATGAACAACCAAATCCCACATGAAAAACTAAACACATCATACTTATTTCAGATATGCACTAGTAAGAACTCAAAAAATGAACTGTATGCAGAAAGGGATCAGTTATCATCTTACATGACCCAATGTGAATTTGAACGTTCATGAATTTGAGCACAAGAAATCAGAAGAGAATAAGCATGGGAAAGATTAACCAAAAACTTTAGCCAAATATAAAACACGCATGGGAAAAAATGCAATAAAAGAAAAGAAATACCGAAAACAAAACAAAAATGCCAACATGCACTAGGATATTCAGAATAAAGCAAGATAACCAATCCTAGACATGTGTGTGACTCACCTAACACAAGGTGATATCACCCCCACTCCCCCTCAAGGGGTGAATGGTAGCATCCTTCTTAACCCAAACTTTCTTCATTTTGGGAGCGAATGTATGCGACTCTTATCCAAGTCATTTAACTGGTGATAACACCCTCACCATGTTGAATAATTTATCATAGCTATTTCTAGAACGAAAATAGCCTCTTTTTGACTCATGATTATTCAAGAAAACATTTTGTAATATGCCCAATCTTACCACAATGATGACACGAAGGAATGAACCTTTGAGTAGGTTGGTTCCTTGGCAAATGAGCACGTCTCGGTGTAGAACGAGACACATAAGAATCAGTTAGAGTTCCCTTACCTTTCTTACCTCTTGAAACTGGATGAAGCATTTCCTTCTTCTTAGCCAAGTTTTCTTCTTTACAAGCAGGTTTCACAAAAATCAACTTTGAAGGAGAAACAGCATTAGTAGAAGAAACAACAGATTTATCAAAACCCAATCCAGTTCTATCAAATGAATGTTTCTGATTATGCAACATGTGATTAAGTTTCTCATTAGAGAATGTGTTCAGATGATTTCTTGAATCATTAAGATCACTCTCTAAGGATTTCACTTTGGCAATCAAACTGTCATTTTCAGATTTCAAGATATCATGAATAGCATGTGAATCATTCAGGATACTAGACAGTTTATCCTTTTCAAGATTAACTTCTTTAAGTTTGCAAGGTTTGCTTATTCAACTTCTTCAAATTATTGAATTCCAAAAATAGAGCATTATAAGCATTTTGCAGATCACCTTCCTCTTCTGATTCATTGTCACAAATACCATAATCACTATCTAAAGAGTTACACTCACTAGCCTCATGCTCACTCTCATAAGAAACCCCAAAAGCTACAAAATTAGCAACATTTTCAGCTTTTTCTTCATTGTCTGACTCATCACTTTGAGTCACATTAAAAGCCCTACCTTTTGAGTTTCTCAAATTTCCACAATTTGCCCGGATGTGTCCAATACCGCCACATTCATGACACTTAGGACCACTAGGAAATTTATCCTTCTGATCAACTGTATTCCTATCTTGGAGGTTATCTCTGCCATCATGCCTAGAATTTTCAGGATTTCTTGAATTTCTACCCTTAAAATTTCCATTTTTTGGTTTGAAGAATTTTCGAAATTTCCTAACTATCATGGCAATTTCCTGCTCATCTCCTGAATCCTCATCTGTTGAACCTCCAGATTTTTCCTTACCAGCAGTTTTGGTCTTAAGAGCAATATTTTTTGAGTTCTTTGGTTGAGGCAACAAAAGCTCAAACGTCTGAATTGACCCTACAAGTTCCTCTACTCTCATAGTATCCAAGTCATTTCTCTGGTTTATGGCAGCAATTTGGGGCAAAAACCTAGTGGGTAAGGATCTCAAAATTTTCTTGATTATTTTTGCATCAGACATTTTCTTTCCGAGATTTATAGTATTGTTTCTAATACTACTAAGCTTAGAAAAGAATTCATCAAAAGTCTCATCCTCTTGCATCCTAATCTCTTCAAACTTTGAGACTAACATCTGAAGTTTTGAAGCTCTAACAACCTCGGTTCCTTCATGAGTTATTTCTAAGGTTTCCCATGCTTCTTTAGCTACCACACATCGAGAAATTCGTGAGAATTCTTCCATGGTGACAGCCGTGAAGATGGAGTGTAATGCTTTGTCATTTGCAGAGGAGGCACGATTTTCAACTGTTGTCCATTCAGCATTTGTTTTATCCGGAATAGACCATCCAGATTCAACAATATGCCAAACATCAATAAATTTAAGATATGCCCTCATACGAATTTTCCAAAGCGTATAGTTTGATTCGTCAAAGACGGGAAGAGAATTAGGTGCAACAGTATAAGACATTTTGAGACGGAGTCTAGGATCACACTCAAGAAATTAATCCCTACAGAGTGAACCCGCTCTGATACCAATTGAAAAACCCTTAAGTAGACTCCAACTAATTGTTTATCACAATATATGCGGAATTGAAACAATTAAGCAATAAACAATTCAACAAAATATAAACAATAATCAATACACGAATTTGGTTGGTTACGAAGAGGAAACCATTTAGAGAAACACTCTAAAATGTAAAACCTCTCCGGGGCAGCCAAACCCAGGAAATCAACTAAATCAGTAAAAAGATAAAGGATTACAAGATGTTCATACTCACAAAACCTTTGCTATGACACGATCTTGTATAAGACAAGTGACCCACTAGTCTTCTACCGCAGTAGCCCTTTCCAGAGACAGCTGGCACAATCCTTCTACGTGATTTCCTTTCACCGGAACTCCGGTTGACTTCACTTCAACAGACGACGAACAATGATGAACATGGAACTAAACACTCCAAGAGAGAGAACTTAAACGCTCACTATCAAATACTCTCTTGGCTCACAAAGGCGAATTCTAGATGCAGAATTGATCTCTACAGATCTGTAAAGATCTATATATAATTACATAGACTCTTAGTTCTAGTTAAACTCAAATACAGGATAAATTAACCCTAGCCGCAACATACCGTTCGGACGGTCACTTGGCGCGTCCGAACGGCTATGTAAAAATAAAGGCGGAATGTGAGTATTAACATGGGCCGTCCGGACGGTATACATGGACGTCCGAACGGTCCTAGGGCAACATCGCTAACTTCCATCTTCTGATGCGGCGCGTTCGGAGGCGTCCGGACGGCTAGCGAACGGCTAGCGAACGGCCAGCGAACGGGACACTCGGGAATTAATATCGAGCGACGTCCATCGTCACTGTCGCTCGAACGGGCTTCAACGGGTTAGCGAGCGGCCTTATAACGGTGTCCTCGGTTTTAGTGTTGGGAGCCTTTCATCGCAGCACGTCCGGACGGGATAAATGGCCGTTCGGACGGTCCTTGTTCCCATGCACCCTTCTATGCCATGAAGTTGCTGTACGATCCTCCGAGAGATGCGAGAAACATAAAAGAGCGATTTACAATGTTTTGATCACCAAGAAATAGCCAACAAAAAATAACTAACACTTATCATATCAGGTACTGAACAACTAAATTTGATTGTAGCTAACGTACTTGAAAATGTTATGTGGATTGTCACACTAGTTTGTAAGAGAGTTTTAATAGAAATTATAGTACCTAAATCATTTTTCTTCCTAGAGATTACAAATCAACTATCAATATCAATATGTTATTTAACAGTTCTCCCATACCATATTAACTCCAAATATTCTGTGAGAGAGTACTATTGGATTGGAAGGAAGATCCAAAGAAATGAAATTGACTGAAAAACCTTCGAGAACCGGCCTGTTTTTAGTACGAGTGGAAAATGGTCCAATAAAATTAGTTTTGACTTCTAGCCCAACCCAATTCTGCCTAAAATTTGGCTGTTCCTCTTAAACTTGTTACACATGGCTCAAGTATACTCGGAATATCTTTTCTTTATTTGCGAAATTTTTTGGAATAATTTGTGAGTTAACATGGTGATCATAAATTCAAACCCTGATTTTACAGTTTACTCTCTATTCTCATCCTAAGTTGGAAGCACTTTTTACTTTTCTTTTCAACAATTTGTCCTTCAGCAAAGAGAAAGAGAGAGAGAGAGAGAGTTTAAGGGGGTGTCCTTAGATAGATGACCTAAAACCAAAATGTGTCCTAAAATTGTAGGCAATGGTATATAATTCTTTGACCATGTGTTTGACTGTTCATCCTTTCATCCAAGTGGGTTTTTCGATTGGATTCCTCTCTCATCTATCTCCCATAGATAAGAATTAATATTAGTGCAGAGCACTACAGAAAGATAGCAATTTTTTTTTGTACACCCTTTTTCCCTTTAACAAATTATACTTTTTCTGTAATTTTTTATAAACAGATTTTGTTTATCTATGACCAAGTGGAATAGTGTGTAGCTAAAGAAAGGAATAGCTATAATGTAGGATTAGTTGTTTACTCTTGCTGTTTTGTATTTGTTATGTATTGTAACAATATTTGTGGAATGATGGGGGCTGTCAGACGCCCTGCAAATTTTTTTTGTTAGACTCTGTTTGGTTACCGGGAAAGCTCAAAGAAAAATAGAAAACAAAACAAAACTAGTTGAAGTTTTTTCTTTGTCGTATTTGGTTGTTCCTTTGATTGCGCTGTTGCAATGCTAAGATGGACGCTAAAGGCAAACTACAAAGAGTAAATTATAAAGTTCAGCTTGCTTCCATCCTTTGGTTTATTAAATTATAAATTCGAACCCAATAAAGAAAACAGTCTAGTTTTAACAGATATACAAAGTTGTTGGGTTTGTTTCATTAACTCATATAATACAGGCAGTATCATAAATCAGAGTACATGAAAGTAAGACACACAATAATGATGGCATCACGTGGGTTTGTTTCTCAACTTTCTGGACAATGCTTTTTTCTTTTTCCTTTTTTCTATATGCTTGTATTTGGAGTTTAAAACCAGTTTCTAGGTTGTTTTTATTTGTTAGAAATTTTTTTGTACAAATGGGACCTATGACGATATTTGACTAATATAATCTTTTGATTTCTGAATTGTTAGCAGGTTGATCATAAGAATGGTGATACGACGCAAACCGGTTCGAGCAGGACGAGGTCGAGGCGAAGATCAAGGCCGGGGCCTTGTTGACGAGCATGGGAGTCAGACTCCCAGTTCTGGGTTTGGCGATACATAAATGCAAGTGTCACCCCCCCATGAGTCAGCGGAGGGGCATCCTCCGCACGAGTCAGCAGAGGGGCATCCTCCGCACGAGTCAACGGAGGGGCCAATTCACTCAGTGGCAGGATTGGATTCACAGGGAGCCGCCCCTACTGTATCTGCCCTTACTGCATCTGCCCCTACTGCATCTTGTAAGTGTATATGAATTATATGTTTAGTAAATGTTTTATTTATTTATTTAATTTTTTGGTATTTTTTTGGTTTGTTATAGACATTTGACAATATATTCTTCCAAATATAACTTATTATGTTAACATGTTTTGTGTAATAGCTAGCACGGTAGTCAAAAATAGAAGGGGTAAGGCCAAATGCAAGAAATTGAGTTATTATGTTGATAAGAATGGCCCCCTTTATTTGAACATCCCACGTAATCATCGGGCACCTGTAGGCAATACTGCCTCATGGTTTGCGAGCAAGCTTGGGGAGATTGTCCGCAACATATGCGAACTTCATCACGATGAATGGACAGCAGTCCCGGCCGAGGAAAAGGATCGGTTATTATGCCATGCTCGGGTATGACTATCAATGTTTAAAAATATGTTTTGTATGAATAAATAATGTGACACATTTTTTACCATTGTTTTCTTATTTATTATGTGTCAATCGTACTTCGATCTACATATGGACATGCATGAGCACACATCAGCCATTGAGAATAAGTTGGGTCGTGCATATGCTAGAATTCGTTCAAATTTGTATAGACACAATTACAAGAAGCATTTTCAAGGCATTGATGCCAACGACACTGAGGCGATTGCTAAAGCTAAGGATGTTGCGAGGACAACACTGCCAAAAGGGTATCAAAGTGAACAATGAAAACGAATTTGTGACTCATTTGATAAGGAATCATTGAAGGTAAATATATATTATTATACAGGTTATAAAATTAAGATTGATATAATTGTATTTATTTATTTATTGATGTGTAATTTTTTTTTTTTTCAAATTTCATAGACCGAGTCTATACGAAATACGAGAAATAGAAGCTGCTTACAAACAAACCATACCTCTGGCACTCGTTCCTTTGTCAATTTCATTTACAAAAAGGTAAATATTTCATAGCATAATTTAATAAAATTAACATTATTTAGTGTGAACTTTGATTATATGTATTGTGTGTAGGAACAAGAAACGAGAGTGAAGCCCAATCATGTTGAGCTATACGAGTACACCCATAAAAAAAAAGGATGGAAGGTTTGTGACCCCTAGATGTGCAACTCTATATGTAAGTAAATGTTTACTTTCCAATTATTAATTTTATTAGTGAAGAACTCTGAATAATAAATTTACTTGCATGAATTATGTATTAAACTAAGGCTAACTATGACTTATGCAGGATGAAATGAAAGAAAAAACAAGCAATGTGGCCATGGAAGAAGACACTGTGGAGGGAAGATCTGTGGAAGACCACATTGAAGAAATAGTAACACAAGTGCTTGGGGGTCCACGATCTGGGCACGTCAGAGGAATGGGCTGTGGTCTTATACCTACAAGAGCGACTTCAAATAAAGAGCATTCGGTGACCCAAAATAACAATGATGGCGAGTGGAAGATAAGGGCTGAACAAATGGAACGTGAACTTGAACAGTCTAGGCTTCAACATCAACTGACAAAGGAAGCTCTTGAAGTAAATGCTGCTCAAACGCAGAAATTGCAAGCAACTGTTGAGTTGTTACTATCATGTCTCGGAGGGTTAGTGAAAATTTATTTATGCATTAATTTACAAACACACACATATTGAGTAATAGTTAGAAAGTTTATTGATCATTATATGAAATTTCTTCTTAGGTCTGAAGGTTGCTTGAGTAGAGGTGAATCAAGTGGAGCCAACATTTGAGGGAGCTTCTGAGTGGTTATCTAGTTAGGATTTTGTTGTGTTGATAATATTTATTGTATGTTATTTATTTATACTTCATACTGTGTATTTAAGTATTTGTTGACACTTTGTGTTTAGTAATGTATATTTGTTGGTACTTTTTATTAGGTTTATATTATGTTAAGATATTTGCAAAATTTTCGGTTCAAGAACTATTGACTTAGTAAATCTCCCTTGGCATGTTTACTCAATGTTAAAGAACTTCGAGTAAACAATGCAAGGGAGTAATAATGTATTTTTAAAATTTCTTTTCAAGTGTATGTAGGATGACAAGAGTACAAGAAAGTTAAACCACTCAAGCAAGTTCGCACTTTGGTAAGTTTGATGAAGAAAAACATGTTTACTATCTCCTTGTCTATCATGTTGGGTTTCATTTTTCATTGTCGCTAATGCTATATATTGTTCATTGTTTCTTTTGTTGTCTGTTTATGGCTTCTTATTGTTATACTCCTAATTTGTGGTGCAGAGTCCAACGTACAGATGGCTGTGGGGTCCAGTAAGGCGTTTTGAATGTTTGCATCCTGATGCAAATTCCAGAGGTTCCTATGCTGGTTGGGTCTCATATGCATCTTGGTAGTAAATTATATGGTAGTTCAATGCCATATATAGGCTAATATTGTTGGTAAGACTGAAGCAAAAAAATCCTAACTTAGATGATTGCTGGACATGGGACTTTGCCTGCCCTTAACAAAAATTGTGTTATAGGAGTTGCCTTCTTCCCCAACCTTAATAAAGATGATTGGACTGCTCTTTGTTGTTAAGCTTGTTTTATTATTTATTGCAATTGGTGCGTACTTTGTTGAGACTTAATAAATATTGTATGTAAGACTGATTTATATTTAGTTTGAAAGATGGAGGGATTAAGGTTTCTCCAATCAATGTAAATTTCATTTGTGGCCAAATAAGAGAATTATGGTCAATTTGGTCTTTGTCATTCCATCTCCATTCTCTATCATTTATCTGGAATTGTGGTGTTTGGGGTTTTTTTTTTTTTTTTTGATGAATAAGTGATTTCATTAAAGCTCAACCAGCCTAAAATGGCTATCAACCAAACTTACACACAAACTACAGCATAAACATACTGCAGAAACAAATACAGCACAAAACCACTGCAGAAAAACAGCATTACAAACCCCACCCAAGGCTTAAAATATAGCCTTTCAACAACCAAAAAAAAGTTCCAAAACAGAGACAAGGAACTCAAAACAACCAAATAAAACCACCAAAAAGACCTATTCTGCAGCAAATAAAACTGCAGAAAGAACACAAAAAACCAGCAATACAAACCCCACCCAAAGGCCAACTAAAACCTTACGTCAATAATGATCTAGCAGCTAGCAACAGAGCACCCAAAGGACCTATTCTGCAGCAAATAAATCTGCAGAAAAAATACAAAAAACCAGCAATACAAACCCCACCCAAAGGCCAACTAAAACCTTACATCAATAATGATCTAGCAGCCAACAACAGAACAAATAGAACCACAATCAGCCTGTTAAGATATATGACCCAAGTGCTACTGTTGATGCTACTGACGCCATCAGACAAGACCAAGCCTACCGAGAAGCCACTACTCAAGCCCAAGATGCTGTCCAAGCTACCAATCAAGTCCAAGATGCTGTCCAAGATACTGCCTTATTGAATCAAGTTAGCCACGTAGGATCTACAGCCAGCCTAGCAAACATTCATTGTAGAGCAGAAACTAATATGGCAAGTGGAGACCTTACAACTGCAAGTTATGTAACAAAGGAAAGACGTGCAGAGGCAAACAATACAAGAAAGGGAAATATCACACCATTTAATCATGATAGAAGTTGATACTCTGCTCTACAAGGAAACAGTTCATTATGAGATTCACATATTCTCTGCAAGGAAATCATTTGTCCATTTGTCTAATTTAATTGTAAATGGCAATCCCACATTCTGTGGAATTTGTCTCACTGTAAAACACAAGTTGCCTTATTGTATATCTCTTACCTTACTGTATACCTCTAGCTCCAACTCAATATAATGGAGCATAGGTTACAACTAAATTAATTAAGCAATTTTTCCTTTGCTATTGCAACTTTTACATGGTATCAGAGCATTCACAGCTCACGCTAATTTCCATGGCATCCTCTTGCTCAAACCAAGCTTCCGAAATCACCCTCAACCAAGCTTCCGCAATCACCCTCAATCTTCCTAACTTCAACCAAATGGTGAAACTTGAGTGCCACAATTATCTGATGTGGCTCTCACAAGTGCTGCCAGCTTTGCGTAGCCAAGATATATTGGGCTTTGTTGACGGATCTGAGCCTTGCCCACCTCAACTCATCACTGATGATGAAGGTCAGGAAATTACAAATCCTGCCTACCTCATTTGGACTAAAAAGGATCAACTCCTCCTTAGTTGGATCAATGTAACTTTGTCTGAGAAGGTATTGTCCACTGTGTATGGACTTGACACCTCCAAGTCTGCAGCCTTGGCAAACAGTTTTGCCTCCCAGTCTAGATCCAGAATTGCTCACTTGAAAAGGCAGTTGCAGACACTCAAGCAGGGCTCCAAAACCTGCTCCGAATTCTTGCAGACTGCCAAGATGTGGTCAGACCAGTTGGCTGCAGTTGGAAAGCCATTGGACGATGAAGACATCATCAACTTCATCATTGGAGGTCTGAATCCCTCTTTTAACACCTTTGTTACTAGTTTTTCTTTGACTAATCGTGACTTGAATTTTGATGACTTTCAAAATGAGTTACTCAATCATGAGATGATGCTGCAACAGCAGCAAATTGCTGCCCCTGATGCAACTACATTTGCCTTGTTTTCTCAAAAACAAGGACAAGGACACCAACCCTTCCACCATAAGAATAAACCTCCACAAAGATTCCCTCCACGCCAATTCAACATAAGACCCTCTGCCCCCAACTATGTTACAGTAAATCCAAGGAACAACTTCCCTGCTCCAGCACAGTCGACAGTAAACACCAAGTCTCCCAACTTCAGCAACAATCAAAATTTTCATAACCTCAATAACCCAAACCGAGTCCCATGTCAAATTTGTGGGAAAACCAGTCATCAAGCTCTTGATTGTTTTCACCGCATGGACTACTCATACCAGGGTAGACACCTCTCACCTCGTTATTGCTATGGTAGCCCAAACAAATGCAACTCTTGATGATCGGTGGTTTGCGGACAGGCAACGGCCACACATCACGAACTTGAAAACTTGTCTTGCTCATGACCTTTCCAGAATGATGACACGGTGGCAGTTGGAAATGGTGCTGGTCTCACCATAGAACACATTGGTTCCTCTACTTTAAACTCACCTTTGTCTTTAAATTCTTTTCATCTTAAAAATGTTCTCCATTGTCCTAATGCCACTGCCAACTTATTGTCTATTCAAAGTTTTTGTCATGACAATTCTTGTTACTTCATTTTCACTGCAAATTATTTTTTTGTGAAGGATCTTCAGACCCATGCAGTGCTCTTGGCGGGCAGAAGTGAAAATGGTCTCTACCCAATTCGGCTTCAAAGGGATTTCATCAAGAATCGTATATAGACACTCATCCTTTACTGCCTTCATTGGAATAAAGACCTCCTCTTTGGGATGGCATTTTAGATTAGGGCACTCTTCCTTTCCTGTTGTCTCTCAACTTATCAAACATTGTTGTTTACCTTTATCATTGAATAATTTCAATAAAGATCATGTATGTGATTCTTGTCAATTAGGCAAACACAAAAGGCAACCATTTTCCTTCCAATCGCACTTCCACTCAACCACTTCAATTAATTCATACCGATGTTTTGCAACTGTGGAGTGGCTGTCGATATTACATCATTTTCATCGATGATTTTTCACGCTTCACATGGTTCTATCCTCTCTATAATAAATCTGAAGTTTTGACCGGTTTGTTAAATTTAAACTACTTGTGGAGAATCAATTTTCTACCACCATCAAACAACTTCAATCTGATGGTGGTGGAGAATATAACTCTCTACATTTTCGGTCTTTCCTTAACAAACATGGGATCATTCATCGCAAAACCTGCCTCACACTTCCCAACAAATGGCCTTGCCGAAAAGAAAATTAAGACACATTCTTGAAACCGCTTAACTCTTCTTGCTCACTCTCACTTATCAAATCGCTATTGGGTTGATGCCTTTCTTAGTGCTGTCTACATTATTAATCGGTTGCCTACTCCCATCCTTGACAATAGTTCCCCCTTCTTCACACTTTATAAGAAGGAACCAGATTACACAATTTTGAGAGTCTTTGGTTGTAAATGCTACCCTTTGCTTCGTCCTTATGGTCGTCATAAGCTGGATTTTCGATCCAAACCATGTATTTTTCTTGGTTACCATCATGCAAGCTATAAGTGTTTGGACCCCATCACCAATAAAGTTTATTTGTCGAGACATGTAGTTTTTGATGAAACCTCCTTTCCAGCCAAGGATGAAGCTGCTGAATCTCTGCCCTCCAAGATTGCTGCACGGGATGACATTCCTTTTCTCCTACCTGTAAGTGCTCCTTTATCTACACCTAATGTTTTGTCTGATTATATTTCTACTACTAATAATGCTGCATTTATCCCTAATCCATCCTCTCCATCTGCATTAGATTTGCCCTCTACACTTAATCCAATTGATCCTCCTATAACCTCTTCACCATTAGGTCCCTTAGCTGACCACCACTCACATCCTGTTGAACCCACACCGTCTTCTGTTTCCTTGCAGCCCCCTGTTATTCCATTTCCACACTCTTCCAATATTTCCTCATCCAATCCTCCCTTGTCACATCCCATGACTACTCGTTCTAGGACTGGTTCTCTTAAGCCCAAGTCCTTCTCTGAGTATCAACTTTATTTATCCACCCGACATCCTCTCCAAACCTTTCATACTATTTTGACTAAAAGAGAACCAAGCTGTTTTTCCAAAGCCATCGCTGATTCACGCTGGAAAGCTGCTATGCAACTAGAATTCGAAGCTCTTTTATCCAATGGCACCTGGTCCCTTTGCCCTAGGCCTCTTGATCACAACATCATCCGTAACAAATGGGTCTATAAGATCAAACAAAAACCAGATGGGTCTGTGGACAGATTTAAGGCTCGGTTAGTTGCCAAGGGCTTTGATCAACAGTGCGGAATTGATTATAATGAAACCTTTAGCCCTGTGATCAAGCCCTCTACCATTCGTGTCATATTGAGCTTAGCCATTCACTATGATTGGTCCATCCGACAGCTGGACATCTCCAATGCGTTCTTGCATGGCTACTTGGGAGAAACGGTGTTCATGGAACAACCTCAAGGGTTTGTTGATAAGGAGTATCCACACTATGTCTGCAAGTTACAGAAATCATTATATGGATTAAAACAAGCCCCAAGAGCCCGGTTTAATCGCTTGTCTTCATTTCTCATTGGAATTGGGTTTCACATGACATCACTAGTTGATCCATCATTATTCCTTTATCATTTTGGCAGCATCCGGTTGTTTATGTTAATATATGTAGATGACATTATTCTTCTTGGTACTCACCCCCTTTGCCATTAGCCCTTATTGTTCACTTGAGACGAATTCCCTCTTAAAGATTTGGGTTCACTTGGCTTCTTCCTAGGGATTAGGCCACTTTCGTACCTCGGTCTCCACTTGTGCCAAGCTAAGTATATCTCAGTTTACATAGAGTCAACATGATGGGTGCCAAACCTTCAAAATCTCCTTGCTCTTGGTGCTAAATTATCCAAATTCGATGGCACACCTCTTCTTGACCCAACTCCATATAGACATGTGGTAGGGGCCACAATGGTGTACATTGTTTCGCCCGATATTGCCTTCTCCGTGAGATCAACTTTGCCAACAATACCGCTCCACCTCAACCCATTGGACAGCAGCCAAATGCGTGTTAAGGTACTTGAAAATTCTTGATCATGGTCTTATTTACACGAAGGGTTCTCTCAATTTGTCTGCATATTGTGACTCCGATTGGGCTGGTAGCCCGGATTATCGTCGGTCTACATCAGGATTTGCAATTTTTCTTGGCAATTGTCTTGTGTCTTGGAGTGCCAAGAAACAAGCGGTTGTCTCGCTCAAGTGCGGAGAGTATCGGTCTTTAGCTATCACTACTGCAGAATTATTTTGGTTACGTATGTTATTCAAAGACCTTGGTGTCTTACTCCCCACAGCTCCTGTTTTATGGTGTGACAACATAAGTGCTCTTGCCTTAGCTTCCAATCCGATTTTTCATGCTCGTACCAAGCATATCGAAGTTGATTACCATTTTATTCGGGAAAAAGTGGTTAATCGTGATATTGTGATTAAATTTATTAACTCTTCCGATCAAGTGGATATCTTCACCAAAGGTCTTTCCTCTGCACAATTCTTGTTCCTCAAATCCAAGCTCATGGTGGTTCCCCCCATTAGTTTGCGAGGGGCTATTAAGATATATGACCCAAGTGCTACTGTTGATGCTACTGTTGACGCTACTGTACAAGACCAAGCCTACCGAGAAGCCACTACTCAAGCCCAAGATGCTGTCCAAGCTACCAATCAAGTCCAAGATGCTGTCCAAGATATTGCCTTATTGAATCAAGTTAACCACGTAGGATCTACAGCCAGCCTAGCAAACATTCATTGTAGAGCAGAAACTAATATGGCAAGTGGAGACCTTACAACTGCAAGTTATGTAACAAAGGAAAGACGTGCAGAGGCAAACAATACAAGAAAGGGAAATATCACACCATTTAATCATGATAGAAGTTGATACTCTGCTCTACAAGGAAACAGTTCATTATGAGATTCACATATTCTCTGCAAGAAAATCATTTGTCCATTTGTCTAATTTAATTGTAAATGGCAATCCCACATTCTGTGGAATTTGTCTCACTGTAAAACACAAGTTGCCTTATTGTATATCTCTTACCTCATCAGATACCTCTAGCTCCAACTCAATATAATGGAGCATAGGTTACAACTAAATTAATTAAGCAATTTTTCCTTTGCTATTGCAACTTTTACAGCCAACCAAAACATCCATCAGCCTATCAGCAAAGAATATCTGCAGGCAGGTTCCACAAGGAGCAAAGTCCAAGGTTCTCATTTTTTGGAAACTTTCCTTTCCCAACAACTCTAGCTCGAATTTCCCACAAAATTTTTTTCAACAGCTGTTGCTCCTAACTTGGATGCCTGCATGTTTGATTTCATTCCGAGTGCACCATATATTATACACCACAGAACCCAAAGCTAGTTTGCAAAGAATAGCTTTAAGAGACTTGCTGCACCAATCATTTAAGCCCAAAGTTAAGATATCCTTCCATATTATAGGAACATTTCCCACTCTACATCTAGACATACAGAATTTCCAAAGTCTATAACTAAAACTGCATTCAAAGAAAAGATGATCATGGCTCTCCAACTGATTTCTGCAGAAAACACAATTCACATCTCCTTTATAACCCCATGACAGCAACCTGTCCCCCCACACTCAGCCTCCCTTTCATAACAAGCCATAATATGAAAGCTTGTTTAGGAATAGAATAAGGATACCAAATTAACTTCCACCAAGAAACTGGTTCCTTTTTCTCCTTAAGAACCTCCCAAGTATCAGAACTCACAAACACACCTTTCCTTGAAGCAGTCCATATAGGAATATCAACAAAACCCAAATTGATTTCCGGGAGCCTAGCTTGAATTTCTACTAAACCCTCAGATCTAGCAAGCTTCCAAAACCAGTCTCCATTGTGTATAACAGAAGATAGTTTTGCCTCCACTCTACTATTAGCATCATAAACAGCTCTATATCCATATTTATCTATTAATATGCCATCAGGATGCCAAAAATCCAGCCAAAGGTGTATATTCTCCCCATTTCCAACCTCAAACCTCAAAAGTTGTTTTGCAGTATCCATAATATTGAGAAGCTTTCTCCAACACCAAGAACAATTTTGGTGAATGCCAATACTCCAAAAACTCTTTTGTCTCAGAAAGTTATTTTTAATCCAAGCTACCCATAAAGAACCAGATCTTGCAAAAATACTCCATATGTGCCTAAGCATAGAAGTCTTATTCCAAACTTCAAGCCTCTTCAACCCCAAACCACCCTCCTTTTTAGGAACACAAATTTCTAACCAAGCCACTTTTGCCTTTGCAGCCTTTACATCTTTCCCATTCCACAAAAACCTATTAAACTTTTGCTCAATAGTCTTTATAATATGCTTGGGGAAAAGAAAAATACCTGTCCAATAAACTTGCAGACTATACAAAACAGAAGAAAGCAATTGAAGTCTTCCTGCATAAGATAAGTTCTTAGATAACCAGGAGTCCATTCGACCAGTAATTCTATCCACAAGCACTCCACAATCTGCAGAAGAGAGGCTGGCAGAAATCAAGGGAACACCAAGATATCTCACAGGAAAATTACCCTCTTTCATCTGCAAATCACTCAATAAAATGTTCTTGAACCTATCTGAAATTCCAGAGCAGTAGAAAGAACTTTTAGCAGGATTTGCCTTCAAACCAGATAGCTCTTCAAACTCAGCTAAAGCATCTTTAATGACCATTATGGAACTCACATTAGCTTCAGAAAAAATAAGCAAATCATCCGCAAAACACAAATGAGTAAGCTTCATCTTCAAGCAATTAGGGTGGAATTTAAAACCTGATTGGCTAGTGTATTCAGCCATGATTCTAGAAAAGATTTCCATAGCTAAAACAAACAGATAAGGAGACAAAGGATCTCCCTGCCTTAACCTCTTCTTCCCTTCAAAATATCCAACCAATTGGGTTTGGGGTTTGCTCATGTCATATACATTTCTCTTTTAGTCTTTCTTTCTTCATAATTTATATGTTCTGCATAATTTATAACTCCTGCCCTCTCTCCTCTAGCATGCTTTTTTATTGTCTAGAATGGTTTATGATTTTATTTTCTTTAATTTGTTTCAATTTGTTAGGACCAGTTGGTTGTAATGGAGTTAATTTTCATAATCAATTGGGTTTTTGGCTGATTATGAAAATTAATGGAGTTTTAGAAGAATGAAATATATATATTTTAATTTTTTGATGAGGTGGATGAAGAAAAATATTAGGAAGCATGAGCAGGGAGAAATGACGAAGATTTTTTTTTTTTTTTTTTGTGGTGACAAAAGTGGACGCTAATGCTTATTTTAAAATTTGTAACACTCATTAGCGTCCACATGGTTTCGACGTTAATAGTTATTTTAAATTTTTAAAAACTCATTAGCGTCCACCTAGATTGGACGCTAATATTTTTTTTAATTTTTTAGACTATTAGCGTCGACAAAAGTGGACGCTAATAGTTAAACTACCAGCGTCCAAAAAATGTCTGGACGGTAATGGCTCACTACTAGCGTCCACTTAGGTCGACGCTAATTAGTGAACCATTAACATCGACGTTGGCTTTGTCCATTCGACTATTAGCGATAAAAATACAACACCTTTTAGCGTCCATATTGCGACGCTAATAGTGTAATATTAGCGTCCAAATAGTTATTGACGCTAATGGTTACATATTAGCGTCCACCTATGTTGACGCTAATAGTACACCATTAGCGTCGACTTTCACTTCGTCCATCTGAGTATCAGCGATGACACTATAACGCCTTTTAGCGTCCACATTGTCAACGCTAATATATCAATATTAGCGTCCAAATAGTGCTGGACGCTAATAGTATACCATTAGCGTCGACTTTGGCTTCTTCCATCCAAGTATCAGCGATAAAACTATAACGCCTTTTAGCGTCCATATTGTCGACGCTAAAAGTATAATATTAGCTTCAACTTTGTTGTCGACGCTAATGATACCATTAGAGTCGAACATCTTGCGTCGAATGCATTAGCGTCCAGAGGTCGACGCTAATACTATTAGCGTCGACTTTTTGTACTTTTAGCGTCCAAAAATTGTCGACGCTAAAGGGCTTATTTCTTGTAGTGTCTGGTGTACCAACCTGAGGGTCAAACTCCCATGTCTGCCTTCCAACAAAGTTGTTTGTACTGAAGAGATAAGGGTCATTTTCACCCTATGCTATCTTAAGCCTCCACATGATATATTCTTTCTTATGATTTTCAGTTTCTTTGTGTTAGAAAAATAATACAGCGAAACATAAAATATTCTGTGCCTTTTATAGACCGAATACACGCTCGATGTACTACTTTGAATTCACGTTAGACGTGGCCCCAATCTTGATGATATTGATACCACTTCTCTCTTATCTTTTCTGTCTTGTGAGGTTGCATTAGAGGGCTGTACAAAATAATCGGTCCTTTTTTTTTCAACAAAACTATTATAGGAAACTTCACAAAATCCATTAAAATTTCACATGATTTAAAATTAAGTTTAAAAATACTCAATTAAGGGTGTCGAAGTTTTAATTTTTTTTAATTACCCAATTTTATTAGAATTTTCCATTAAATCTTGCCAAAATTCCCAAAATACCCATATTATTTTTTAATAAAAAAATAGGGTTAAATACTCTATTAGTCCTTAGGATTTGAAAACTTTATTTTTACCTCTCTAGGGTTTGAAAAGTGACCAAATTAGTCCTTGTAGTTTTGAAAAGTGACCAATTAAGTTAGTCATTTCATCAATTGACCGCTAGTTGATTTAACAGACTGACACACGGACAAATTAAAAGTTGACATGTGGCCACCTAATTAAATATTTTATTTAAAAAAAAAATTCAAAAAACAAATTTCCAACATCTTTGCAATTTTTTTATAGAAAAAATGGGTATTTAAGAATTTTGAAAAAATTTAACAAAAATCCTATCTCTAAATTAATTATATGCGTGTGGTGTCCGACACGGCACACGCATACTATACGCTCAAAGTCACAAGTTTACTTTAAATTATAAATAAAAAAATAGAAAATAGAAAGAGGAGTGGAGGGTAGAACCCCCTATAAAGTTTTAAAGTTTAGGGTTTCCACACTCTAAAGGTGAGGGTTGGCAGCCGCATGCCCTCTCATCAAGGCAAGGATTGGTAGCCCTCAAAACTCTTTAGGTTATCCATGCTAGCCTACTATACAGAAAAGGAAATGCTACTTAATTAAAATTTAAGGTTTAATATTCTTTTGCCCACTATGGTTTAAAGGCTTTAATTTTTGTCCCATGAATTTTGTTTTGTATCATAATTGGTACCTCAATTATGGATAAAGACGAAAATGATACATCTGTTAAAATTCTATCAAAAAATAGACGAAAATCCATATCAACAACTCTAAAAACCCGACACATGTCCACATACCTAATTAAAAATTAAAATTTAAAACATTTAAAAAAATTAAAAAATTTAAATTTTAAAAAAAAAATTGGAAGCCACCCTATTTGGCAAAATGGGGGTGGTTTCAGCCACCCCCATTTTAAAACAACTCCCTCTAAAGTTTTAAAGTTAAGAGTTTTCACACTCTAAAGTAGGGGTGGACAGATTAACCAATTACTGATTACCGACTGTGATCAAACCAAAATTAACCATCAACTAGTAGTCAGTCGGTAATTGGTTAAGATTGTTATACCGATTTGGTAATCGTAAAAAAATTTTGCTTATCGATTTTCGATATACTCAATAAGGAACCAATATTGGGTGTATAAAACAATGTCGTTTCATACAACTGACAAAACAATGTCGTTTTTTAAAAAAATAATATATATTTTTTAAAATTTTTTAAAGAGATGCTATATATACATCTCTTCTTTTTAACCCTAACCCTAAATCTTTTTTTTTTTTTTTTTGTTTTGGCCGCCTCTCTAACTCTCAATGCTCACCTGTGCTCTCTCACAGTCTCTCGGTCTTCAGTTCACCTTACGCCTCTTAGGCCCTTCTCTCGGTCTCATGTTGACGAGTCAAGCCTCACTCCTTCCCTCCCTCCCTATCTTCTTCTCATTTCTCACGCGCACACCGTTCATTTGGGTTAAGATTCATCAAAACAAATTGATTTTTTTTTTTTTTGGTATGGGTTTTTGACAAATTATTTGGTGGGTATTGTTTGAAACGTACATAGGTGTTATCACGGTAACCAATTTAACTGAATTGTTTTAACCAATTACCGATTTAACCGAAATTTTCAAAATAAAAGGTTATTGAAACAATATCAGTTAATAAACCAATTAACCGATAAATTCAGTTTGGTAATTGGAAATCGGAAAAACCAAACCGTTTAAATCGATAACCACCCCTACTCTAAAAGTGAGGGTTGGTAGCCCCTCACAAGATGAAGGTTGGCAGCCGCATCCCCTCTCATCAAGGCGAGGATTGGTAGCCCTCAAAACTCTTTAGGGTTATCCATGCTAGCCTATTCTATGGCGGAAAAGGAAATGCTACTTAATTAAATTTATTCAATTACCTTTCTTCAATGTTCTTCTCTGATATATATATAAAGTGAGGGTTGTTAGCCCCTCACATGGATGAGGGTTGGCAGCCGCATCCCCTCTCATCAAGGCGAGGATTGGTAGCCCTCAAAACTCTTTAGGGTTATCGATGCTAGCCTGCTCTACAGCTGAAAAGGAAATGCTATTTAATTAAAATTTATTCAATTTGCTTTCTTCAATGTACTTTGGATATATATATATATATATATGGGTATATGTATATACATATATATGCGGGTAAAGAAAGAATAAAAAATTTATTAAAAAAATATTTAAATAGAATAATAAAAATGTAAAGTCAGTTTTTTAAAAAGTTAATAACTAAAATAGAAGAATATATTTTTTTCACTAAAATAAAGAATAAATTTGATGAGTACGGCGTGAATACTTAACAACCAACACATCTTTAGTCTACCTACAAAAAATATATATATATAGAAATGAAAAATCTTTCGTCTTGGAAACAAAAACAAGCACACCTACATGAATTTGGTAATTATTATAGAACTACGTGGGAGTAGAAAGGCGGCTATTCACAAGTTTGAAGTACAAGCAAGATGACTTTCGAGAGTATGCACCATACAACTCTTTCATCTTCACCAAAAGCTGTCTCTCTGACATGATTATATGTACGTTTGTGTTGGACCATTAGCTGTGAATCCACCTAAAATTAATTGGTGTGAAGGAAAACAAACTCAAAGTGTTTTATGGACCTTAATATTGTGTCCCAATAGTTTGGTACGTATCCATTTGTTGCTGTCTTGGCACAACATTTGGCATTAGGTGTAAACCCAATAACATGAAGAAATAACAATGAAATAAAAGTAAAACAGAAATAAAATAAAATAGAGATAACTGATTTTTATGTGATTCGGTGATATGGTCGATAAAATCAAATCAGAATTGAGTGTATCTTGTTAAATGAATATTTAATTTAAATTGGGTGAATTGATGAAATCAAGGTTCGATCTCAAGACCTTTGACAACCATGTTAAATTACTAATTATTCCAAAAGTTTAAGCTAATAGGAAGATGTACATTTAATCACTTAATCATTAGCTTAACATATCTGATTTGATGTTATCAATTAAAATCAATGCTAATATACTTTCATAATTTCAAATCTCATACGTACAATATGTTCTAATGGGTTGAAGTGAACAACTGGACGAACTGTGAGTGGGTGAAGCATGCTCAAGGGCAGGCCTGGTCCAGATTGCATATCGACCTTGCCTCCAACTCCATCAACCTTCCAATCAAAGCATTGAACCAAAGATGCAACCGTAGCATTCATCAAGCTGAATGCCAGTCTTGTTCCTGGGCACCGTTTCCTCCCCGCCCCAAATGGAACATAATTGAACTTTTGTCCACTGTTCACTTCACCTTGATCCTCTAAGGAAACCAAGAACCTCTCTGGGAGGAACTTATTAGAATCATCCCATGAATCTTTATCCCTCATGATGGCATAAAGATTGATTGCCACCACAGTTTTTTCAAGTATATCAAACCCATTGATTTTGCAGTTTTAGCAGCATTCTCTCATTACCACATGGCCTGTTGGGTATAGTCTTAGGCCCCGTTTGGTTTGCAGATTAAACTCTTGGATTAGACTAATTAACACTAGGTATAGCTAGTCCTTTGTTTAGTAGCACTCTATTCCTGAGAATAGTCTATTCTCATGGGACTACTAATCCCATATACGAAGGGTTAACTAAGCCACTCATTTTAGTTAATTCTTTTCTGTGAGATTAAATTATCATGTAAATTTTTAGAAAAAAAACCCGCCCTTCTCACACCCATGACTGATGTACATTGGACTTATCATCAATCTGTCTATCTTATCTTTCGCTGCAGCCCACTAAATCGCGCAGCATCAATGATGCTTCTCTCAAATTGACTCTCTTAGTGCAAACTACAACGATCTCTCTTTTCTATGCAAGGTATTTCTCTCCCCCTCTCTTCTCTTCAATCTCTCTTCTCTGTTTCTTGGATTTTTTTTTTCTATACCATTTCTCAATTTTTTTTATTCTATTTTTTTTATTTATTTTGATTTTCTGTACCGTTTCTCTTTGATTCTGTTTTCTCTCTTTTTTTTCTTTTTAATTTTTGTATCGTTTATTTTGATTTTGTTTCTTCGTCTCCCTTTCTCTGTACCTTTTATTTATTATTGAGTTTGATTGAAATTAGAATTCAAGATTGAATTTCATTTTGTTTCTCTGTCTACCTTTCTCTATACTTTTTTTTTATTTTATTGAGTTTGATTTTGTTTTCTCCAACTATAATATAAATTGTATTTGTATTATAATAAAGGTATTTTAAGAAATTTGATTACAATACGATTCCATTTCACCAACATACTGCATTGTATACTATAAAAATTGCATTTTTTTCTAACCGGAGTTTTTTGACGTGTCACCTTGTCTGACATGTCAGAAAATTTTTTTGATGTGGGTCAAAGGTCAAAAATGTAGGAGTAAAAAAAAAAAAAAAATTTTGATGTGGCACAGTGCCACGTAAGAAATTTTCTGACGTGGCATTTTTTTTTTGATGTGCTGAAAATACCACATCAGAAAAGTTGGTTTTTTTTTTTTCCCACATCTATTTTTTTATTTTGTTTACGCCCTATACTCTCGATTTTCAATTTTGTTCTTTATTTTGAACAATTATAACTTTGAATTCATACCACTCCCAAACATTATTATTCAAACAAATGCATTTTGAAAGATTTCTTCAGTTTTAATCGGTCAAAGAAATGGAAATATTCTGAAAATTTCATGATTGCTTTGAAACAACAAGAAAGTGAAGCTATCCAGTTCTAATTTCCATATCTACAAAGCGCATGCTTTTCATTTAAGACCAAATCGAAGCGGCGTTATCATTGAGAAAATTAGAGATAGAAAAAGAAAGGCCAAATCCTTTAGTAAATCAAGCATATGTTTCATGTTTCATAAGAATGACTCACAATCCCACGTATTAAGTGATGGTAGTAGTCCAATTTGGGACCACGTCTTATGAAGTGGAAGTTACTAGTTCAATTCCATCTCCCTCTTGTATGAACATGTTTAAAAAAAAAAAAAATAGAAGAAGAAGAAGAAGAAGAAGTGATGGTAGCAATTAGGGTTGGGTATCGGTCATATCGGTCCGGTTAATAATATTACCGATTACTGACCGATAAGCTATTGGTTAATCGGTCATTTCGGTAATCAGTTAAACCGGTTTTGTTAACTTTTTATTGACCTTTTTACTGGTTGCTAATTGGGCCAAAAATTAGTTGTTTTGAGAGTACAAATACTTTTTATTGAGCTAAAGCCTAAAATAACTAATTAAAAATTAATTGTTTTGGCCCTTTTGGGGGCCTAAATATATATATGGCTAAAATAGCTTATTGAATCTTTTTTTATATTGATCCACTATATTTTTTTATATTATAAAATAAAAATCAAAAGAGTAAAAGTGTAAAATTATAAAAAAATTAAAAATATTTATCGGTCATATCGGTTAACCGATAATAAATTTTTAGACCGACCGATTACAGACTTATAAGCTTATCGGTACAAATTTTTTAACCGATTACCGATCGATAATTATCTGTTACGGTTATATCGGTTCGGTTAATATCGGTAATCGGTCGATTAATTGGTAACCGGTTAATTTGCCCACCCCTAGTAGTAATGAAAACGCTCACACCAACTGAACAACGAACCATTAGGCTATCTCACAAAGGCTTCTACCTCCTCCTATTCAAATTGTAAATCCATCCCTGAAATACAACGAATATATTACATTCTTTAGTTAAAAAAACTGCATACTTGCTCATGAAAATTATGGAATTCTAGCACTTATAAGAGAGGACAACTTTGAACATGTCAAATAAGGCAAGGAGAAAATTGTAACCACATAATCATTACCAATGTGAGTCCTTTTCTTTAAGTGAAATTCAGCAGCAGCCCTTCCCAAAGTCTCCAAAGGCGCTGCCAGCTGAAACAGAGATTGCTAAAATCAGCAGCTCAACTTAGCAAAGAGTTCCACTTACTTTACTTCAGGTCAGACAGTAGGATACAGTAAAACAATATAAAATGAAATTCAGTTGTATGGTCTTTCTCAATTCAGCGAAACCCAGAACAAACCATGATTTCATGATTTCAACCAAGTATTACATCAGTATAAAGATACCCAAGCGATTCTACATATCTGCGAGGAATTTCTCTTGCAGATAGCAGGTATTGCATATATAAGCCACTACTAATGAAACAAATGGTTGAAAAACCAAAAGGCATGAAAAGTTTCTGATTTGTTCTTCTCAACCACAACCAAAAAATTTTGAGAGCAACTGTAATGCCCCCAAAATTAGCTTAAACTAATCTTGTGGAGTCACTGGTAATTAACCCATTTAAGCCAACTTGTGACTAAACGAAAAATCACCTTTCTAAAATCATCAGAGTAAATGCATGGGAAGATGAATAAATATGAAACTAATAATCATCAAGTAAGAACATGAAACTGCTAAGCGTTAAAGACAAACATGCAATAGTAAGCAAGTCCTAAAACATACGGTAGTAGCAACCTTTGCCACTCCTAGAGCAATAAGTTAGATTATCTAGAGAATAATAACCATGTAAGTCTAATGACTTAGTAAGTAAACCTTACAACATAAGTATGACATGAGCTCAATTTATGAAAGTAAACATGCATTTTGAGTAATAATCAAAAGAGGGATATTACCTCCGTTAATACACCATTCAATAGGTTTTAGGGTTTTCAAAGCTTATGGTGTAGTACCGGGAATAATTACCTAACATTTTAATGCAGAAAAGGCTAATGCATTATAAATCATAACTCTCATATATGATCTAGCCGAGATATTTTTCCTTCTCAGCAAGGTTAGCACTGTCCCGAGGGACCTAAAATATAATGCTGGTGCCCCAGCCATTGCACAACATACCATACGTATCATTAGTGGCACAATTGAGTTCAACCTCGAGTAGCCCACACCGACTAATGACGTATGTCCTATAGTGACCGAACCATTGGGAATGGTTGCACCGTATTCACAAAACTAGTGGAACCAAAGCCCTCATATAACACATACATATTTAACCATAGTATGAAGCCTATATAGTAAGTCCATGGCCATTTATACCGCATATACCAGTATAACATGTCATACGATGCATCTAAACAATTAATTAATAGTACAATTACCATGTAGTTACAGAAAATAGACATGCTCATATCATATTCACGGTTAGTCAACTTACATATCCCACGTTTTTAGTAAAAATGATCGTAAGTATCTACTTACCTTGCACACTTGAGCGAATCCTCCGACAAAGTTAAGTCCTATCATAACGAATATAAGACACCGTATTCTAGGCCCTATTTATCCTAAAAATATTGCTAAGCTCAAGTGTACCCATGCGAAACTCAAAAACCGGTGCTCTGCCTACTGACTGTATGTTCGGCCACGATGGCGTACGTCCGCTTAGTGGGTTAAGCACACCCTTGGGTTTTCAGATAGCACTTGATTCCTACATTACTTCTAGACCTCTAAACCTCTTCTAAGCTAACAAATAAGTACATGCAACGTGAGAAATCAAAACACAATGAAACCTTTAAAGAATCTTTTGAAAACACCATCTTTAAAGAACGCTGAATAAACACTTGGAAAACCTTATCAAGGCAGAAATATAAGATAAAACAGTGTTAAACACAAAAAGAACATAGCTTACCCTGAAGCTAAGCATGGACATGGTCTCCCCTCCTTGGAAACTCCTCTTTGAAACTTACTCTCATCAATTTCTCACTCAAAACTCTAAGAAATGGTTATGGCAGCTTAGGGGCATGCCAAGGGATGGGAATAGGCATATGAAAAGAGAGGAGGGACGGGCTACTAACTCTCTGATAGAGCGGTGGACGTCTGACAACCCTAGCATACATCCGGTGGTTCTTACACAGTGGTCAAAAGGGTGTTTTGTACATTCAGGCATTACCCAAAGTGTATTCCAAAAAGTAGCGTACGTCTGGTAGTCCCGTCGACGCCCATCGATTTCAAAGCGACGTTTGGTGCCTCTCGCACGTCTGAAGACTACGTATAGCGTACGTCCGTCTCTCCTAGCGTACATCCAGCTCTAAAAGGTTAGTGTTTGACTCCTATTTTCTAAGGGATTAATGTGTGATTAGGTTAATGCTAAGGGTTTTGATCTTGTTAAAGCACCATTATTGAAAACCTTTATTGATTGCCCTTATGGAAAAGATTTTGTCTAATAAAAATGTTTCTTTTTATTGGGATATTATAGCAACAAGGCAGGAAAAAGACAATCTAGAGAGATTGATTTGCACAGATGCACTCACAATTCGAATGCTGCAAGCTCTTTGGCCAAACCCATATTCTTTTCTTGCAACCTCAAACATTCCAATGTTGATTTATCAAGCTCCTATGATAGAATTTACCAAAACTTTAATCCAAAACCTAATAAACCAATTGAACCCAAAAAAAAAAAAAAAAAAACTAATAGCAGATAAGTTCAATGCTAAAAAAATGGAAGCAGATAAGTTCAAGTTTGTTTCATTTCAAGTTTCTTGCCATTTTGTAGAGAACATTGAACCATTATAAGCAAAACCTCCTTAGTACTTTTAGTACCCTCGAGTCCCCTATTTGAACCCTAAAATTGTGCTTATAAAGATCTCCAAAAAACCTTAAGATTCTGTCCAAATCAGCATAAATTGTTGCTCCAAATCCAAAAATTCCAACAATCATATTGGGTATTACCTCTACAAGAAATTAAGAAAACCAATCTCCTAAAATCAGCTTACAACAACCTTTGAAATCTTCCTGTGAGCTCCTGTTTGGCTAGAAATCTGAAGCCTGAGAAGTGAAATAGGGAAACTTGTTTTATTAGAATCAAATGATCACCACATAGACAATAGTCCTATTCATGTATACAGAAAAAGAAGGAAACACACAAAAAAATGAAATAAGTTATGAATTATTCTAGTATTGTTATATAATATTACTCTCTTGCATTGTTTACTCAACTTAATATCCATGTCAAGAGAGGTTCACTAACTCAAAGTTGTTAAACAAAAAATTGGTTGAAGTTCTTATCATAAGAAGGTTCTAAAATCAGGATCTGAACCTTAATGAAATCATTTCGTAGGATTTGAAATCATGAAAGGCATATATCCAAAGGATCAATTCTTTTTGTTTGTTATCTTTCCCTTAAACAACATATCAATAGCCTAGAGAAGCATAAATACAAATCAAAGATGAACCTTAATGATCACTGGATGATTCATAAGAAGGTATTAGTCAAATGTTCTTGTTGCTCATGCGTTCTTGCAAACTAAAAGGGGAAAAAAAATTGTATTATGCTTTACTAGTATGGAATTTTGTTTCCTCAAACTAAGAATTAAACCTTTGTTTCTTTCCTTTCATCTGGAGGAAACATGAAGATGACACTGAGACTCACACACATAACATATTCACTAGCAATGATAAAAGTAAAATTAACACATTATAAAATCTGCAAAATGACAAGAAAGAAACACCCATAAAGAAATAGTAGTACAAATGTTATAAACGAATACATATACATAAATGTAAAACAAAAAAAAAAAAAAAATAGATAAAAACAAAAAAAGTCTGGTATCAAATCAACACAAAGTAAAAGAACCCTGTAACGACCTATTTTTGTAATTTTTAAACCGACCAAAAAGCACCCAATGGATGGATTGAAAAACAAAAAAAAAAAACAAAAAAACCATGTATTGGCATATAAATGCAAAGAAAGAATGCAATAAAGCAGTGAAATCAATATGGTAACCAGACAAATCCATCAGAATTGCATCTTTCTATGATATGCTATCATTTTGAACAAAATATAAACAAGGTTGTACTCATTTTTTTCCCTAAAGAATAAGATTTTAATTAATAACTAAAACAAAAACACCAAACAGCAGAAAACTGCTAGCCACCATGATACTGCAAGCAGCATCAAGAATCCAACAAACAATTATTCCAAAAGGAATCTCAAACTAAAAAACACGGCAACAAAGCTACAAACAAACAAACCTAGCTGAATATCAAACTACCCCACAACACAAGTTCAATTTTATTTTACCTCTGATTTGGCAGAGGAAGGAGCCCCATGAATAGCTTTTGTTATATGTCAGCCTACACAATCATAGAGAATATTTCAGCCTTCAAACGCAAGTAAACTAAACTGAAAGAGAGAGAGGAGCTAGAGACGAAGAGACAGCTTTGCCGGTGGCCAATCAAAGACCTCACCGGAGTGAGAGAGAGGGTGAGTGAGGGAGGGAGAGCAGCGAAAGAGATCAAGGGAGAGGGGGATGTTTTTGAGGGAGAGAGATTGAGAGTGATGAGAGAGACTGAGAGTGAGAGTGATGAGAAAGGTGAGTGAGAAGGGGTGATAGGGATTTTGGTGTTTTGAAGGTTTGGGGGAAAAAAGAAGTGGCATAAGAGCACTCACTACAAGCTCTTCAAACACATTTTTTTGTTAGTTTGAAGAGCCTATTTAACAAAAAGATCTAAAAACACCACTTTTCAGCCTCTTCATTTTAACAAAAAACTTAACAATGTGAATAGTATTTATTCAAACTTAAAATTTACTATTCACTCTCTAATCTTTAAACAATTATATTTTCTCTCTCTACCTTTTTCCTTTTTCTTTTTCTCTCTCCCTTTTTTTCTTTCTGCAACCCTCTATTTTTTTTCTTCTTGTCGCTCCTGGAGAAGCAATTTTTTGGAACACCTCGATAGAAGAATGCCCTCGATAGAAGAATGCCCGCTACTCCCAACCATCAAATTCGTCCTTTTATCATCTCTAGTGGCGCCACTGCCATTCAAGACACCACCCCGGCTATCGCGCCGCTTATCAACCTCCTAAGCAAAGGATTTGAGACCTTAATCTTCAACTGAAGACCACCATTCCTCTTCTTCTTCGTCACAACCCCCTCCTCCCCTTCCCGCACCCCAACTATTCGAAACCCCTCCAGGGACGATATGAACTTGGCGCACAAATCCGCATAGGGAACCTTCATGCCGCCATTGTCTCGGATCCGGAGGATTCGCGTCAAGGCACCCATTCTAACCTTACCAATGCTAGCGAATAAGCCTCCGGATTGAAAGGACCCATCTTGTAGGCTCCACTAAGAACCCAAATCACAAACAGAGAAAAACCCATCTCATTTATCATCAAACAGTTGGATGCCTCTCCTACCCATTGATCAGAATCTTGCAAATATGCTATCTTTCTAGGGGTTTCAGTGAACAGCCAAAGACACTGTTTGCATGGTTTCTAAAGAATTCAGAGTGTTTGGGAGAGAGAGATTCGGTTTTGGACAGATGGGGTATCCAAAATTCCTATCTTTTTCAGAGAAAATTGAGAAAAGGGTATGATTTGTAACCAATGGAAGCTGAGAATAAAATAAAGTTTGAAGAAATGGGAAAATGGAAATTCACGATCGCCGCCGAGAAGGAACAACAAGAGCAAGACGTCACCGTTTGAGGAGGAAAGTGAAAAATAATATTTTAATGAAATAGTGAAAGTAAATTGTTAAAATAGAGAGGCTGAAAAGTGTGTTCTAAAAGGTGAGTTGTTAAAATAACAAAATATGTACTTTTGTTATTTTGAAGAGAAAATTTAAAGAGGTGGATGCTCTAATAGAAATATTTTGGTTCGAAAATTTTAGAAACCGCCCCACTTGCCGAAAGGGGGAGGCGGATCATGACGTGCCAATTGTACGCGTCGAGAATTCTGACGTGCCACAATTGGCCGATCAGAAAAAATATAATATAATTTTTATGTTTAAAATTTAAAATATATATAATTAATAATTAAAAATCTAAATATATATTTAGATATTTAATTTTAAAATATATAAATTTGTTTCATAATTTTAAATTTGCAAAAGCTAAATAGATTGTTTGAAATTAATATCAATGTAATCAAAATATACAAATATATATATATATATATATATATATATATGTATACTTGCATGCTGAGAGGACCTTCAAAGCTCGTATGACCAGCTACTTGCAGAGGGAGAGGACTCGGAGATGGCAGAAAGGAAGCTCTTATGGCCAGCAGAGGAGAGGCTTATAATATATATGAAGCATGCATATGTGCTTAATAATATATGATAATGTCCTCAAGAGGTAGCTCAATCAGCTATGAACCACGCCTTGTAAAGCGAGGTCATAAGTTTGAATCCCATTCCCCTACTCTTGTGTGGACATGTAATAATAATAATAATAATATAATGATATATATATATATATATAAGCATATATACATACATCAACGTTAACCAGTCATGATGCTTATATATATTAAAACAAAATTAAACAACCTAGCTAATTAACTAACTAGCTAGTTTTTTTTTTTTTTTGACATGTCCACACAAGGGTAGGGGAAGGGGGAATTCGAACTTGTGACATCCACTTCATAAGGCGTGGTTTACAGCCGATTGAGCTATCTCTTGAGGACAACTAACTAGCTAGTTTGTACTCAATTTAACTTATTATTATTGTAAACTTGAGTTAAGTTTGCCTTATGCTAAGTAAACTCGAGCAATACTACAATGATGTATTTACGTGTGTGTAATCTACATCATATATATGCATGTCATTTTCTACGTGTTTATTATGGAAATAATACCTAGATATCATTCAACAACACTAGCAATTGATAAGGCTAATTATTATTATTATTATTCACAAATATAGTCTTCAAATTAACAAAGATCGGAACACCTATGAGAATTAATTTTATTGAAATCATTAAGAGAGCTTGAGACAACAACTAAACCAAATGTGGCACCCCAAGAAAGCTTTGTTTTATTAAATAAATATTTACATATATATTTTAAAGTCACCAATGCACAACCAAGGCCCAATGAAATCCTTTCCTGCATCCAAAAGAGAATCCCAAAAATAAGATTTTTATTTTTTATTTTATTTTATTTTATTTTTTTCGGGAGGACCATAAATACAAGTAACCAAGGATTATTAGGAGGTTCAAAGTAGCACTAAGTATTTATTGTATTAACAGTAATCGAAAAACATTCTAAATCCACACCGTGCCACCAAGCTAATTACAAAAGCCAACCTTTAGAACCAGTGGGATGAGCATATGACATTAAAAAGAAACCTAAGCTATTAAGAACTACAATAACATGAGGAGGTTGAGTTTTTGTTTCAGACAAAAAAATGATATTTAGAGAATGTTTTCAAATCTTACCCCTTAAAGCTAAGAATTGCAAATGCAGGATAACCTCTCGCAATTCTAAGCTAAACTTCATACATGGGAGGGGTCTCACGGCTCTCCTCCAAAATTTCCAAATTCGGCAATGTGGTAACAACACGGTCAATGGTGGATTGGTCTAGCCTACTTTCAATCACACCATCTGTTGATAGTTTGCGCCTGCCTCTGAGAGCTTTGAAAAACCGATGTGTAGTGGACACTTGGGGTACAGCCACAGAAGCTGTAGTGGGAATCGGTTGGGATGTAACCACAGAAGCTGTAATTGGCACCTGATACACATCCATAGGAGTTGGAGAAAACTAGTCTGAAACCTTGAGTATTGCAACAGAAGTCAGATTGGACTGTAGCATCACTTGGAACACTATTGGATCTTCATAGAGAGTAGGAGCAAACGGATACCCAGGCAGTGGCATCACTTCCAAATTCCGGCCAAGTGTCCCAAGAAGAGGACTAGTCAGAAATTTATAAGTAGGGCCTTTAATAGGAGAAGCATCCTGAAGCTCAGTGAGAGATAATGCTGCAGTCTCTAAGTCTGACAAGGAATTGACAAAAGCTTTCTGCTTACATCTTTATTTTTTCAGTTGAGCAAGAGGAATATCATCATCATCTAAAACCAATTTTGATTTTCCTTTTCCTCTAGATAAGATTTGGAATGGTATAGGGAGTGCCTGGTTTGAGGAGTTGGGTTAGTGGGAAAGGGAGTTGTGATGGGGAGTGGGGGGACGGGGACAGCAATGGAATGGTATTTGTGTTTGGGCTGGTTTGAGGATCTGGGTTAGTGGGGAAGGGAGTTGTGATGGGAAATGGGGGGAAGAGGACGGTCTCTTGTGTGTGGCCGTGTGAGTGCATAGGGCCTAAATCTGGAGTGAGTATGGGAGGTGATTTTACGGTTGGTTTTTGGGTAAGAAGGCTGGTTTAATTGGCAATATATGGGCTTATCGAGAAAAAGTGGATGGGCTTGACTAATAGAAGATGTTAAATGAAAAGGAGGAGGTGGTTTTTAAGGCTTGGATTGTCCAATTCTAGGCCGAGTGGAGAAAGTCGTTGAAGAGGTTAGGCCTTGATAGATGAGATATTGACGTTGGTGAGGGAGGATTCTTGAAGGGGTGCGAGATGAGCGCTCCAACTGTGAAGTAGAGGAAGTAACGGCCAGATTTGAAGTTGAGGGATTAGCGGCTAGATGTGAAGTAGATGGATTAAGGGTAAAAAGGGTAGGCGGCAAGTAGGATCATTAATATTAGGATAAGGACATGCAGATTTTGTGGATTGCAAAATAAGAGAGAGGTCCCTTTGTCGTGAGTTGGCATGGGAGTGTTGAAAATTTCCAATTTTGTAGCAACTGATTTGGTTGGGAATGAACTAAGGTGTTGGGCAGCTCCACGTGTTGCATGTTAAACAAGTTTGAAGAGGAGATGGACAAATCCGTCTAGGTCACTAGTGGAACTATCTGGCCGTGGTTGCTGCAATTAGAATCCAAAGTTGAGAAGGACCACACTACTTGGAGAATTTTCAACAGAGGCAGCTGAAGAGATTCCATAATCAAAGTCTTCGTGTTGCACCTTGGCAACCAACCTCGGACTCACAAAAGAAGTTCGTAGTGGCTTGTCATATTTTCCTGGAGGGATCAATTTTTGTGGCCAGTGTAGGATAAACTCCCTTCTTATGACCAATAAGACCACAAAGTGTACAATAATCATCCAAATGTTTATATTTGAAGGCGATCCAACGAGGTTCTGCCGCAACGCAAGGCATGTTTAATCCCAGAGCAAGAGGCAAAGAGGGGTTGATCTCAATTTTGAAACATATGAATTGGCGACAAATAAGCTTAAAAGAGTTGTTGTTGTCAAGTTTCAGAATTTTACCAATTCCTTTGCCTATTTTGATAGCATTTTGAGTGATCAAATACTGAAGTGGAAGATTATGCACTTGTATCCAGAAAGAACAAAGTTGCAATTTCACTTCATCGATGGCTAAATCGGGGGTTGGAGTAGCGAAAGAGAACCTCTAACATTCCAAGGAGTATTTTCATTGCTTTTAAATAAGAATGTATTTTCTATAAATCGGCTTTTAGTAGCGATTAGGTAAAGTTTTATTCGTTTTCTTAATTAGGTTTTGTTTTCATGAATTCTTAAAAATAACGGAATTAGTTTCCAGTTGGTCTTTTGTTTTCTTATGGTTCATTCATGGGAATAAACCATATATACATCAATCACGGAGAAGTTATCAAGCATAAAGAAGAATTATCACTGTGGTAGAGATAGCGAAGATGATTGTGATTGATAAAGCACTAGTACCAAAGATTAAAAAAAAAAAAAGAAGCTAGGGAATCAATGACCTAGCAATTGATAGAGATGTGATTTGTTGGAATTTTCTGTAAATTTATACTGATTGGGACGGTGACTTTTCTCTCTAGACTCAAAAACCTAGAGAAGAAGAAACTATATCCACGCTTTTTCAAAAAGTGGTGGAGATTGATTGATGCAGTGAAACCTGTAGCACGAAAATACTATCATGGCGGAGGATCTAGCAAAGTTGTGGGGAAAGCTATCTCTGGACGAGGGGGAAGTTACGGAAGTGGCGATTCAACCAAGATCGGTCGAAAGGATTGTGTCTGGGGGAAAATTCTGTGTGATTGGGAAACTATTGACAGAGCGGTTCGTGGGAAAAGATTCCATTAAAAGGACTCTGGTTCGTGATTGGCGTCCCCAGGGGACACTCTTGTTCAAAGTTGTGGGGGACAATGTTTTCATCGTGGAATTTGAAGATGAATGTGACAAGATAAGGGTCCTAGAAGGGAGGCCATGGATCTTCGATGGAAATCTGTTCTCTGTTGAAGAGTTCGATGGACGTTCGTCGCCTGCTGAGATTGTGTTTGAACAAGCTGATTTTTGGGTGAGGATGCTCAATCTTCCTTTGGCCTGTATGGGAAAAGAGGTGGGATATCAAATTGGGTCTACGATGGGTATGGTGGAGGACGTTGACACTGATGAAGAGGGTGTTGGCTGGGGAAAATCATTACGAGTGAGGGTAAAAATTGATCTCACTAAACCCCTTGCCAGGGGTCGTGTAATCAACCTCCTTGGAAAACAAACTTTGATAGCTTTCCAATATGAAAAGCTACTGAAGTTTTGTTTCGACTGTGGAAGGATATGGCATGGACGGTTGGCTTGTACTGTCAAAGGAGGAGCTCGGGTTCCGGAGTCGGAAAAACAATATGGTCCGTGGTTGAGGGTGCCTTCCCCAAGGCGATGGAGAGAAAATTACAGCTCCAACTCCTCCCAGTGGCAAGAGGACTTCGGGAGGAAAGAACGACTGCCACAGGCAGGGGAATATGGAAGGAGAACTAAAGGCAGTCGGGATTCAAGTGAAAGTGGCGGTGAATCTTTCTAGAGAACGAAAAATTCAGTCAAAACGTCAACGCCGGCAAGCAAAGAAACGGTGGCGATGAGCATGGATGCAATGCTGGCAAAAGGAGGAAGAACCGTTATGGAAGAAGGAATCAATTATGGCATAGACGCAGATATAGGTGAGATTCTAGGAGCGATTAATGAAGATTCGCACGTTAATGGGCAAGCTGTATCTTCTGCAGTTGTGGGAAATATTATGGATCCGAAACTGATGGAACAAATTGGGAAAAAAAAAGCTTAATGGCTGCTGTTAAGGAACTGAACCTAAAAGGAAAAGAAAAGGTAGTAAACGAGAATAATATGGTCCATGAAGACGTGGGACCGCAGGAGAAAAAAGGGAAAGAAAAGAAAGTGGGGCGTGGAGGTGTGACACGTGGAGAAAACAGGGATGAAAAAATAACAGCTGGTGAAGAGGACCAAGCTCACGTGGTGTTGAGGTAGAAACGCAGGGCAAAGGATGGGCAACAATGGCCATCTGCTGCCCAGCCCGAGAATCAAAATGGTAAAAGAAAAATGATGAATGGAGAAGGAAAAGAAAGAGAGGAAGGAAAACTGATACTAGAAAAACATCTGAAGTATAAGGGGGGTAAGGAAGCGTTGGTGCTGAGAGATGAAGATGGAGATGAAGATGAAATTGCGGACAATGGATCGGGAATGGTGGGGTCTGACTCTCAACCTCACCGACCGGTATGAAGATGTTATGTTGGAACTGTCAAGGGCTTGGGAACCCTGAGATAGTTCGCGAGCTTTGCCAAAAGGTAAAAGTTAAGTGTCCCGATTTGGTTTTCCTTATGGAAACCAAATTAAGGAGAAAAAAAATGAATGTGATCAAAATACGATTGGGCTTTGAAAATATGATAGCAGTGGACAGTGTCGGAAAAGAAGGAGGCTTGGCATTGCTATGGAAGGCGGGGTTTGGAATCGAAGTCCAAAATTATAGCAACAGGCATATAAACGTGGTGGTGACACCTATTAACTCTATCCCCTGGACTTTCACAGGCTTTTATGGACACCCCGAGGCGCACAAAAGAATGGAGGCATGGAGTTTATTGATACACCTAAAGTCATTGGCACCTGGCCCGTGGTTATGTGCCAGCGATTTTAATGAAATAATCGATCAGACGGAAAAAATTGGAGGAAGGTGGAGGCCAAATTATTTGATGGAAAATTTCAAATCCACTTTGGAGTTCTGTGGTCTTTATGAAGTCGCGTGTAAAGGCCCAAGATGTACATGGAATAATGGACGGGAGGGAGTTAATTTTTTAATGGAGAAGTTAGACAGAGTAGTGGCGAACCATGCATGGCACACTCGGTACCCTAACGTGGAAGCTTCTCTTGAGGCGGCGGTTTTCTCTGATCACCTTCCTATTTTTATTAATGTTGCAGGAAAAAAGATGACGCACAAGAAGGGGGGTGGCTTTAGATTTGAAGCTAGCTGGGGGGATAACCAGGCATGCAGAGATGTCATAAAAAAAATCTAGAGGGTCAAAAATAATGATCATGGGTCGTGGAGGTCGGTTAGAAATAAACTAGATGACAACAAAAGAAATCTCAAGGAGTGGCAGCAGGTTAATGGCAGAAGTATGGGGCAGAAAATTAATACATTGTTTGCACAACTAATGGAGGCGCAGGCTGGACAAGACGATGTGGATTCAGCCTTAATTCAGAAACTTCATGCATAATTAATTATCAAGCAAAAGGAAGAATACCTTTATTGGAGACAGCGGGCTAATGAGAATTGGATGAAAAGTGGGGACCAAAACTCACGTTTTTTCCATGCAAGCACCAACCAAAAGAAGAAGGCCAGTGCTATAACCGAAATAAGGGACGAACAAGGGAGGATTTGGGAGAATGAAGATCAAATTGGAGAGGCTTTTATTCAGTATTTCCAGAACCTATTCACCACAAGCGGGCCTAGACAGATGCAAATTGTATTGGCAGTAGTGGAGCAACGGGTGACTGAGTCCATGAATGAGGCTCTTTTAAAAGAATTTACAGTGGAAGAAGTGGGGGCAGCATTGCATCAAATGGCACCGCTTAAAGCACCGGGCCCGGATGGTTTTTCAGCATGTTTTTTTCAAAAAAATAGGGCTGCAATTGGTGAGGAGGTTAGCCGGTTTGTAATTCAAATATTGAATAATGGGAAAATGAATAAAGATTTAAATTTGACTTATATTGCATTGATTCCCAAAATTGCAAATCCCTCGTGTTACAGAATTCCGCCCGATAAGTCTATGTTGTAAGATATTCCATTTAAAGTGTGTCCCTTATGTCACATAATTATGATTACGGTGTTTAATGACTTATTCCAATTAAAGCGAAATCAAATATTCTGAATTAAATTATTGATTTAATTCTTGAGGAACAAGTAATTCTTGAGGAACAAGTAATTTGATTTCATGGAATCAAATATGCTGTATTGATTAATCATTTGGTTTTATTCCTTGATGGGAGGAATAATTAAAGTAACAGCTCTAATTGAGGGTCCTTGACCTACCTATAAATAAGACCTGTGTATTCCATCAAATGACACTCACTGGTAGGCATAGGTCAGAAGAACCTCTCAATATTTTACTATTTTGTTTTCTAAGTTTTGTAGATGTGAAGTCGTTCTTCAATCGCTTGAGCAAAGCATGGCTAGAGGTATTTATATAATTATTTATTCCGCTGCTAATTTTATTATTAATTAGCATTTAATTATATATAGAATTCTTACATGTGGTATCAGAGCCTCCTCTAGTACATATTTGTTCAGTTTTATTTGGCATATGCCTGCTATGACATTTATTTTTGTTTCAATAATTTTTATTTGTTTATTTGATTATTGAAACAAAATTATGGTGAAGATCACTATGTTGTTTATTATGTTTATTGTCAACATTGTTTAGTTTTATTTCTATTATGAATATGCATATAACTAAACATGTGTGTTTGACCATATTGCCCTTGTCCCCATGGAGAAACAACTGAAACTCACATAACCCAAAAAGTTGTGAACCCACTACCCAAGCACTGTCAGGACCATCGCCACCACCACCCATTGGCACCGAGCTCCATTCCATTACCCCTACAGTAGCTGGCGCTGTTGCATAAGGTGAACCCGGGACGCCGGGCGCTTAGCAAGGGCACTGTGACGGGTCAAGCTAGGGTAATGGAGCAAAGCTCTTGTCACAAACAGATGAGGAACGGAGGAATTAGAAGGGCGGCTGACTAGGG
Source organism: Carpinus viminea (assembly GCA_013348765.1). NCBI lineage: Eukaryota > Viridiplantae > Streptophyta > Magnoliopsida > Fagales > Betulaceae > Carpinus > Carpinus viminea. Next base: position 22,987,663 of record CP054668.1, read on the forward strand.
TTTTGGGTATTTTCGGGTTGGAGTGTTAAGGATCTGGTAGGGTTTTAACCCATAAAGAAACCAAGTTTGGAGTTTTGGGCCCTGGGTATGGGTTTATTTTTAACCCAAGCCCAATTCAATTTTAAAAATATATATTTGGGCCCATGTGCAATTTGAACTTGGGTTTTAAATATAAAAGAGGCCTAAGTTTCTCCCATTAAGCCATACATCTCTATATGCTCTTATGTTGCAATTTAATTATTTGAATTGTTTAGCATTAATGCATGGGCTTGAGATTAAATTATTCTTATTATTTGAATATAAATTGTCTGATGCTTGGACCTAAGAATAATTAATTAAACCATATATGTTGGTGAATGTTTATGGTACTATCAATGTTGCGAAAGGGTAACTACGGCAAGGGATTGGGATTTAAGTGTGCCATTATTGCGCCCCTCACGGCTGGGACATTACCCGATTGTACTTTGGAAAATACTATTTACTGATGTGTTGGTTTGTTAATTATTATTGGGAACTTTATTTGGCATCTATCTGATTATTTGATGTTAATGAAGTCATGGACTTCATAAAGAAAATTAACATCATATTGTAATTAATTCATAAATTTAATTACTAATCCCCACAGGACGTTTTTATTTTATGACTTAATTAGAATAAGATAATAAATTTGACATTGAAAAATAAAATTTCTCTTAGGCCCACAGTGCGGAGAATTTTATTTATTGATGCTAAATTTATTAGTCTTATTAATAAAGAGTAAATTTCATGCGTGATGCAACCTTTGCCCATAGGTAGGTTGAAATTTACTATTAAATTAACATTGGTTAATTTAAATTAATTAGATGTTAATGAAGTCGTAATTATCATAATAATTTTGGGAGAGCCACGACATCCCAATTTTGAATGATAATTGCATCAAGATTATATATATGAACTTCATATGGAAATTTAACATCGTGTTGTAATTAATTCATAAATTTAATTGCCAATCCCACAGGACGTTTTTATTTCTATGAGTTAATTAGAATAAGATAATAAATTTAACATTAAAATAAAATTTCTCTTAGGCCCACAGTGCGGAAAATTTTATTTATTAATGCTAAATTTATTAGTCTTATTAATAAAGAGTAAATTTCATCTTGTGATGCGACCTTTTGCCTGGTGTAGGTTGAAATTTCTTTATTAAAATTAACATTGGTTAATTTAACATCAAGTTATTTCATGGCATTCAAGTATATTATTTTTCTTGGTTATTGGATGTATTCTCTTGTTTTAATTATTAGTATTTTATGTTCCAAAATTCATAGTGGTAATTTTCTTATGAAAAGAAAATGTGCTTTTCACTTTGGGGTATTTGGAGACTAAGTTGGCGGTTTGTATGGATGAAATCAAATGCCACATGAGATTATTAAACATGAGCGATTGTAGTGATTTAATCACTTAAGTTTCAACGTTCATGAAATCTCATATTAAGGAAACATTAGGGTTTTATCCCTTAATGTTTTAGGGTCAAAGAAAAGTCATTGAGGAACATTTAGTGAGTTCCAATAAGGCTTTGGCCAACACCCTAATAGAAAAGCTTAAAGCAAAACCTTTTACAGTTTCAAATGTGCCTTAGCACATTATGGAAATGAAGGACATAATAGCTCATTATAAAGTCCCTAAAGGTTGAGGTTTTGAGTCATTTTGGTCTACTTTATTTTTGAAATTATCTCATCTAAATATGATATTTTTTTCAAATATCTTGTAGCACACATAAGGATAATTGATCAATAAAGAAACTTTTGATCATGTGTGTTCAAGAAGATGAGAGATTAAGACATGAGAATCAAAAGGTTACTCATGTTAAAGGGAAAGACCTTGATAGGCAATCATGCCCAATAGTTCATGTATGAGAACAAGGTGCCAGAAAGTGCTTTGGTAATTAAGATACTTGTTTCTCTTGCAATAAGGAAAATTATGGGCATATAAAGAATGATTGCATAAAGTATCATAAATGACTTGAAATAAAGGGTAATCTCATACATCTATTGTGTCATGAATCTCTTTTATTGACTCGTGTGGATTGAATTTGGTTTAGCAATCCATATTGTCAACATAATGCGGGTTTTCTAAATAATACTTGTTTACAATTGAAGGTTGTTGGGACCTATAGATTAATTTTAAAAATTCAGTTACATTATTAATAATGTTTTATATATTCCACAATTTTTAGAAATTTATTAAATCAAGTTCGAATATTATTTTTGGTGGAATATTAAATTTATAGTCTATTTAAAATTGATCTAGATCCCAATTTTGAAAAACTAATCCTTGCATATAAATGTTGACATAAAAGCGTCTTATAAATGAGAAAATCCTCTATGTTATGGCATTAGAGATTGAAATATATCTCTATAAAGAATAAAAGATCGATAAATGATAGAGTTTTACAACTCTTGAATTTTACTATCTTTAGTATTTATGGGGACTGCATTAAGGAAAAGCAGCCAACTATACCATAAGGTGCCAACAAAGGGTTTATGAGATTCTTGAGATCATGTACAAGTGTAGACCTTTTCCATACTTCTTGCCTAAATGGTTAGAGATATCTTATCTCTTTTGGTAATAACCATACAAGGGTTTTTGTATCTCTATAAGGTTGGAGCATTAAATGCTTTCAGACCTATAAGGAAGTAGAGAAACAAAAACAAAAGGGAAGTCAAGATCGTAAGATCTCGATAGAGGCGATAGTATTATGGTAGGTACATGAAAAGGGACATGAAAGGTAATACTAATATTCTATTCTCCTAATGGAATGAAGCCTTGAAAACCGCTGTGTATACATTTAACTGGGTTCCATTAGGGTTGTCCCAGACACCTAAATTAAGAATGAATGGAACCAAGTTCAAATTGTTTACACATATAAGGTTGTCCTGCCAATATAAGGATTTATATCCACACCTAAGGAAGTTATATTAAAGGACAACTAAGGAATTTTATAGGCTATACTGATAAGCTCCAAGGAGTTTAGTTTTCTTGTCCTTCATTTTGATCATAGAATTGTTGAGTCTAGAAATGCAAAATTTCTAGAGGATGTTGAACTTAGTGGGAGTGCTTATCCTCAAAGGATTGAATTAGAGGAAGCAGAGTTGGTAGCTCCTTCATATGAAGCTTGTTTGATTGTGTTTAAGGAAAATCAAATTGATTATCTTGAACTACAATCGCTTTCAGAATAGTCAACTCATAAGGAACAAGTTCATAATGAACCTACTCAAACTTTGCCAAATGTAAAGGGAGTAGGATTAAGAAGATCCTCTAGAATAAGGTGGCCAACAATTTCTAGTGATTATGTTGTATACTTTCAGAGTCTGATTTTATGTTCCTAAGGGCGATCCAAAATTGTTTTCACAAAGCCATGAGTGGAGATAACTCCACATTCGGTTCAATGCCATGAAGGAGGAGATAAAATCCTTGGCTAAAATTCAAGTCTACAATCTTGTTAACTTACCAAAGGAAGTTGTAGCCATAGGCTGCAAATGGGTTTACAAAACCTAAAGGGATTCTTCCGGGTAATGTTGAACAATATAAAGATAGACTTGAAGCCAATGATCTTACTCAAAAGAAAGGCATTGATTATCATGGTATGAGTGGCTCATTTTGATTGAGAGCTATATCAAAAGGATTGGAAAAACAATTTTCATAGGATCTTAAGGAGGAAGTGTACATAAGACAACTAAAGGTTTTATTGATAACTCGGAAGCTTGCAAATTAAGGATATCTATTAATGGGCTAAGATATTCTTCTCACTAGTGGTATATAATATTTTACAAGGTTATTACCTCACATGGTTTTATTGAGGACCTTGTTAATTAATGTATATACCTTAAGGTCGATGGGAGTAAAGTTACATTTCTTTTAGTCCTATATATAGATAATATTTTGCTTGCAAGCAGTAATTTAGGTTTGCTACATAAAGTTCCTCTCGACTTTGAAAATGAAGGATTTGGTTGAAACCTCTTATGTCATTGACATAGAGATTCATAGAGACAAATATTAAAAGTATTAAGATTGTCTTTGAAGGCCTACATTGAAAAGTTTTGAGAGATTCGAATGAAGAACTATGAATCTTGATAGCACCTATTATTAAAGGGACAAATTCAGTATAGATTGATGTCCCAAAATGTATTGGAACTAGAGCGGTTGAAATATATTCCATATATATGCATAGGTCTACATTAGACCTAACATTGAAATAGCAGTTGGACTATTGGGTCAATATAGTATTGTGGAATATACAAGGAACTAAGAACTAAAGATACACTTACCGTTGGGTAGTGTTTATTCAAGTTTGATTTTTGCTAAATGTGTAGATAGTAGAAAATCAACTTGTTAAAAGGCTATATCTTGAAGATGCAGTAAGCAAATTACCATCTACCATGAAAGCAAAAGTCATTATATGCTGTGAATTTGTTACACGGCATTATAGTTGAGACATTTGGTTAAGGTCTCAAGGTTGTCGATTTTATAGTTAGACCCATAAAGATCTTGAGTAGAAAGCAGTATGTATATCGACATAAAGTATCTCAAGAGAACATTAAGTGACTTGAAGTGTCTATTGAGCATATAAGTATTGAATTAATGATTGTGAATCTCATGACTAAAGGTATACCGATAAAGAAAGTATAGTCATGTGGAATATATGAGATTCATTAATTCATTTATGCTTAGTTTCTCTTTAATTGGTCTATAGACATAAAGTTAATGTTATAAATATTTTTGCACATATATTATGGTTATCCATGGGGATAAAACTAAAGTTGGACCGAATGACTTATAGGAAGTTCATTCATAAAGTTTGATTGCCCATATGGTACTCATTTAGAATATTATATATTGTGATGCATGGAAGGGACGACTTACTATATAAAGTTTTACCGCCATGATTCATATGTAGTATTCCTTGAATGAGTGGGTGGATTCCATGAATAGTTGGAATAAATAAAGTAATGGCCATATCGTATAATTGAACACTATAAGGAATTTATGTTCATAAGGGCCAAGTGGGAGAATGTAAGATATTCCATTTAAAGTGTGTCCCTTATGTCACATAATTGTGATTACAATAATGTTTAATGACTTATTCAATTAAAGCGAAATCAAATATTCTGAATTAAATTATTGATTTAATTCTTGAGGAACAAGTAATTCTTGAGGAACAAGTAATTTGATTTCATGGAATCAAATATGCTATTGATTAATCATTTGGTTTTATTCCTTGATGGGAGGAATAATTAAGGTAATCTAATTGAGGGTCCCCTGACCTACCTATAAATAAGGCGCCTGTATTCCATCAAATGGCACTCCTTTGGTAGGCATAGGTCAAGAACCTCTCAATATTTTACTATTTTGTTTTCTAAGTTTTGTAGATGTGAAGTCGTTCTTCAAAAGCATGGCTAGAGGTATTTATATAATTATTTATTCGCTGCTAATTTTATTATTAATTAGCATTTAATTATATATAGAATTCTTACATATGTAACATCCTTTATAAATTGATCTCCAAGACCCTTGCTAATAGATTGAAGTTGGTGTTAGATGAGATTATTTCCCCTAACCAAAGTGCATTTGTACCGGGGAGGCTTATATCGGATAACATTTTGGCGGCATACAAAACACTACATACGATGCAATCGAAAATGTGGGGGAAGGTGGGATATATGGCGGTGAAGCTCGACATGAGCAAGGCATATGATAGGGTGAATGGGATTTTTTGGAAGCAATCATGAGTCGTTTGGGATTTGCAGATAGGTGGATAAGGTTGATAATGGTGTGTGTTAAATCGACCACCTACGCAGTTTTGGTTAATGGAACCCCGACGGGTCGAATTTTCCCCACGAGAGGAATTTGACAAGGAGACCCAATTTTACCTTATTTGTTTCTTTTATGTGCATAGGCTCTTAGCTCATTGCTAACAAAAGCAGAGAGTACCAATGTGCTCCTCGGAGTTCCAACGTCGAAGAAGGGCCCAAGGCTAAGCCACCTTTTTTTTGCAGATGACAGCCTCTTGTTCTGCAAAGCATCTGCATTACATTAGAGCCGTTTGTCGGAGATTTTGTCGAATTATGAGAGTGCGTCGGGTTAGCGATTAAATCGGTAAAACATCCATTTTTTTCATCGTAATACTCGGAGACAACGAACAGAAATTTTACGGTTGCAGGATCCTTCTCAGAGAGATACGACAAGTATCTAGGTTTGCCACTATTGTTGGGAGGAGCAGGGCATTTAAAAGTATTAAAGACAGTATGGAGGCGTGAATGATTGGAAGCTAAAACTTCTATGACAAGCAGGGAAGGAAGTACTTTTGAAGGCAGTTATACAAGCTATCCCGACATATAGTATGAGCATCTTCCTCCTTCCTAAAGGATTATGTTCAGAAATAAATTCAATGATGCAGAAGTTTTGGTGGCGAAACCAAGAGAATGGATCTCATATACATTGGATGAAATGGAGTCGTATGGGCCTTTCAAAAAATCAAGGCAGAATGGGGTTCCGTGATTTGGTGTGTTTTAACAAATCCTTACTAGCAAAACAAGGATGGCGGTTGATTACATCCCCAGAAAGTCTAGCCGGAAAAATTATAAGGGCCAAGCATTATCCTAATTCTTCTTTTTTGGAGGCGAGTTTGGGGTCAAAGCCGTCTTTCGCATGGAGAAGTATACATGGAGCTCGGGAATTATTGATTGAAGGTCTCATGTGGAGGGTTGGGAATGGTCGTAGAATAAATATATAGGGTGACAACTGGGTGCCAATTCCGTCAACCTACAGGATCCATTCCCCTCCCAAATCATTAACCATGGAAAGTAAGGTGAGGGAGCTATTTGATAATGAGAAAACCGGATGGGATCGGGATATGCTGGTACATAATTTTTCTGCTGAGGAGATAGCGGCAATATTGTCTATACCTATCAGCCAAACCGACCAGCTGGATGTACAAATATGGCGTTGTACCAATATAGGAATTTTTTCCGTGAAAAGCGCCTATCACCTAGCAAAGGAGATGGAAACAAGAGATACACCGGAAGGTTCATGTGGAAAAAAAGATTCGAATCTATGGAAGACTCTCTGGAAATTGCCCATCCCTAATGCAGCAAAAAATTTCTTTTGGAGGGCTTGCCAAAACATTTTGCCAACCAAAGATAATCTATTGAGGAAGAAAGTGGTGAAGGAGCCATATTGCTCGATCTGTGAAAAGGAGCCAGAAACAATTCTCCATGCGTTGTGGGGTTGTCCTGCAGCAGCTGATATATGGGGGAATTGTAAGAGGATATTTAAAAAATGCCATATAGAGGGTGAGAGTTTTATGAAGATAGCAAAGGAAATTCTACATAAGGGAGGGCTAGATGATTTTGCCTTCTTCGTGCAACTGGCACGTCAGGTATGGCACAGACGAAATACATGGGTGCATGAAGGAGTGTTTGTTAATCCTAACGTGATTATACGGAGAACGATGGAGCAAACTGAGGCGTATAATAGGGCCCATGAGCGGATTTTGGGGGAAAATGAGATCATACCTGAATGTGAAATTAAATGGATGGTCCTACTCAAGGATGGCATAAGGCAAATTGGGATGTGGCAATTGATAAATCCCAAGGAAGAGTGGGAATAGGAGTCATTATCAGGGATGAAAAGGGGCAAACCATCGCAGCTATGAGTAAGACCAGGCTGGAAAATCTTGAACCAACTACGGGAGAAGCCTTTGCAGCCTTTAATGCTGCATGTTTGTGTAGAGACCTTAAGTTGCAGCATATCATGATGGAGGGAGATGCAAAATTGATTGTGGATGCTGCAAATTCCAATTCGAGTACTTGGATTCGCTTCGGGCATATTATCGATGATACACGACGGATCCTTGATGATTTTATTCGGTGGAAATGCAATCATGTGCATCGTGAAGCAAATGGCTAGCAAAGCAGCCATAACGAATGTCGATGATAGAATATGGAGGATACTACTCCTAATTGTATTAGTGATATCGTTTGATGGAGCTTTAGCTCTATCTTGTAGTTGTTGAGGAGTTTTTGCTCCTCTTCTTATTAATTCAATGATATTTCTCGGTTTAAAAAAAAAAAAATGATTTGGGACGGTGACTTTTCATAGATATTGTCTTATAATAGCCGAAGGCTATTGTGTATGTCATTGATAATGTTTGAGTTGTAAAGATTCTAAATTGTATATTTGGCATTATATAGAGTATTTTGCCCCATTTGATTGTTATATCAATGAAGAGATAATTTGTTAAAAAAAATATATCATAATTAAAAAGAAAGAAAAAAGGAAAATGACTTGTACAACTAATTTTTGGGTAATTAGGAATTAATGATTCCTTCTGTAAAGATAAAAATGGTAACAACTTCCTTATTTTTCTGGTGATGGTTGGTAATTATTAGGAATGAAATTTCCTCCAAACTGGTTTGGATGAAATTTCATCCAACATAAAATGGTGCCAAGTGTCTAAACATTTAATATGCACATTAAATATTAAAGGCTATTTAAAGTTTTTCAATGGCTTATTATTTAAAAAGGTTAATCTTAATTAGTAAACTGCTATGAATAACCTTTAATATTTAATGTGCATATTAAATACTTAGACACTTGGCACCATTTATAGGGTTGAACAAAATTTCATCCAAACCGGTTTAGAGGAAATTTATGTCCTAATTGGTATAGAAGTATGGCAAAAAATCTTGGCAATCTGTCAAATGGCTTGTACAGTATTTAAAGCACATAATCCAACATGGTCTTATGTTTCAAAAATCTTCCACATCTAGCATCCAAGCATTCACGAATGCTGATTGGGTCGACAATAGAGACGACTGACGATCCACAAGTGGTTATTGCATTTTCATTGGTAACAATTTAATTTCTTAGAGTTGTTCCAAACAAAACACGGTTGCTAGATCAAGCACCAAAGCTGAGTATAAGGTGTTAGCAAACACTACTGTAGAAATTTCATGGTTAATGTCTTTGTGCTATGAAATTGGCTTAAAGTTTTCTCAATCTCCAACTTTATGGTGTGACAACATTGGGGCTACATATCTTTCTGCAAATCCTACGTTTCATACAAGGACAAAACATGTGGAAATTGATTTCCATTTTGCACGTGACTTGGTTGACAAGAATCGACCCTCCATCAGATTCTTCTCCAGCAAAGATCAACTTGTAGATATTTTCACTAAGCCTCTCTCAGCCTCTCGGTTTGCCTTTCTCCGTTTCAAGCTTAATGTTTTTTCTATACCACTAAGCTTAAGGGGGCGTGTTAGAGACCTATTCAAACCCACTCATATATCACATGAAGATGAACAATCTGATAAGGATAGATAGTTATCTTGTATTTGAACTCTCATGTATAGATAAGATAGTCATCTTATAATCTTGTATTTGAACTCTCATGTATAGATAAGACATAATCATCTTGCCACGATTTGCCCAATAACAAGTGCACATAGTCATGTCGACCACATCACATCACACACGATCCACATATTTACCTCCAATAGAAAAAGGCACTTGGCAATATTTAGATACCCTTACCTCGTTTCCTTTTGTGAGCCACTCCAATTGATAGGGAGTAGGATGTCTCTTGGTTTCGAGCCCTAGCTTCCTTACCGCTTCCTCCAAGACGCATATTCATATCACTCCTTGGATCGATGATAAGCTTGGTGACCTTGCCTCCCAAGATGCATGTCGCTGAAATTGTTGGCACGCATTACCTCCAATGTATCGAGACACCCGATTGATGCTTTATCTTCGCTCCTCCTTAGGCACCATCTTGCCATCTTCCTTGGTACTTCTTTTTGTGAAATGTTTATTTTTTCTGCCATCATGAACTCTTTGGTTTGCACGCAACTTTGGAATTCTGGTGTATCAAGTTTGAAACCGGATTCCTACCGATTGGCCGAGCTTGTACAAGGGGTTGATGCCTGTGCACTCCGCACTCCACAAAAGGGTCTCCATCTTCATCCTCCACAATTGTGTCATCCTCTTCCGATTAAATGCGGTGAGGGTATATGTCAATGTCTATCTCGACCACTCCCGATGGACAATAGTTTTGTGAGGGCTGCAATTTGTTCCTCAAGCTCGCAAATTGTGCCTTGAGTGTGCTTGATAGGCTGCCAATGATTCTTCTCTAACTGGTTCTTCGATCATTCATGTCCTCCAGCGTGTACAGCGGTTACCCTTCCCTTGTGGTGGCGCCATAGAAAGAGAGTCTCGATACCAACTAATGCAGGAAAGATCATGTATAATCAAGAAAATAGCAAGTAGAAGGATAAATATTCTAATGATTGTGAAGACTATCACAAGAGCAAAGAAATCTTCTCTAAACAATAGATATTATCTAAAGCTTGAAGGAAAATAACCAAGAAACTCAACTCTGAGTATTCTTATTAAACAAACTCAATAATAATAATCAACTGCATTCTCAGGGCTCTAAGCATTTATTTATAGCCCTGAGACTCCTAGTCCTAAGATAACAATGAAATAAAGTCAATTTAGAAGTCTACGAAAGAAAACTAAACCAATTAAAACACTAACAAAGAAACCTAATTTAAATAAAAGACTGAAAGATAAGATAAGATAAAATACTAACAAATAAACCTAATTTAAATAAAAGACTAATAGATAAGATAGGTCATCCTAATCTACATCACTTATGTAGTTGAGTTTCTATTAAACTCAAACTCTTGTAATCATCTCTTTTATAAATATAACACCTTAACATGTATTATGGTAAGGTAGGAAAGATAATTACATTATATAAATATATATATATGGTGCGACGTCATGGGAGAGAGAGAGGTTGCGTGGCAGGGTGAGGGAGAGAGGCATGGGGTGCATTGGGGTGGGGAAAGAATTAAATGAGGTAGCAGTAGGGTATTTGGTGGAAAAAATTTGCAGCATTGTGTAGTGGAAACGCCACAATATATATATATATATTTTATGAGTAATTGTACTTTAAATTTTTGAATTATTAAGTGGTTTAATATGCTTTCTCTAAATTTTAAATTTCTAAATTTGAACTCTTAATTTTTAATTGTAGTTAATTTGAACTCTTCCGATTTAACGTTGACTTCTAACACCTATAATTGTGTTTAATTTAAATTACAATAAATATAAGTGACATATGAAAAATTTCTTACAACACCAACACAATTGTTAAAGAAAAAGTAAGATAATTAATTAACATCATCCTTTTATACCTATATATAGTATTACTCTTTTATGTATAGTGGCTGAAATATATACATAGAGCTCAACGCTTTGATTTAAATTTTTTTATGGCAATGAGACACGCGATATTCGCAAGAGCCCACAATGGAAAAATATTTGTGTGCTGCATAATGTAACATACAATTTCTCATGAAGACTCCCGAGATCTCCTATATAAAAGAGTGGTGAATGATTAGAAAGCTTTGGAGGTAAATTTCAAGCATTATATGTTACAAGTTATGTTAATTTTTTTCCTTCTCAAAATTTGAAGCTTGGTTAAAGAAAGGTACCGTTGAGGAAAATTGTCATCTTCTAGTTGAGAATTAATTAAGAGTTTTGCTGAATGGTGAAGAGGTGTGAGTCTCTTTCAGCCTATTACAAATACAATTTTAACATCATAATATGTAAGAAAAGCATATGATAGCATGATATAGATTTTAAATCATGAACTACTCACCTATCCACATGAATGAGACCCATCATTGCCCATGCAGTATGTACCAAATTTGATTGGTTTCCATCTAGAGGTACATATTCCTATTATATAATCAAGCACAAAGAATTTGTAATTTTATTATCTACCATCTGAAAAATCTTAAAAAGACAACAAGAAATACTTTTCTTTGACAAATTGATCGAAAAACTTCATTCATTGAAATTCTTCCTATAATAACAATTAAGATAATGAGAGGTTCATGCTATTAAAAGTTCTTATATTGTTATCAACGATGTTGAGAGTATAAGATAATAATAAAAGAAATTAATGATGTTTGGAAATAAAGATGAAAAAAAAAAAAAGAAGAAGAAGAATTAAGAGGCATGCATGTTAAAACTAAAGGGCAAAATTCACTTTACCCCCCTGATGTTTCAGGGGATTTTCAATTTGAACCCCAAAGTTTTAAAATTAACAGTTTATCCCCCTGAAATTTCAAAAACTTGCAATTTAAACCTCCAATTAAGTTTTTCCGGCAAATTGGATGGAACCCACACACGTGCGTCTCATGTGACTTATTAATGATTTACCTTCCAATTTTACCCTCCTTTCAGTTGAGAGCTGCTACACTTTACGTACAAGAACACTTGAAACTCCCAAGAAGGTTTTCGCATATTTGAGTTTCATTATCGCAACTCTCTGAATTTTTTATGCACTCATCAATATCTGAAACACAGTACTGCCGACCGTCAAAAGGTAGCGATGCAACCTTAATTTATATATGCTCATTTACCAACAACTACGAACGTGTAATAAATATATGCAAATATTACAATCCAACATATACAAGAAAAGATGCTTAGTAATCTTGTTAGAAGTGTAATATGTAACTTGACAACTATCAGAGAGATACGGGTTTCCCTCATAACCGGCTTAGCATATGCAACGGTAGATAGACCCGTTGGTGAGTTCATAACATTCTTTTTTTTTAGATGAATTACTTCATTAACAAAACAACCAAGTGCAAACCACTTACAAGCCTATTAAACAGGCCAGAAGACAAAGCCTCATAGAGGCCAAAACCACATAGCTAACAAAACTGTACAAACTAGCACAGCAAACCTAACCACCACAAAAACCTTACAAAGAACTTACAAACCTCAAAACAGAACCAGAAAAACATACAACCAAAAAAAATTGCAACATACTAAGCAACAAGCAAATCTGTAGGCAGATTCCAATGAAAACAAAACATAAGGTTCACCCTAGTTTTTGAGAAAATTCCTTTCCCAACTATTCTGGTTCGAACTTCCCACATAATCTTCTTCAAAATCTGTTCCTCAGTGAAAGGATGACTTGCATGCTTAAGTTCATTTCAAGTACTCCAAATGTTATAAACAGTAGACCCCAAAGCTAGTCTACAAAGAATAGCCTTTAAAGATTTAGAACTCCAATTGCTACACCCCAATTGAAGAATATCTTCCCATACAATAGGAGGATTGGCCACTCTACATCTTGCCATACAGAAATTCCAGATTCTATAACTGAAACTGCATTCAAAAAATAAGTGAGCACCACTTTCCAACTGATTTTTGCTGAACAAACAATTGACATCCCCTTTATAACCCCATCTCAGCAACCTATCCCCTGTAACTAGCCTTTCTTTCATGACAAGCCACAATATAAAAGCTTGCTTAGGAATGGCCATAGGAAACCAAACTAACTTCCACCACTCAACCTGCTCCTTTTTATCTCTTAAAACCTCCCATGTATCAGAGCTAACATAGTAACCCTTTTTTGAGGCAATCCAGATAGGATTATCCATAGAACCCAAACTTATTTCAGAAAGTCTAGCTTGAATTTCCACCAAAGCTTCAGATCTGGTAGGCCTCCACAACCAGTCCCCATTACGAATCACAGAAGCCAGCTTTGCTTCCACACTGCTCTGGGCATCATAAACAGCCCTATAACTATAAATATCAAGTAAGATGCCAGCAGGATGCCAACAATCCATCCAAAGGTGAATAGTTTTCCCATCCCCAACCTCAAATCTCAAAAAAAATTTTGCTATATCCCTTAATTTGAGAATCTTTCTCCAGCACCAAGAGCAATTCTGTGTAATACCAACACTCCAAAAACTCTTTTGTTTCAAAAAGTTTTCTTTAATCCAAGCCACCCAAAGAGAACCAGACCTAGCAAAAATACTCCAAATGTGTCTAAGCATAGAAGTTTGATTCCAATCTACCATTCAACCCCAAACCACCTTCCTTCTTAGGAAAACAAACATCATTCAATGCCACTTTTGCCTTAGCAGCCTTAACATCCTTCCCATTCCACAAAACCTATTAAATTAGTTCATAACATTTGATGTTGCTACATACATATTCCGATCTGTCACATGTTTGATTACCGATCGCCCAATCAAGAACCATGGGAAGTGTTTTATCATCCTGTAGAGTGTACAGATGATGGGAGGAGAAATTGAAGTGGCCTTTTTTAACAACAAAAGCATGGCTGCATGGATTGAAGCTCCATATGTCTGAGTGATTACCAAAGCTTTATGCTTGCCAGTTAATATTTTTTAGTCTTGGTGGAATCTCTACCTGGCAACACCCGATTCTAGAGCAAGACCCATTAACCACATTGCTAATGTTTCCACATGTGGACAAGCAGCCCATGGAGAAGGAGTCACTGTTCTGGAAAACTCTATGGTATGCATAAGTGTCACAGCCAATGGCCATGAACATGTTTTGGGTTTTAGAAATTGTGAAAGAATCGGTGACACGCAGACGAGAAAGGTCGTTACTATACTGACGATTACCCGACTCATTGAAACACTGATGGGCTACATACATATATATATTGTGAATTTCATAGGAATGGATGACAACTGGCAAATCCTTTATATACTTTGTTACACTCTGTTTTAGTTCCCATAAACAGAGTATAAGTGAGCACCGAACAATTCATGAGTATACTATACCCTACTGATCTGTTTGGTTGTTTGGTTACTAAGAAATTGTAGGAAATAGACCGGATAACCAAAAAAAAAAATCATCAAGACAATCATTTGGTTTAGTTTAGGCAAAATCTTCATTTTGGGACATTGGTTTGTTTTATTCTTCCTGTTTAAACTTTTCGCCAATTAAATAGGTTATTACAGCTACAATTGTACTCTGTGTTTGACGCAGGTCATTGACATTTTGAATCCTAGGAGGCCCAATGTGTCTAAGGTATGAGTTTTTGTTTTATGTTCCCATTTATTCTTCTCCACGTCTGGAAGCAGCTTATGCTCACCTTCACATTTTCAGTTTTTGGATTTCCAGGATCTTCTTCAGCTCATCAATGAACAAACCAGCCTTCGAATCCATCTCCTCACCATCCTCTCTCTCAACCGACAGCGGCGTCCACGGAGACCCTCCTTTCTCTGCCGGCGCCTTGACGTCAAGACAATTATTGGCCCTCAGATCATCAACGTCATTGCAGTTTTGGCATCATGGCTGCTCCTCCGACACCGATGCCGAAGTCACCCCCGCGTAGAGCCGCTTCACGATCCCATCCCTTTGGCTCTTCAGCTTGGCGTCGTAGTCCGCAGCCACCACCAATATCGTCGTCTCTATAAACTTCCACACGTCCACACTGCAGCTCTTGATCACAGCTCAAAAATCGTCCACATCCATTGTTGTCGTAAAAAACAAAACTCCCAAACTTAAAAAATGCGTTCGTCTTCACCGCTATCGGTTAAGAGAGAGGACGGCAAGGAGATGGATCCGAAGAAGATCCATCTAAGAGCACCTTCGTGGTTATCCCAAAAAAAAAAAGCCTTGGTTGCTTCTCTTCAAACGACGACGTGTGGTTGAGGTTGAGGGCAAAACTGGAAAAAAGAACCGTAATAGGTCACATGCGACACACGTGGGTAGGATTCCGTCCAATTTGCCAGAAAAACTTAACTGAAGGTTTAAATTGCCAGTTTTTGAAACTTCAAAGGGGTAAACTGTCAATTTTGAAACTTTGGAGTTCAAATTGAAAATCCCCTGAAACATCATGGGGGTAAAGTGAATTTTGCCCAAAACAAAAAGTTAATAATTTTTGACAAGAACCACAAACTCGACACGAACTTAACACAAAATTTAGAGGTTAGGATTGGAGGGTCTAACGTTTTAATTAAATAGGTCAGGTCAGACTTGACATATACATGTTTCAACATGACCATAACCCAACACGCAACATTTAAGGCCAACAATTTTTGACACAACCTACACACCTAACACAAATTCAATATGAAATTAGTGGGTTAAGATTGAGGGGTTAATATTGAACTATATAACCTTATATTCATATCTCGACAGAACCTGAACCTAGCATACAAATACGAATTGTCACCCTTAGTAAAAACATTACCTTGTTTGGGCATGAAACATATCTCTCTCCCCAACCACCATTATCTCTTTGTGCTTTAAGTGGAAAATTAGTAGCTCTGCGCATAGCTGGACAATTATTGTAAGTCTTGCCAACTGCAGCCAATCCTCTAAAGGCAAACCATGTACCATATGTGAAGCAAACTCCTCAATTTCCATACCTATGTAAATGCTTCATCATGTAAAAGATTTTTTGGGAAATCTATATAAAAATAGACGAATGTCAAAAAATTATCTAATATACTAGTGGAGGAACATACCATCATTACAAAAAAACTGGTCATTAGCAACCAAGCTGAATATAGCGACCCAAAAGTCATCGCTAATAGTGGACGCTAAATACCAAAAACATTAGTATTTAGCAGCAACTACAATAGCGGCAACACTAAAGTCGCCGTTATTGACCACTCATCAACGGCAACATACATAAGTCGCCGCTGATGAGGGGTCAATAAGCGACATTATACTAATGAGAAAGAAAAAATTAAAAGTCATTAGCTGCAACAATAAAGTTACCACTAATGAGGGTCATCGTAGTGTCGCCGCTGATGAGGGGTCATTAGCAATGACTTTAGTGTCATCGCTAACGAGAAGAGAAAAAGTTAAAATAAAAAATTAGCGACAACCGTAATGTTGCCGCTAATGAGGAATCAACGGCGACTTTATGGAGTCACCATCGATGAAGGGTCATTAGCGGTGGCGTTAGTGTCGCCGCTAATGAGAAGAGAAAAAATTAAAATAAAAAATAAAAAGGTCATTAGTGGCAACAATAGGGTTGCCGCTATTAACCTCATCGTGGCGACTACGAGAGTCGTCGATGAGGTCATTAGCGACATTACGTGGCTGCTAATGAGAAGAGAAAATTAAAATTAAAATAAAAATAAAAAGGTCATTAGCGGCAACAATAATGTTGCAGCTAATGAGGGTCAACAACAGGACTTTATGTAGTCGCTTTGATGAGGGCTCATTAGCGGCGACTTTAGTGTAAATCGCTAATAAGAAGAGAAAAAATTCAAATAAAAAATAAAAAGGTCATTAGCGGCGACCTTAATGTTGCCGCTAATGAGGGTCAATAGCGGCAACTTTATGGAGTCGTCGCTAATGACCTCTCATTAGCGGCGACTTTCGTGTCACCGCTATTGACCACTGAATAAAAAAAACAATAATTAAATAAATAAATAAATTTTGGGGTGATGCTATTGACCTTACATATTTGATAGAAAAAAAATTCCCAAAAATTGACATCCGATAATATGTCATTATTTTTTTTATATTAATTATTGGTAATTTTTTTTTATAGTTTTTCTATTCTTATTTTATATGAAAAAATATATTTTTTTAATTTCTTTTAAATAAAACAAATTTTCCTATTCAATTAAAACGCTTAGAATTTTTTTTTTTTTATATTATTATTGAAGTTTTCTATTTCTTATTCTTATTTAAATGTTTGATTGATCGTGATAGGATCAAATGTTCCATTGAACATCCGATCGATCCTAATAAATTAGTTCCATTGATCGTGATTGGATCAAATGTTCGATCAAACACCCGATCGATCTTAATAAATTAGTTCGATTGATCGTGATAGGATCAATTGTTCTATCAAACATTTGATCAATCCTAATAAATTAGTTTGATTGATCATGATAGGATCAAATGTTCAATCAAACATCCAATCAATGCTTGTGAACTAATTCGATTGATCGCGATATGATCAAATGTTCGATCAAATATTTATCGATCATGGTGAATTAGTTTGATTGATCGTGATATAAACAAATTATCGATCAAATGTTCAATCAAAATCCGATTGATTCTAGTGAATTAGTTCGATTGATCATGATATGATAAAATGTTCGATTAAATATTTGATTGATCCTAATGAATTAGTTTGATTGATCTTGATATGATCAAATGCAATCAAATGTTCGATCGAGCATCCAATCAATCCTAGTGAATTAGTTCGATTGATCGTGATAGGATAAATGTTCGATCAAATACCTGATCGATCCTAGTGAATTAGTTCAATTGATTGTGATAGGATCAAATGTTCGATCGAACATCCAATCGATCCTAGTGAATTAGTTCGATTGATCGTGATAAGATCAAATGATCGTTCAAATGTTCAATTGAACATCCAATCGATCCTATTGAATTAGTTCGATTGATTGATTGATAGATTAAATGATCGATCAAATGTTCGATTGAACATCCGATAGATCATAGTGAATTAGTTCAATTGATCATAGTGAATTAGTTCGATTGATCGTGATATGATCTAATAATTGATCAAATGTTCGATCGAACATCCAATCGATCATAGTGAATTAGTTTGATTGACCATGATAGGATCAAATGTTGATCAAACATCGATCGATCCTTGTGAACTAGTTCGATTGATCGTGATCTGAATGTTCGATCAAATATTTATCAATCTGGTGAATTAGTTCGATTTAGGATCAAATGATCAATCAAACGTTCGATCGAAATTCGATTGATTCTAGTGAATTAGTTCAATTGATCGTGATTGGATAAAATGTTCGATTAAATATTTGATTGATCCTAGTGAATTAGTTTGATTGATCGTGATATGATCAAATGCAATCAAATGTTCGATTGAACAACCGATCAATCCTAGTGAATTAGTTTGATTGATCGTAATAGGATCAAATGTTCGATCAAACACCCGATCGATCTTAGTGAATTAGTTCGATTGATTGTCATAGGATTAAATGATCAATCAAATGTTCAATCGAACATCCGATTGATCCTAATGAATTAGTTCGATTGATCGTGATAGGATCAAATGATCGACCAAATATTTGATCGATCATAGTGAATTAGTTCGATTGATCGTGATAGGATCAAATGTTCGATCGAACATCTGATAGATCCTAGTGAATTAATTCGATTGATCGTGATAAGATCAAATGTTCGATCAAACATCCAATCGATCCTAGTGAATTAGTTCGATTAATCGTTATTTTAATTTTAATTATTGGTGAATTTTTTATTTATATTTTAAAAATTTAAGCTAGTAGTAAATTATATAAAAATAAAAAAGGTTGTTAGTGGCGACAATAAAGTTACCGCTAATGAGGGTCGAGTTGCCGTTGATGAGGGGTCAGAGTCGTTACTAATGAGAGGAGAAAAAATTAAAATAAATAATAAAAAGGTTATTAGCGGCGACCATAAAGTTGCCACTATTGACCCCTCATCAGCGGTGACATCAGAAAGTCGCCTAATGACCCTCATTAGTAACAACTTTATTGTCGCCGCTAATGAACTTTTTTATAGAGTTGCCGTTAATGACCCCTCATCAGTAGCAACTTTATTGTCGTCGCTAATAACTTTTTTATTTTTTATTTTAATCTTTTCTCTTCTCATTAGCGGCGACTTTAATGACTCCTCATCAGCGACGACTCCATAAATGACCCTCATTAGTAGCAATTTTACTGTCGCCGCTAATGAGTTTTTCATTTTTTCTTTTTTCATTAGCGGTGACTTCAGAGTCGCCGCTATTGAGCGCGAAAAATAAAGCGCCATTCATTGGTGTAGTTTCTGACATTCTCATACGAAAAATTCCATAAACCGCTTCTTTTTTCCCCCCAAACGCTTAAAACACCAAAATCCATAACACCCCCTTTCACTCACCTCCCTCATCACTCTCACAGTCTCACTCTTGATCTCTCTCTCATCACTCTAACTCTCAATCTCACTCTCACTCTTGATCTCTCTACCTCAAAAACACTCCCCTCTCACTCAATCTCTCTCTCACTCTCTCTCTCCCTTGCTCACCCTCTCTCTCACTCCGGCGCGTCTCGGCCACGGCAAGCTCTCCTCCTCCTCCCTATCTCTCACTCGGCGCACAAAACCTCCGGCCATGCGAGGTGGAAATCATTGGGTTTTGGTCATATCTCTTCCTCTCAGATCCGGAAAGGCTGATAATGTTGTTTTAAGTTGATGGGTATTTGAGGTTCCTTGTGGACAGCGAATTGGTTTTCGAGAATGTCTAGGAGGCTGCTTTTATCCTGTGAGTCAGTTTTAGTTATTTCTGTTGATTTTGGATGATATATTGAATGCCCTTTGGGAATTTTTGGTGTTTGAATGGGTTTTGCCGTTTTGGATGTGGGATTGATTGCTTTGGGTGTGTCATTGTAAGATTTTGTAAGATTTTTTTTTGTACTTTTATTGAGTGTTGTGGAAGTGGGGAAATTTTTCTTTGGTTTAGATGTTATTTAGCATTCAGCTTTAGTTGATTTGATGTTTTGGATATGTATGTCCTCGTATCTTGTTGGAAATGATACTCAAGAGTGTGTCTGCGTATTGAGTTTGAGTTCAATATCTTTTTATATTTGTCGTGGTTGATTAATTTATCTCCTTTTCTTTTGGCTTCATATTCTGGCTTGATGCGAGCCTAGCCTAACTTAAAACGATGCTTAAAAGGTTGAGGCACGAGGATGTTACTCCACCGGTGAAGCTGTCTCTCTCTCTCTCTCTCTCTCTCTCTCTCTCTCTCTCTCTCTCTCTCTCTCTCTCTCTCTCTCTCTCTCTCTCTCTCTCTCTCTCTCTCTCTCTCTCTCTCTCTCTCTCTCTCTCTCTCTCTCTCTCTCTCTCTCTCTCTCTCTCTCTCTCTCTCTCTCTCTCTCTCTCTCTCTCTCTCTCTCTCTCTCTCTCTCTCTCTCTCTCTCTCTCTCTCTCTCTCTCTCAGTTTAGTTTATTTCTGTTTGAAGGTTGACACATATTCTCTGTGATTGTGTAGGCTGACATTAATCTATTATGGGTTTCATGTTGGTGTTTTGCAGCTTAGCCTGCTCGACAAACCAATGTTACTCCCATGCAATCACATTTTCTACAAGTTTGTTTCCACTGCATCTTGATCGTGATCTTAGTCTTTGTTCTTTTTTCTTCTTTTTTTTTTTCTCTCTCTCTCAAATTATTCTTGATTTAATTTGTATTCTGGGTTTGAGTTTTTGAATTCGTTTCAGTTCCTTCATACCCATTTCAACGTACAACAAATCAGAGTGTCCCGTCTGTAAAGCGCATTATTTCAACCAAGGTATGTTTGGTTCCTCTGATTTTTTATTATTTTCTTCAAATTAAAGTTGCTTGCTTTATTTTGAGTATTCATTGTCTGATTTTATTTTCCCCAAGCTCCATTAATGGCTCTAATCAATTTGGGGCTTTTTCATATATAATAAAAGCTTCCTTTTTAAAAATTATCATATCATTAGCGGTGACCCAATTGTTTATTATTATTTTTTAAAATTTTTCTCATCATTAGCGATTATACCAATAACGACCATTGGGTTATTTGAATATTTTTGCGACAAAAATGAGGATCATTAGCGTCCAACTACTAATGGTAACCTCATTAATTTTGGGTCATTAGCGGTGACTTTAAGTTGCTAGTGCATGAACCATCAGCCAGAACAACATTTTCTATGAAATATTGATCTCTTTCTTTATAACTTAAACAAAACTAAAGCTTCAACTACTAATTTGGTGCACTCAATGTACTCATGCTCAACGATAACATCCGAGACAAAATCTATGGGATAAGTAGCGATGAAAAACAAAAAGTGATTTTATAAACTTTAAATAATTATGAAGTATTCCCATAGTTAAGCATATTTCAAGGCTACTTCAATATGCTAAGTACTTACTTCCAACCATTTTGGGCTCTAGCTGGTTCCTAGATAGATATACCACCATTTCACTCTACATTAGACCATACAATAGAGCTTATCGATATGAAGCATGAAATAGTACTTAAGAAATAAACACTCACTAGATAAATGAAACTTCAAGAAAGTTTCCAAATGCAGCCTAGGTTTCCTATTCATGATAGTTTCCAAATATTTGTACTTAAAATACAATGCTAATTGTTAGAATATTGAATAAATTATTAAAATCAATCATTTCCTATTAATTTAAACTTTTGGGACAACTAGGGATTTAAAGTGGTATCATGGCTCAAAGTTTGAACCATGTCTCATTCATCTTCCATTTCAATTAAATATTTTATATGTTGAGTCTTATTCACTTATTATGAGAAAGTTTGAACCTACATGTGAGGAATGATATTAGAATATTAAGTAAATAATAGTCTATGTACTGAGCCTAGCTTACTTATTAAGGCGTACTAGCTAGTTTGAATTCGTATGTGTTATCAACCATTTTTTATTAGCTTAAGCTTTTTAGATGACTGATAATTTAACAAAAGTGAAAGTTAATCATCACTTGTAAAGAAAGTATGCATTTACAAAATCATAAAATCGCCAGATCCATTTTCTCACAAATATTTTGGTGGCTTCATGGAGAAAAGCATGCAACACTAAAATAAAAGCGAATTTGATGAGTAACATATTAACCATTGAGAAGGTGCAAAATTTTACCCCATTGATGCATTTCAAAAAAGTTAATTACCATCAAACCTTTTGTAGTGCAATCAAACACTTGCCATCCATGATCTTGATCAAAGACAGCCCATGATCCTTTAGAAATGTGACGATACATGCTTTTAAAATCTCTAAGGTTGTCCTTGAACTATACAATTTATAAGGGAAAAATGGAATACCTAGTCCGAATGAATATTAAATCATTTTTATTTTTTAAGCAAAAAGGTAGATTTGATAATTATGGTGAAGAGATGCTTTTAGAATTGAAAATCAAACCTGAGATTTCTTGATGAAGTCATGCCCTCTCGCAAGTGTAGGTTCAATTTCATCAATGAGATTACTAGCAAGTAAAGCTTGAATAGCAAAACCGGTATCCACACTTGACCAAAAGTCTGCATATAAATGGCACATATCAAAGTCAAGGATCACTTCTTTTTTCTTGCAAAGACTCCGGACTAGACTTGAAGCTAGAAAACTAGAGCTTGGGGTTTATATATCCTCGAGTTTGAATGTTATATTTACAAACCAACCATAGAAAGAAATTTAGTTTATGGAATCTCTCGTCATTCATAGTTCAATATGAAGTGTAATTCAAATGTTCAACAAACAACCAAAAGATGTGCAATTATTTTTGCAAAATATGTGCACTAATTAATGACTGCACTTGATTCCATCTTCAGTGACCCATATGTAATCTGGGATCCTAGCAATATGCTTCTTGAAATAATCCCCATTTGGATCTTCAACCCAACATGCAAGCATACATAGGATCTATTCAATGCAAATAGCTTTAGGGTATTATATAGCCCAAATAGGTGTTCTCCATTGCTTTCCTTGATTGTTTGATAAGATTACCTTTTCCACGCATCCAATGGTGATGTATTGACTATTCTCATCTTCATAATGAATGTGCTTCATTGTTACTTGAAGAGCCTTCTCTCTTACCAACTTGTTAAAGGGCCAATGAGTGAGAAGAGGCTCAGTGAATATGTATAGACTATCCCCAGGTAAATCTTGTATCAAAGGATGGGGATAGTAGAGATCCTCCTATAACAATAGTTTTCACAATCAATGCATTGGAAGAATATTGAAAAGCATATGTAGTAATGAGCAATTATCAACAATGCATAGAAGATTAAGGTAAACTCACCTTTGCACATAGATGACATACTTTTTCCTCATTGTAAGGTTGAGTGTAGAGTTCCTCCTCAATTGAAGAATGAGAGGTGTGATTGGGCCTACAAACCTTTTCCCATACAAGTATGACATGGGCATGTACACCATGCGCAAAGCACCACATTTAGCTGCATTTTGGGGAATATGCAATTGATAAGCATGTGTAGGAAATTTAATTATCAATGAGAAGAAAGCTAACCATTTTACTGCTCTAGTTTTCAACATTAAACTAAATAATTTCAAAACATTCCATTATGCAATATTAAGGATCTAAAGTACATTGACATTTTAGGAAATACAATGAAGTAGTAAGCAAATATGAACAAACTTGGATGAATGGGAAGAAATGAAGGAAGGATTCAAAATTCGAAGGCATTCGGTTGGTTCCAATCCACTCGAATGCACCAAGTATCTTGATCATTATCAAAATAATACTCGCAAGTGTACGAATGCGTATTGCAATAAAGTCGCGTGAAAATGCGAGTCGAACCACGAGAACGGCGTTTTGTAAATAAAAACTAATACAACTCCTAAATTAAGCGTATCTTAACCTAGTCCCAAGAGAATTGATTTGAACAATAAAAAATGCAGAAATAAAATTAAAGCTGAAATTGCGGGGATAAAAATAACTAAGGTTAAAGATGAACCTCACCCAATAAGAATAAATAAATACATTAAACACTCATTTTCGGTTTTTAAACATTAAACCCTTCAACACACTCTATTGTGGTAATTGACACAAGTCAAACCGAATAATGTGTTTACCGTTAAGGAGCTACAACGAGTGTTGATTATGGATAAAATCATCCACTTTGTATCCTTGGATCACGGTGGATATTGAATCACAACCAAACACGTGTTGTGCACCCGACTTGGAACACATCACCGGACAACTATCAATGCATCAACACACACAACCATTCAATTATTTGTCACGAAATTAAATGGCGAATGCGGAATTGAATAACGGAAAATAAGCATAAAATGTAAAAGCAGAAATTTAAACTAAGGGTGAGGCTTCATCTTCAACCTAAGTTGAAGATTTTAGCCACCATTGAACAACAAAACATAAATGAATTGAAATAATGCATTAAAATTAAATTAAAAGAAAAGTTTACAACTAAAAAGGCGGACAAGCCAAGCGAAGCAAAATGCTCTCCAAAAGCGCCCCAAAAATTGTGTTTTTAGGCCAAAAGCCATGGGTCCTATTTATTTATAGGCAAAATTTCCCTCTGAGTGCGTTCGAGCGCAGGAGGTGCGTTGAACGATACTCGAGTTGTGCGTTCGATCGCAATGTACGTTCGACCGCATAGAACCGTATGAGCGCGCTTTGAGCGATGGACTCTAGGGCATCCAGCGCGCGATCACGCTGAACGTGGACTCGACCGTGTCTTTGCGTTCAACCGCAAGTGCGTTGAACGCACCAAGTCTTGATCGAGCGCACTTAGCGAGGTCCAATTCTTCACTTAGTGTCTTTTTGCTCTCTTGTGGCCAACTTTTGTTGTAAAGACCTGCACAACTCAAAACACTCAAAACACCAAAAAATATTAGAAATTAACAAGGCTAAAGGCCTAACAAATATAAGTTAAAGGGGTCAAATATACACAATTTGACACTGATCATCTACAACAAAGGGAAATTGCATACTAGAGTTAATTATCAACAAACAATCATCATTCATGTATAGTGAATTTTTGAACATATATATTTGTTGTTACCGTGCACAATAATGATGAACAATATATATAATCAAAAATAGAGAGAGTCGAGACACAGATTTAACGTGGTTCGGTAATTTGCCTACGTCCACAGAGAGACGACTATATTTTTCAGTTACTTCAGGGTTATATCATAACATATATATAGGAAAAACCCTAAACCCTACTTGTACGAACATATTAAGGAAATCCTTAAAATGCTCCTGCTCCATGAACGTTGCTATCGTGACATTCACTTCGCTCCCATCTATGTAGCCTTTCACTGGTGTTAATATAAGCCAATAACTCCAACAATATTATCTTTACGAAACATAGTCATAAGTACCGAAAGCCAGGTCTTTCCCCAAGAAGGTATATGTGTTACACCACCACGATCAAGGATCAACTTTCACGCTCTTGCACAAGCATTGTTTTGACCACTATCGGTGTTCCACACAGTATCGCATACAAATGTAGTTGAGAGTTGTGCAAAACATGATGTTGTTGCCTCTATGTGTAATCCCCACCCACCATCTTCATTCTACAATATGCAGAACTTCTGATACTTCTTATACATGACATTTTTTTTTTGAAAAAAAATGAAGAAAAAAACAAGCAACAATTAGAAAAAATAAAATATAAAATAATAATCTAATCCTTTTGGCATGTAATTTGCATGTAATGTTTCAAAGAATATTCACGTGATGATGATAGTACATGTATCGGAGGATTTCCTTTTCATACCCAAAGAACACATTATTAAGATGTTTTGTAATGTACAAACATATTACGCATTTTTTTCGGTCAAAATTAAAGAATACAATTAGTAGTTGCATTAAGATGAAAACCAAAACAAGTCAAAGGTAGGTAGGTTGTCTTTGATCCAATGGTCTGCTCATAGCATGATCAATCTAAGATTTTACGATGCTAAATATCATCGAAAAAGTTTGTTATGTTGTTCGATGATTTCTCTGGTATCACAAAAAGTTCACGATGTATACTTTTACGTGAATAACCCAAAAAAATATATGTTTGATTATGTGATGATCACAATATTGATGATACTTTTAAAGAAAAAATGATAATAATTATGAGTCAACTATTGCCTTTTCATTTGTGATTTCCTCTCATCCTTGACCTTTACTAGGGAATTGTTTGTTTGAAGTTTTGCAATCATTTTGACAAATAAATGATATTTATCAAATTACTAACTAGGCATAAGTGGCTTAGAATTAATTTGGGGCTTTTCACTAAGAGAAGGTGATTTGGACTTTGGGCAAGCGTCGCTAGGTTAGGTGGACGTCTGTTTATAGAATAAAATGACTGTGAGGACCACCAACGATTATCTGCAAAATCTTATGACGTCTGGACCTCCACGGACATTTTTTGAGTACCTGGATAATAATGACGCAGACAGCCTTTTGAACCAGGTAAGAATGACGTCGTTGGCGACATATGCTTTAGGGCCTATAGAGCCCTACCCCTCGTATTTTCATAAGTTTGAAACCCCAGGCTGCCATTTGTTTCAAAGTGTTTTCCAAGCTTATGTGTGTGTAAAAAAAAAGTTTGCAGTTAGGACGTTTGTGAGCGGAACTCTATGATTGTTTCAAGGAGGTAACATTTGATCCATAAACTTTTGTTTACGTTGTTATGCTACTTGGTTATTGTTTAGATATAATAGTTAGCCTAGTTGCATCTTAAAACCCGTTTGGGTTAACGTTTGAATTTAGTTTTGGCGTTATTCGTTGCATGAAGGTTTTAAACTAGACTAAAGGGCCTTAAGAAATACCTCTAGTCTTAGGAGTCGGAGGATAGGCGGACAATGGAGAGAAAATTAGGTTCTCCCCGAGAACCCATATAATGACGACGTGTCGAGACCGGACGACGCTCCCGAGCGACGACGTCACCGTGTGTGCGTGGAAGCCCTATTTTGCCAAAAGTCCGATAGCTTATGTTTTTCCTTGATTTAGGGTTGTTATAGTGAATTAGGACTAATAGAAGGTTTTCATGATTTGGAGAACTCCGGACCTTTGGAGTTTTCGAGACACGACGACCTGTGTGAGTTTTAACTCACATAATGCGCATTGTTATTTTCCATGCACTGCATGTTTATTTTGTGTACCAAGAAAACATGCATATTTTACAACTCTCACCGTTTGTACTTATTGCACATGAACTCTGTCATCTTGGGAAAAATGTTGTGCTAAATCAGTTAACCAAGTGAGACGTGTAAAAAGACATGCATGTAAAATACAAACAAGATAATTTGCATTGTATGACATGGTACGCATGTAGTAATGGCCATGGGTTTACTATACATGTTAGCTTTATGGTTAAATGTGTGCGTTATGTGAGGGCTGTGGATCCATTGGTTTCGTGACCTTGATGCAACCATTCCCAATGGTTCGGTCACTGTGACGACGTCACTAATTGGTGTGGGCCACTGGGGTCGGACCCGATCATGCCACTAGTGCTACGTGATATGTTGTGTAAATGGTAATCGCATTGTATTATAGGTCCCTGACAGATCAACCGAGAAGGGTAACATCTCGGGTAGACCATATTGTTGAACTATGATAAATGTTGACACCATATGCATGTATCATTCTTATACATATATCACATAAATAATTTGTCATCATGGAGGAACTGTTTTGTTCAATAAATACCGAGTTCATTTCCAAAGCGGCATGGCATTATCTCGCATTAAGAATCACTAAGTCTTAGACTTACCCTTTTTTATATTTTTTCCCATCATTACGAAGATGTCGCGAAGGTTTGTGGGTGATTGCTCGGGACTGACTGTAATTTTCGAGGATATGGACCTGGATTGGCTTAGGACGATGTGGGAAGACGGAGGATCTGCCCGTGCAAATATGATCGAGATTCTGATCTCGTTAGCTTTGTTGAAACTTAAGTCTAAGTTTTGATTTGTTGATCTTTTGAGAACTATGCTGATGTAACATATTTTGGGATGTATCTATTTTCCTTGTTGACGGTCTGATGACCGGTATATTAATGACTACTTGCTATGTTATGGATGTCTCTGGTATTG
Organism: Carpinus viminea; assembly: GCA_013348765.1. Lineage (NCBI taxonomy): Eukaryota > Viridiplantae > Streptophyta > Magnoliopsida > Fagales > Betulaceae > Carpinus > Carpinus viminea. The sequence goes on from CP054668.1 coordinate 23,016,093, forward strand.
TTGTGTTATGTTTTATTTATTATTTCTTAAATCCCATAATCTTGGTAAAGTCTTCCGCTGCAGTTTTCTCGTTACGACAAGAAAAGTGTTTTCCCGGAGGTCGTGTCTCTGAGGGACATGGCTGGGATGGCGCGCCGTGGGGTCAATTACTGGTTAATTGATATTCCCATTGGGCAGGGCGTCACAATTAGATTAATTAATTTATGAATTATTAGATATATCATGATATTATGAATTTTAAAGCTACTAGATTACTCTATATTTAGAAGTGGGAGAGCAATGTCATCACCTACTAATACCAAATAATTTCATTTCCTCAATCAACATGGTTAGAGGCAGAGAAATACATTCCCTTAAGGTCATTTGTGCCCTCTCTCCCCTCAGCTCCGCAGGTGACTATATTTGTAGGCAAAATCCCCTTTGCTAATATATACAAAATTCCTTTGAACTTTCACGTGTTTTGAAATTATTTCTTCAAAGTTTAAAAACTCTCAATTTAAGATATCGAACTTTCAATTTTTTACAATGTACTCTATGTTATGATTTTTTTATTAAATCTTGTTAAAATTTTTAAAACATCTATGTTGTTTATTATAAAAAATAATTAAAAAAATTGCAAAGATTCAAGTATTGGTTATAAGGATTTAATGGAATTTAGAAAAAATATCTATGCAAAAATACCTACGCCTCAAATATACATGAAGCGCTTTCAATTGATCTCCATATTACAATGCGGATGTGAATATGGATATTTAAAAGGAATATTTGCATTTTACGGATACTGTTGCAGATGTTACAAATAACCGCATTCGCATGTACACTCCTAGTTGACATGACTTGAATCGACACTATATATATTGCTAATATTAATTATTGACGACCCATAAACCTACAAGAACCCAACACAAAATTAATAGATTAAGTTTGAGAAATTTAACTAATTTAATTAAATTGATCCAGTTAGAATAAACATATATAGTTTTATATTCATCAACACAACTCAAACTTTATATTCAAACATCGTGACTGGCTTGCCATATCCGACCACTCATTCTTTGTTCAACATGACATGAATCGTTATTCAATTTTATGGATAGTATTGGATACTGTTAGAGAATAGTAATGTGAGCTTGTCCCACATTGCTTAGTGTTGAGAAATCCCTTGTCACATGCTCACATAAATAAGCTTCACCTAAGGCTTGCCCCACATTGAAAAAGCATGAAGTATTTCTCTCCTTTGGCTCCTATATAAGGAGGCCTCTTATGTACAATATATTAATTCAATAAAACAAGATATAGCCTATGGGGCTTTAGTGTGTGGATGTAAGTCTTAAACCGAACCACCTTAAATCTTGTGTCTCTTATTTATTTCTCTCTTCGCATTATGTTTTCTAATATGGTATCAAAGCTAATAGGCTAACGCCAATTGTTAGATTCTGGTTTAGTTCTTTTGTTTTTTATTTGTTGTAATTTCTCTAGTCTTTTGTTTTTATTTCCCTGTTTATTGATCTGTAATTTATTTTTGTGTTGGATTGTTCTTACAATCACAACTTTTATTTTGCAAGTTTATTTCTTATTTCATTTCCCTGTAATATGTCTTGCACAGAAGTTCCATTTTCATATTAATTTCCTAGTTTTGTTTTTCATTTCCCTGTAATTATATTCCTCTGTTTTAGATTGTTTTTACAATCACAAAACTTTTTCTCTTCCTCCTGTTAGATCTAATATGATCTATCCTTCATTGCAGCACATCTGGAAGCCAATCCCAGAATGATGCTTGTAAGGTCCCGATCTACCATTATGCGGTAGATCCATCACCAACTCCTTTTTCACAAACACCATCCTTAATACATCTTATTCCCAGCAAAACACCCTCTCCTTTTTCGTTCCACAACTTCTCTGTGTCATTTTGTCAGAGACCTTCACCTCTGTTTCTCCACCTAGACGAATCTTGCAACACTTTCTCTAACCACTCTTTTACACCCAACGCCCTTCAGTCAAGTTTCTTTCTTCTTCAACCAAAGAGGTTGCCATAATCGTCTTTTGAAAAAAAAAAAAAAAAAAAATCTCGGTGTACTCTCTCTCTGCCGCCATGTTTTGCAGAGAAACCTTGAGTTTCACTTACCACAGAACCGGATCCTATCCGGTAACTTCCTTTCAGATTTTGCCTCCAACGGCACCATTCAGCCAACGACCATAAAGCTACCACGCCGTACCTGCTAAACGCCGCATCTCACCAGCCATCATGGCCCCATCCGACCAGATCTGCAAATAGTGCCTTGATGAAGCACGCCCAACGCCGACCGGAGAAGAGAAGTGACTAGATCCACCTGCACCTTTCCCAGTCTGATATGCACCAATCAGCTGCCGTCCTTACCTCTAGCCAAATCTGGCCCATCACAAACAGTGTGCAGTGTAATTTGTTCTTGAGAGAAAGTGAGCAGTGATTTTTGTTAGTCCGAGAGAGAAAAGAAAAGAGAATGAATGAAGGAATGACACAGTAGCAAAAAAAAAAAAAAATTGTGGGAATTTTGTTCCTTCCTTGTCAACACCTGCTAGGGAGACATTGGGTCACTCTCCTCTCCTGTTGCAAGTGCGAAGGTGTATTTGTTAAAAAAAAAAAAAAAGAGGTCAATAAGGTCAATAAGGCTTGTATCTAGGCCCACATTGGGTGTCCAAGTTTCTTCAGCCCATTAAGCTCAATTCAATTGGGCTTCAACCTGATTCATGGCTCAAATTCAGCCTCTAAGTTGCAAGGATTGGCCACTACCATTGGCCGCCATTCTGCTGAGTTTCCAGTCACTTTTCAAAAAATTAAAAAATAAATTAAAAGAAGCCAAAGTTGCCCACCAAAAGAGGCCCAAGTTGCCCATTTTATTTTTCTTGGCCTTTTGTTGGCACATTATTTGTATTTGACATTTGTGGTATTGTTTCAAACTCATGCCCATTTTAGCCCATAGTTGGCTTGTTGGTCCATAGTTGGCCCCATATAATTTAGCTTTTGTGGTATTGTTTCAAACCCAGGCTCATTTTAGCCCATTGTTGTCTTTCATATTTGGCCATTGGCCAATTATTTGTAATTTGACATTTGTAGTATTGCCCATGCCTATTTTAGCCCATAGTTGGCTTTCATGTAAGGCCCATAGTTGTTTCATTCGCCAAAAGTTGCCGATATTCAAGAGATGCCAACGCTTTCCAATTCGCGCCATCATCAATCACCTCATTCAATGCTAAGATCAAGAAGCAAACTCAACCTTTCATAAGTTTCCACCTTGAGTTTGAGGGGGAATGTTAGAGAATAGTAATGTGGGCTTGTCCCACATTGCTTAGTGTTGAGAAATCTCTTGTCACATGCTCACATAAATAAGCCTCACCTAAGGCTTGTCTCACATTGGAAAAGCATGAAGTATTTCTCTTTGGCTCCTATATAAGGAGGCCTCTTATGTACAATATATTAACTCAATAAAACAAGATGTAACCTATAGGGCTTTAGTGTGTGGATGTAGGTCTTAAACCGAACCATCTTAAATCTTGTCTCTTATTTATTTTTCTCTTGCTCTTTTATATTTTCGCATTATGTTTTCTAATAGATCTGTTTTTTCAAGATGAGAATACGCATTAGCCATATAGGAGATCACTACTAGGTTTCACGTGAAACCTGAGACCGGTTCCTGTAGAAATTTTTTGACGAGCCTCTTCAACCTCAGCCCTCTCTTGTGGGGTACCAGCTTGAGGGTCAAACCCCCATATCTGCCTTCCAACAAAATTGTTTGTGCTGAAGATATAAGGGTCTTTTCCACCCTCCGCTATCTTAAGCCTCCACATATTCTTCCTTATCAGTTTCTTCAATCACTTCTCTCTTCTCTTCTTCTCTGTTTCATGCAGCCATTGGCCCGTTATATATCATTATATATAGTCGCTAGTGGTAACTATATATATTTATATGCGTTGGGGGAGAGAGAAAGGTTGCGTGGCAGCATGGGGGACAGAGGCATGGGGTGCGCTGAGGGGAGGGGTGCATTAGGGTGGGGAAAGAATTAAATGAGGTGGCATTAGGGTAGTTGGTGGAAAAATTAAACGAGGGAAAAAAATTTGCAGCATTGTGCTGCCATTTGTGGGGCGGAAATTAACAGTAGAATATGGGAAAAAAAAATAAAAAAGCCCCCTCCACTATCAGTGATTTACGATTTAACTCTTTGAAGTTTCAAAAGTGATAAAATGACATCCAAACTATTAGACAGTTGTATTTTGGTCCCTTTCGTTAGTTGTTGCCGTGAAAGTAGATGAAAAATCAAAACGACTTCGTTTTGGAGATTAAAAATCACCAAAATACCCTTTAGTGGAAAAAAATAAACATATGAAAATATTAGCTAAAACGGTGTCATTTTGTGTAGCCAGTGTATCAAAAACATTGAGCTGGTTCTTCATGATCTTGAACAAGTGGAGTAGCGTGATGTTCTTGAGCTCTGAAAAGCTCTCGGTATCTTTCCGGAGAGTTCGTTGATTAAGAGATCTAATGATTTCAAGCTGTATAACCAGTGAGGCGGTTGACTTGTAGAAACAGCATGTTCAAGTTCTTCAACTAGCTGAGCATCGCGGGAATCTCGCTGCGGAGGTTACAGCTCGCCATGTCGAGGATTTGAAGCGAGCTGAGCAATCCCAGCTCCGGTGGAATACCCCTTTCGAAAGAGTTGTAGTACTTTCCCAGCACTTCCACCTCAGCGAACACCCCTATTCTCCTACGTGTTGTCTCCTTGTGCTTGCCTCATAGCTTCTTCACAACTATGACGTCACCATCTGTCATCTCCGCTTTGTACATCGTTCCCGTGGACCCCATCCCAGAATCTTATCCGTCGTGGACAAATACTCGATGACGTCATCCGCCGTGAAGTGTAATTGCTGGAAGGCCGTCAATCTCCATGGTCCAATCTCGCGGTGGTCTTCGCTGAATCGACGGCTGTAATTGGCATGGAAACAGCGGGTCCCAGTGGCGAGAACGAACAGGCCAATCCCAAAGGCCAGCGCGATTATCCAAACAATAGCCCCAGCCGTCTGCTTGGGCTGCTCCTTGTTGTGGACCTCGTTCTCACGTACTCCCAACATGTCGGCCGTGCAGGGCTTTGCCAACATCCCACCACAGTGACCACACAGACCCTCGTTCCCCAAAAAGGACGACGGATGGAGGCTCGAGAAGATCGTGCTGGAGGAGGGGATCGGTCGGATTAACAAATTGTAGGAGACGTTGAAGCTCCTCATTGTTAAATTCCCAATGTGCCTTATACACCTTTTTCATGTTGTTTATTTTACACCACTCTCTTAGACTCTGTTTTATAAAGCGAAAACAGAGGAAATGATCAAATGGTTTTTATACGTGTTTATTCTCCTTCTCCCTTCAATCAACGAATCAGTTTTTTCATTATTGTTTTATTTCATATTTACTTTATCATCTTTCTTCTTTGTCCCCACAATCAACGAATCCGTTCTCATTTTATTTGTTTTTCTTTTCTTTTCCATTATTACGCCTACCACACCCCATTTCCACCTTCTCCTTTCTTTCTTTCAGCTCCTGCTGCCATGCACCATCTCCTTTTTCTTTTCTTTCTTTTCTTAATTCTCTTTCCAGCTAGCTTCTCCCAAATGTCTTCTTTTCTACACTTTCAATTCCTTCTTCTTCTTTTTTTAAAGCCAGATAGTGAGAACGACAGAGAGAGGATGAGAATTAGAAAGAGGACGGGGTAAAAAGAAGGAAAGAAGGAGGCAAAACAGAGAGAGGAGAGCTGTTTGGCTCAACAAGCGAGTCCGTGGCACTCTTGTCGCGAGGAAAGTGTCGGCGAGATTTGAGCTCTGGGTGAAATGACGAGCCCCACCATTCTTCTTCTTCTTCTTTTTCTTTTCTTTTTCAAAACGATGTCGTTTTTGGGGTATTTTTAAATTGATTTTTTTTCTAAAAGGGCATTTTAGTAACTTAACACCAAAAATGACGTCGTTTTGTATTTTTCATCAATTTGACTCTTGACTAACGGAGGGCCAAATGCAAGCTGTTTGGTAGTTTGAGGGCCATTTTATCACTTTTGAAATTGGGGCTAAATCAGAAATCGCTAATAGTTTGGGGGCTTTTTATATTTTTCCCATAGAATATATATATAATTTTATTTTAAACCTCAATTACTATACGATTTGATAAATTCTTTTTAAATTTTAAAATTTTTCAATTTAAACTCATAAACTTTTAATTGCAGTCAATTTGAACTCTTCTGTCGGATTTAGCCATTAACTTCTAATGGTAATGTGTTTAAACTATATCCTAGGTCTAGGGAATGTGGAACTATTATAAATACATCTCTATAAGAAATAGAAAGGCACAGATTTCACCCCAAAGAGTTCATGAGAGGCTGTACTTAGAGAGAATTATTGTGAGCCTCATTGTTCCTCTTAGAGGATCTTTGTTAATTTGATTGTAAGCGTCATTGAGAAGTCTATCGGAATGGTCTGATAAAGGAGAATCAAGTTGAAAAAAATTATGAGTGAGAAGACAAGTTAGAGGCTTGTCGATCTTACAGAGTCAAGGTCTTGCATCGGTTTGTAAGTGTTCCTAGTATCTGTAATGTCTAGATAATCTTTTGGTAGTGATCTCCTAAGTTTGTGTAGGAGGTTTTACTTTTAGAACAGTTTCTAAAGGGTTTACTCTTCGTTACCAAAATCTTTCTGTCTAATTCTTATATTTTGGTGATTGCTTGCGTGTTGTTTAATATCTGTTAATTCTCCATAAATTGCGTTTTATTACTGCATAGCGTTTTTCAATTTGTCATGATGCGTCACAAAAAGTTTCTTAGTGTATATAATTTTTACATAAATATATGTTAGGGGAAAATTTAGTTTATTTCCCTGAAATTTGAGTTATTTTTCAATTTGAACTCTAATGTTTAAAAATTTGCAATGTACCCCCTAATGTTTAAAAAATTTGTAATTAACACTCTCCATTACTAATTGCTGTCTAAGTGCACGAAAATTGCCAACATAGCAAGTGAGAGGCATGTGCTCATTTTTTTTTTTCACTCCAACACCCACACGACACCCAAAAGGGGTTGACGAGAAAAAAAATCAAAACTAGCATTTGGATTTTAATGAGGGGCAATTACGTCATTTCACTAGCTAGATTGGGTGCAAAATTGGAAGATGCAGCATATAAATCTCATGTGAGATGCACGTGATGTCTTTTCCATCAACATAGATGGAAATTAGTAACGGAGGTTGTTAATTGCAAATTTTTGAAATATTTGGAGGGTACAATGCAACTTTTTGAAACATTAGGGGAGCATATTGCAAATTTTTAAACATTGGGTTCAAATTGAAAAACACCTGAAACTTCAAAAGGGTAAGTGAATTTTCTCCTATATAGTAATGATTATGAGTCTCACCAATGTGGGAAGGAAATAAAAGTTGCCAACATTTTCAGCAAGCCAATGGCCATCACTAGCCTGCAAGGTAGAAAAGAAGTGGATGGCCATTCTTAGTGCAACTGTGGCCTTTTTCATATGTGATTTCCTCTCCATCCTCAACCTTTACTAGGGGAATTGTTTGTTTGAAGTTTTTCTCTTTAAGAAACTGCAATCATTTTGACAAAGAAATGAGCATATTAGAGTACACGATTTCTGAATTATTAGACATCTCATGATATTTTGAATTTTAAAGCCGTTAGATTACAATATATCTTGATATTATGAATATTTTATATGATTTCCGAATCTGATATAAATTTAGTATTAAATCAATATGTTACAGTTAAGAGATCTAATTTGTTTAATTAAATAGTTTGGATGAAGGTTGATTTATATAGTTTTATACCAATCGGCTGGAACCACGCCTATTAATAAAGTTGAAGTTACTAGTTTGAGTCACCCTCTCCCCTTTTTTGTGGACATATCAAAAAAAAAAAATCCAACATGACCCGAACTTGACACACAATATAGGGCTAGTACTAATTATTAACATGACTCGTGAACTTACTCAAACCTAATACTAAATTAGTTAGTTAGGGCTGAGCCATTGAGGAGTTTAATTGATTTAGTTAAATAAATCATGTTATAATTGGCCTATATAGTTTTATACTTATATATCGACAAAACTGGAACCTAAAATGTAAATACGAATTGTTACCCCTACTCCACGGTGACATAGGCAACAATATTTTCAAGATGTATTCGCCATAGGAGATCACCACTAGTTTCACGTGAAACCGGTTCTTGTAGAAATTTTGACAAGCCTCTTGAACATCAGCCCTATCTTGTGGGGTACCTGCATGAGGGTCAAACTCCCATATCTGCCTTCCAACGAAGTTGCTTGTGGTGAAGATATATAAAAGGGTCTTTCCCACCCTATGCTATCTTAAGCCTCCACATGATATTCTTCCTTATCAGTTTCTTTCAATCACTTCTCTCTTCTCTATCTGTTTCATGCAGCTATTATAGTCACCAATCATATATACATATATATAATGTAGAATATATATATATATATATATATATATATAACTTATAAACAACACTAAAGCAGCCATGATCGTAACAAGGTGTGTTAGAGAGTTGTACAAAATAATCCATCCATTTTGCCTACAAAATCTTTATTTTAAAATAGAGTAATGTTTTTTAATAAATTGTTATACGATTAGAATGACATCATAGTTGTATAACAATCTATTATATATATTTCAATGAAAATATTTAATTAGAGGAGCACATGCATAAGAAGGATTGCTATCAAATTAAAAAGAACACAAACCTTGAAAGGTTCATCAACAATTTCGAACCCCACAGTTTTATATGCTTTAACTTGTAATCTTTTTCTGAAACTCCCTAGCCATGGTCATCCATGCCCTTCAACGTCCAAATATAAAACTCAGGATTTGCCGATCACCCCATCATCAAAGACACCATCTCAACCATCCCTCACTTTCTCTTGAGAAGCAAGAAAAACTAACAAAAATGCAAATTTTTGTGTCCATCATGTGCCATATTGAGCGGCTTTTTTTTTTTTTTTTTTTTTGACATGTCTGCACAAGATGGGAGAAGGGGATTTAAACTAGTAACTTCCACTTCATTAAGTGTGGTTCCAGCCGATTGAACTACCTTTTGGGGACTGTCACATCTTTTTAGTTGTACTAGTTTGTTGTATTTGTACAATATATTAAAAATATTTATGTATATTTTGTTAATTAATGAACTTAATTGTTTCTTTTATTTATATTTCCTTAAATTTATGCTATTTATATTTTCAGTCCGTCCGACAACTCACTCAGTTAAGCTTTACCTGAACCCAAATTCAGTATTGTATTAACCCACTTAATTAATAAGTGATACATGCTTGACTTATTTGACAAAACTTGATAGGAACTCGTGAACCTAGTTCATATATTTAGAAAATATCATCGCCTATTCTCCTATTATTTTTCTGAACGCTTGGTCTTCTCTCTTTCTATTGCTGTCCACCAAATTTTGTCTTGATCCATGCGTGGTGATCTCCCATCACGTGTACTGGACTTTGTTTCTCTGCAATTTCATTTAGTGGACTTTTAATGCCACTCACTTCTTCTTATTTTAATATGGCTGTCCAGTTAATTCCATAAATGGCCGCAATATATTAATTGGTTAGTAAATTACTACTGGGTTCTCTTTTCCACGAGATCGGTGGCCAGCCATATGATCAAAAGAAAAAATATATATATATAATAATTACTAGTGATTCATCACATCCTTTCATTTTAACAAGTTCATCACAGCCGTTCATTCTAACAATATAAAACATATTTTTTCCATCGGTCTTATGAAGTAGAAGTCAGTAGTTCAAATTTTCCTTCTCCATTCCCTTGTGTGGACATACTTAAAAAATTAAAAAAAAATTAAAAAATGAATGAAATTAGATTGTATGTTGAATTCTAGCCAAACACTAATCTCTTTCTTCTGCTTTTGATTTCTTTCCTTCTTATAGTCCCATTGAATAGAGAATGGTATGTGCAAGATCATGCTGCCTCCCGCCGGTTGCATTGATCTGACGGTCTCCAGTAGTTCAAATTTTCCCTCTCCATTCCCTTGTGTGGACATACTTAAAAAAATAATAATAGAAAAAAAATAAAAAATATGAAATTAGATTGTATGTTGAATTCTAGCCAAACACTAATCTCTTTCTTCTGCTTTTGATTTCTTTCCTTCTTATAGTCCCATTGAATAGAGAATGGTATGTGCAAGATCATGCTGCCTCGCCGGTGGCATTGATCTGACGGCCTCCATCAGTGCCTCACTTATTGTTGTGGTTCTTGCTCCAATGTGTAGCTGCAACGATTGTTCTCATGATTGTAAAACTAGAGATTTTCCGTTGCTAAGAGGCAGCCTAACGTCTACCATGTTTTTTTTTTTTTAATTGAGCAGGAAAGAGGTTAAAGGAGAACGCTGCCAAATTTAAAATTGAGAATCATTTATTAGAAATTGATTAAATTATATATCAAATTCACTACCCTTTATGAATCATCGATCATAAATTGGTATCAAAGAAAACTATATAAAACGATATAGCGTTTTAGGGCATTAGTACTAAATTTAAGATGACCAAATCCCTTTAGGGTCATACTATCACTAAAGGGTTAACTTTCCACCCCTAGGTTTTAATTTTAAATTTAGAAACGAGTTTTGAGGCATTAACATCAAATTTAGGATGACAGAATCCCTTTAGGGTTATACCATCCCTAAAGGATTAATCTTTCACCCTTAAGCTTTAATTTTGAATCCATAAATGAGTTTTGAAGCATTAGAACCCAAATATTAGCTCAAGAAAATTTAGCTAATATTACTCAAATATATCAAAATATAATTCAAAACATTTCATCAAACATATAGAATGCAAAAAACATAAAAATTCTGTTTTTTTTTTTCAAAAAAAAAAAGAAGGATCGACGCTGGTCTCCAAAAAAAAAAAAAAACACAAAAAATGATCGACGCTGGTCTTCCAAAAAACAAAAAGAAAAAAGGCCTACGCTAGGCTGCCACACTTTGGCAGCCGCATATCAAGGCTCTGATGGTACCATCTTTGGTACGCTATTTTAAATCGTCTTTAACTGTCGACCAAGTTTTTTGGCGTTTGTGTCAAGAATATATACATGGAGCAGTATCGTTTATTGGACATATTCTCTTTTAATTTATGTTTACCCATATTAATCTGGTTGTATTCAAGCTTATTGTTGGGTTGATTAACCCCTTTTTCTTTTCTTTTCTTTTTTTTTTCTTTTTATTTGGTATAATATGTTATTGTATATCATGGAGTTCAAGATTCAAACTTAAGACCATTGGCTCTGATACCATAAAAGAAACTGGTAATGTGGAAATAATAAAATAGTGACACAGAGATTTACGTAATTCGCTTCATTTCTCTAAGTGATGTTTACAACATAATTGTCCCCTTCTCCTATTATTGCTCAAGAAAAAAAAAATGCAAGATTTTGTTCGATCAATGGATGCTATCATCCATACCGGACAATGATCATTTTTAATCCAAAATGGACTGGAGAGCATCCAATTAATGGCTAGGATCTCTCCTAAGAGATCCTAAGGCTATCAACCCACTATGTGGTGTATTAAAGGAAATAATAATATTTTATTATTTTACTTTTAAAAATAAATTAAAAACAAATATTAAAAAAAAAAAAAAAAAAGGAAGGGTGGCTGGCCACCCCATCTTGGCCATAGGGGATGGCAGGCCACCACATTTTAGGACATGGGGGTGGCGACGCCACCCCCATGGGCTAGTTGAGGATGGCCGAAGCCACCCCCATGGCCCTTGGGGGTGGCTTTCGGCCCCCATGGCTGTCATGCCACCCCCAAAGGCCAAATCAAAAAATAAGAAAGTTTGGTTTGGCCCTTGGGGTGGTGTCACTACCACCATGGGCTCATGGGGGTGGCGAAGCCACCTCCATGACCTCGGGGTGGAGATGCCACCCCCATGTCCTAAAATGTTGTGGCCGGCCACCCCCTGTGGCCAAGATGGGGGTGGCCAGCCACCTTTTTTTCTTTTTTAATAATAAAATATTATTATTTCTTTTAATACACCACTTGATGGGTTAATAGCCTTAGAATCTCTAAGAAGAGATTCTAACCATCAACTGGATACTCTCCGGTCCATTTTGAACCGAAAAGGATCCTTGTCCATTCATACCATTCTCCTTGTAGAGCATGGTAGTAATCAAAAAATAAATGCAGACTTTCACTTCAAGTGCTTGTAATTAAGAGCAATTTAGTATTAATTAACGTGTCCCGAAATGCAGTTGACTGCCCTGCGATAAGATAATCATTAGTATCATAAATTCATAATGTTTTGAGTTTCCCTGCGATTTTTGTGTAAACATGTAAAAAAAAAAATTTCTCATTTATGATCCAAATTATTTATGTTAGCATGGAAGAGGACTCCACGGTCAACACCCTAAGCCACATGCATGGCTAAAGTGATGTGGCTGAAGAGGTTGCTTGGGACAAGAATTAATCAATAGCTGGAAGCCTGGCTGGAAGCACGACAATAACGAAGAGCTGGAGGTGAACTATCACAGAAAACGTATGTTGCATCATGGGCACATGATGACCTGGCGCTCTCTCTTTGTGGGTATCTTTAAATTAGCTAATATTTCCAAGTGTTGAAGCTAGTCGATCTTTGGAGTGTAGAGTTTTATCTCCATTTGTTTATCGTCCCTTAAACCTTGTGTTTGTTAATTAAAGAGGTCAAAGTTTTCTCTAAAAACCTACTTAATTTATCCCCTTATTTAGGTAATATATTACCCGTAAATTTTATGTACTCAAATTTGGATGTGTCTACCTGTCTAAGCAGGTATAAAACTCATATGTTCTCTTATATTAACTAATGGGACAATTAGTCAGTGTAAAATAGAAATGAATCATTTCAAAGTTTAGGAATATTATTCAATATTGTTGCATATATTATTCTTGACGTATATTCAGAATTTAGGAATATTATTTAACAAATGTTTATTATATGAAAAAATCGATGGTATAACCGATTAGACCAGATCTCCAGGTTGATTTTGATCTTTGTAAAAAGAAAATGGGCTCACTAAGATGCTTTGCTGCTTTCGGCCAACCTTTCTAATTTAGAGGCCTAGGGAAGGAGAATCCTACAAGTCTAAGACTTGGCCCACCATGACCATTTCCAAAGCTGAAGCTATATGTTTGCGTCGAGGGATTGATTTCCGGACAAAGTTTTCTTTTAAACTGAGCCAGAGAAATTTGTTTTAACTTTGACTATTAAAAAAACATGTACATCTTATATGTTAAAGGGTACACGTCATTTTTATTTATTAGATTGAAAGAAATTTCTCCAACCTAGCTTAGAGGAAAACTTTATCCTTGATTTTCCAAAAATTTGATGTTCATAATAATGACACTTGCCTAACCACCAATAAATTAGGCTCCATTTAATTCGACATAAAATAACTTCCAAAAAACAATTTTTGCATTTTACGGTGTTTACTTCGACGTAAAACAATGGTCAAACCGAAAATGATTTCCATTTGACCAAAAAGCCTTTATTATATCTTTTGGAAAATGGTTTCCCCTTTTCTATTTCGTAAACCATTTTCCCTTCTCACCCAAAAAAAAACCCAACTCTCTGATTAGAAAAAAGACCCTCGAGTCTCGACCTCCTTCATGCACACAGCTGCAACTCGTCTCTCTTGGCCGATCCCCTTCACTTGCATAGCTCGTATCTCTCTCTCAGCCGAGCTTCACTCTTCTATCCAAACGCAAGTACTCTCATCTCTCTCTTTCTCTCTCTAAACCCTAATCTCTCTTTCTGTGTTTGTGTCAAAGTCATCAAATATTTCTCTTTGTGGTGGGTGTTCTGGGTTGCGATTGAAGGGTTGTTTGGTTGGATAATTGTTGTGTGAGTGGAGATGTTTTGTGGTGGCATTTCTTTCTTGGATGAGTTTTGAGTGTAAATTAGTTGATTTTTTGCTGGAAAAATTGGGGGCTTTTCAATGAATGTTGGGCGGGTTTGCGATTACTGATGAGATTTGTTTGTTATTCGATGATGCTTTGATTTTGTTCGTTTGTTTTTTAAAATTTTTTATGTTTTTGTTTGTGTGTTTTTTCCCTTCGGGCTGATTTTGTTGTGCTCTGTTTGGGTTCTAAGGAAGTGAACAAATATCAAAATGAATTCTTCGGTTTGTTTTGGATATTTCAAAGATGTGTTTCAAATGCAATAAACGATATGTAATAGTTAGTCGTAAAGTGTGGCTGGGAACTCTCCATGTGACACGAGAAGTTATTTAAAATCACTTCAAGTCAACAAGTATAAAATGATTCCTAAAATATATATATATAATGAGTGATAAACGGGTGTGAATGTTAAATGTCGGAGAAATACATTTTACCCCCTAAACTATCCATCCATTTGTACTTTTAACCATAATGTTTAAAAAATAATATTTTACCCCCTAAAGTATATGACATTGACACTTACCTTCCATAAAGTATATTTTACCCCTGAAGTATTTTGAATTGCCACTTTATTTTCTTGAGTTGACATTTTACTCCCTTCAAAACTTAGTTACTTTGGGGGGATAAAATATCAATCCAAAATATTTTTATGGGATAAAGTGCACTTCATGGAGATAAAGTATCAATGTCAAATATTTTGATGGATAAAATGTTACTTTTTAAAAATTAGGATTAAAAATACAAATAAATAAATAACTTAGGGGAGTAAAATGTATTTTATGCGGTAATCTCACTGAATCAAGTTTCAAATGCAATAAATGGGTGTGAATGCTAATGGGTCTAAAACCCATATATATGAAGGAAAGGCCACCCCATTTGCTAGGGGTGCCTAGGTGGGCCATTCCTCACAGTGGGGTTGGAGCCACGCCCCTCTACTTAGGGTGGCAAGCGCAAACTACCCCTTCACCTGCCGCCCCTTGTTGGGGGCTGGTGTTCTATTCTCTTCTCATATTTTTCTTTTCTAGATTTAAATTTTGTAATAAAATAAAAACATTAATCCAAATATTATATCAAGAAATGTTATGAGTCAATAACTTTCTTATATTTTACCAATATTTTTTTATAAATTTAATAGATTTGTAAGGTCCAAATATGTTGATACACAATTTCCGATTGGTGACGTGGCACACTTGTTGAACTAAGTTGACCGCCCCGAGTGTGAATACCTGCACAAGGAGGAAAGAGATTGGGGATGAGCCGGCGGGGCCATTCCGATGCCTAAGTCAGTAACTTCCCGAGAGTAATGAGAAAACAACAAATGCGTAAAGAGTGCTAGGGTCGCCTTACCAGAGTGTGTGGTATGACTTGCATTATATAGGCATGGAGTGATAGTCCCCTAACCAATGACGATCCTTTCTCGATCTGCTTGGCGATCATATCGAGGATTCAAGTAGTTATCCATCCCTTGATCTTCGGAGATCAAGATAGGATTTTGGTATTCAATTTTGAATTCTTATAGATAGGATCCTGATTCCGTGTTTCTAAGTGCTCGTCGTTTGAATTAGATGGATAAGATCACGTCGCATGTTCAAATGGACTCGGACTTCCAATCCCTGGGTTCTCAGGTCTCGAGTGCAAAGACCTCGAATTTGAGAGCTTCGGATGTGGGGGTCTCAGAGGTGTTGGTTGTTTCATAGTTCTCGAATTCGAGTCTTGGATCTCGGAACACTGTCCCGGATTCAGGACGTGGTCTCGGAGGCCTAAGGCCTGAGACATTCTCGATCTCAACCTTGTTTAAGATTTAACTTGGGACAACGGACTATTGGGCTTGTGTGTGTTCGATCTATGACCCAACAGTTACCCCCCAATTTCCTCGTCTGGAGGACTATGAAAATTTCTGCGTCTACGAAGGATGGGTCGAATTCTCTATTCTTACCCTAATTCAGGGTCTTGAAGGCTCTCGACGCTTGGTCGAACCTGGGGCCTAGTGGAAAAGATAAACTTTGACTTTGCCAAGGCAAAAAAAAAATTTATCTCGAAAGTAACCTTTGGGCGGGAAATTTTTGAATTTTCCTGCTCAAAAACTTCAGAACTCATGGGTCGCTCGAGGAGTTGTCGATTATTAATTGCGCTGATTGTAGTGGTCGAGGTTCGGACACGTGTCGTAATTGGAATGGTCATGCGGGCGGTTGTCAAGTTCATTCATAATGACCGGCCAGGTGTCGAAATTCGAAGCATTTTCTGGGTTTTCAAGCATTTTACTATGTTTTCAAGGACGCCTCTTCGCCTTCTCTTCCCCAATGTCGACGCCTGCTTTCTCGTGATAGCCTATATAACCCTAGGTTCAAGCTGTTTTTTTATCTTATTTGCCTGTACAATTCTCCTTGCTTCTCAGCTTCTTCAGCCCTTCTTTTCTTTATACATATCCCTATCTCCCATTTCCTGTGTCCTTGAAGATGGCTAAGGATGGCCACGATTTTAATGACTTGGGAGAAACTCACCCAGCCTTTTGGGTGTCTCATCTTTCGATCTTGTGAAGGCCGCATTAGGGTGGAGTGTCACATTTCGAGTTTCATCAATTTGGTTTGATACAAGTGGCTCGTGACACCCACAGGTCTGTCTTTTAAGCCATGTTCAAGGCCCACTCCTTTTATCTCAATAGTCCGAGAGTTGCTTGGCTTTCTTAATTTATCTCCCCATCACCGTCGCCCAATGCCCGGAGGACATTCTTTGGTTGCGTGATTCTGGCCCTTGGCCTGGGTAGACAAAGACAAATGACGATAAGGGAGTTTATGCACCTTTATAGGATTGAAGAATCCTTACAATTCTAGGGTTTTCAACTTTTAGACGAAGAGGGGGGAGTTTATTCAAATTGACTCTCGCTTTCCAACAACCCTAAATGGAAGAACAAGTACTTCTGCTTTGGGCAAGTGGGAGTTTACTCCTACTGAGAAAGCAGAGGGACCTCAGGTCCCTTGACACATCAACGACCCGTCCGACCCCTAAGATGATTCGACGGGTCAACGAAGTTATCGCGTGGTCCCAAGACCATGGGAAAATGATGTATCTCTCATCACAATTCTCTGAGGCTATCAGAATTTGTATATGACGTCGAATCCTTTCATGCCCCACCTAGGCCGATTGGAAATCCTTTGCGGGCTCACCCAGACCCTACTGGCCTTGCCGCCAATACTAGGGGCTCTACCCCCCAGAAGGGTAAAAATACAATTCTTGTGGTGGTTCGAGGTAAACCCAGAATCTCGATAAAGGCAAAGCCAAAGTAGTCGACTCTTGGAAGCCCAAGAAGGTTGTCTATCCGATACAGACCGGAGGAACTTTCAAGATTCACTAGCGGAAGGCTCCGACTCCTCCCGCATCTCCAATCATACCGCCGGTTAAGAAGGACCCGGTAGTGAAGAGGGAGGTTAATAAGCCTTCTAAGGCGACCAGGGTTCTCAAATTGCTCGACGAGAAAGAGAGCCAGGAAGCTAGTAAGGGTGCTAAGACCCTCTAGAAGCCCTCTCCTCGGGTATGCGCACCCGCCGAGGAGTCGGTTGAGGTTATCGAGGCTCCCCTCGCCAAGAAGAAGAAGCTAACTAAGGTGGTGGAGCCAAAAGTCCCACTTGTTAAACCTGCCGCCCTGGTGATTGAGGAGGTGGACGTGTCTGACTTTTTGGTGGCTCGGAGGAAGAAGGCCGTGCTTCCTCTTGTGCCACGTATAGCAGAGGTAGAGGCCTTTATTGCTAACGAGCCTGTTGCTGCTGTCCCCGTGGCCGCGGCAACACCAATTGAGGAAGAGCCTCTACGAGTGCCAGAAGGGCCTATTCCTTCTATAATAAACCAACCTCTGGGCTCGAATATCCAGCTTCTCTTAGATGACATCGACATGGAGTCTGATGATTCCCTGGGGATGACTGGCAATAATATGGGGCCTTCCATTACTGTAGCTGTGAGGACTCCTCGAAAGACACTGTCCCCGATCCCCGAAGCAGGGACCTCTTCAAGAGTTCCGACTCCTAAAAGGCCTTAGAGTCCGACTCCCACTGGGGTGGAAAAGGAAACCGTTTCGAGGAGATCTCGGGCTACCGAGGCATCTGTGGCTGGTTTCGAGAGTACGGCCGAGGTACAACAAAAGCCAATCGGGCATTTGGTGGGAGGTTGGCCAAGCTGGGAGGAGATTTGAAGGGAAATCCCTTCAAGGCCGTGGTAGATTTGATCGACCATAAGGAGCTCCAACTGAATGACTGCGACCTCTCGGCCCGAGGCATGGTAGAGGAAATGTTGGATATGCACTTCTTGGTAAGAATTTTAGCACATGGTTGCTGTTTCTGCGCCACTATTTTTTTTTTTACACGTTTTTCTGTTTGTAGGCCTTTCTCGGTCGGCAATCTCATTGCTACTTCCAAGGTTTCACATCAAGACGGGCCAAAAGATCTAAGGAGGAAACTAACAAAAGCTGAGGGGGAGAATGCCAAGCTTAAGGAGGCCGTAGCCAAACATGAGGAGGACCTTCGAGTCCTGGTTGAGCATTCGGCAATGATGGAATGCGAGGCTTCAGATGCTTCAAAGGCCAAGGACGAGCAGAGGCCAAGCTCTTGAAGCTCTCCGAGAAGTTGAGGGATTACGGGCCAAGAACGCCAAACTTCGAGAGGAGAACAGCATCCTCTAGGCGAAAAACACGGAACTCCAGGAAGATCACTCGATCCTTAAGGAGGATCTAGGGCAACTCGAGGAGAAGCACTCCAAAGTCCTCGACCAACTTAAAGAAAGCCAAGCCTCGGTGGAGCGAAATGTACCAACAAAATTGTAGCAGAGGAGAAATTCTAACATTTCAACCTCTATAAGGGATGAGGCTTGAGTTGAATGAGGCCAAGGCAAAACGCTAATTATTTACATCGGTTGTCCTTGCCTCAAGAATTTGAGACTCAACTGGGGCAATTTAACTTCACCTTGGCTTCAGACCTTTAGGACACGTGAGAGACTCGCCGGAAGATGGATCTGAACTTGGTCAATATCGAGGACATACCCATGATGAGTGGGGCAATCCGACAGCTAATAAGTCTTGGTCGAGAGGAGACGCCGGATACTGTGGGCATGGACAGGTTCGACTACCGACCAGAGGTCGCTCTAGAAGGTGGAGAAGCTGGGGAAGATCCTGCTGGTGTTGCAAACTCTCCACCTGCTTAGGACCCCTGTAGATCCTTAGGTCTTCAATTTTGTATATTTCTCATTGTAGATTTAAACAATTAATGAAATTACTGCGTTGACATTTTAACATTTCATGCTTTAATGAAGTACTTGCTTCTGATATCATGATTCCTATATATACTAAAGGTAAAATAGCAAACATAGCTCAGACTCTGATAACTTGAGGAGGTCTAGGATTATTTCTCAGATTTTGAGAATTAAAGGAAGTGTCTTGGTTTCAAGACTTCAGGACTTGGATATGTTTCTAGGCATGGTCTCGAATTTGTGCTTCCCTCGATTTTAGGTCGCGAAGTAGCATACTTGGTGAGGACCAAATTGGGCTAGTTGGCCTTTTACCTATAAGGGTTTCCCAGTTAAGTGTCGGGTTGTGAACCAGTATGCTTGGTGAAGACCAGAAGAAAGACTAATTCAACTAAACACTAAAATTCTTGCTCAGATTTTGGGTTTCAAATCAACCATCCTGGTAAAGACCAGACTCATCAATCCATTCCGCACCGGTCTCAGATTCGTTCAAGTATCAGGTCTCGGATCAACCATCCTAGTGAAGACCAGGACTCGAGTCGATCCGTCTGACACTCAATTTTTATTTTCCTGTACAAGTGTCAAGTCTCGGATCGACCATCCTGATGAAGACCAGGTGTAATGACCCAAATATTTAACTAAGCATAAGTGGCTTAGTTAAAGGGTTAATTTGGACTTTGGGTCACTAGGATCCGTTAGAATGGCATTTTGGGGAATTGGACCTCTGAAATGCCAGACGTACACTGCTGTCTTTTAGTGTGGACGTACGATGGTCCCCCACAGGACGTACACTCTGTAAATAGTATAGCTGTACTCTGTGAATAGTACAACAGACATACGCTACTTTTTAGAATGCCCTCCGGGTAATACCTAGACGTACGAGATATCCTTTGGACCGCTATGGAAAGGTACCGGACATACGCCACTATGGCCGGACGTCCGCTGCTTTCTGGACCTATAAATACCCCCTCACCCCCTCGCCCATTTCACACCATTCTCGCCCCTAAACCCCCCTCTTCGCCCTTAGGCTGCCAATAAGCCGTTTCATGAGTGTTTGTGAGGTTTCATGAGTGGTTCGGTATTGCCGAAGAAGGAACTCTTGAGGTTTTGCTTCAAGGAGGTTTCCTTAGCTTTTTTGATATGTCGTTATGCTGCTCGATTATAGTTCTATGTTGCTAGTGGTAGTCATTAGCTTAGTTATGCTTTTATCTTGCTTAGGCTAGCGTTTTGTTAAGCTTAGCGTTGTTGTCTTTGCATGGATGTTATAATCTGTGTTAGGAGGCCTTAAAAAGCCTTGTTGGCCTTAGGAGTCGGAGAATAGGCACACAATGGAGAGAAAATGAGGTTCTCCCTGAAAGAAGTCGGAGCGGACATACGGTCTCGTGACCGGACGTACAGCCCGTCGTGACTCAATGGACGTACGACCTCGAGCCAGGACGTACGGCCAGAATGTTACAGGGAAACCATATTTTCACCAGCCGTCCCATAGCTCTTGTTTCCTTGTTATAGAGTTGTGCTTTAGTAGAAATAGAACTGATGATAGGTCTTTTCTCAGTATTCGAGGTTATGGAGCCTCAAGGGAATTACATGGAGGAGCTTTACGGCCCATGTGAGTTTATACTCACATGGATGCTTTGTTGTTACTTTTCCCATTGCACGATTTTGTATATATCAAACATGCATGTTTTGCAACCTCATGAAATACATTTTGGAACTACGGAAACTCTCTTTGTGAAAACGTGTCTCATAACAAGATAATAATGAGACTTGTAAAACTGTGCATATGTAAAAGACCCATAAGACTAATTGCATCGTAAGACATGGTACACCGGTACGCATGCGGTAGTAATGGCCATGGGCTTACTATATGGGTTAGCTTTATGTGTGTGGGGGGCTTTGGATCCAATGACTCGACCAATGATGCAGCTATTCCCAATGGATGGTCACTATAGGATGGACGCATTAGCGGTGGGCCACGAGGTTGAACTTGGTCGTGTCGCTAGTGTTACGTGACGGTATGTTTCATACAATTGTCACGCATTGTACTATGTGTCCCTCGAGACAAGATCAACCTGCTGAGAAGGGTAATATCTTGGGTAGACCATATTGTTGAACTATTACTATTACTCATGATTATAAGCATATACTATATTATATATATCACCTGCATGATAACTGTCATCTCATAATGCTGCATGTGTTTTATAAATAAAAGAATCCACAAATTAATGATGGGTACGTCATGTGGATTTCTACTCACTAAGTAGTCGGACTTACCCTTGTATTATTTTCCTTTTTTCTCCATATGTACGATTATGCTGTTCTAGATAGTAGATACTATGAAGCATCCGGTTCTTGTGGAGGATTCGATCCAGGAGATGTTTGAAGACTTATTGCAAGCTTAAGCGGGTACTCATGGTAATTAGTACTTTTGAGTTATGTTATAGACATTAGGGCTTGATGCATGTTTGCTTGCATATTAAGGTTTAGCATGGATCCCTTATACTGATGTATATAGTATAATTTTCGTTGCTTGATGATCTTTGGTTAGATGCTCTAGTTATACTGATTTATGTTTACAGTACTTTATTACTTCCACTACTTAGTATCCTCTATTTTTGAGGAGTAGAGGTCCCGGAGGTCTTGTTCGGAGTGGAACAAGGCGGGGAGACAAACCGTTAAATTAATTACAAGTTAATTAATTCTCAGAGCGTTACACCAAGAATTGAATCGATCCGTCCGACACCTGGTTTTTATTTTCCTGTGCAAGTGTCAGGTCTCGGATCGACCATCCTGGTGAAGACCAAGACTCGAATCGATCCGTCCGACACTTGGTTTTTGCTTGTCCAAGAGTCAGGTCTCGGATCGACCATTCTGGTGAAGACTAGGACTCAAATCGATCCGTCCGACACCTGGTTTTTATTTTCCTAGACAAGTGTCGGGTCTTGGATCGACCATCCTGGTGAAGACTAGAACTCAAATCGATCCGTTTGACACCTGGTTCTTGCTTGTCCAAGAGTCAGGTCTCGGATCGACCATCTTGGTGAAGACCAGGACTCGAATTGATCCGTCCGACACCTGGTTTTTCTTTTCCTTACAAGTGTCAGGTCTCGGATCGACCATCCTGGTGAAGACCAGGACTCAAATCGATCCGTTCGACACCTGGTTTTTGCTTGTCCAAGAGTCAGGTCTCAAATCGATCATCCTGGTGAAAACCATAACTCGAATCGATCCGTCCAACACTTGGTTTTTCTTTTTTCATAATTGTCGTATCGGATCGACCATCCTGGTGAAGACCAGGACTCGAATAGATCCGTCTGAGCACTCGATATTTATCTCATCTAGTTTTAATTGTTCATGAAAATAAACTCCAAGATTTCCTTTATTGATTTCATTCACGTTTAAAATAAGCATAATCAATGCCCGTTTTATAAATAAGGAAAGATAACACCATTTAAAAGAAATATCTTTTAAGATGTTCTGCATTCTATGGCCTCAAGGACCTTTCCAAAAGTCTTCCAGATAGTATGCTCCAAGTCTCGGCAGTGATCACTTTGTGTGGACCCTCCCAATTTGGGGCCGCTTTCCTTCCGTTAGGTCTCGGTGGCAAGGGTTACCTTGCAAGACCAGTCTTTGATTCTGAAGTTTCGAGGCTTTACTTTCCTGTTAAAGTACCTTGTTGTCCTTTCCTAGTAGGCTGACATGGTGATCTGAGCATGATCCCGTTTTTCTTGCAACAAATCCAAATGAAGCTTGAGTCCTTCCTCGTTGATCTTTGTTTTGTATGACTCCACCCTGGGGCTCCCCGACCCGAGCTCTGCTGGAATGATTGCCTCCGTTTCGAAAGCTAGTGCGTAGGGGGTTTCTTCCATCGGAGTCCTTCTTGTAGTCCAATACGCCCATAGGACTTCGGGGAGATCATCTGCCCAATCCTCTTTTCTGTCTCCCAACTTCTTCTTCAAAATTTTGAAAATGGTTTTGTTGATGGCTTCCACTTGCCCGTTTGCTTGACGATGTCCAAGAGATGAGAAGTAATTCCTTATGTGGAGCTCAGCACACCACTTTCGAAATGGTTCACAGTCGAATTGCTTACCGTTGTCAGTGACCAATGCATGTGGAACGCCATAGCAATAAACAACGCTTTTCCATAAAAATCTTTCGATGTTTTTGGAAGTTATGTTTACTAGGGGCTCAACCTCCACCCACTTCGTAAAATAATCCACTATGACAACCCCGAATCGAACACCTCCCTTTCCTTTGGGCAAAGGTCCCACTATATCTACCCCCCATTGTAAGAAAGGCCAGGGAGAAGAAATCGAACCCAACTCTTCTGGGGGTTGGTGAGTGATGTTTGTGAATCGTTGGTACTTGTCACAATTCTTGACAATCGCCGTTGAATCTTTGCTCATGTGGGGCCAGTAGAACCCTACTCTCACTGCCTTATGTGCCAGCACTCTTGCTCCCGAGTGGCTTCCGCAGATACCTTTGTGAATTTTGCAGAGGATGTAGTTCCCTTCTTCCGGAGAGACACATTTCAATAGTTGCAATGTGAATCCCCTCTTGTAAAACGTTCCATTTATTGTGGTGAACCTTCTTGCCTTCATCCTTAACTGCACCGCAGACCTCTTATTGGGCGGTAAGACTCCGTTCTGCAGGTAGTCGAAGATCTCTTTATGCCAGTCCGAGACCTCCTCGATTGAGGTTACTTCTGAAGCCTCATCGAATATAGAGGAGTATTTTAGACTTCGTATTTGTTCCATGTTTTCCTCGAAACCAGGGTTTTTCGCAGAAGCCATTCGGGCTAAGCGATCTGCCTTCTCATTGTCTTTTCTGGGAATCTTCATGATGCAGAACTTTTGAAAAGAAGTTTGCATTCCTTGTACTTTCACGAGGTACTTCTTCATCTTTTCTCCATTTACCTCGAATTCTCCCCAGACATGACCTACGATGACTTGAGAGTCACTGCGAATCTCCATGGATACGGCCTCCATTTCGAGGGCCAGTCCGAGGCTTGCTATGACAGCTTCATATTCTGCCTTGTTGTTGGTAGTCCTGAATTCCAGCCTCAAGGCACTGCTCAACTCTTCCCTCTCTGGAGTGATGAGCACCATTCTAGCTCTTCCATTCTTTCTTGTTGATGAGCCATCAACATAGATGATCCATTTACGTTCCATCTCCAGTTCTTCCACTTCCGGCAGGTTGGTAAATTCAGCCAAAAAATCTACAAGTGCCTAACCCTTGATGGCGTTGCGAGGGACAAACTCAAGGTCAAATTGTCCCAGTTTGATGGCCCAGTTCGCCAGTTTTCCAGACAAATCTAGCTTCTGCATCACTTTTCTGAGTGGGTACTCCGTGAGGACCCAAATGGTGTGAGCTTGAAAGTAAGGCCGGAGTTTCCTTGAGGTCATGACGAGAGCAAACACCAGTTTCTCGATTTGGGGTACCTCTCTTTTACTCCGTGTAATGCCTTGCTAACGGCACACCGCTTCGTGTGTCCCTCATCTTCTCGGATCAGAGTGGATTGCCGTGGGAGAAACCGCCAAGTATAGGTATAATACCTCACCGCGAGTGACTTAGTAGAGGAGAACTTGTCAAGTTTTTCACTGGGAGAAGGCTTCCTCACATTCACCTGACCACCAAGGCCTTCCTTAAAATCTTGAAGAAAGGGAGGTACTTGTCCGTCAATCAAAGATGAAGCGATTGAGGGTCGCCAACCTTCCAATTAACTATTGAGCTTTAGTAGTCTTAGAGGATTGCATCTCTAAGATGGCTTGGATCCTCTGGGATTAGCCTCGATTCCTCCGCCGAGACCATATAGCTCAAGAACTTCCGGAGGAAACTCCAATGCACACTTGGCTGGATTTAGCTTCATCCCATACGCTTAGCATCTCAATGCTTCGTGGAGGTCGCGGCATGGCTAGCAATTCGCGTTCTTCACCAAAGATGTCGTCCATATATACTTCTATGTTCCTTCCAAGCTTGGAATATTTTGTTCACGAGCAGGTATGTGGCCCCTACGTTCTTCAAACCAAAAGGCATGACTTTGTAGTAGTAAAGTCCTTTATCGTTGATGAACGCAGTTTCTCTATCCCCTAGATGCATAAGGATTTGGTTCCCCAAAAATGCATCCATGAAGCTAAGCAACTCGCACTGGAGGTGGAGTTAACCAGGCGTATGTGGGAGAGGAAACTATCCTTGGGGCAAGCCTTATTGAGGTCGGTGAAGTCCATGCACATCCTCCATTTTCCGTTGGACTTCTTTACCAAGACCACGTTTGCTAACCATTCGATAGTAAACCTCCTCAATGAATTGTTCCTTTAGGAGCTTTTCGACTTCGCTGCAATGGCTTCAACCCTTCGTGTAAACTTCCTTCTCTTTGCATTACCGGCTTCATGTTGGGGTCGCGTCGTAACGTGGACGATATCTTCGGCTGATCCCGGGCATGTCTTCATTTGACCACGCAAACACCTCCAAATTCTGTAAGTCCAAATTTGCAGGACTTTCCCATCTCCGACTACAACCTTTTCCAGGTTCAAGGGGTTCCCTTTTATCTCGAATACCGAGGCCACCAAGTGAGTGGTTTGATCCAAGACCTTCTTCATTGAGGTGTTGTAACATTTTCGTGCTTAACTTGATCGCCTCTCACCTCTCAACTCCTCCTTGCTTGGGAACTTCATCATGAGGTGATAAGTCGAGGTTGCAGCCCTCAATTTGTTTAACGCAGGCTAACCTATAATCGCGTTGTAGGTGGAGGGTCGGTCAATCACCAAAAAATCCACCATCACAGTGGATAGTCTGGGCGATGTACCTGCTATCACCGTAAGGGATGATCCTATAGGATACACCACTTCTCGCCAAATCCTACTAGGTGGACCCAAACGGTTTTGTCCTTCCTTCACGATCAATTCCCATCATTGGAAAGCTGGGCAATAAAGGATATCAGAGCTGTTATGCCGAAGTTTGACTCCCCACCACTGGCAATTCTGTTAGAAATGCTGTGAATCTCTCTGACTACCTCCTGATTCTGGATAGGTCTCTGTAATTCTCGATCCTGCCTCGGCCTTTCTTCTCGATCAACATATCGACCTTCTCTCGAGGGAAGGTCCCTACGTCTCAATTTCCTAGTTTGAGGCCTTCTTGATCCGGCGTCCTTCCTAATTTGCTTCCCGAATCCTTTCTTGCTAAGGAATCTTATTAATTTTCCATTTCGTACGAAGTTCTCAATTTCTTGATGGAGAGATATACAATCTTCTGTCGAATGCCCATGATCCTCGTGGTATTCACAGAACTTATTCTGATTTCGCTTGTACGGGTCGGTCTTCATCTTTGGTGGCCATCTGAATGTCGGATCCCCCTTAATAGTCATGAACACCTCAATGAAACTGGCGTTCAAGGGGGTGAAAACTTCTTGATGGAACCTTGGTGGTTCTGCCCTTCGAGGCTCACTTTTGAATAGTGGGCCTAACTTCTTCTCCCCCTTTCGAGGGTGCTTCTCTTCCTTCGACTTGGAAGCGGTTGAGGCCTTCTTGCTTTCTTGCATGGTCTGTTCTTCCAATGTCTGAGCCTTGAGGAGTGTTCCAACCAACTCCTCCTAGTTGATGAACTCCTCGGTTAGCTTCATGAATTGGGGAAGGTAACCTTCCAACGCTTTCTTCCTCCCTACCTCATCAGCGGGTCCTTCCGCTCGACACCCTGCATCAAGGCATTGAGCGTCGTCTTATCGTCAGATCGCCGACCTCAAGCTTCTCTTTATTGAAGCGAAGCATGAAGTCCTTCAAGCTCCTCCTTTCCTTGACGCATGGTCAATAGACAGTGGCGTTCTTCTTCCTTTTTCATGTTGTAAGGAACTGTGTTAGGAATAGGCGTCCCAGCTCCTTGAAAGTGCCGACTGACTTCGGGGGGAGTCCAGTAAACTAGTCTTTCACCACGCCTTTCAAGGTCAGTGGGAAAGCCCTACATGCAATCTCGTCCGAAGTGCCATGTAAGATGAGATGCTCTCGGAAGGCTTCTAGGTGGGCTCGGATCCTTGCTCCCATCATACTTCTCGATTCGCAGCATTTTGAACTTGGCAGGCATAGGGTATGTCTTCACTCGTTCGGTGAATGGAAGACTTTCATCTTCCAGAAGGTCCCACGTTGTCAACTCCGGGTCCTCCCCATCCATTCGACGGAGAATCCGGACATACTTATCCTCAAGGTCTTTCATCTTCTCGTCATGGTGGCTATGTCAAGACTCCTCATGATGAGACTTGTCTTGATGTCGCCTCGCTGAGACCTCTCTCCTTCACGCCTCTCTTCACGAGATTTTTCCTTCCCGCCTTCATGACGAGATTCCCCACGAGGGGATCCCTCTTGACGAGACCAATCCCTCCGTGATCCTCCATTGGGAATCTCTATGCGACGAGACTTATAGATGTTCTCCTCATTCTCTCCCTGGACAATGCTTTTGTTGTCCTCTTGGTGAGGGATGACAGGTCGCTTCCACGGTGAACCCTGTCGCCTTTCCTTCTCGCTACTGCTCAACGCGTTCTCTTTCCTTCCGGCTACTCTAAGCCTCGATGCAGTAGTAGGTTGTCCGTGTTCTCATTTTGCTTCATGAGATTCTCATTTTGTTTCCTAAGAAATTCCATAGACTCATTATAGACTTGAGGAAGTCCCTCAATTCCAGGTCATTGGACGCTCCGGGAGCGCTAGGGGGCAGTTGCAGCGGATGAGGTTGCAACGGATGTGAAGAGCGCGTGTTCACCATGTCAAATTTGGATGAATGAGATTCGACTGAGAAATCGTTCCCACAGATGGCGCCAAACTGTTGATACACAGTTTCCAGTTGGTGACGTGGCACGCTTGTTGAACTAAGCTGAGCCACCCCGAGTGTGAATACCTGCA
This sequence comes from Carpinus viminea, assembly GCA_013348765.1. NCBI lineage: Eukaryota > Viridiplantae > Streptophyta > Magnoliopsida > Fagales > Betulaceae > Carpinus > Carpinus viminea. Next base: position 23,044,195 of record CP054668.1, read on the forward strand.
CAAGGAGGAAAGAGACTGGGTGAGCCAACGGAGCCACTCCGATGCCTAAGTCAGTAACTTTCCCAAGAGTAATGAGAAAACAACAAATGCATAAAGAATGCTAGGGTCGCCTTACCAGAGTGTGTGGTATGACTTGCATTATATAGGCATGAGTGATAGTCCCCTAACCAATGACTGATCCTCTCGATGCTATGGCGCCTGCTATCAAGGGATTCGAGTAGTTATTCGTCCCTTGATCTCAGAGATCAAGATAGGATTTGGTTATTGGTATTCGAATTTTGAATTCTTGTAGATAGAATCCTAATTCCGTGTTTCTAGGTGCTCGTCGTCTGAATTAGATGGATAAGATCACATCGCATGTTCAAATGGACTTAAACTTCCAATCCACAGGTTCTCGTCTCAAGTGCAAAGACCTCAAATTCAGAGCTTTGAATGTGGGGTCTCGGAGGTGTTGGTTGTTTCATAGTTCTCGAATTGAGTCTTGGGTCTCGAACACTGCATCCGGATTCGTGACGTGGTCTCGGAGGCCTAAGGCCCTAGACGTTCTATCTCGACCTTGTTTGAGATTTAACTTGGGCCGACGGACTATTGCTTGTGTGAGTTCGATCCATGACCCAACAAAATATAATTCACAATATGGACAGCTATCTTGAAAAATAAATAAAAAATAAATAAAAGCACAAGTAGAATGACGAACAGAGTTCAAGAGCGGAAAAACTTGCAGTCATATGAAATTGGACTGGATTGAAATTGCATTCTTTTCCAGCTAAATATATTTTTGAGAAAAAAAAATAAGAGATAATTACCTTTTTCTCTTACTAACTATAATGCATTGTCACTTTTCCTCATTATTTACCAACTATGACATCCAACTCATGAACTATCATTTTGTGCCCAAAACCCTTATTCCGTCAATCAAAGGCATTAACTCAGACGGTCTACCTGTTACTTTGTCCTCATGAATTACAATTCATTATCACTTTGCCCCCATGAACTACAGCGCATTGTCACTTTGATCGTTTAAGTTAATGTCTTTGAGTGATGGAATGGAAATTTTGAGTACAAAATGATAGTTCATGGGATTGGGTGTCACAATTGGTAGTTCATGGGAACAAAGTGGAAATACGTTGTAGTTCATTGAGAAAAAGGTAATTACCCCAAATAATAATAATAATAGGAAAAAAAGATAGGCATTATTAAATGAAAATAAGTACTTTTATGGACCAACAGATTTCAAGAGCTAAACGAGGGTATAGGCTTATAGGCAAACGAATAATTTTTCATTTATTATATATATATATATTGATGAATAACATATTTATTCAAAAGAGAACACACATTTACAGACTCTCCAGCTAATTATCAGCAGAATCACCTGATGCTACACATTTACACACATTCACTGGTACAACATCAACACATTCGCAAAAGAAAAAGTAATTAAGAGAATTCTCATCTTGCTTTCTTTAAGAGTTCACCGCTTGATTTAAAATTTTCTTGATGGCAATGGGACATGCTTGCGGTATTCTGCAAGAGCCCACAATGGGAAAATATTTCTGTATGCTGCAAAATGTAACATACAATTCCTCATGAAAACTCCGGTGATTTCCTGTATGAGAGAGTGATGAATGGTTAGAAAGCTTTGGAGGTAAAGTTCCAAGCATATATAATATATATACCTGAAATTTGCAGCTTAGTTAAAGAGAGGTACCTGTTGAGGAAAATCACCATCTTCCAATTGAGAATTAATTATGAGCTTTGCTGAACGGTGAAGAGGTATCGGGTCTCTTTCAGCCTATTACAAATACAATTTTAATATCAGAATATGTCAAAGAAGCATATGAGAGCATGCTATAGATTTTTAAAACATTAACTAATCACCTGTCCAGCATGAATGAGACCCATCATTGCCCATGCAGTATGTACCAAATTTGATTGGTTTCCTTCAAGAGGTACATATTCCTATATAAACAAGCACGGAGAGTTTTTGTAATTTTACTATCTATAGCATCTACAAAATCTTATAAAGGCAACAAGAAATACTCTTCTTTGACAAATTGATCCAAAAACATCATTAACCAAAAGTCTTCCTATAATAAGAATTAAGATAATGAAAGGTTCATGCTATTAAAGGTTCTTAAATTGCTGTCAACGATGTTTATGTTAAATTATCAGTGATCCCAAAAGTTTAAGTTCAAAAGAAATGAATTTAATCACATAATCATTACTTTAATAGTTGAGAGTGAAAGATAATAAAAAATATTAATGATGTTTTGAAACAAAGATAAAATAAAAAAATTAAGAGGCTTTAAGCATCATGCATGTTAAAACTAAAGATGCAAATTCAACACAAAGTTACGAAAATTAGGGTTGATGAGTCTAATTAACCTGTTTAATTAAATGAGTTAGGTTATGGTTGATTTATATAGTTTATAATCATGTCTCGATACGACTATAACCCAACAAACAACATTTAAGGTTAACAATTTTTGACACGACTCAGGAACTCAACATAAATTCAATATGAAATTAGCGAGTTAGGGTTAAAGGGTTTGATTCATTTAATTAAATGGGTTGAGTTAAGATTGACCTATAGTCTTATACCCATTTCTCAAGCACGCGAATCCGAATTGTCAAACTTAGTAAAACCATTACCTTGTTTGGGCATGAAAGATAGCTCTCTCCCCAACCACCATTATCTCTTTGTGCTTTAAGTAGAAAATCAACAGCTCTATGCATAGCTGGACAATTATTGTAAGTCTTGCCAACTGTAGCCAATCCTCTAAGTGCAAACCATGTAGCGTATGTGAAGCAAACTCCCCAATTTCCATACCTGTGGAAATGCTTCATCATGTAATAGATTTCTTTGGGAAATCTATATAAAAACAGACAAATGTTAAAAAAAAGATCTAATAAACCAGTGGAGGAACATACCATGAACCATCAGCCATTTGTACGTCTTGAAGGAATTGAACAGCATTTTCTATGAAATCTTCGATCTCTTTCTTCCGATGCCCAGGGTATAACTTCCTAAACAAAACTAAAGCTTCAATTGCTGATGCCGTGCACTCAACGTACTCATGGTCAACGATAACGTCCGAGACAAATTCTATGGGATTAAGTAGCTAATGGGAAAAAGAAAAAAGAAAAAAAAATCCATTAATATACAAAAAAAGGGTGAATTTATAAACTTTAAATAATTATGAAGCATATTTCATGGCTACTTCAGTATGTTAAGTTACTTACTTCCAACCATTTTTGGGCTCGAGCTGGTTCCCAAAGAGATATACCACCATTTTTACTCTGCATTAAACCATACAATAAAGTTTATCGATATGGACACAGTGAAATAATTAAGAAATAAACACTGCACTAGATAAATGAAACTTCAAGAAAGTTTCCAAATGCCACCTAGGTTTCCTATTCAAGCTGATAGTTTCCAAATATTTGCACTTCAAAATACAATGCTAGTTGTTAGAATATTGAATAAATTATTAAAATCAATCATTTCTTATTAATTTAAATTGTTGGGACAACTAGGGATTTAAAGTGGTATCTTGGCTCAGAGTTCGAACCATGTCTCCTCATTCACCTTCCATTTCGATTAAATATTCTACGCGTTAGAGTCTTACTTATTCACTTATTAAGGGAAAGTTTGAACCTAGCATGAGGAATGGTTTTAGAATATTAAGCAAATAATAGTCTACATATTGAGTCTTAGTTATTAAGGGGTACTAGTTTGAATTCACATGTGAGTGAGAGTGTTATCAATCACTTTTCATTAGCTTAAGCTTTTGGGTTGACTGATAATTTAACAATAATGAAAGTTAATCCTCACCTGTAGAGAAAGTATTACATTTATAGAATCATAAAATCGCTCAAGATCCATTTTCTCACCAACAATTTTTGGTGGCTTCATGGAGAAAAGCATGCAACACTGAAATAGAAGCGAATTTGATGAGTAACACATTAACTACAAAGAAGGTGCAAAATTTTACCCCATTGATGCATTTAAAAGAAGTTAATTACCACCAAACTTTCTGCAGTGCAATCAGACACTTGCCATCCATGATCTTGATCAGAGAAAGTCCATGATCCTTTAGAAATGTGACGATACATGCTTTTAAAGTCTCCAGAAGGATTGTCCTTGACCTATACAATTTATATAAGGGAAAAATGGAATAACTAGTGTGAATGAATATTGAATAGTTTTTATTTTTTAAGCAAAAAGGTAGATTTGATGATTATGGTGAAGAGTTGCTTTTAGAATTGAAAATTAAACCTGAGATTTCTTGATGAAGTCATGCCCTCTCGCAAGTGTAGGTCCAATTTCATCAATGAGATTACTAGCAAGTAAAGCTTGAATAGAAAAACTGGTATCCCACACTTGACTCCCAAAACTCTGCATAAAAATGGCATATATCAAGTTAGGAATCCCTTCTTTTTTCTTGCAAAGACTTTAGACTTGTAGACTTGAAGCAAGAAAACAAGAGTTGGGGTTTATCCTAGTGTTTGAATAGTTATATTTACAAAACTAACCCTAGAAATAAATTTAGTCTAGGGAATCTCTTCATTCATAATTCAATTTGAATTACGTAATTCAAATGTTCAACATATAGTCAAAAGATTAATTCTGCAATTGTTTTTTGCAAAATATGCGTACATGACCTGTAACTTGATTCCATCTTCAGCAACCCATATGTAATCTGGGATCCTAGCAATATGCTTCTTGAAATAATCCCCATTTGGATCTTCAACCCAACATGCAAGCATACATAAGACCTGTTCAATGCAAATAGCTTTAGGGGTAGTGTTATATAAGCCCAAATAGATGTTGTTCATTGTTTCCCTTGATTGTTTGATAAGATTACCTTTTCCACACATCCAATGGTGATGTATCGACTGTTCTCATCTTCATAATGAATGTGCTTCATTGTTAGTTGAAGAGCCTTCTCTCTTACCAACTTGTTAAAGGGCCAACGAGTGAGAAAAGGCTCAGTGAATATATATAGACTATCCCATACCAGATCTTGTATCAAAGGATGGGGATAGTATAGATCCTCCTATAAAAATATATAGTTTTGCACAATCAATGCATTGGAAAAATATTGAAAAGCATATGTAGCAACGAGCAATTATCAACAATGCAGAGAAGATTAAGGTAGACTCACCTTTGCGCACAAATGGCGCACTTTCTTCCAATTAACTTCATTGTAAGGTTGAGTGTAGAGTTCCTCCCTCAATTGAAGAATGAGAGGTGTGATTGGGCCTACAAACCTTTTCCCATACAGGTAAGACATGGGCAAGTATACCATGCGGCAGTAGCACCACATTTTTGCTGCATTTTGGGGGAGTAGGCAATTGATAAGCAGTGCGTAGCAAATTTAATTATCAAAGAGAAGCAAAAGCTCTCTATAACAAAAGTGCTAATCATTTTTCAATTAAATACTATACTTAGTTTTCAACATTAAAATAAATAATTTCAAAAAAAATTCCATTATGCAATATTAAGGATCTAAAGTAAACTGACATTTTTAGGAAATACAATGAAGTAGCAAGCAAATATGTACAAACCTGGATGAATGGGAAGAAATGAAGGAAGGATCCAAAATTCCGGAGGCATTGGGTTGGTTCCAATCCACTCGAACACACCAAGTATCTACAACAAAAGGAAAAATATGCATACTGCATAGTGAATATTTGAACATATATATATATATATATATATATATATATACTAGATTTATGAAACATGGTCATACTGAAAGCCAGGTCTTTCCCCAAGAAGGTATGTGTGTTACACCACCATGATCAAGGATCCATTTTTGTGCTCGTGAACAAGCATTTTCTTGACCACCATCAAGTCCTTCCCCTAGTAGACGCATACAAATGTAATTAAGAGCCGTGCAAAACATGACGCTATGGCTCTCTATGTGTAATCCCCACCCACCATCTTCATTCTACATTACGCAAAATTTACAACAAACTTGTTAAACATGATAGTTTAAACACACACACAAAAATGAAAGTAAGCAAGTAATTCAGTAGAGAATATAGTCTTCTTTGCATAATTGACATGTAAAGCTTCCAAAAATATGCACCTGATGATAGTGTATGTATCGAAGGATTTCCTTTTGATACTCTGCAGGAAACACAGTATTAAGATGTCCTATAATATTCAAACACATTACCTGCATTTTTTGGGGTTAAAAAGAACACCATGAGCAGTTGCATTAAGATTAAAACCAAAAAAAGTCAAAGGTAGGCATGTTGTCATTGATCCAATGATACTGCTCATAGCCTGGTCAATTTAAGATGTTTCTGTGTTAAATATCATTAGAAAAAATTGTTATGTTGTTGATGATTCTTCTCGGTATCACACAAAGTTCCCTGATGTATAATATCCCAAAAAAATATATGTTTGACTATGTGATGATCACGATATTAATGATACTTTTTACATAAAAAATGATAATAATTAATTATGAGTCTTACCAAGGGGGGAAGGAAAAATAATGGGCCAGCATTTTCAGCAGGCCAATGGCCGTCACTAGCTTGCAAGGCCGAAAAGAAATGGACGGCCCTTCTTAGTGCAGTTGTTGCCTTTTCATTTGTGATTTCCTCTCCATCCTCGACCTTTACCGGGGGAATTGTTTGTTTGAAGTTTTTCTCCTTAAGAAACTGCAATCATTTTGACAAATAAATGATCGTATTAGATTAATTAATTTATGAATTATTAGATATATCATGATATTATGAATTTTAAAGCTACTAGATTGCTCTATATTTAGAACTGGGAAAGCAATGTCATCACCTACTAATACCCAATAATTTCATTTCCTCAATCAACCTCATTAACTGCTAAGTTACTCTGTCCAATATCTGACCATAATATTAATAATATTAATATGGTAAATTGCACTGTCCAAGACGAGTATGCCAAAAAGTTGTTAATTTAATAGAAGATGAAGCACAAAACTATTATTTTACTTATCAAAAAAGAAAAAAAAATCAGAACAAAAGTTTTTATATCCATACACAAGCTGCGGGTAAAATAAAATCTCTAAAACGAAGTCACTAAAGCCAAAAGCTAATATTGTAGGTAAAGAAATGAAGAAAAACTACATTTAGGTATAAAATTACAGCCAAAGGTTACTATATAATAGGAATCTATATATAAAGTCCAATAAATCAGATAGGTACACACATCTGTAACCAATGTGAAACAATGAACGATATATATATATATATATATATATATATATATATATAAAACCTAGCAAATCAGCAAATGTTGCAAGTTAATGGCAAAAATCAAACCCCAATAGTGCAACTTTTGAGGTTGAGGGGTATGACAATTTTAATTAAAAAAAAAAAAAGATATATCATGATTATCGGCAGAGAAATACATTCCCTTAAGGTCATTTGTGCCCTCTCTCCCATTGGCTCCGTGGGTGACTATAGTTGTAGGCAAAATCCCCTTTGCTAATTAATATATACAATCCCTTTGAATTTTCATGAGTTTTGAAATTATTTTTTCAAAGTTTAAAACTACTCAATTTAAGATATCGAACTTTTAAATTTTTGCATTGTACCCCTATGTTAGAATTTTCATTAAATTTTGTCAAAATTTTCAAAATATATATGATTTTTATTATTAAAAATATAAAAAATATAAAAAATTGCAAAGATTCAAGCATTGGTTGTAAGGATTTATCAGAATTTAAAAAATAAAATAAATAAATCTATGCAAAAATACCTGCAATATGCATGAAGCGCTTTCCAACTCTCCATATTACAATGCGGATGCAAATATGGATATTTAAAAGGAATATCTACATTTTGCAAATGCGGCTCCATATGTTACAAATAACCAATTCCCATGTACACCCCTACCTGACATGACCTGAATCTAACACTCTATATATAGGGGTATAAATGAGCCGATACACTCGACAGCTCACTCTAGCTCGGCTCGATTAAGCTCGGATCGAAATCGAGCTTGATACTGTTCAGCTCGGCTTGTTACTGTACAAGCTCGCTTGATTAGCAAATGAGCCGAGCTCAACTCGCCCGACTAAACTCGACAAGGGCTCGTGAGCTCGATTTCATTCATAAATGAGTAGATTAAATGATTATTAATTAAGTAACTAATGTATTTCTTACCATTTATAAATTATAATCACATTAATGTATACAAACTTAAATGACCTTATTAATGTATCTCTTTAGGGTGTGACAAATAACAATTGACATTATATACAATAATACAAACTTAAATGTTATATTAATTAATTGTATAAAATTAAATTAGTTTAACTTAGTTTTATACTTATAAATTAATAAATTATAATATATATTTATATATGATATGTTTATTATCTACAATATATGATATACATCATATACTAACTTAACTTTAACAAATAACAACTAACAAGTAACAAGTATCAAGTAAAATATAGAGATAAATTATATCATTACTTGATATGAATATTAAAATAATCTCAAATTTAGTAATTAGGCTTTAAGAATCTAAGCAATTAAAAAACATAGGTGACAATTAGAAAGTTAGTCAACAATGTGCACTTAATCAATGTGCGTTACTCTTTAGGATGTGACAAATGATAATTAACATTATATTCAATAATACAAACTTAAATGTTATATTATATAACATAAATTATATTATATAATAATTATACTATATAAATTATAAAATTAACAAGTATATAAATTATCTTTTAAGTTTATAGTTAATATAAATTTATTTAAATTATAGGAAAAATTAGGCTTGCAAATTAACCGAGCGGCTTGTGAACTCGCTTGAGCTCAACTTGGTTATTGTACAAGCTCGGCTCGGCTCGGCTCGGCTCGGTTACTGTACAAGGTCGGCTCGACTCAGTTCAGTTACTATACAAGCTCGCTTGAGCTCGGCTAAGCTTGACTCGGCTCGGATCATTTACAGGCCTGTCTATATATGGCTAGTACTAATTATTGACACGGTCCATGAACTTACACGAACATATATATAGTTTTATAACTCGAACTGAACATCGTGGATGCTGGCTTGCCATATCTGACCAGCTCATTCTTTGTTCTACATGACATGAATCGTTATTCAATTTTATGGATAGTATTGGATACTGTTTTCAAGATGGGAATACCTGCATTCGCCAAAGGAGATCACTACTAGGTTTCACTTGAAACCGGTTGTTGTAGAAATTTTGACGAGCCTCTTCAACCTCAGCCCTCTCTTGTGGGGTACCAGCCTGAGGGTCAAACTCCCATATCTGCCTTCCAACAAAGTTGTTTGTGCTGAAGATATAAGGATCTTTTCCACCTTCTGCTATCTTAAGCCTCCACATATTCTTCCCTATCAGTTTCTTTCAATCACTTCTCTCTTCTCTTCTTCTCTGTTTCATGCGGCCATTATATATTATAGCTAGTGGTAACTATATATATAAATATATGGTGCGTCGGGGGAGAGAGCAGAGAGGTTGCGTGGCAGCGTGGGGGAGAGAGGCATGGGTGCGTTCGGGACAGAGGCATGGGGTGCATTGGGGTGGGGAAAGAATTAAATGAGGTAGCAGTAGGGTAGTTGGTGGAAAAATTATGCGGGGAAAAAATTTGCTGCATTGTGCTGCTGTTTGTGCGGTGGAAACGCCATAATAATTTTTGTTTTTATGGGTAATATTACTTTAAAATTTTAAATTATTACGGTGATTTAATAAGCTTTCTCTAAACTTTAAAATCTTTAAATTTGAACTCTTAAATTTTTAATTGCAGTTAATTTGAACTTTTTCGTTAGATTTAATTGTTATTTTCTAACGGCAATACTTAAAAAGACTAAAAAATTCCTGATTTTCCTTTTTTAACTATTTTTTGAATTTTTTAATTTGGAATTAAGGATAAATTTGGATTTTTTTTAAAAAAAAAAAAAAAAATAGGAGTATAAACGATATTGCCTCATTTTTAAAGTTTAAAATCTGACGAAAATCAAATTAATTGCAATTGAAAATTCAGGGGTTCAAATCTATATATAGCTCATCAACTTCTCCTCTAATAAGAACATCTCCAGTAGTAAGATTGTAAAAGGTATTCTACTTATTCAAAAAGTATAATTCTTTATTTTAGCTACCTATTTTTTAATGCCAACTCCATCAAATTCTCTATTCCATTAACTACTTACTTTAAAGTATTATTTATTATTCTTTTTTAATTATATTATTGTCAATACTTAATTAAAGGGAAAAACTATCACAAATGTAAAAATTATTCATAAAAACAAAAATAAACACATATGAGGAACATTTGTCTCACATGCAAGTACTAATTCTTAAAATTAATAACAAAAATAAATACATGTAATATAACTAATTATTCTTAAGATTGGTCATGCAATTTTCACATATGTTTCACTAGGTTGGATTGCAGCTGAGAATGAATTTGACGGTCTCTAATGCTCAAATGCCTTTGAATAAACTCAACAAATCCAGGGGTATGCTCGTAAGAAACTTGTTTGGGAAGGGGAAGAGAAGAAATGAATGCATAGGAAAAAGAAAAAGGGTTTAAGGGAAAAGGAGGAGATCGAATACCTAAAACAAAGAAAAAACGATATTTGAAATAATATTATATTATATTGAAAATAATATTAAATTCTTTTCAAAAAAATATATTAAATTAAATAATATTATATTCAATCTAATGTGCTACAGTAAATAACTATTTGTAGTTATTCACTGTAGCAGTTAAGGTATAATAGCTAAATATAGCTAATATCTCCATTTTAACTACATTTGAGCATTCACAATGGAAGAGTTAAATGACACTTTTATCTAAAATAGCTTCTTAAATTGATAAAATACCATCTACATTGGAGAAGCTAAAAAAAATGTAGAATATATATTTTATTAAATGAGCTAAAAAAAAAGTATATGTAGCGACACTATTCAAATAGCTATTTTCCTAAATTTTCTTCCCACGTCTTTTTTTCTCCCACTATCTTTCCCAAAATTTTCTTCCCATGTTTTTTTTATTGTTTCTCACCTGTTTTTTCTTTTTTTTCAAAATTTTCTCATACTATTTCTCTTTCACATCTAATTTTTTCCAAAATTTTCTCCTATTATTTCTCTCTCCACATCACTTTTTTCTCAAAAGTTGAAAAATAAGATATTTAAGAAAAATGCAATCATTATAAAAAATAAAAATTAAATGATATAGATAAAAATATAAGTAATTGGATGTAGGAGGCCCTTAAAAAGTCATTAAATAAACTAGATAAATTGAGTTTTGAGGAACTATTTTACATTAAAAATTAGCTCTTCCATTATGAATGCCCTTACACGGTTGAAGATGCTCTAACCATAAATATAAGGAAATTAATTGGATGGTATGTTGAATTCGGAACAGGATCCTGTCCATTTCAAATGAAATGGATAATATCCATTTAGTATAAAATAAAGGGTAGTATTGTCTTAACATTAAAATTGAATAACTAAATTTACAATAATACCCCTCATTTTACACTAAATTGATATTATCCATTTCCTTTGAAATGGACAAGATCCTATTCCGTTGAATTCGAGCCAAACATTAATCTCTTTCTTCTACTAATTTCTTTCCTAATTCTCCGAGACAAATATATTCTAGTTTAAGCATCGTTTATTGATTTAAAGTCAGAAGAAGACGATGGAAGAAGAAGCTGGAAATGGGGTCTACATGCACTACACGCTAGCAGCAACTGCCAAATGTTCCTTGCAAGAGGACACCACCAAGACACTTGCATGCATGGCTAAAGTGATGTGGCTGAATAGAACGTTGCTTTGGGAGCCTGGCTCGAAGCACAATGAAGAGCTGGACGTGAACTATCGCAGAAAATGTATGTAGAATGGGCACACGATGACCTGGCACTATCTCTTTTTGGTATCTTTTTCTTAGGAAGATGCAATAATGCATTCTCTCAATCATCTCTCATCCATCTCCTCTCTTACAATTTTGCTTTTAACATGGGACCCATGTGGTACTTATCTCCTCACAAGACAGAGGATATGGGGGGAAGATGGTTGGGAGAATGCAAATAAGCATTTCCCTTTTCCTTAAGCACTGTAGAGGTTGATATAGATCGATGTTAAGTAAAAATATTTGGTAAAAAAAAAAAAAAGTGGAATGAAAAACTGAACATGTTTTGTTTTATTTTGTAATTTTTTTAATTTGAATAGTAATAAAAAGTGAAGAATGTGATATAAAAAGAAAGAAAAGTTAGAATGTTTTGATGTTAATTTTTTGTTGAAAAATTGTGCATGAACAGTTAAAAAAAAAAAACCTTTGCCAAACAAAGCTAATAATATTTGCAAGCGTTGAAAGCTATTTATTGGTTTGATAAAGAGGTCAAAGTTTCCCTAAAAACCTTAATTTCACAAAAGAAATAGCTACTCATATTATTTAGTTTGGTGAGAAGGTAAAAGCGCTAAAGAGAGATAGGTCCACATGCAGCATATATATAATTTACCTTCCTCGATCCCATCAAAGAATAAGAAATTAAAATAAAATAAATTCTAATTTTTATTCTACAAATAATGCCTTATTTCAAATAAATTACCAAACAGTTATAATTGTGTTTAATTTAAATTAGGGGAAACTTCATATACCCCCCCTGAACTTCCACCGATTTACACAAAACCTCCCCGATACAAAAAAACTCTCAGATACCCCCCCAATCTTCTAGATTCTCTCACTTAGGACCCTTTTGGTGGTAAGTTGTCTAAACTACCATTCACTCCAAAACTACGCCGTTTTGAGCTCGCCCAAAACGACGTCGTTTTGCCCAAAACGGCGTAGTTTTGGGTATTTTAGGTTTTAGTTTTAGTTTTTTTTTTTTTTGAAAAAGAAGGAAATTAAAATAAAAAAAAAAAAAAAAAAGAAAGGAAGAAATCGGGGTGGCTGGAGCCACCCCTTGCCCAAAAAATGGGGTGGCCGGACCACCCTATTTTTTTAACCAAGTGGCCGACCACCCCATACCAGATGGGGGTGGCGAAGCCACCCTAGGCCTTTGGAGGTGGTCCGGCCACCCCGAAAGGCCAAAAAAAAAAACAAACCAGAAAAATGGGTTTTGGCCTTTGGGGGTGGCCAGACCACCCCCTAGGGCCTAGGGGTGGCTTCCCGGACACCACCTACAGTCGTGAGGGTGGCCGAAGCACCCAGCTGGGGTGGTCCACCACCCCAAAGGCCAAAACCCATTTTGTTTTTTTTTTTTTTTCCGGTGGTGGACCACCCCAAAGGCTTGTACATACTTGACATGGTGGTGGCCACAAAAATGGGGTGGTCCACCCCATTTTTCAATGGCTCCTTCTTTTTTCTTCCTTCTTTTTAAAAAAAAAATCCTTAAATTTGCAAAACTAATTGCCCAAACGTGATTTGACTTAAGCAGTAGTTTTGGACCCAAAACGAGTTTTGAGTGGAGGGTATAATGGGCATATATATATTTATATACCCATTATACCCTTGAAGGGTCCTAAGCGAGAAAATGGAAGATTGAGGGGGGTAAGTGAGAGTTTTTTCGTATCGGGGGGGTTTTGTGTAAATCGGTAGAAGTTCAGGGGGGGTATCTGAAGTTTTCCCTTTAAATTACAATAAATATATGTGGCATACAAAAATTTCTTACAACACCAACACAACTATTAAAGAAAAAGTAAGATAATTAACAACATCCTTTTATCCCAATAGCATTACTCTCTTATGTACAGTGGCTGAACTATATAGAGTTCACTGCTTTGATTTAAATTTTTCTGGATGGCAATGAGACACATTTGCGATATTCTGCAAGAGCCCACAAGGGGAAAATATTTTTGTAAGCTGCATAATGTAACATACAATTCCTCATGAAGACTCCAGTAATTTCCTACATGAAAGAGTGATGAATGGTTACAAAGCTTTGGAATAGTATACCTGAAATTTGAAGCTTAGTTAAAGATAGGTACCTGTTGAGGAAAATCGCCATCTTTCAGTTGAGAATTAATTATGAGCTTTGCTGAACGATGAAGAGGTGTTGGGTCTCTTTCAACCTATTACAAATACAATTTTAATGCCAGAATATGTCAAAAAGCATATGACAACAGGATATATATAAGAGAAACAACGCTAGATTTTTAAAACATGAATTACTCACTTGTCCAGCATGAATGAGACCCATCATTGCCCATGTAGTATGTACCAAATTTGATTGGTTTCCGTCAAGAGGCACATATTCATATTATATAATCAAGCACAAAGAATTTGTAATTTTATTATCTACCATGTGCAAAATCTTATAAAGACAACAAGAAATACTTTTCTTTGACAAATTGATCCAAAAACTCCATTCATTGAAATTCTTCCTATAATAACAATTAAGATATGAAAGGTACATGCTATTAAAGGTTCTTATATTGTTATCAATGATGTTGAGAGTAAAAGATAATAATAAATAAAAAAAATTTAATGATGTTTGAAAATAAAGATGAAAATTAAAGAAAAAAATTAAGTGGCTTTTAGCATCATGCATGTTAAAACTAAAAGTTGATAATTTTTTACAAGAACCACGAACTCAACACGAACTTACAAAATTAAGAGGTTAGGATTGGGGGGGTCTAACCTTTTAATTAAATTGGCTGGATTAAAGTTGACATATATAGTTTAATATACATGCCTCGACACGACCACAACCCAAGACGTGGCATTTACGGCCAACAATTTTTAACACGACTCATGAACTCGACAACTCGACACAAATTCAATATGAAATTAGTAGGTTAAGGTTGAGGGGTTACGATTAAACTTTATAGTCTTATACTTATATCTCGACAGAACCTGAACCTGGGAATAAGATCTTCTCCAATCCAAAATGGATTGGAGAATATCAAGTTCATGACTATGAATTCTTCTTAGATATCCTAGAGCCACAAATGAGACACCTATCCCACTAACAAAAATAATAAAAACTATTATTTAAGATTTTAAAAAAAAATGTAAAAACATTACCTTATGTGAAAAAGATAGCTCCCTCCCCAACCACCATTATCTCTTTGTGCTTTAAGTAGAAAATCAACAGCTCTGCACATAATTGGACAATTATTGTAAGTCTTGCCAACTGCAGCCAAACCTCTAAGTACAAACCATGTGCCATATGTGAAGCAAATTTCCCAATTTACATACCTGTGTAAATGCTTCATCATGTAATAGATTTCTTTGGGAAATCTACATAAAAACAGACAAATGTCAAAAAATATCTAATAAATACCATGAACCATTAGCCATTTGTACGTCTTGAATGAATTAAACAGCATTTTCTATGAAACCTTCAATCTCTTTCTTACGGTGCCCGGTATAACTTTTTAAACAAAACTAAAGCTTCAATTTTTGATGCGGTGCACTCAACGATACTCATGCTCAATGATAACATCCGAGACAAATTCTATGGGATTAAGCAGCTGATGGAAAAAAAAAAAAAAAAAAAAAAAACATTTTATAAACTTTAAATAATTATAAAATATTCTAATGCAGCGCGGCTTAGTGGGTTGTAGCGAAGAACAACAAATACACAGCAGATAACTAATTCTATATCTTGAGTCTATCAAAGATCTGGGAACTCTTCTTGAAAATTTAGATACTCTCTAGCATTTTGAAGGAAAAAAGAGAAATAAACTCAACTCTAAGTAATTCTCATTGATAAAAATCAATAAACAACATAAACTATCTTTTCTGGAGTTTATAAGCATGTATATATAGCCCCAAGACTCCTAAACCTATTAAAACACAAATTAAAGACTCACAAAACCCTAACCCTAATAAATAATAACATAACATTGTTTAAAGATAATAAAGACACAATAATTAACATAATTATCTCGTGTGCGCTCGATGTGCGCCCGAGCGCATATGGGCACTAGATCGCGCCCATCAATCGCTCTAACAAAGAGGATCAAGTGTATGCACTCGATCGTGCGCCCGATCGCAGGATTGAGCGCAGTAATAGAACCTCCTGTAATTTGCATCATTCTCCCTAGATTGGAGAGAATTCGTCCTCGAATTCAGCTGGTTCTTTCCATGGTCCTTTGGATGCCCAGTCAACTTCAACTTGCCATTCCTCAAGATCAAGACAAGGTAATACCCCAAAATAAGTGCAATGCTAGTCATCATCGGCATACCTCAATGTTTGTCGTGAAAGCCCCATACACCATTTGGCAATACTCCAGATTTGCCATTCTTTTGTCGTTCCTTCTCTCTTCCACTTGCTATGAAAATACTCAAGAATGGGTCAGCCACTAATTCCCTTGTGAACATATAATTTTTCTCATCCGCATAAAATTCACCAATATCATCATGAGGAGAATTTAAAATATCTTTAATACCAAGGAAAGCGTCGTAATCAACATCTTCACCATTAAAATTAGGCACTTCACCTAGAAGGTCTTCATCAACATCTTCATCATCGGCAATGTCGTCTTCTTCATAATCGGCGATGTCATCCGTGGGCTCTTCATCTTCCAATTGATCATCTTCGTTGGGGTAGACGCCACTAAACATAGGATGCAACCTATATTCTCCGTACTCTTCCTCTAGGTCGGATGCCAAAGGTTCTTCAATTGGCTATTCTTCATTGACATCATCATCATAGATTGGTAGAATATCCCAATCTACAAACCCTTGTAAAGGATATTCATCTTCAACACCTTCATGCTCGAACTCTTCATCAATAAAGTCGGATTCCTGAAACTCTCCATCCACAGATTCATCTTCCTCTTCTACAAAATATGGATTCAGTTTATGGATTTGTGGTTGGCAAGTAGGAGTCCAATTGGCCTATCTTGGACTTTTTGCCTCACTCCATGTTTCTCTAAATACCTCTTTGTTATGGGAATTTTCTATTTTCTTTGTCACAGCCATAGACCCTTATCTCCAATTTTGTGATTGTCGTTCCATGGTATGATTATGGGGCAAGAAAGCGACTCACATTTTTTTCAATAGGTGCTCCCAACTATTGATCTTCAATTTTCCTTGCCGCACCTGATTTTTATTCAGTTGTTAACACCATGCAGCAAATTTTTCTTGGAATGTATGTACCACCAAAGAGACTCGTCATTCATCAAGCACCTCGTTGAACTCAAAAACCTCTTCAATAGCCAACACCCAATCTAAAAATTCTTTGGGTTGTTGACCCCCTTGGAATTTGGAATCTTGAGTTCAAACCTACTCACCCATTGATTGGCGTGAACTTGTGCAAGGTGCTGACATCCCTACATTCGGCGCTCTGTAAACAGGTTTCTAGATCCATCCTCATTATAACGACACAAGTTGGATAATTGGGTAGTGAGGTCTTCAATTTGATACCTCATAGCCTGGAATTGATCTTCATTATATTGCCAACGTTTAACGATAAATTTTCCTTCCGCCTCTGCAAATTGCGATCTTGGTTGGTGACAAAACAGCTTGGCCCACCACTCATGTGCCACAAACGATTGCCAGTTACTCCTTATGTGCTGTCTCGATGTGCACATACTCCTCAATCATGTCTACAAAGCGGTTGCTCCTCCCCATTCATGGAAAGTAACCTGGCTCTGATACCAACTGATGCAACGTGACTTAATAGACTGTAGCGAAGAACAAGAAATGCGCAATAGATAACTAATTCTAAATCTTGAGTCTATGAAAGATTTAAGAACTCTTCTTAAAGATCTAGATATTCTCTAGCATTTTGAAGGAAAAAAAGGAATAAACTTAACTGTGAGTAATTCTCATTAATAAAAATCAATAAACAACATAAATTGTCTTTTCTGGAGGCTATAAGCATGTATATATAGCCCAAAGACTCCTAAACCTATTAAAATATGAATTAAAGACCGAAAACCCTAACCCTAATAAAATAATAACATAACATCATTTGAAGATAATAAAGACACAATAATTTACATAATTATCCCATGTGTGCTCAACGTGCGCTCAAGTCGCTCTAACATAGAGGATCGAGTGTATGCGCTCGATTATAGGATCAAGCACAGTAACAAAACCTCTTGCGATCTGCATCATATTCCCATAATTAAGCATATTTCAAGACTACTTCAATATGTTAAGGTACTTACTTCCAACTATTTTTGGGCTCCAGCTGGTTCCCAGATAGATATACCACCATTTTTACTCTGCATTAAACCATACAATGGAGCTTATCAATGTGAACGCAATGAAATAGTACTTAAGAATTAAACACTGCCCTAGATAAATGAAACTTCAAGAAAGTTTCCAAATGCAACCTAGTTTCCTATTCATGTCGATAGTTTCTAAATATTTGTACTTAAAAAATACAATGCTAATTGTTAGAATACTGAATAAATTATTAAAATCAACAATTTCCTATTAATTTAAACTTTTGGGATAATTAGGGATTTAAAGTGGTATCATGGCTCAGAGTTTGAACCATGTCTCCTCATTCATCTTCCATTTCGATTAAATATTCTACGTGTAAAGTCTTACTTATTCACTTATCAAGGGGAAGTTTGAACCTACACATCAGAAATGATGTTAGAATATTAAGGAAACAATAATCTATGTTTGAGCCTTATTTATTAAGGTGTACTATCTAGTTTGAATTCGTATGTGAGTGAGAGTGTTATCAACCATTTTTCATTAGCTTAAGCTTTTTGAATGACTGATAATTTAACAAAAGTGAAAGTTAATCATCACCTGTAAAAAAAGTATGACATTTATAGAATCATAAATTTGCTTGGGATCCATTTTCTCACCAAATATTTTTGGTGGCTTCATGGAGAAAAGCATGCAACACTGAAATAAAAACGAATTTGATGAATAGCATATTAACTATAGAGAAGGTGCAAAATTTTACCCCATTGATGCATTTAAAAAAAGTTAATTACCACCAAACTTTCTGTAGTGCAATCAGACACTTGCCATCTATGATCTTGATTAGAGAAAGTCCATAATCCTTTAGAAATGTGATGATACATGCTTTTAAAGTTTCCATAAGGGTTGTCTTTGACCTATACAATTTATAAGGGAAAAATGGAATAACTAGTCTGAATGAATATTGAACAGTTTTTATTTTGGGGAAATTAGCTTTTCCCCCTTATGAACTATCACTCTTTCTCCATTTGCCCCCATGAACTATCAATTTTACATTACACCCTCCATGAACTACTATTTCGTTACCAACAACCCCCTACTGTTAACCAAAGATGTCAAACATGACAGTCAACGTGAACAGTACAATTAACCGTTCGACTTAACATCTTTAACTGATGGTAGGGGGTCTTTGGTAACGAAATGGTAGTTTATGGGGGGTGTAATGTAAAATGGATAGTTCATGGGGGCAAATAGAGAGATAGTGGTAGTTTATGGGGGGAAAAGCTAATTTCCCCTTTTATATTTTAAGCAAAAAGGTAGATTTGATGATTATTGTGAAAAGATGCTTTTAGAATTGAAAATCAAACCTGAGATTTCTTAATGTAGTCATGCCCTCTCACAAGTGTAGGTCCAATTTCATCAATGAGATTACTAGCAAGTAAAGCTTGAATAGCAAAACCAGTATCCCACACTTGACTCCCAAAAGTCTACATAAAAATGGCATATATCAAAGTCAAGGATCACTTCTTTTTTCTTGCAAAGACTCTGGACTTACAAACTTGAAGCTAGAAAACATGAGCTTGGGGTTTATCCTCGAGTTTGAATAGTTAATTTACAAAACCAACCGTAAAAAGAAATTTAGTTTATGGAATCTCGTCATTCATAGTTCAATATGAAGTGTAATTCAAATGTTCAACATACAGACAAAAGAGTGTGCAATTGTTTTTGGAAAATATGTGTACTAATGACTTGCATCTTGATTCCATCTTCAGCGACCCATATGTAATCTGGGATCTTAGCAATATGCTTCTTGAAATAATCCCCATTTGGATCTTCAACCCAACATGCAAGCATACATAGGACCTGTTCAACACAAATAGCTTTAGGGGTACTGTTATATAGCCCAAATAGGTGTTCTCCATTGCTTTCCTTGATTGTTTGATAAGATTACCTTTTCCACGCATCCAATGGTGATGTATCGACTACTCTTATCTTCATAATGAATGTGATTCATTGTTACTTGAAGAGCCTTCTCTCTTACCAACTTGTTAAAGGGCCAACGAGTGACAAGAGGCTCAGTGAATATGTATAGACTATCCTAGAGCAAATCTTGTATCAAAGGATGGGGATAGTAGAGATCCTCTTGTAACAATAGTTTTTCAAAATCAATGCACTTGAAGAATATTGAAAAGCATATGTAGCAATGAGCAATTATCAACAATACATAGAAGATTAAGGTAAACTCACCTTTGCACATAGATGACACACTTGCTTCCAGTTAACTTCATTGTAAGGTTGAGTGTAGAGTTCTTCCCTCAATTGAAGAATGAGAGGTGTGATTGGTCCTACAAACCTTTTCCCATACATGTATGACATGGGCATGTACACCATACGGCAGAAGCACCACATTTTAGCTACATTTTGGGGGAATATGCAATTGATAAGCAGTGTGTAGGAAATTTAATTATCAATGAGAAGAAAAAGCTAACCATTTTTTCAATTAAACACTACACTTAGTTTTCAACGTTAAACTAAATAATTTCTAAAACATTCCATTATTTGATAAGGATCTAAAGTACACTGACATTTTAGGAAATATGATGAAGTAGTAAGCAAATATGTACAAACCTAGATGAATGGGAAGAAATGAAGGAAGGATCCAAAATTCCGGAGGCCTTGGGTTGGTTCCAATCCACTCAAACGCACCAAGTATCTACAACAAAAAGAAATTGCGTAATAGAGTTAATTATAAAAAAATAATCATCATGCATATATAGTGAATTTTTGAACATATATATTATATTTATGAAACATGGTCATATGTACCAAAAGCCAAGTCTTTCCCCAAGAAGGTACGTGTGTACACCACCACGATCAAGGATCCACTTTCGCGCTCTTACACAAGCATTATTGTTCTGACCACCATCAGGTCCTTCCCCAAGTATACGCATACAAATGTAGTTGAGAGTCGTGCAAAACATGATGTTGTTGCCCTCTATGTGTAATCCCCACCCACCATCTTCATTTTACAATATGCAGAATTTACAGCATACTTGTTATAAATGACTTTTTTTTTTAATCTAATCCTTTTGGCATGTAATTTGCATGTAATGTTTCCAAGAATATGCACCTGATGATAGTATATGTATCGAAGTATTTCCTTTTGATACTCTGCAGAACATGAAATTAAGATATCCTGTAATGTACAAACACATTATTTGCATTTTTTTCCAGTCAAAAAGAATACAATTAGCAATTAAATTAAGATGAAAACCAAAATAAGTCAAAGGTAAGTAGGTTGTCTTTGATTCAATGGTACTGTTCATAGCTTGGTCAATCTAAGAAGATGTTTCTGATATGTTAAATATCATTAATAAAAGTTTGTTATGTTGTTGATGATTTCTCTTGATCGGTATCACAAAAAGTTCCCTGATGTATACTTTTACGTGTATATCCCAAAAAAATATATATATATGTTTGATCGATTATGTGATGATCACAATATTGATGATACTTTTTAAAGAAAAAAATGATAATTATGAGTCTCACTAGGGGGGGATGGAAAAATAATGGGCCAGCATTTTCAGCTGGCCAGTGGCCATCACTGGCCTGCAGGGCCGAAAAGAAATAGATGGCCCTTCTCAGTGCAGCTGTGGCCCTTTCATTTGTGATTTCCTCTCCATCCTCGACCTTTACCGGGGAGAATTATTTGTTTGAAGTTTTTCTCCTTAAGAAACTGCAATCATTTTGACAAAGAAATGATGATATTAGAGTAAATAATTTATGAATTATTAGATATATCATGATATTATGAATTTCAAAGCTACTAGATTGCTCTATATTCAGAAGCGGGAGAGCAATGTCATCACCTACTAATACCAAATAATTTCATTTCCTCAATCAACACGAGTAGCGGCAAAGAAATACATTCCCTTAAGGTCATTTGTAACCCCTCTCCCCTTGGCTCCGCGGGTGACTATATTTGTAGGCACAGGCTTTCGCCATTATATACGAGGGTAACTTTACAAAACCCCTTTAATCATTCACGCGTTTTGAAATTATTTTTTCAAAAGTTTAAAAACTTTCAATTATAATATCGAACTTTCAATTTTTTGTAATATCTTGTTTTTTTATTATAACAAATAAAAAATAAAAAAATTGCAAAGATTCAAGCATTGATTATAAGGATTTAACGAAATTTGAAAAAAATATATATGCCTAAATCTTTGCAAAAATACCTACACCTCAAATATACATGAAGCGCTTTCTAACTCTCCATATTACATTAATGCGGATGTGAATATGGATATATAAAAGGAATATCTACATTTTTGTGGATGCGGCTATAGCCAGTACTAATTAATTATTGACATGACCTATGAACTTACACAAACTCAACAAAAAATTAGTATGTTGAATTTGAGAGGTCTAACCAATTTAATGATGAAATAGGTCAAGTTAGAATAAATATATATAGTTTTATTTTAATCCATCGACACAGCTCGAACATTATATGCGAACATCGTGGATATGATGCTCGCTTGACATATTGACCAGCTCATTCTTCGTTCTAGATGACGTGAATCATTATTTGATTTTATGGATGTTGTTTGTCATTCAGCTATTGTACAGCATATATATTCGGAGCTCAGAAAGTTTACATGTGACCTTGTTCGAAGACTTCCTAGTTCCATGGCACATAAATTTTACAGAAGTACTACGCCATGACACAGACGTTGATGCTATGGGAAAGGTTGCATGTGACCATGGCTGGAACAAAAAAGCAGGTGCTTTTAGTGTAGAGGATCAAATGATGTTGGATCAGAGAGAGAAGATGGGAATACCTGCATTCGCTATAGGAGATCACTGCTAGGTTTCACGTGAAACCGGTTGTTGTAGAAATTTTGACGAGCCTCTTCAACCTCAGCCCTCTCTTTTGGGGTACCAGCCCGCGGGTCAAACTCCCATATCTGCCTCCCAACAAAGTTGTTTGTGCTGAAGATATACGGGTCTTTTCCACTCTCTGCTATCTTAAGCCTCCACATTATATTCTTCCTTATGATCTCTTCTTCTCTGTTTCTTGCAGGCTTGCAGCTATTATATAACATCTCATTATATTGGCTTTGTCTACTAAAAAGAATAATAATTGTTCATGCGAATCATGCTTCCCTGTGAAAATAAATTTATAATTAAAAAAAAAAAAAAATTCCCAATGTTTTACATAAGTTACAATCTATAATCATTCAAAACTCAAAGTCAACCCTAATGTACCCCACGCAGACGTAGGCCGCACCACTGATATTAATGCAGGTTTTTCTTTTTTAATCCAGTAAGGTATAGGGTTACATGGGATTAAAAATCGAAAGATTTGGAATGTTAGGAAACTTTGTTCAGCATATCAACAGTACGTAAAGAAATAGGTCAAAAAGTGACTCGGTCCTATATATTTTAGACAAAAAGCCAAAAAAATAAAGCCACATAAGTGGTAAACAAATCAAATTAAAGGGACACGGAAAGAGACACAAACCTCAAAAGGTCCATCAACACATCCCGATCGAACCGCCGCAGTTTATATGCTTTAACTTGTATTCTTTTGTGCCGAAGCTGCTCAATAACCATCTCACTCTAACCATAAAGATAGGGAAATTGGATGGTATGTTGAATTGTAGCCAAACATTAATCTCTTTTTTCTACTAATTTCTTTCCTTCTCCGAGACAAATTCCAGCTTGAGCATCGTGAAGTTATAATTTAAGCATCGTGACCCCGCTGGACCCGACTAGATACTTGAAACTTAACTTTCAATGTCTTTATAGGTACTCTTGGTCGAAGATTTGACCTGATTATTCCATATGGAGAGGAAAAGAAAGTGAGAAATTAATTAAGACAAAGACAGAAGGAAGAATTGTGTAGCAAATCATGGACAAAATCAAAAGTATAAGGTTTACCATAAGAAAGCGATATACTCTACACGCTAGCAGCAACTGCCAAATGTTCCTTGCAGGAGGACTCCACCAAGACACATGCATGGCTAAAGTGATATGGCCGAAGAGGTTGCTTAGGACAAGAATTAATCAATAGCTGTGAAAAACGCTAAGCAGACTCCAAACAATTGTTTATCACAATTTATGCGGAATTAAACTATGAAGCAAAAAACAATTTAATCAACAAAATATCAAAAGCAATAAAAAGCGGCACAGATATTTTGGTTACGAAGAGGAAACCAATTAGAGCACTTCTCTAATTGTAAAACCTCTGAGCAGCCAAACCGAAATCAACTAAATCATAAAAGAAAAATTACAAGATGTTCATACTCACAAAACCTTTGCTATGACACGATCTTGTATAAGACAAATGACCCACTGTCTTCTACCGCAGCCCTTTCGAGACAAGGCACAATCCTTCTCGTGATTTCCTTTCCGGAACTCCGGTTGACTTCACTTCAACGAGACTGACGAACAATGATGAACATTAAACTAAACACTCCAAGAAAGAGAACTTAAACTCTCAATATCAAATGCTTTCTTGGCACACACGGCAAATTCTAGATGTAGAATTTCGTAACCTAAACAGATCTCATAGAGATCTATTTATAACACCTAAAGACTTCTAGTCTCAATAGAACTCAAATACAATGTATTTTAGACCTAGAAGCTACAGGCCGTCCGGACGGTAAGTGGGCTTCGGACGGGCTATAAAAACACGGAACATGAGTTCATTAATGGGCCGTCGACGGTAACATTGGCCGTCCGACGGTGCTAGAACAAATACTTTCTCCTTTCTTTTTTTGGCGCGTTCGGAGGCGTCGGACGGGCTGCGACGGACTTGAGCGGACTGAGCGAGCGCACTTTCGGGTTTTAATCTGGAGTTCTTAAGCGCATCACGTCGGGCGTCTATGAATCCGTCCGAGCAACGGCTCTTTTCTTTCCATTTTGCTCACGAACATTAGCCAATACTTCAAACTAACAAACTCCCCTTTGGCAATTTAGAACAAAATCATCTCCCCAACAAACTCCCCCTTTTTGTCACAAATTGACAAAATATTTCAAATTTCCTGAAACACTTAACAAAAAACATCAAGGCATATGTGGAAAGGAAACAAAAAAACAAAAAAATAAAAATAAAAATAAATAAAATAAAATAAAATAAAATTCATGATTAACCGATGAAGAATTGCATGTTATAACACAAGATCATGAAGAACAGAAACTCCCCCTAAAACAATACCAAACAATCAACAAGAACCATTTAAAAAAATTTCTCCCCCTCAAAAGTCAAGAAAACACACAGGATGCATACATCACAAACTCATGATTTCAAGCAATGAATATTCCAATTTATCAAAAAAAATTTAAAATATACATGAGAGTTATATAAAGCACAAACACTTTCTGTTTAACCCAAGCAATGCCAAGAATTCCATTCAACCCATGCTTGTGTTGTGTGTGTAAGCCAACCATTGAAATAAAACAAATTTATAAGTTGGTAGGAGGTTTCACTACGATAAAGGTTTTAACAAGCAAATCAAATCAAAAGTCAAACCTTATCATACTAGGGCCTAGCCACTCTCATCCAATGCATTCCTCTTTTGAAACAAAGCAAGCTTGACACTGTGAATTTAATTCCTTTGGAATGTATTCTTTGAATATTTTATTTCACATTTTTTCTTCATGAGAAGGTGTCTTGAAACATTTAATGCTTTGAGAAATGCAGAATTTATAAGCCCTAGGTTCAACTAGCGTATGGTCAATTTGATAGATACAACTAGTCAAAACCCTCATATAGTTACCTCACACAACTCATATTAAAAAAAAAATTAAGCTTAAGTGTGCACAAAAGTTTAAAGCATGAACAAAACGTACAATTTAAGCTTAAGCTTTAGGTAACCACAGAAAAAATGTCCATTGAAATAATATGACAACTCATGCATATTGAAAACTTTTTAAAACACAAGGAATTAAATCCATGGAAGAAACATGAGCACATAATGGACATTGGACACTCAAGGTGCATCAGACAAGAGAAGGAAGAAATAAAAATAACCAAATTAGAATATTTTTGTCTTTTTGAAATTTTTCAAAAATAAAATGCACACACAAAAAAATAAAATAAAAGACAAACTAAACAAAAAAAAACAAAACAAAACAAAACATGCTCTAGGATATTCAAAATAAAACAAGACAACCAATCCTAGGCATGTGGGTGACTCACCTAATCCAAGGTGAGATCACCACCACTCCCCCTCAAGGGGTGAGTGGTATTTTCCTTCTTAACCCAAATTTTCTTCGTTTTGGGAACAGAAGTGTGACTCTTAGCCAAGTCATTTAACTGGGTGATAACACCCTTCACAATGTTAAATAATTCATCATGACTATTTCCAAAAAGAAGATAGTCTCTTTTGACTCATGATTATTCAATTGAAAACAATTGAATATGCCCAATCTTACCACAATGATGACATGTAGGAATGAACCTTTGAGTAGGTTGGTTCCTTGGCATATGAGCACGCGTCTCGGTGTAGAAACGAGACACATAAGAATCGATTAGAATTCCTTACCTTTCTTACCTCTTGAACTGGAGGAAGCATTTCCTTCTTCTTAGCCAAGTTTTCTTCTTTACACAGGTTTCACAAAATCAACTTTGAAGGAGAAACAACATTAGTAGAAGAAACAACAGTTTATCAAAACCCAATCCAGTTCTATCAAATGAATGTTTACGATTATGCAACATGTGATTAAGTTTCTCATTAGAGAACGTGTTCAAATGATTTCTTGAATCATTAAGATCATTCTCTAAGGATTTCACTTTGGCAATCAAACTATCATTTTCAGATTTCAAGGTATCATGAATAGCATGTGAATCATTCAAGG
Organism: Carpinus viminea; assembly: GCA_013348765.1. Lineage (NCBI taxonomy): Eukaryota > Viridiplantae > Streptophyta > Magnoliopsida > Fagales > Betulaceae > Carpinus > Carpinus viminea. The sequence continues at coordinate 23,071,174 of CP054668.1, forward strand.
TACTACAGTTTATCCTTTTCAAGATTAACTTCTTTAAGTTTCTGCAAGGTTTGCTTATTCAACTTCTTCAAATTATTGTATTCCAAAAATAGAGCATTATAAGCATTTTGTAGATCACCTTCCTCTTGATTCATTGTCACAAATACCATAATCACTATCTAGAGTTACACTCACTAGCCTCATGCTCACTCTCATAAGAAACCCCAAAAGCTACATAATTAGCAACATTTTCAGCTTTTTCTTCATTGTACGACTCATCACTTTGAGTCACATTAAAAACCTTACCGTTTGAGTTTCTCAAATTTCCACAATTTGCGGATGTGTCCAATACCCCACATTCATGACACTTAGGACCACTAGGAAATTTATCCTTGATCAAGCTGTATTCCTATCTTGGAGGTTATCTCTACCATCATGCCTAGAATTTTCAGGATTTCTTGAATTTCTACCCTTAAAATTTCCATTTTCGGTTTGAAGAATTTTGAAATTTCCGACTATCATGGCAATTTCCTCCTCATCTCTGAATCCTCATCATTGAACCTCCAGTTTCTCCTTACCAGCAGTTTGGTCTTAAGAGCAATATTTTTGAGTTCTTTGGTTGAGGCAACAAGAGCTCAAAGTCTGGACCCTACAAGTTCCTCTACTCTCATAGTATCCAAGTCATTTCTGGTTTATGGCAGCAATTTGGGGCAAAAACCTAGTGGGTAAGGATCTCAAAATTTTCTTGATTATTTTTGCATCGGACATTTTCTTTCCAAGATTTATAGTATTGTTTCTAATACTCTGAGCTTAGAATAGAATTCATCAAAAGTCTCATCCTCTTGCATCCTAATCTCTTCAAACTTTGAGACTAACATCTGAAGTTTTGAAGCTCTAACAACCTCGGTTCCTTCATGAGTTATTTCTAAGGTTTCCCATGCTTCTTTAGCTATTACACATCGAGAAATTCTTGAGAATTCTTCCATGGAGACAATGTGAAGATGGAATGTAATGCTTTGTCATTTGCGGAGGAGGCACGATTTTCAAGAGTTGTCCATTCAGCCATTGTTTTATCCGGAATAGACCATCCAGTTCAACAATATGCCAAACATCCACAAATTTAAGATATGCCCTCATCGAATTTTCCAAAGCGTATAGTTTGATCCGTCAAAAGGCGGGAAGAGAATTAGGTGCAAGTATAAGACATTTTGAGGCGGAGTCTAGGATCACACTCAAGAAATTAATCCCTACTGAGTGAACCCGCTCTCGATACCAATTGAAAACGCTAGCAGACTCCAAACAATTGTTTATCACAATTTATGCGGAATTAAACTATGAAGCAATAAACAATTTAATCAACAAAATATCAAAAGCAATAAAAAAGCGGAACCGAGATATTTTGGTTACGAAGAGGAAACCAATTAGAGCACTTCTCTAATTGTAAAACCTCTCCGGGGCAGCCAAACCCAGGAAATCAACTAAATCAGTAAAAAGAAAAAGGATTACAAGATGTTCATACTCACAAAACCTTTGCTATGACACGATCTTGTATAAGACAAGTGACCCACTGTCTTCTACGCATAGCCCTTTCCGAGACAGGCGGCACAATCCTTCTCGTGATTTCCTTTCACCGGAACTCCGGTTGACTTCACTTCAACAGACGACGAACAATGATGAACATTAAACTAAACACTCCAAGAAAGAGAACTTAAACTCTCAATATCAAAGGCTTTCTTGGCACACGACGGCAAATTCTAGATATAGAATTCGTAACCTAAACAGATCTGTAGAGATCTATTTATAACACCTAAAGACTTCTAGTCTCAATAGAACTCAAATACAATGTATTTTAGACCTAGAAGCTACGGGCCGTCCGGACGGTAAGTGGGCTCGTCCGGACGGGCTATAAAAAACACGGGGAACATGAGTTCATTAATGGGCCGTCCGGACGGTAACATTGGCCGTCCGGACGGTGCTAGGGCAAATGCACTTTCTCCTTTCTTTTTAGCGGCGCGTTGAGGCGTCCGGACGGCTGCGAGACGGACTTCGAGCGACTGAGCGGAGCACTCGGGTTTTAATCTTTGGAGTTCTTAAGCGCATCACGTCCGGACGTCTATGAATCCCGTCCGAACGCTTGGCTCTTTTCTTTCCATTTTGCTCACGAACATTAGCCAATACTTTAAACTAACAAGCTGGAAGCCTGGCTGGAAGCACAATGAAAACGTATGTTGACCTGGCGCTATCTCTTTGTGGGTATCTTTAAATTAGCTAATATTTCCAAAAAGCTACTCTTTGGAGTTTAGAGTTTTATCTCTCTATTTGTTTATTGTCCCTCAAACCTTGTGTTTGTTAAAGAGATCAAAGTTTTCTCTAAAAACCTTCTTAATTTATCCCGTTAGGTAATATATATATTATCCGTAAATATTATATACACATATTTGGATGGTCTACCTGTCTGCGTAGGTATATAATTCATATGTCCTCTTATCAAATATATATATATATATAAACCAAATCATTTTTAAAAATGCCTTAATATTGCAACATGTGACATAAACCCTTTTTATTTTAATATTAAACCAATTTTTTAAGGTATAATTTGTGAATCAGTTTTTTAAGAGTGAACTAATTTTTAATTAAAAAACTAGTTAAAAACTGGTTCACTTTTAAAAAATTAATTCACAAAGACCACAATGGGTGAATTTCTCTGTATGTTCCATAGTGTATCATACAATTCCTCAAGTAGCCCCCAAGGATTTCATGTATGAAAGAGTGATGAATGGTTAGAAAGCTTCGGAGGTAAAATTCAAGCATAATGTACTTCAAAGTTAGGTTATTTTTCTTTGCTCCCTATTCTTTATGAATTAAATGCATGTTTTAAAGAGAGGCACCTATTGAGGAAAATTGCCATCTTCTGTTTGAAAATTAATTATCAACTTTGTTGCACAATGAAGAGGTGTTGGGTCTCTTTCAACCTATTGCATATACAATTTTAACATCAGAATATATGTGCAAGATCAAAGCATAGGACAATAATGACAACATAATATAAACCATGGAGTCTACCTGTCCAACATGAATGAGACCCATCATTGCCCATGCAGTTTGTACCAAATTTGATCGGTTTCCTTCAAGAGTTACATATTCCTATATAATCAAGCACAAAGAGTTTATAGTTTTATTATCTAGCGTCTGCCAAATCTTAGAAAGACAAAACAATAAGAACTTTTCTTTGACAAATTGATCCAAAAACTTTGTGGAACAACACTGTGCATGTTATTAAAGGTTCTTAAATTGTGTTATCAATGATGTTGAGAGTAATAGATAATGAAAAACTTGATGATGTTTGGAAATAAAGATGAAAAAAAGAATTAATAATTGGTTGGTTGAGCTATATATATATATAGTTCACTAATTGATTCAAATTTTTTTGGATGGCAATGGGACACGATTGCAGCATTCTACAAGAGCCCACAATAGGAAAATATTTCTATATGTTGCATAGTGTAACATACAATTCCTTAAGTAGACTACAAGGATTTCCTGTATGAAAGAGTGATGAATGGTTACAAAGCTTTGGAGGTAAAATTCAAGTATAATATACTTCAAAGTTAGGTTATTTTTCTTTGTTCCCTATTCCTTCTGAATTAATTGCATGTTTTAAAAATTAGAAAAAAAAAATGCAAATTTTAAAGAGAGGTACTTGTTGAGGAAAATTGCCATCCTTCAATTGAGAATTAATTAATATCAACTTTGTTGTACGATGAAAAGGTGCCAAAAAGTGCCACATAAGTTTATGGTACCAAACTTAAGTTTAAGAAGAAAAAAAAAATCACACTTGATAATACTAAATCTGAATTAAAATTTTTTTTTAACTTAAAAAAAAAAACAAAAACATAAAAAAAAAAAAAAAAAACAAACAAAATTTGAACAAAGTATAAGCAAAGTATATTTACCTTCTTATCTGTAATCTCTATATATACTTTGGGTATGGAATAAACAAAGTATTCCGTGCAAACTCACTGCAAACGCACTTTTGTGGGCTTTCTTTTAGAAAATTACTCTTGAACTCCATGATATACTCTAATATAGAGAAGCAAAAGCTAGAAGTTGCTTGTCTTGTGCTAACATATTCTCATATAGTCATATTCATATATCTTGCATTTCTTAAACTTTGAGCGACGCAGGTTGGCTTGTCCTAAATAATCATTGTGGGCTCATTTTGTGGCTGCACGAGAGCTACTAGAGTAGAAGCTTCCCTCAGTGAAGCTCACCTGTCTGATAGTCCACATGTGCTTATGTGTGCTTTGTCGTACTATCACTACAAGAAAATCGGTCTTTAGCGACGACTCAAAGTCGTCACTAAAGGCCTATAAGTCGTCGCTATTAACATCAGCGACAACAATAGTCGTCGCTCTCCATGGTTGCAAGTAATCCGTCGCTAAAGACTAAATAGCGACGACCTTTTATGTCGTCGCTATTAATACTTATTAGCGACGCTAAAGACTAAATAGCGACGACCTTTTATGTCGTCGCTATTAATACTTATTAGCGACAACATATGTCGTCATAAATAACTATTAAAATTTGTCGCTGATAATCTTTTAAAGCTAATGTCGTCGCTAATGATACACATATCTAGCAACTATATAATGAAAAGATTATTCTCTTAGTCTCTTAGTTATCCAATATGGGAGCAAAATGATTGAAAATTTTGATTATTCTCTTAGTTATCCAATGTGGGAGCAAAATGATTGAAAAAAGGTGGAAGTCGAATTGAAGCGGACCACAATGGTGGGCCTACTGGGTACCAGCTCGATGAGCCATCGGAGAAGCAATTCAAGGTCACCGTTTAATGGAAACATATAAACATCCCCGGATCAATACGGAAGGAAATAATCTCCGTACCAAACTTTCCTCCGAAGCCCCATATAGGCTAAGCACATGACCCAATTTCAGAAGCTTCTAAAGCCCCCATAATGCCCCGTCTTTGGGTCACAAGCAGCTACAAGACTCGGTAATCTTCGTTCTTGATTTGCGATTATATGAAGAAGATATTATTCTCTTAGTTATCCGATGTGGGAGCATAAAGACGGAAGGACACCAATGAGTATTGCGACAAATACCAGAACTGGGTATTCTCTAGTCACAGAATTGGAGAAAGAAAATGGGGTTATGTGGGATGAGAGTAGACGAATTAATTTGGTGGCTGTGGAGTGTGGAATTCAGAGAAAGAAAGAGGGTTACTTACCCCGCTTGTGGGTTCTACAGGAAAATTTCATGAACCGGTGCCATTTTAGATGGATGAGGTTGGAGGAGTAGATCTGCGGAGATGAGATGGATGAGGTTGGGGGAGTAGATCTGCGTAAACGAATCCAATGGCAAACGAAAAATCTATTTACCTTTATTGGAGGTTTTCAATAAATTAAAGACAAAATGGAAAAAAGGAAGTTGGGGCAATGGGAGACAAGTGGATCAAGGTAAAGATTCTGCAGCAAAATTGTGAGTGAATGGAGTGACTCGAGTCTGGCATCCAGAGAATTAAGGGTGAATTAGAGTGTGAGGCCCAGTGGGTGGTACCTTATGTGTAATAATTGGACATGAATTTCTAGGAAAAGTTATTGCAATGTCTTTAAATAATTCTTTTACATTAATTCCTTCTCTAATAATATATATTAAATAATTCTTTATGTTCAGATGAATTGCTACCTTTACTTTTAATCCTTGTTAACCAACTAATAATAAATCAATTAATTAATTATAATTAATATTTTTTTTTCCTTTAGCAACGACAAATGTCGTCGCTAATAAGGATTTTAATATTTTCCTTTAATTCATTTGCTGACGACATTGTAAATGCTATTAAAACTTTAATGTTTTTCTTATAATTCATTTACATTGACATTGTAATAATATTTAAATTAGCAAACAATGTCGTCGTTACTAAAATTTTAATGTTTTTTCTTTATTTCATTTGCGACGATAATGTGGTCGCTAATAAGCATTTTAAATTAGCGACGACATTGTCGTCGCTACTAATGACTTTAATGTTTTTCCTTTTAATTCATTTGCGACGACATTGTCGTCGCTAATAAGTCTTTTAAATTAGCGACAACATTGTCGTCGCTACTAAGGATTTTAGTGTTTTTTCTTTAATTCATTTGCAACGACATTGTTGTCGCTAATAAGTATTTTAAATTGGCGAGGACAATGTCGTCGCTAATAAGACTTCAAATTTTTTCATTTGATTCATTAGCGACAACAACGTTATTGTCAATTTAAAATGCTTATTAGCGACGACATTGCCGTCGCAAATGATCGGAATCCCATCGCAATAGCTACATATCGGCGACAACATCTAGTTGTCGCTATTGTCTTCTATTTTTTTTATGAAATTAGCGACGACAATTTCTTGTTGTCGCTGATTGGTGAGCAATAGCGACCATATACGGGTTGTCGCTAAAAATATGGTCGCTAAAGACCAATTTTCCTGTAGTGTATCCATACACTACAAACATCATATAGGACCTGTTTGGGATTCGTTTAAGGTGCCTAAAAGTGTATTTAACACTAAAAAAAAGTCAGTTTAGAGAAAAAAAAAAAAAAAGTATTTATTTAGTAAAAAAAAAATAAAACATTTTTAAGGGTCTAAAAAGTTTTAAAATAACAAAAAAAATATTTTTTTAATTTAAAAGCTCTATTTCTCAAATACAATCTCAAACATATTCATATTTATCTTGAAAAATCCAATCCGGAGGATTAAGATTCATTATTTATAATTAAAGAGATATATAAAACATCCAATTATATATCTTCGCTTGGTATACTAAAAAGAATAATAATGATTCACAATTCATGATTCACGATGAAAATATTTAATTAGAGGACAACGTACGTTATCCTCTCTATAAAAGATAAAATAATAATAATAATTGGAAAAACTTTACTAATCTCTTGAACTTTTGCGAATTTTGTAGACATTCCCAATCTTCAAAAATTCTCAATTTGGTGTATCAAAATTTATTTTACTCCCACTTTACCCTTTCCGTTAGAATTTTGCAATTAAATCAAACAGTCAAATGTCTAAAAGACCTTTATACCCTTAAACTTTGTAAAAATTTTAAATTTACCCTTATTTATAAATAAAAAAAAAATTATTATAATTATTAAATTTATAAAAAATAAAATAAAATAAAATAAAAAGAAAATCGAGGTTGGCTCCAGCAACCCCTTGGCCAAAATGGGGTGGCCGAACCACCCCATTTTTGGCCAAGGGGTGGTTGGAGCCATCCCCACGGCTGGTCTGGGGGTGGTTTGACCACCCCCATGGCCAAAGGGGTGGTCCAACCACCACCAAAAGGCCAAAAAAAAAAAAAGGAAAAATGGTCTTTTGGGGGTGGCCGGGCCGGACCACCCCCACGGCCAGTCAACCACCTCGAAAAGGCCAAAAAAAAGGGCAAAAAATGGGCTTTTGGGGGTGGCCGAACCACCCTCAAGGGCCTAGAGCCACCCCTATACTGGCCGTAGGTGTGGTTGGAGCCATCCCCACGGCTGGTCTAGGAGTGGTCGAACCACCCCCATGGCCAAAGGGGTGGTCCGGCCACCACCAAAAGGCCAAAAAAAAACGAAAATGGTCTTTTGGGGGTGGCCAGACCACCCCCACGGCTAGTCTGGGGGTGGTTTGACCACCCCCAAAAGGCCAAAAAAAAAAAAAAAAGGCGAAAAATAGGCTTTTGGGGGTGGCTAAACCACCCCCAAGGGCCTGGAGCCACCCCCATACTGGCCATAGGGATGACCGAAAGCCACCCCCATATTGACCGTAGGGGTGGCTTTCAGCCACCCCAAAAGCCCAAAACTCATTCCCCCCTTTTTTGGCCTTTTTGGGGGTGGCCGAACCACCCCTTGGCTATGGGGGTAGTTTGACCACCTCTAGACCAGTTGTGGGGGTGGCTAGCCAGCCACAATTTTCTTCTTTTGTTTTTTTTAATATTTTCTTTTTAAAAAAATAATAATTGCCAAAACGACGTCGTTTTGAGCTGGGTATGTGTTATACTTTTGGAACCCAAAACGGTGTAGTTTTAAAGTGAGGGGTAAAATTGGCATTGCGAAGAGTCCTATTAGGATTTCTTGTGAAATCCTAATAGAATAGGTAAAGTGAAAGTAAACTAAAGTTTGGTATATCAAAGTGAGAGTTTTTGAAAATTAAAGGGGTGTCTGTAAAAAGCGTAAAAGTTCATGGGGGTTAGTGAAATTTTCTCATAATAATAATAATAATATATAAGACCAAAAGCAACAATTAAAATATGGTTCCTAATTAATTGACTAATTCCACTTACAAAAAATAAATATTCCTAATTTCAACCACAATAGACGTATCAATTTACGAAGAAAAACAAATTGCCATGTTTTACATAAATTACAATCTATAATCTTTAAAAACTCATAGTCAACGCCATGCGCCCCGCGCACACGTAGACCGCGCAACTGATAATGCCAATCCGCAGGTAATTCTAACTTGAATTCTTTTATGCCAAAAAACTAGAACAAAAAATTAGTCTCTCGAGCTCCATCACAAAAGAAGGAACGAAGGGAAAGATGACGACTTGATATCAAAGGTTGCATATCATGCTTGTTGCTCACGATCGCATAGTTGTCCTCATTCAGAAAAGGAAAATCAAGACCACAAATAATAGAACTGCTCCTTATGTAGAGAAGGAAAACAACTACAGCAATAACAAGCCTTAGTGATTAAGAAAATGTATAATTTGTGTAATTAAAATTTTATATTCTTATTAATTTGCTGTATATATTTTCTTTATTTATTGGACACTCATTCTATATATAATGCTCTAAGCATTGTATTTTTTTTTTTTTTAATATATCCACACCAAAAAAAAAAAAAAAAAGCTAATAATCTATACTTTATTAAGTGAGATGACAACCGTTGTAAACACTGTATCCAATAAATAAGAACTCATATATATATATATTATCTCAAGACTTTACATTTGGTGCGTGCATGGGGGAGAGAGAGAGAGGTTGCGTGGCAGCGTGAGGGAGAGAGGCATGGGGTGCGTTGGGGGGAGAGAGGCCAGCTGGCGGAGAGAGAGTGGGGGGTGCATTGGGGTGCGGGGGGAAGAATTAAATGAGGTACGAAGGGTCGTTGCTCGTTGGGGAAAAAATTAAACGAGGAAAAATTTTGCAGCTTTGTGTTGCCGTTTGTACACTGGAAACGGCATAAAATCAGACTAAACGGCATAAATTTTTCACCATACATTGGCACAATATACTATATTTATGTAGTCTGTACAGTAAACGACATAATTTTTATTGTTGTTTAACTGGCACAATTTTGACTCAAATTTTTAATTTGTGCCCGTTGAAAAATAAACGGCATAATTTTTTAATGACATTTACTATACAAACTGCAGAAATGTCAACAATTTATGCCGTTTATACGATAAATATTATTAAAAAAATTATACCGTTTATTGTTCAACCGTTTACTGCACAAAAAAATTTATACCGCTTACTGTACAAATGGCAAAAAATTTTAAATTTATCCCTTTTTTACAGACTCAAGGCAAAGTTTGGTATGGGTAAGAGTTAAAGGATAATTTTTTTTTTTTTCCTTATATTGGGAGTAGTCATGGCCTACATTAGTCACCCCAGTTCTATTACAGTTAAACAACATCAAAATTATGTTTGAACAAAACAACATTAAAAAAAAATCTTTGTGTGTGTAGTGCCATCATGTGCCATATTGAGTTGAGCTGCTGTCAAATACTCTTTTAGTTGCATTCTCATTTGTGATTACAATATGTTGTATTTGAACGATATATTTTTATATATTTAGGTATATTTTATTAATGAATTTCATTATTTCTTTTATCTATATTTCCTCAAACTTACGTGCCGACATTAGAGTTCAAAAATATAAAAACCAGATGGATCATGGATCCCAATGCTGGCTTGACCGTATAGCCTTGCTAGCTAGTATATAAATACATCAAATTTTTGCTCATATTGTGACAAGAAAAAGATCCGTTGGTTACGTAAATTTAATTTCTCAATATTGTACTTGGTGTATCCTATAATAGTAAGTCCCCCAAAAGCGGGTTTCTTCATTCTATTAACCCGCTCAGGTAGGCCATTCTCACTATAGTCTATAGACTTGCCTAACGAAGTGAAGGCTACGGAATCAAATCGATCGTATAGAGAAGGAAATTCGATCAGATATTGAATTCTAGCCAAACACTAATCTGTTTCTTCTGCTTAATTTTCTTTCCTTCTCCAAGACAAATTCTAATTTAAGCATCCTGACCTCGCTGGACACAACTAGATACATAGATCGAGATAAACCTTCAATGCATGTCTTCATAGGTACTCTTGGTCGAAGATTTGACCTGATTATTCTATGGAGAGAGGAAAAAAACAAAGTGACAAATTAAGACAAAGACAAAAGGAAGACTTGAGTAGCAAATCATGGACAAAATCAAAAGTATAAGGTTTACTACAAAAAAGCAATAGTTTATTGATTTAATGTCAGGATAAACTATTTAATAAACTAATTTAGTCTACAAAGTAACTAGCAATATTATTTAATAGACTAATGTACGATGAGGATGACGTAATAGTAAAACTAGCTATAAATTTTTTATTTTTTTTAAATAATGTTATTTAATAGATTTTGATATAACGACGGTCATACAACTTGATATAATGTAGTAGTAAAAACTAGCCATTAGATCAGTACTTATTAAAGAATTCTTACTAATCCAAATGCTGATTTTTACTATGACATCATCGCTGAGAGTTATATAAGAGTATTAAATAGCATTACTTGACTACAAATTATCTCAAAATCCATAATGAACAGCACATTTATGTTACGGTATTAGAAGTTGCATGCAAGAGGCACTAAAAAAAAATGGATTTATTGATGTGTCTTCATTAACCCATTTTTTGCTATGTTACTATTTCTTGACATGTTAAATTAGTGTCACGTCAATATAGCATTTTCTATTCCATGGGACTAGGATCCAAAGAAGGAAAGCAAGAAGCTCCTTTGTCTTCTGCTAACATATTGATATCTTGTTTATCTAACGCAACCCATGCTTCTATATGCCATCACCGGATCTTGTATCCATTAGGATGATTGTATTTGGAAACACGTACACTCTCCGAATCGTTGCTTAAACAAACAATGCTTACCCACATCGGCTTTCCCCACCCAAAATCAATCTCATACAGACCGAAGTTACACCAACTGCTAAACCCAACGTAATTCAGTCCACAAGAACATGACACTACTGCTCCGATCATATTGCTTTTATAAGCTCACAGAGATTGAAAAATCCTCCGTCACCTTCTAGCTTTTTCACAAAATCAGCATTTATTTTCATTATTGCTTCTCTAAGCTTGCTCGACGCGTGAGCTAAATCTAAATCTAAATCCAAATCTATCTCCTCAGCCGTGCAAACTGCGCCTTTCAACCAAAGAAAATTTCCCATGCAAGATTAATCCGGGAACTGTGGATGTGCTCTTCGGCGCGCGCAAATTCACTGCATGGGTAATATAAAGGTTGGCGTTTGGATACCAGAAGTGGGCTTGAAGGCAGCCATGAATGTTTATATCTAGTCATGTGCATAATTTTTGTTCCTACAGATCAATAGAAAGGGGAGTCTCTTCGAGAGAGCCTCAAGCGAAATCAGCACTTCATTGCTCTACAACTATGCCTGAAGCCTGAACAGAAGGTTTGTTCCGTTTGTGGAACATGGGGAAGCTGACAATTTAGAGATTTACCATTCGAATAATTGACAATTTTGCTGGACATATATAATATTAATAGGTGTTGGACGTTGGATGTGGAATTGGTGGACCACTAAGAGAAATTAATTTCCAGATTCAGGTTAATCTCTCCCCCACCCCACCCCTCCCATCCACTTTCTCTCCTTTTAGTTTCTACCAATATTGATTAAACAAGAAACATGGTAAGATTTGTTTCATTGAAATTTATGTCCTCTCACTTATGATTACAAATGTATGAGTTTGGAGGGCAAAATTTAGAAAAAATCGGAAGTTTCACATGAACATTCACATTGAATTTCTTTGTGGTTCTTGGTTCTGGATGAATATTGAAAGTATTATTGAATTGTTAAAGTAATAATGAGTTTTTTGAGAAAGAGAAAACACAAGTGCTAGCTAGCCTAGCTAGCACTTGATCAGGAAGGACTCTTTAGTTATGTATATATGCAATGGTGATTTGTTATAGCTCAGCATCAGTAACGGGGTTGAACAACAATGAATATCAGATAGCAAGGGGAAAGGTACGTATATATATAGCATGGTCTCTCACTCACTGATATAAAAACCAAACGCATCTAGAATTTATAATAGACTGAAGTGCTAAAAATATCAAAATAGCAATGACACATGCAACCTTCTGTTGCTCCACAGGAACTAAACCGCATTGCTGGAGTGGACAAAACCTGCGATTTTGTGAAGGTTGGTTCATGTTTATGGTGTGAAAGTAGTAATGAGATTTGGAAACAAACCTTTTATGATATTACAAAAGGGTTTTTTTTTTTTTTTTTTTGTGATAGATGCCTGATTAATATGGATTCGTTATGATGCTGACTGACTTCATGAAAATGCCATTTCCTGACAATACTTATGATGCAGTATATGCAATTGCTGCTACTTGTCATGCACCCGATGCAGCATGTATCCCAAATCCTCTTCAGCTAGGATAGCAAATCAAGTTCGACTTTTTAGTGTCTTTTTCTGTTCATTTTCTTTTCTCTTTTGGTTCATATTGGTTTAACCTTTGCTTGTGATCTGACTAGTATGGATGCTACAAAGAAATATACAGAGTCCTAAAGCCTGGCCAATGTTTTGCAGCATATGAGCGGTGCATGACTGATTCTTTCGATCCCAATAACTGAGAACATCAAAAAATAAAGGTAAGATATGCTTGAATTAAGCATGATTATTATATCGTTTCAATGTAACAAAGTTTCATTGGCACAGGCAGAAATCGAGATTGGTGATGGCCCCCCCTCCTGATATCAGGTTGACAGGAATATGCCTTGAAGCTCTCAAGCAAGCAGGTTTTGAGGTGACTGCAAGTTACAGTTATTGTTCTTTTTTCCGAATCTCTTTTTGTTTTTGGCACAAGTTTCAACTTATTTATATATTCTGCACAAAGGTGATGGATATGGGAGAAAGATCTTGCTGTGGACTCACCTCTCCCTTGGTACTTGCCTTTTGATAAAAGTCACTTCTCACTGAGTGGTTTGACTCACTAGTTTCCGTCTAACTGCTGCTGGGCGTTTCATTTCAAGTAACGTATATGCTAAGATTTGTTTCATTAAAATTCTACAAGATTTGAAAGAATGCATGCTTGTTCAACTCTGGAAAGGCAGTTGATTTAGAGCTGAGTTCTCATTTTGGTAGGTCAAGGCCATGGAATTTGTAGGAATTGTCCCAAAGGGAAGCCAACGTGTTCAAATCTTTCTATAGCAGGCTGGAGACGGGCTAGTTGTAGGTGGAAAGTGACTGTTCCCTCTGCAATACTTATTCTCTTTGAGCTCATTTGAGAACTAAATCTGCTAAATCTTTGATATATCATTCCTGAGCAACATAAAGGGAGTAATTATATTTCGTATATGATCAGCCTCAAACCTGAAATAATGGACCTTCTCTTTTTAGTATTAGAATAGGGAAAGTGGTAGCCTCATGCATACAGAATCCAGCATTACATGCATGTGGGGTGATTTTGAACTGGTCCTTATTTTCTAGCTAATTCCACCCACTCTTACAATGATAGGTGAAAAGAAATGGTAGGAGTTGAATCACAGTTTTTTTCTTTCTCACATAATTATATCACTCTGTCTTTCAGGAAAGAGATTTTCACACCAATATATTTCTTCTTGGCCCGGAAGCCGCTTAATTTCAGACAATCAGTGACATCTCATTGTAAACTAATTAACCTGATATCATAGTCATGACTCATGGGATCTTCCTGGGATTCTGACAGGTTGAAATGTATCTTGGGTTGGGTTTTTACCATACTGGTTGACTTTGTGATCTTGGTTTCCAATTGAAAGTTGTTTGTCTGTGTTTAGTTTCCTCTGGGTTCGTACGTACACCTCCTTTGGCTTGAGCACTGTTGTACCCTTCTGCTACATTGGGACTTTGGCTCTTTTAATTTATCTAATAAATAAATTTCTTCTCTGCCTTTGCTGGGATTTGTTTTCTGGGCAATTGCAAGGGCAGAGAAGGGGAAAGGTGCCTTGGTTGGGATTTGTATGCATGTTTCTTTTTTAGCTTTTTTTTCTTCTTTTTATTTAAATGTATATGTTGTATATCACTAAATTATTATTTTGGCCTACTCCGAAGACCTTTGAATTATTTTTTATACCACAAAGAGCAATTTGTAACTTTTTTTCTTTTTTTTTTTTGAATGAGTTATCACTTTATTGATATAAGAATCAAATGGGACAAAATGCTCTCTACAATGCCAAATATATAATTTGTAATTTTTACAACCCAAACACTATTTATAACACACACAATAGCTACTCGGGCTATATTACAAGAAAATAACTATAGAATGTCACTATCCCAATCAACTTTCAAATTTGCAACAAATTTCGGTGAATCACGTCTCAATTTGCTATCAAGTCATTGATTTACTAGCTTTTTCATCTCTACTCTACTATTTTACCAAACGCAATCTCATTCGCTACCTCTACTATAGTGACAATTATTTTGTATGCATGATAACTCTTCTGCCATTGGTCTATGGTTTGCTCTCGTAAATGAACTAGAAGAAAACAAAAGATGTCCAACCAAAAATCAATTCCGTTATTCTAAAGGATTTGTGAAAATAAAATCTAAGTGACTAAAACTTCACACCATAGATAGCTCCTGAAAGCAAATTTAGAGAAAAATGCAATCTTATTCAAAAACGACGAAAATACAATAACAAAAAAACAACAAAAACCCAATACACTGTCACACAATCCACCAAATCCAAGAGAGATTGCAACCAATCTACCGGTCTGTTGCTAAAAAGCACCCCAAAGACCATTGACACACCCTCATCAATCTATGGTGAAGCTGGGAAAAGGAGAGGGAAGGAGGACTCCCTCCCCCACTCTTCGCTCTCTCTAACAACTAGGGAGCGATTGGTAACTTAAGCCAATCATATGGATTGATTTTATATTTATCCTTATAATTTAATATGTTAACTAGAGCACTTTCTTCTATTTGTAAAATTTATTTTAAAACTTTTAATTCTTAAATAAATCTAAATCATCAATACTATATTAGATAATTAGGTATCATGTTTTAGAAAACCTTTAAGATTAAGACTACTTTCTTTTCTTCTTTTTTTTGGCAAACTATCATTGTCTAGTGATTTTAATTTCTTGAAATTTAATAAAACAAAAAAAAATTCATATATCTAAATTTGTTCAAACCTACTCTAAGTTGAAGAAATAGATTGATATTATACATAAAAAGTAACAATTCTAAAAGGTTCTTCAGTGGGTTGTATTCTTAATTGCAAAAATATTACTTGAAATCAAATAAAAATTAGGTTAAATGTTTTTTGGTAGGTGATTTTTAACACCTTTATTTTTCATTTTTTTTTATTTTATCTAGATCTCGTTTTGTGTTATAAATGGTACTTGTCTTATCGCTAAATACGAAAATAGTATATCCGTCTATAATCCATCCATAAAACTAACCAAAAACCACGTCAATCTAATCAAAACATGTCCTAGATGTCCTATGTTCTAATTAAAGAAAAAGTAATTAAAAAAAACTAAAACTTAAAATTTAAATTAAATTGAGGGGCAGCTCAAGGCGGATCTAGATCCCTTGGAATTCAGACAGTTTATTTTCAAATAAGGGCTATTGTCCTATCGCATATCCCACTACTAATAAAATAATATTTAAATTTTGAAATAAAATAAAATAAAATAATATGGGGTAGCCAGTCACTGCCAAGAGCCAAAACCAAAATAAAAAATAAAATTAGGTTTGGCCCTTGGGGGTACGACCAGTTGAGGGTGGCTTCGACCACCCCATGGCAAAAATTAGGGTGGCCAACCACCCCCTATATTATTTTTAAAATTTAAATATTATTTTATTAATAGTGGGACTCATGGCAAGACAATGGCCCTTCGGTGAAAATGGATGGTCTGGATCTGGAATTTTAGGAGATCAGAATTCACTCAATCCACCCCTTTGTGCCAATGAGGGTAATTTATAAGTATATTAAATAATTTATTGTATATGTTTTATAATAGGGGTTTGTTAGGGGTTCTCCCTATAGTGTTCTCTTAAGTTCTCTCAGACTTAAGTAAAACATGATTAAGAAAAAATAAAATTGTAATATCATTTTTTGCCAACAGATTAATTTTTATGAATTAATATTTATATTCTAATACTTTAAAACTTGTTTTTTTATTCAAAACTAAAACCTAAGGGTGGAAGGTTAATCCTTTAAGGATGGTATCATCCAAAATGAATTTGATCATCCTAAATTTAGTGCTAATACCTTAATTTTGATACTAATGTCTAAAAAAACCGATGGTGGAGGCCACTAAAATTTTATTCTTCTTTATACGTAAGTTTGAAAAAATTTAAAAAAACACTATAGAGAAAATCCCTAATATTTTCCTTTATAATACTTATGAAAACATCGTATTCCAGATTTTAGTTTTTTGGTATTTCCATTTTCAACTTGTTTTTATTTTAAAAAACACGTTTTGCCGTTTTCAAAACAGGCAAAGTGGCAAACAAACAGGCTTTAGCATTTCTCAATTCTCAATGCTTGTGTCCACTTTGACCGGCCCCATTCCGCTGACATGGCAAAATTTAACTGGTTCACTCAAAATTTCCATCACAGCCCACCAGAGTTGAACACAATAGCAAAACGCGCCAACCAGTCTTTACCAGAACCCGGCCCGACTGGATCAGAGATCGGCGGACGATCTATCTCTACTTTCCGGTACGTTTCTCAATATCTCTCTGCTAGTCTCTGTTTGGTTGAAGAGAAAAAGAAAGCCATAAAATTCGGAATACTTGAAATTTTCCATTTTGTGTGCGAAGAAACTCTAAGGTTCTTTATTCGCTCTTTTTGTGATATGTTTACAATATTGAGGTTGATAATATTGTTTTCTTTCACTGTAATTAGTTGAAGAGGGAGTGTAATTTCTAATTCATAGAATGAATTGCGTTTTTTTTTTTTTGGATGAATTGAAAGAAAGAATTATGCTGGGTAAAGATGTTGATGATTTGTTGGGTTACTGAGAAAATTGAGGAGAGGAATAGACGATTACGCTTTGGAGCTGATTTTTTTTTAAGAACTTTGCGGTTTGTGATTGTGTTTCTATTCTTTAGGTTAATATTTTGGTATTATTATGATGGATTTATTTTTTCGTTAAATATGTTATGTTATGTTGTGATGATTATAATTGCTTTCACTGTAATTACTTGAAGAATGAGTATAATTATTAATGAAGGAATAATTATTTTGAATGTAGATGTTGATAATCTATTTGGTTGCTGAGAAAATTGAGGAAAGGAAAAGACGATTTCATTTTGGATAATATGTTGTATGCTGTTTTTGTTCCTGAAAATTTTGAATTTTGTGGTTAAATTTGTACGCTTTAGGTTTATAACTTTGTATTTTTATGATGGACTTGATTTTTGCATGAAATTTGTTGGTTATTTTGTAATGATTATAGTTTCTTTTACTGTAATCACTTGAAGAATGAGTGTAATTTATAATTTAGGAAGAATTCTTTTGAATCTAGATGCTCATAATTTGTTTGGTTGCTGAGAATATTGAGGAGAGGGAAAGAAGATTACATTTTGTATTGCATATGTTTAATTATGCTTTGGATTTTGAAAACTTCAAGAATTTGCCTTAGCTTAGTGCTAATATTAGGTTCAAATGATTGGATAGTTTTGTTTCCTCATGTCCCAAATGAAGAAAAACTCGGCCATAAAATATTGGGAAGGCTTGAACTTTTAATGGATTTTGATAATTTGGGGTTGAAGTTTTTGCAGTAAGTCATTTGATTGAAATGGGGTGGGTTTTTGAAATGTTGGGTTCAAATTGAGTGTAGGGTGGTACTTGCTCAACTTTGAATGAATTTGAAAATCTGGAGTGGAAGTTATGAATAGTGACATAGCTGCTCAAACTTTAAATAGATGTCCAGAAGTTGGAGCTGAAGTTAAGCACCGTGAGTTATTTGCCTAAAATGGATGTTGGAAGTTGGAGATAAGATTATGTATTGTGATATAAGATGTAGAACTACATAATAAAATGGAATCTCAGCAACCCAAGTGGGTTGCTATTTGTGATCGACTTAGTTTATGTTTCTTTTTGCCCCAGCTATCAAAACTATTGTTGATAGGCATGTTGGACATCTTTAGATACGTGGTCATTCATTTGCTAATTTTTGTATGTGTTAATAACAAATGCAGCTGGTGGCACAGAACAGTTGTTAATAATTTTATCTTTGGACAGGACAGATTGCTTGAAGCAATTGGAAACTGCATTCTGCATGAGATGGACAATGACGATGACTTCACATTTTGTCAGGCAAGTTTGGTATTTACATTTCTTTTGATGAAGTCATAGCTTTATTATCTTTTTGAGTTAGCACAAATTTATCATGTATATTGAGATTTTTGTATCTTGCATTATGGTTGATTTTGGGTGCTTTTCATCCTCAGCAATTTTATCTAAGTGTGTGGTTTATGGTTATAAATTTAGGTTAGCTCACCAGTCAACCTAGAAGGTCATGAGACTAAGAAGCTTGTGTCAGACATTGGTGGTATCAGGATCGAAGACGAATTCTCAAATGGCAGTGATAGTAGTCAGAATAGTGGTCTTCTGTGGAATGAGGAAGTGCCAAATAATACCACATTTAATAAGCAGGGCACAGTTGGTTCTTTGTCTTTCAATGTTATTGATATGTCCTCTCCAAAACAGTTGACTGAATTGTCAAGACCAGTAGCTTCTGGAGATGTTCGAGATTCAGTCAACAAAGTTCAGGAACAGATTGTTGCAAAGAAGCTAGCACCTCGAGCAAAGGTTCCCTTTGAGAAAGGATATAGCCAAATGGACTGGCTTAAGCTTACTCGAACTCATCCTGACCTTGCAGGTATTGGATGAGTATATATTTCTTGGTGAACCTGCTTCAGAATTTAACACTGTATTCCTTTCCTTGGTTCTTTTTGCAATTTTTCTCTTGATTTTCCCTTGAATCTGCTTCAATTCTACTTATTATGGTTTACATATAATCTACTTCTCTCTAACCTTTCTTTTTTTTTTTTTTTGAGAGGAGGGGGTGAGGGGAAGGCAATGGCCAAGATTATGCCTTAATGTGTAGTTTTGAGGAGCAATAATGTAGGACAGCCTTGAGAATTCCAAGCTTAGGGCTGTCCTGAAGGAGAGGCAATGAGAATGATAAAGAAAGCTTAGGTTTGATAAAGTGGGTTTGGAAGCTGAATCAAAGTTATAAGGGCCTGCTGTGATGATCTTTGTGTTGATTGCCCACCAAAAAAAAAAAGTGTAGAATAGAATGTGCATATGTAGATTGAATAAGAAATGCAGAAAGAAGAAGAGAAAAAGCGATTAGGAACCATGCTTGATACCTTGGCAGTTGGGACTTACCTCGTCTTGTCTAACTTCTTACATCTTGGCAAAAAAAGCATTTCCTCTTAGAATATATCTCAACTAGATCTTTATGCTAGCTGTCTTGGTTTAACTTTTATTGGGGGACTTGATTTTAAGCCTCCATTTGGAGCTTGAATTCCTTATCTCTTTCTTGCCTTGAAAAAAATATCAGACTTTTACTAGTGATAAATCGTTTAATAGACATATTTTTGCACCTAAACAATTGCTTTTTTAAGATGTTCAAATAGCTAGGTATTTTATCTAGTATACTTCATGCGTGAGATGATTATAATACCTTCTCTCTTTCTTGCCTTGACACTTACAGATGATTATAATGTTTAGTAATTAAATGGGTCCTCAGTTATAATGCATGAGCTCATAAGACGAGTTCAATCTGTTGTAATTTCTTATACATGTTAATTCTAATGCTTGCTCACTGTGAGCTTCTTGATTCCAGGACTAAAGGGACAGTCAAATAAGAGGCTTCTTTCTATGAATGAGGTTAAACAACATCAGAAAGAAGGTTCCATGTGGACTGTTTTAAAGGGTCGTGTGTACAATATATCTCCATACATGAGATTTCATCCCGGAGGTATGGAAATGATCCTAATCTGCTCGAGTGACCAAATTCTCATTTATTCATTGAGCATGTTGTGTGGTGAGTTAGTTAGTAGTTGCACATTGTCTGCATTCAAACTTGTATACTCTCTGTGCGTGTGCACACACAAGTTCCATATCAACAGTGAGCAGATTCTCTATTTTTCGAGGAACTTTAATTTTGTTGAAGGTTGCATACTCTTATTCAGAGCCTATCAATGACCTAGGTTCACTGATATAGGAAGGCAAACTAATGTTGTGCTGTAATTCTCAAACCAGTTGAACCTTTCTGATGCTCTCTAGGATCCCCAATCTCTAACTTGCATTATTTGATGATGCTATCTGTTCAGATAGGTCATGTTACCACTGAAACAGTGTTTACTGACAGTATTGTATATTCCCCCTGAAAAGCTACTTTATGGTGTCTTTGTTATTGCCAATTTTATCCAAAGTCCATTCATGGCTAATGTGGTAAAATCTGGTCGAGAGTCAATTTTTTTTTTTTTTTTTTTAATGATTGAGTAACTTTCATTGACCAACAACTAAAACACTTTACAAAGAAAAGCTAAAGCACTTAGCTAAAGCTGAAAACACCTATACAAGCAAAAAAAACTCCATCATATTAAACAAATATCCCATCTATACCCCAAGCACTACAAAGAATATCATTTCCTCTAGTCTTTTTAAATTTACCTTTCGTAGTGAATCGGATCCTCACCTCCCATCTAATGCGTTGAATAAGCTTCTCTTCAGTGCATGGATTATTGTTATGTCTCAAAGCATTACAATTCCTTCAAATATTATATATTGTAGAAACAAAAACTAGCCGACACAAATAAGCCTTCATAATTTTGCCCTTCCACTCCTCCAATCCCAAAAAAACCCACATCTTTCCAACAAGTAGGCGGATTAAGCACGCTACAAAGAATCATAACCTGCTGCCGAATCCTACTACTATAACCACAAGCAAAAAATAAATGATCTCTATCCTCAATTACATGTTTACAAAAAATGCATTTCACATCTCCTTGAAACCCCCATATCAACAATTATCTCCCAGTGGTCAAAGCATCTCGCATTGCTAACCAAGTGATGAAAGCTTGTTTAGGAATTGAAAAAGGAAACCAAACCAATGACCACCAATCCACAATATTTTCCTTAACCCGAATGGAATTCCAAGTATCTGAGCAAGAGAACGTACCAGTTTTTGAAGCATTCCATTTCGGCTTATCCTCATCACCCATAGGAACCATACACAACCTACTTTGAATATTAACAAGATGATCCGAACGAGCAGCAGGCCAACACCATTGACCGTTCTAAATGATAGAATCTAACTGGGCCTCAAGTTTACTATGAGAATCATAGATGACTCTATGCCCATATTTCTCATAGAGTACCCCATCCGGGTGCCAAGCATCAAACCAAAGATAAATATTCTTCCCATTACCAACATCAAAAGGATTAAATGTTTTGCTTCATCTCTAAGCTTTAACAATTTTCTCCAACTCCAAGTGCAAATCTGAGGGATAGAAACTTGCCAAAAGCTCTTACCCTTTAAAAGATTTTCAACCCAAAGGGATCCAGCTTTCGCAAATAAACTCCAAATATGCCTCATCATGGCAGCCTTGTTCCATTCCTCAAGCTTTTTAATGCCTAGACCCCCCTCTTTTTTTGGCATAGAAAGCACACTCCAAGAAACTTTAGCTCTAGCATTCCCTTCATCGTTACCATTCCAAAGAAATCTATTAAACTTTTGTTTAATAGCTTTAATAATTCACTTTGGTAAAATGAAAATACTACTTCAATTTGCTCCTCTTTTGATGGAATTTCCTTTTTCAGGTGTTGATATGCTGATGAAGGCAGTGGGAAAAGACTGTACATCCTTATTTAGTATCCTTTTCTTGAATTTTCCTACTTTCAGTGGTTTCTTTAGGTCATGCCTGAATGTTAGTGGTTTTCTTTGAGCTCAGGAAAATTTTACTCCATTAATCCCTTTGGTTTTTCTTCTGAGGGGGTTGGTTCTTAACTCAGAGTTTGAATCTTCTTTTCTTTTAAGCTATTGAGAATTGTTACAGTTTTCAGAATTCCTTAATGCGATTGTTTTAGATAAATACCATGCTTGGGTGAATGATGAATTTTTACTAGAGAAGTGCCTCGTGGGTACTTTAGATAATAGTAAGTGAAGTTCGACAATAATGGAGTAACTAAGAAGTGACTCTAGGCCTCCTTCATTTTCTTAGCAGCAGATGGCACAGAAATGCCTTTTTCAGTTAAGGTGTATGAGATCTATGTCACAGTAAAATGACACCCCCTTTTTATGGTAGGGGTAACTTTATCATACTATTTGGAAATAAGTGTACTTCTACCTGTATTTTTCTACAATGCTTTTAATGGAATCCTGCTTTATATCTCATTATGCTGCTATAATAATGATTTAGAAATTGTCTAACATGCCCGTGGAATTATTACTTGCTATTGG
Source organism: Carpinus viminea (assembly GCA_013348765.1). Taxonomy (NCBI): domain Eukaryota; kingdom Viridiplantae; phylum Streptophyta; class Magnoliopsida; order Fagales; family Betulaceae; genus Carpinus; species Carpinus viminea. The sequence goes on from CP054668.1 coordinate 23,093,940, forward strand.
GATGGGGAATAGAATCCTCTCAATTTTACTTGAAATGGCGAGATGCCATTTCATGGATATCATTTATTATTGTTTTTTTTTTTTTGTTTTTTTGAAGTGACATTTATTATTGTTACTAACACATAATTTACGCTATGCACTGGATTCTTTATTATATAATTTAATTTCAAAACTTAAACGTATCTCATTTTACTTTTCATTATGAGTTAAAATAGGTGTGAAAAATCTATTACGCATTTTTTAATGAAAATACATATTAAAGATTATACACCTAAGTGTACCAAACATGTATTTAAAGAAAAGTATAAAAATTGTATTTGATTTTAAAAATTAAATGCATCTTCATTTTTTTTTTTTTTTAATTATAGGCTAAAATAGTCATGTTAGAAAATCAATCATCACTCTTTGAATAAAAAGATATACTAAAGGTTATATTTAAATACAAATAAAATTCACATAATTCTGAACATTTGAAAATATATATATATATATATATATATATATATATGAATACAAAATAAAACAAAACCTTTCAATCAAGATTTAATTCAATCAAATAAATATCTTATTTTAATACAAATAAAATCTTTATAATTCCGAATATTAAAAAAAAAATACAAAGCAAAATAAATAAAATCTATATTTTTAGGAATACAAAATAAAACAAAAAATTTCAACTATATTGGGTGCTTAATTTAGTATCTATTTGTCTTATATTGCTTTCAAAAGTAGAGGAAAAAAAAACACCAACAACATCAAAGACACTTAAAAATATGCTTGAAAATCTGAGTAAATTATAAAAAATAATAATAATAATAATAAATCTATAAACATTCAAATGAATTAAAACATAAGATCTTTAATTTTAGTTTAATTTATATAAATTAGAATATGTTCAAATATTACTTGTCTTAGAAAAAAAAAAGATTAATAAGAAATTGAATTTTTAAGCAAATAGATTTTGTTTTTGTTAATGTTAGAGAGTGGAGAAAGAGAAAGATATAGGTGGAGAGGAAAAAGAGGATAGATGTTAATGTTGGAGAGTGGAGATCGAGAGACATGGAAAGTGAGTGAAAGAATTGGAGAGAAAAAAGAGAGACGTGAAGAGAGAGAGAGAGAGAGAGAAACAAATATATGAACCCATTCAGGAGAGATAGAGAAAACAAAAAGGAAAATGTTAGGGGTTCTCCCCGTAGTATTCTAGCATTCTCCCAGTTTTACGTAAAACATGATTTAAGAAAAAATAAAATTGTAGTGGCCTCTACCGCTAATTTTTTTAGACATTAATACCAAATTTGAAGCATTAGCACCAAAATTGAGGCATTAGTACCAAATTTAGGATGATTAAATCCATTTTAGGTGATATCATCCCTAAAGGTTTAACCTTCTACCCTTAAGTTTTAGTTTTGAATCCAAAAACAAGTTTTAAAGCATTAGAACCTAATTATTAACTCATTAAAATTAATCTATTGACAAAAAAACGGTACTACAATTTTATTTTTTAAAAAATTATATTCTATATAAGACTGGGAGAACACCAAGAGAACACTCCGGAGAAAACCCTAGCAAACCCCAAACAAAAATATGAACCCATTTAATTTTTAAAATAATGAGTTAAGAAATCAATTTAGTCTTTAAAAAAAAATAGGTTTATGCCACATGTCACTATTATATATGATATATGATTTGATTTATATTAATTGTTTTCTTATTTAATTTGGACATTCATAATACTAAATTTTGAAATAATTTATATATAGAAAACCCTTGAAATATAATTAAATTTAATGATCGATTTTTTAAGTAAAATCTAGTTCACTTTTTAAAAATCGGTTCACAAATTATGCCTTAAAAAATCGGTTTAGTATTAAAATAAAAAGAATTTATGCCACATGTTGCAATATTAAGACACTTTTAAGAGTGATTTGACTTTTATATATATATATATATATATGTGTGTGTGTAGATGATGTTAAGGTGTAGGTGTGTTCTCCCATATCAAAATGTTTTTGAAACTCTGGAATCCGTCTGTCTTACTTCCCCAGCTATGGCAGGGGTTAATGACAGCTTGTTAATATTTGTTATGACTTTGTTAATTAAATAACATTCAAGACTAATATTGTGCCTTTATAGGAAATGCATTTTATCAATGAAACGAAAAAGAAAAAATTTCCCCGACGTAATATTAGTCGGACATGTAATTCTCAAATACATTCTTAACAAAAACCGACATCTCCGTGTGGTTTGCAAACACAAGATTTTCCTACAAAATAACTTTCTAGTATGAGGATTCGAATTTTCAGTAATTTATTGCTCGAATTGCTAGACAACTTGCCGAGAATTCGGGCAGCAAGGTTGTCAAAAAAACCTCTATCCCTAATTTGACACCACATGAGATAGAAGCAGAACAATGCTGACATAAAGCTGAAGACTTCAAACAGTTTGGATAACTTGTTTAAGTAGAACATGAGCCTAATCAACGGTCACATTCACAAAAAGTAGGATCTAATAGCCGTTGCCAAATCTCTACCACAAGAAAAAAATAATAATAAAACTAAATAGTAGATGATAGAAATAGCATCTACGCTACAGGGAGAACCCGAACTTGATCAAGGACAGGGCCACAAAGGGATCCAAAGTCATCGATTCTAGTATGGTAGAAAGAGCTGAAGAACGTGATTCTGGTCCTGATTGACAGTGCTTTGAACCTGAAGCTCACAGTCTTGAACCTGCCCTTGCCTTCTGATTTGAAGGGAACTTTCAAGGTGTCTTTAGCAGCAAATGCTTCAACCATCATCGACCCATGGCAACCGTTCTTTGCATCTCCAACAGAGAAGGTGAGATTGTAGAATTTGTTGGGAACTGTCCTGAGAATTTGGGCAATGGCACTTTCTCTCCCTGCAACAAGTTCAACCGCAGCTTGTCCGAAAGGGACGTTGAAGTGCTTCGAGTCTATGAATTTCACCGCTTTAAGGGATTCAATCATCCAGCCAGGAAGCGGGGATGTGCGATCTTCCTGTTGCGGAGGAAGGAGAACGCCATGGGAAGAGTTTACTAGATGATAGGGACCCTCCTCAAAGCCTGGATTCTTCGCCAAGTTAACTGCAATCAATCATTTACAGGTATTGATAAGAACCTAAGTTGTTCATTGATAGAAATTAATAAACACAAATCTCACTAATAATACAAATACAATAAAACGTTCAGAGCAAAGAGCGGAATTCGGATCACAGTGATATTTCTTGTAACAACTCAGGGAAATGACTAGTCGAGTTGCATTAGAGCTCTTTAGAATCTCAATCACTTATGAACTCAGTCTCGCCTAGTGAAAAACCAATGTAAGATTTAACACCCTCAAATACCATTATAATTCACTCACTTTATGTGGGCTACTCATCTTCCTAACGCGGGATTAGTGTGCAACACAAACAAATGAAGCAGAGTAAGACTCAGACCAGGGACTGCAATTCCAGATCTCAGTATGTTCTTTTCTAGCGGATCAGTTTGAGACTCTGTAAGGTATTAAACTTAACTACAAACAACAGAATGACAGATAGAATAGCAAACAGATAATAGGGTATAGGTCATATCATGGAGATAACCATCAATCTCACTGCCTAAACAGCAAAAACATGCTCATAGAAATAGACAGACCAAATCAATGGTAAGTACAGCTGCAAACCATAGTGAACAGAGGAAACTAATATTTTGAACAAAGGCAGTATCCTATATCAGAGATCTAGCACTAAAGAATTCCAGAAGAATCCCCAAAATGGATTTCTAGAACAAGTAATGTGCAGAAAGGTTTGAACAGAGATCAAAAACTAAGGAAGGCCAGGCATATAGCTAGAACAGATCAAAGATATATAAGGCCATTTATCCTCTTACATCTCGTGGGTCTTGGAGGGAAGAGCTCCTTGATAGCCACTGCGTCCAAGAGTGGTCCACAAGCAGGATCCTCCTGAACCCCAGGATTGTGGAATTTCACTGTAACAGTATCAGAAGTGGGGATGAATCCCCAAGCATAAGTGTCACCTCCATTACTGCTGTAGAGTGTCTGCAAAGGAAGGTCTCCTTTCTGAGGAAGCACTATGACGCTCAAAACCTCTTCTTGTGCACATGTTCTTGATGCCCCAAATGTTAGAGCGTACAGAGAGCCTGGTTTGACTTTTATGGTCTGAGAGATTGAGGCCTCATTGCCAAGCCTTACAGCATGGACACCGTGAGCCACGGCGAAGAACATTCCCCCGGGCTGCGGCCCGCCGGAGATGTACTCCACCAAGCCATCGATTTCCCACTTGGGCAGTGCGTATTTTCCTACAAGAACTGTTTTCTTGAGGTCAGTCGGTTTTGGCTGTTCTTCAAAGTTGCCATTGTCCAGATATCCTGTAGATTTGCAAAGCAACAGCAAATGAGTAAATGTTGAAAGAAAGATTGCAAATTTAAGCTTCTCTCTCTCTCTCTCTCTAGAATCTTAGGTGAGCATAAGGGAAAATGTTTCGACAAATCTATGCGTCTAGAGAGAGATGAAAAAAAAAAAAAAAATCTTTCTAAACACTGTCTCTGTGTGTGTGAGAGAGAGAGAGAGGAAGACCAAAAAGTGAACACCCAACAAACCGGATCAGATTCTAAAGCCACTCCAAAAGAGTGCAAAGGAAAGAACATAGAGTCCAACTTCGTGATACAGATCAGAATACCATAAAACTCCATAACTAAAAGCCAAATGGAGAGAGAGAGAGAGAGAGAACGAGTACGAGGAAAGATGACACCCAACAACATAGATCTACTTAGTTGAACAAAACCACCACAAGTAAAATGCAAAACAAAGTTACAGGCACAAAAACCCAGCTCAACCATACATATCAAGAAATGTGGGGGTTAGATGTCAGCATTACCCTCCAAGAATGTAGCTGCAAAAGCAGGCCTGGTGAACAGTGGCAAGCAGGCAACGAGCAAGAGTGTCACTTTCAGCGCCATTGGAGCCAGGGAGAGAGAGAGAGGAGAGAGCTGAAATGGGTTTTTGCTGTGGGAGAGAGAGAGGTCCAGAACCTATACTTATACTGAAAATGAAAAGAAAAAAGTGGGTTTAAGAAATGATGAAGAAAAAGCCTAGCTGAAATCACGTTGAGAAGCCACACCACTGCGGCTGTCGGGTTGTCTGGGATTATCAATAGCCACTTTTTCTCCATAATTAATGGCAGTGATATCTTGATAATTTGGCTCTTTCTTTAGCTCGTTTGATGCTGGAGGACAGGGTGTTACCGTGTTACGACTTACGATGTTCAGTCCAATCGTTTCGCAACAAGTATTTTGATTATAAAATAATGATTCAATAATTAAATTTGTTATATTTTCTTGTATTCTAATTTAACTCTATCTATGGTTTAAAAGTGTAAAAATATAAATTATTAAATAAATAAATTTACTCTTTTCTATCCTTTAAATTTTTGAGAATAACTAATAATTTAACATAATACTAGTACCATAGAATCATAAATTTGAATTCTAACTCTATCACGATTCCACTTTTCATTTAAATTAAATATTTTACATATTAGATATTATTTATTAAAAATAATAAAAATTAAATTAGTTATTTAATAGTGAATCTCATGCATGCTTCCACACATGACAAAGAATATTAAAACCTCACATAAATCAATATTTTTGTGACAATTTGAAGTGAAATACGATATTGGGTAAGATTGTAAAACAAACAATTTACAAACAAAATAATAATAATAATAATTTAGATGGTTCCAATAAATGTTATAATCAAGGAGTACTTCCTTTCTAAAAAGTTTGGAGGTCGTGGAAGCTATGAAGGTTGGTGATTTTGCAGCAATGACATTAGCAGTATTAGGTGATGGTCTTGAACATTGCCTTAATGTGGGTAGAGAGCATAGTTGTGTTGCCAATTACTTGAATAAGTAGGTCGGTCATAGTTGATAGAGAGACATTCTTAAACCACCGTTGTCGTAAAAGTTTAAGATCTAGAAATAACCATTGATTTAACATAGTTTTAAGGTCGGGCTTTTATGTGTGAGGAAGAGTATAGCTTAAGAAGAGTTTGGCCACATCCCGTAATACTGCATTGTTGGCACAAAAGTTTGTACTTCTGTTTATTATTCAAACTTCTCATATGGAAAAGGTAGGGATGAAGGACAAAGTATCCATAATAATACTAGATATTATATTATTATCCGGTTAATGATGGTGAAGGAAGTGATAATAGGAGCATTAACAATTTAAAAGTCATCTTTAAGGATGTTGTTAAGCTGAAGTTGAGAGGCTAAACAGGCTGCAAAGAGGGCAGCCAAAGCTTTGTGTTTAGAAAGGCAACAATGGCTAGTAATAAAAGCAATATTGCCAATATCTAAAAGCTAAAATATAATCACATGGCTGGTTTATCACTGTTACATTGAGATCGGTTTGGTCATTAATTGGATTATAGGAAATTAGGAATGTTAGGGCTTATTTTCTCAACACTCCTTAAAGCAATGGCTTGAAGAGACTTCTAAGATTCTTATCCAAATCTTGGATGCATGCTTGAATAATTATGTTTATTACTGCTTAATCTATAGAAAACCCACTTGAAAAGATAGGAGTGGTATTAAGAAAAGTACCAGACTTTGGTCCTTAACACTCAATTAAACCATCCAATCAATTTGCAGCCCTATATACTGACCTCACCCTAACTCTTAAGGTATACCCACATAAAAAGACAACACAGGAGAATGGTCAGAAGTTGGCACTTTCCATTCGGACACTCATGCACATGGAGATAACATGCTTCCTTCAAGTAGGGACCTATTCCCTATTGCGAAGAGAGTTACATTTGCTTACAATTAGTCAAAGTTATAAATGGAGATCTCTAGAATCAATTATAAATTCTAGTTTTACTTACGAACTAATATATGACTTTGCCGCTCCATGAGTTATGCAGGTGGTTTGCCATTCCATTCCAGTCTAATGGGAGTGACCGGCCATCACTCAATGGGCCACTAGGGATGGTTTTAGACACCTAACTTTTTTTTTATTATATGTACTTTCGTATAAAAAGACAAAAAGGTGCAAATGAACAACCTTGCCAACGGTTAAAACTTCGAAAATCTCGATTACTACTCTTTAAACGTTAGAAGCCTAATCAAAAAAATGGGTCAAGCTTCAAGGATTAAATTTTTTTTTTTTTTTTTCTTCTATTAACTTAACGATGGAGTGGAACCAACTAACAATTTTTCATACCATGCCATACTGACTGACACGTGCTAAAAAAAAAAAAAATTTGTCACTTACATTTCGGCACCGTATACAGATTTCTCTTTGAGACCAAAACCATTTACCAAACGAAAGGACTTAGTAAGATCAAGGGACCTAGAACAATAAGATATTTTAAAAAAAAAAAAAAAAAGAAATTTGAAGCTTATGAAAAAAAAAAAAAAGATTGCATAAAGAGAATTTATCTTTAGTTGTGTGTTCCTCTTGTGATAGGACCTATTGTTTCTTTAAAGGACTAGTAAGATAAAAAAGTATTTCTCCAAGGCCAATAAGATTCATCACTAGTTTTAGCAGCAATCATACCACCCCCCTCTACCTTGTTCACTTGCTGCCTCATTTGATCATTGCATTTCCTTTCTTCTTTTTTTTAGGGTTTTAGATCCAATTTGATCTAAGCTAAATCTGTTCCTTTTGGGCTTGCTAGGCCAATAACGCAACTCTCCCTCGCCTTCTTCAACTTCTTCGCCACCTATCACCACCCTTCTTGTCCCAACATTGCTACCATGCACTAGTGTGTGGCCTACACATGATGTGAGAGCTTCACTTTCCTCTGCGTGCTTGCACGGTTGTTGCTTCACCTCCATCGATACTGCTATCTGCTGGTTTTGTGTTTTTGTTGTTTATATATTTTAATTTATTCTTTGCAGTTTCATTGTAATTTGTTTGAATAAGGATTGTTCAAACCTTTGTGTTATGAATGTGAATAGTTTTCCTAACTTTTGGGTTAAGGAGAATAAGTTTTGGTATTGATTTTTTTGCTCTCGAAAAATATAAATTACCAATGCATTGAGTTGTGTCTATTTAAATATATTTGTTGTTAAAACTAAAGATTAGTCATGAATTAGCGAATATTAATGTTATATATAGATCTTGAATGTCATATTGTTATGTATGTATTTATGACTTGTAACCTCATAGCTTTGACTATAATTTTCTAAGAGCTTTTATTAAGACATGTATCCTAATTCTAACGGTAAAAATTTAGTTTTGATTTTTTTTTTGACATGTCTGCATAAGAGAGGAGAAAAGATTCAACTAGTAGTTATTTCATTTAGGCGATCAATGATTAAATTATCTCTTAGGACAAAAAGAAGCAAATTAAATAAATAAATAGAAAACAAAAGACAAACAAAAAAGATGCTTTTGTGGCACAATTGGTCGCAGGAAAAAGGGAAATGGCACATGAGATGTTTGAATTGTTTCATGCAAGTGATGCAATTATTTTTTAATACAAAAGAAATCTGATGATGCATCATCGCACATGAATATATTAATTTCATATAAATCTATCATCTTTGTTGAAACTTGAAAGTGATAAACTGCATGTGCTCATGGGCCCAGGTGATGGCCCTTCTGATGGGGTTGTTTGGATTTCGCAGACTGAGTGACCCAATGATTTTCAGAAGATCAGAAAAGGTCCCAGAAATACAGATAATGTGGGCCCATATTGGGTTCCTATTTGTTTTAAAGATCAACTCATTAATATAAAGAAACTTAATACAAATAGAAAAGGGGAACCCAACATCAATTGTCCCATAACAGTTAATATAGTAACCCCCAAAAAAGGCCAAAAAAATTGGTCTGATTCAATTGTTTTTGTTTTTTTTTTTTTACATGTCCAAATAAGAGAAGGGGAGAGGAATTCGAATTAATGACCTTTATTTCATGAAGCGTAGTCCACAATCAATTGAGTTATCCCTTATAAGTGATTCAATGACTTCTTGAATTGAGTTCAAGAATGACTTTTGAAGCAATCTATAACAACAATAAATTTTGGATGTTACTATAGAAAAGATTGCACTAAAATCAATTGAACTAAAACCAATGAAGAGGAATTTTACTTTGATATATTTGGCTTAGAAAAATACTAAGCTTACAAACAAATTTTACAAAAAATCTCTTACAACATGATGTGGCACAACATAATTGAGTTTCTAAAAGTTGAATTTATCTCATTTCCAATATTATGCCACATCATATTGTAAAAATTTTTTTATAAAATTTGTTTGTAAGCTTGCGTTCCTCATTTGCTACTTATGGGCTAAGTTTTATGGTTAGGCTAGAAGATTGGCCCTCACTTCGGGCCAACTTGTGGGTTTAATCATCTTGCACAGGACTCTTAGAATGTATGGTGTTGTTAGGGCTTTTTATTTGATTGTATCGGAAGGCCCAATAAAATAGAATTTTTCTATTGGATAGGTTATTTTGGAAAAATGATCATCTTTGTTCAAATTCTCTCAATTTCTTTTGTTAGTGCATTTATTAAAGTTTTACTACTAAAAATTTTTGGATGATATTACCTTTCTAAATACACTAAATAAAAAATTGTAGAGGCAAACGGATCATTTATGATAAAATGAATGAGTATCGAGAGAATATTATTTGTTTAATTTTATTTTGGAAGGAGCCACTCTTCAAAACCAATGGTGACGCGCACAACCGTCCGATCTCCAAAACCCCAAATGAACCATTTTCAAATCCTCCCGCCCAGACTCCAGATTCAAATTCAAATCACATCTGACCGTTAGCTCCTCCTTCAAATCCCCCTCTTTCTCGAGAACCCTCCTGAAAGACACCTCTGTGTCCCAAACACATCAAGAACTCTCTCTCTCTCGCGACAAGAAACGCCTCCAATGGCGATCGACAAGAGACGCCCTCTCCAGCCCAGCGACGCCGCCAACATGGACCCACCTCCCAACCCCACCACCGGCAAAACCATCGAAGAAATGTACCAGAAGAAGACCCAGCTCGAGCACATCCTCCTCCGCCCCGACACCTACATCGGCTCCATTGAAAAGCACACCCAAACACTCTGGGTCTTCGACTCCGTCTCCAACCTCATGGTCAACCGCCCCGTCACCTTCGTCCCCGGCCTCTACAAGATCTTCGACGAGATCCTTGTCAACGCCGCCGACAACAAGCAGCGCGACCCCTCCATGGATTCCCTCAAGGTCGTCATCGACGCCGAGGCCAACTCTATCAGCGTATGTAACAACGGAGATGGGGTTCCCGTCGAGATCCACCAGGAGGAGAAGGTGTACGTGCCGGAATTGATCTTCGGCCACTTGCTCACCAGCAGTAATTACGATGACACACAGAAGAAGACTACCGGTCGCAACGGCTACGGAGCCAAGCTCACCAATATCTTCTCGACGGAGTTCATCATCGAGACCGCCGATGGAAAGCGCCAGAAGAAGTACAAGCAGGTACTGGATATGAATGAATGGACTAGTTAGAGTTTTAGGGGTCTTGTTGTTTTGGATTGTGCAAGATTGGTTTGTTGGTGTGTGGTTTAAATGGTTGGTTTGGTCTGCGGTTGCTTGCGTTTTTGTTTGATTGAAAAAACTTGAATCATTTAATCGGACATTATTGTAGGAAATATAGAGGATTCAAATAATTTGATTATATTTTTGGTTTAATTCTTGGGTTTTGTTGTTTGATCAATTTTTGGAAGTTGATAGTGTATAGGTTTATGTGATGTGCGCATCAATTATTGGATAATATTTTTGGTCAACTGGTTCAATTCCTTGTCTTGGACTTCTACATAAATGTAATAGAAGGTTTTGTGTGTGAGATTCTTTGCGTTAACTATAATTGATGCTTAAGTATCTTGTTTTAATGTGGTTCATAGTTATCTGGTGGTTTGCACTGTTTGTTTTCTAGGTGATCATGGAGCAGGCAAACTATGATTTCTCTTCTTTTGAGGAGCAAGAGATTTTACATTGAATTTTTATTTTCTTAATCCCATTATAGAAAGACAGCATTATCATTCTGTTATAGATTTTGTTCTAGTCACATCATTTCATCTGTCTGCAAAACTCAGTAAATTGGTTTTGCTGAACTTGAAGGTATTCTCTAGTAACATGGGAAAGAAATCTGAGCCGGTCATAACCAAGTGCAAGGAGAATGAGAACTGGACGAAGGTGACATTTAAGCCTGACTTAGAAAAATTTAACATGACCCATCTTGAGGATGATGTGGTTGCACTAATGAAGAAGCGTGTGATTGACTTGGCCGGTTGCCTTGGGAAGTCTGTGAAGGTTGAACTGAATGGAAGTCGGGTCCCTGTAAAATCATTTACTGATTATGTTAATCTCTACTTAGATTCCGCTGCTCAATCTAAACCTGAGAAACCTCCAAGGTCCTTTCAATGAAAATTTGGTTCTATCTTTACTTTTCATTTTTGTTTCTTAGCATGAATTTGCTGACTATATTCTTTGATTTCCTCAGCTATCATGTGAAAGTTAGTGATAGGTGGGAGATATGTGTGAGCCTTAGTGATGGGCAGTTTCAACAGGTATCTACAAGGTCTTTTGAAGCACAGGGAGTACTGAGTACATTGTTATTGCAACTGTATTAGTCTTCTTATATCGAGGATTCATTTTTTTCCCCCTTAACAGGTCAGCTTTGTGAATTCGATTGCCACAATCAAGGGTGGAACCCATGTTGATTACGTAACTAGTCAAATTACAAACTATGTGATGAATTTTGTAAATAAGAAGAACAAGAGTGCCAATGTCAAGGCCCATAATGTGAAGAGCTACTTGTGGGTTTTTGTCAATGCTCTTATTGACAATCCTGCTTTTGATTCCCAAACTAAGGAAACTCTGACGCTTCGTCATAGCAGTTTCGGGTCCACGTGTGAGCTTTCAGAAGAGTTTCTGAAGAAAGGTTTGTTATGCTTCAATCATCATCTTTTTCTTTTTCTTTTCTTTTTTAATGATGAATATTACTTCAATTTTCATTATTCTCGATAATAGAAGGTTATCATTGAAGTGCTAGAGAGTGATCCTTATGCCCTTACACTATTTACAGTCACAAAGTCTGGAATAGTGGATAGTCTTCTGTCGTGGGCAACTTTCAAGCAGAGCAAAGATCTTAAGAAAAGTGATGGAACAAAGACAGAGAAGATTCATGGAATTGAAAAGCTGGATGATGCTAACAAAGCTGGGGGGAAGGAATCCAAACAATGTACCTTGATTTTAACCGAAGGAGATTCAGCCAAGGCTCTTGCTGTAAGTTGTTGTGTTATGGTGCAGTTCACTTTGACACCAATGTGGCTCATTTTTGGTTTAATTTTATGAATTTTGACATTATTGAGTCATACAGTTGGCTGGACTTGCTGCTGTGGGTCGAGATTACTATGGTGTGTTCCCATTGAGAGGTAAATTGCTCAATGTGCGGGAAGCCACCATTAAACAGCTCAAAGAGAACAAAGAAATTGGGTACATCAAGCAGATTCTTGGACTGCAGCAGAATAAAGAATACATCAATGTCGAGTCCTTGAGATATGGTCATTTGATGATAATGACTGATCAGGTGTGATGCCTTAAACGGCTCTCTCTCTCTCAGTTTACAAAATTATCCAGAATGGTAACAGACACATGGTTTATCTTTGCCAATTAGTCAGATGAGAATTGTTTAACTTCTACGCTTGTGCAGGATCATGATGGTTCCCACATCAAAGGGTTGTTAATCAATTTCATTCATTCCTACTGGCCATCACTGTTAAAAGTTCCTTCTTTCTTAATTGAGTTTATAACTCCCATTGTAAAGGTTGGTATTTCAGTTAAGTAGTTTGATAGCAAACCTTTAATACTAAGTGGAATCTTTTGTTGAGGAAAAATTGTCTATTATCATCTTTGCAGGCAACCCACAGAAATGGGACACAATTATCGTTTTATACCATGCCTGAGTACGAGTTGTGGAAGGAAAGTTTGAGGGGGAAAGCAAGTGGCTGGTCTATCAAGTACTATAAGGTTTGTCTTTATAATTTGTACAAGTAATGACAAACAATGAGAGCACCTTGTTATTATCATGTACTGATTTGTTTCTGTTTTGTAGGGGTTGGGAACAAGCACATCAAAGGAAGGGAGGGAGTACTTCGCAAATCTTGAGATGCACAGGAAAGATTTTATTTGGGAAGATGACCAAGATGGGGAAGCCATTGAGCTGGCATTCAGTAAGAAGAAGATAGAAGAGAGGAAGAATTGGCTCAGGCGGTTTGAGGTCAAAGTTTTGCCATCTTTCATTGTTGTGTTTTTTAGAGAACCTAATTAAGACAATGTGGTTCTAATTCAACATCATCATCTTCTTAATGTGCAGCCCGGCACTCACCTTGACCAGGAGGCGAAGCTCATAAAATACAGTGACTTTGTCAACAAGGAGCTTATATTGTTTTCCATGGCAGATCTCCAAAGGTCTATTCCTTCCATGGTTGATGGCCTGAAGCCGGGTCAAAGGAAGATTCTTTTCTCCTCCTTTAAGAAGAATTTTACCAAGGAAGCAAAAGTTGCACAGTTTTCTGGTTATGTGTCTGAACATTCAGCCTATCATCACGGTGAGCAGAGTCTTCAAAGTACCATCATTGGATTGGCACAAGACTATGTGGGCAGCAACAACATTAACCTTCTTCTACCAAGTGGCCAGTTTGGAACTCGTAATTATGTGAGATGAACAAAACCCACGTGTCACTTTTTAAATAGTAAAGAAGCTCAATCTTTCTTCATTAATTCTGTGCTTATTTTCACATTTTGGTTTTTCGTATAATCTGTTTGATTTCAGGGAGGCAAAGACCATGCGAGTGCAAGGTACATATTTACTCAGCTTTCTCCTATCACACGGTTTCTGTTCCATAAGGATGATGACGACCTTCTTAACTACTTGAATGAAGATGGACAATCAATTGAACCAACTTGGTATTTTTTTCCTTCTCTATATTTGTTGTGTGCATTGTTGCATTTTTGCTATGGAAGGAACTTCATATTAATAAAGCTTACAATTCCTTTTTTGTCTATTTTAGGTATATGCCAATTATCCCAATGGTTCTTGTCAATGGTAGTGAAGGAATTGGAACTGGTTGGAGCTCTTACATTCCCAATTATAACCCAAGAGACATCATCGCAAATCTTAGGCGCTTGTTGAAGGGTGATACCATGGAGCCTATGGATCCATGGTATAGATGGTTTAAAGGAACTATTGAGAAAGCTGCAAAGGAAACTGGGAACAGCTATACTGTTAGTGGAATTATAGAGGAAGTGAATGAGACGACACTCAAGATAACGGAGCTGCCACTACGTAGGTGGACCCAGGATTACAAGGAATTTCTGGAATCTATTTCTTCAAGTAATAAAGAAAGCAAGGATCCTCTAATTGAGGTAAATTTCACTACGTACTTGAGAATTATGACATCCATCAAAAGGTGTCCTAGTCTGTATCCAATTTCTCACGAAAATTATGCTGGCTGCAGGATTTTGGCATGTATTGTGACGATGTAACAGTAGACTTTGACATCTTCTTGACCGAAGAGAACTTGTTCAGGGCCAAGCAAGAGGGTTTGCTGAAGAAATTTAAACTAACCACCTCGATTAGCACAAGTAACATGCACCTGTTTGACCCAGAAGGCGTGATAAAGAAGTATGACACCCCAGAACAAAGTATGTGTTAGAGGTTATATAGTACATTATATTTAATCTTCAGTATATTCCAATGATAACATACTTTCTGTTTATGATTTTTTCTCTCAGTTCTTGAAGATTTTTTTCCCCTAAGACTTGAGTTTTATGAGAAAAGAAAGGTGAGTTCACTCATGATCATGGGAAAGAGTACCAATCGTTGCTCAATATTTCAGCAGCTTCTTAGTGCAACTAGTAACTACAATTTTATAAATGCATGCAGAAATTTTTATTGGACAAACATGAAATGGAATTGTTGAAGTTGGAAAACCAGGCTAGGTTTATCCTTGCAGTTGTAAATGGAGAGATCATTGTGAGCAACAGGAAGAGAGCTGATCTGTTTAATGAGCTGAAAATAAAAGGTTTTACTCCTTTGCCAAAGAAAACTAAATCTGTTGAACCAGAGGTTGCTGGGGCAATTGATGACACTGAAGAAGCAGAAGAGAACTCTGATGCGGTTAGCACAATACCTATCAGTGATTACCAGTATCTATTGGACATGGCGATTGGAAACTTGACCGTTGAGAGGGTTCAGAAGCTATGTGCTGACAGGGATAATCTCAAAGAGGAGGTTGAGGAATTAAGGAAGGAAACTCCACGGTCTTTTTGGATGAAAGATCTGGATGCTCTGGAGAGGCAGCTTGATGTATGAACAAAAAATTTACGATTTTGCATGATGCTTCTTTAATTTGTTTCTTAACTGATTTGTTTTGTGTGATTCAGGAGCTAGAAGAAAATGATGCTCAGTCAGAGGAGCTGAGAAAGGAAATGAGAAACAAAGCAAAAGGTAAAGCAGCTATGAAGTCAAGAAAAGCAGCACCCAAGAACCCACGCAAGGACAATAAGAAGGCAAATAATGCAGAATCAGTTGCAGAAACCATCTCAATATCATCTACATCTGCAATGGAAATTGGTACACCTGGAATAATATTTTAATTTTTATTTTTCAGAATGTGTTGGTTTTTCTTTAGATTTTTTGTTTACATATGCTTGCTTTGTTAGAGAAAGCTCCTAAGGTGGTGAAACCCAGAGGCAGAGGACCCTCTAAAAAAGCTCCTGCTAAGGTCTGTTCTATTCCTATAATACATTCAGCCCATGTAGAGGATGTCTCTGTAACTTATGCTGTTATTACTTTTCCTTATCAACAGGAAAAGCCCACTTTAGTCTTGAATGATGATGATGAGGATGATGAAGTGCTCGAGCTTAAAGAACGACTTGCTGCCTATAACCTTGAATCATCTCCTGATCAATCAGCAGGTAATGTTATAGGCATATATTTATTTGATGATTATGATCTTTACACTATTTTTCACTGCTGCATATAATAACAATTGATCATAGTATGTGCTTCTGTTTTCTTGATCAATTAATTGCAAGAATATCCTAGTATTATGGACACTTATAAGCTGTTTGCTACTTAACAGCATTAGCTTAAAAATTTACTTGAGATTCAGCAGAAACAAGTTCACGATATTTAAAAGTGAACACTGGGAATGTTTTTCCTACAAGTATTTATGAATTAGCTCATTTTGTTTTTCTGCCTGCAGCTATGGAGACTGAAGTGCCCAAAGTACCAGCCAGGAAGAAAGAACCCAGCAAAAGGACTGCTGCGCAGAAGAAGCCATTGGTCACTGTTCTAGAGGTTTCTGGTGATGATGATGATGATAATGATGATGATAAGAATAATTCTGATGATGAAGACTTTGATCTAGAAGCTGTAGCTGCCCCAGAAACAGGAAAAAGGGAGGCAGGCGGCTAAGGCCCCTGTAGCAGCAAAGAAGAGAGAGGCACCCAAGAAACAACAGCCTAAGACATTGGGCCAGAAGCTTGTAACTGACATGTTAAAGCCTGCTGCGAATTCGATGTTTTCGCCGGAGAAGAAAGTGAGAAAGATGAGGGAATCTCCCTTCAACAAAAAAAGTGGTTCTGTGTTGGGTAAGGTTGGTGGGGAAAATGAGGCAACTGGAAGTGAACCTTCTACTTCTGCCAGTACTGAAGAAACGGTAGAAGTTGCGCCTGCAAGAGCAAGACCTCAGAGGGTGAGCCGCAAGCAAACAAGATATGTGCTGAGTGACTCTGAAAGTGAAAATTCCCCTGTTGATACTGACTTTGATGAAGAGGAAGAGGACTAGATTAGTTGTTCTGTTGAGGAGCTGACTGAAAACTTGAAACGGGAATTCAATCTCATTTCCCCTGAAAGTACTCTGTTTCTCTTTTAATTGGTGCTTTGATTTTCTGCTAAATTGTTGTTCCCTAGCATTTGTCACTGTATATTGTTACTTGTTGGATTGGAAGGATATTTTTTTCTCCTTGCAATTGAATTATGCAGTTTAACCGTGCAAGTATATTTCACCTATAACCGAAAAAAAAAAAAAAAACCTAATCTACTACATTGTTTTTGTAAATAAGAATAAGGGTTAAATACTAAAAATTTCCTTAGAGTTTGAGTTCTTTATTTTTGGCTCACCAAGCTTTCATTTTTATCAACATATATGTAGTTTTCATAGAGATGAAAATGATACATCTGTTGAAATTTTGTCTAAAATTTAACTAACGTTAGCACTAATCAAATTGTGCTGTGTGTCTTATAATTAATTTTTTATTTTTTAAAAAGAAAAAATTAAAATCCACATCTGGCCGGTGCGTTCCTCTTTTGCATTCTTTGCATCCTTATATTTTCTTAAATACTGGCCTTTGTATGTGCCTGGATCAGATATGGGGATATTCGTCCTTTCCTCCTTGTTTGCATTCCAGAGGACATTCCGCAGTTCCTCTGCCGCGACCGAGCGTGAGGTGCTAATGCTGATTTCACCAGTAAGCAAAAAGGGCTGCTATCAGACTAGCGAGGAGGAGGTGGGTGGGGTAGGACTTTTCTTGAAGCTGTCTCCAATGGGAAAGAGTATATTACAGCATCTCTAATTCGTGAATTTCTGATTAAAAAAAAAAAAATCGTGAATTTCTAATGATCGCTGTGGTTTCGGCGACCCCCAAATGGCCAAGGGGTGGCTATGGCTATCTCCAATTTTTTTTACAAACAAATCAAAAATTTAATTATAACACGTGACACAATTTGATTGGTACTGACGTAATATTTCGTTAAGTTTTAGATAAAATTTTAACAAAGGTACCATCTCTGTCTTTATGAAAACCAAAGGTACCTCATGTGATAAAAATGAAAACCTAGGAGAAAAAAAAATTCAAACCCTAAGGGGTTTCTAGTATTTAACCCTAAGAATAATTTTAGAAGTTTCAAGAGGTAGCTTAATTAGCTGGGAACCATGCTTTATGAAGCGAAGGTTACTAATTTAAATCTCCATCCCCCACTTGTGTGATATGTCAAAAAAGAAAAATATATATATTAATAATAAATTTAGAAGTTTCTCTTGTATCCTTTCAAAAATTAGGTGAATTTTAAAATCACCAATTAATTACAATTTAATAGTGATTAGTTACAAGCCCAATGTAATTTTAAAAGTCACACTATTCTTAGAGTGAAGATTTCTTACATTACACTATAAACAATTAGGCCTGATATGTATGTACTATGCAACCAAACTACGAGGCATTTTTTTAATAGTAATGCTATATGCTTAACTCCTAACCCATTAGGTTGATGTGTTAATGTCCATCTTGAATCATACACGTACTTTTGACATAACTCAAATCCAACTCATGAGCACAAATTGTGACATTTGCGGGGGAGTAAAGAATTTGAAAAATAACAAAAAAAGTTAAAAAGAAAATAGAATTTTCCTGTGTATATGAAGGTTATATATATATATATATATATAAGAACGTCAACAAACCAAACTACAAAGAAGATAAAGATGGGAGGATCAGTCCCAGAATAGATAAGGGGAAGAGGGAAATATAAAGAGGAAAAGGATCTGGCTACCACTGAATGGGCAGAGAATTTTACACTTCTATTAATCTTTATGGCCTCCCATGAGGAAGCAGAAGGAATACTACTTAGAGAATCCATTAAAATGGGAGAAACCCTCCAATCTATATCAGAATGTGGATGGTTTAGAGATTGGAAGACCACAGAAGAATCACCTTCCAAAATGAAATAGTTCAGCAATAAGGAACTAACAAAGGAGATAGCTAATTTGGCTGCCAATGCTTCCCCCATATTAGGGGAACAGGGAGAGCTGATGCAGGACGCCATATGTAAAATATGGCCCTCGAAGTTGCGACGCACAGCTGCCTGAGCTAAAAATGAATCCCGGATGACAGTATCAAAATTTATTTTCACCCAATTTGGTGCAAGAGGAATCCATTTTTCCAATAGAGCCGAAGAACATGTTTTCCAGGCTTGGAAGTGTTCAAGGGAGATCTTGTTGATATGAGCAAAGACTCAGAGAGGATCAGTGATGATATCATCGTGGAAAACTTTGTTCCTATAGTACCAAAGAATATTGCAGGCCACTGAAGCGAAAATCTGAAATTTATGAAAGTCCACCTGCTGGATGCCCAAAGGTCTGCCCAGAGAAATAATAACTTGAATCCAATCCAACATAAAAGAGAAATCGAATAGTGTGGAGTCTAGAGGCCAAAAGGAATGTCGCCACACTACACGAGCATAAACACATTCAAAGAACAAGTGCCGTAGGGAATCATCTGCCACCTTACAAAGAGGATAGGAGAGATCAGTGTTGACAAGGAATAGATGACTCAACCGTTCGTTTGTAGGAAGAATATTCCAAGTAATTTTTCACATAAATAATTTGAGCCTGTCATTGATACTCAGCTTCCATATGGATTGCCAAAATTGAGGAGCAATGGAAGGGGAAGAAGATAGACCGGAGGCTGAAATATATTGATAAGCAAAGGAGACTGAAAAATTCCCAGAGGGGGAAGGAGTCCATATGTAGGAAAAGTCTGGCCCTATATAAATACGAGTGTTGAGAACTTCCTTAGCAGAGTAAGAATCAAAAAGGGAATAGATAGCTTGTGTCCTCCATCGGGAGGTGTTGGGATCAATCAAATCCCCGATATGAAGAGCTTGTAAACTCCTATTGGAAAGGAATTTCAGCAAAGGCTTGAAAGAAGGAAGAGATGGCACCCAATTCGTGTTCCATATTGAAGATGAAGTATTTCTAGTGACCTTAAGACGAGCCCCAGCAGAGATAAACGGCTTTATTGTGACATTTGCGGGGGAGTAAAGAATTTGAAAAATAACAAAAAAAAGTTAAAAAGAATATAGAATTTTCCTGTGTATATGAAGGTTGAGTCTCTCTCTCGACATTTGCATCCGTTTTTTGAAAAAAAAAAATCAGCGTAATGGTACTCAAAACTTGAATCGAAGGATACCAAGTGGCTATGAATTGAGTGACACGTCCATTTCTTAGACTTTCTCCCAAAGAACGTGCCTAAAACGTTAGGCTTTTTCCACGGATTAGAACTTATTCAACAAGAAATTTTGCTACATGAGAAACGTCGAGTTACAGGATTTATTTATTTATTTATTTTTATTTTTATTTTTTATATATATAATATATTGGGGAATCTCTCCAAAGCAAGACCCTTCAAATCCACTCCTGCAAAGTAAACCCCAGTTTCGTGCATCGCACCCTCAGAAGTTTCATTACACGGAACCGGTTAAATTGCTAACTTTTCACTAGGAAGTGTGGCTCCAAGAGAGATTGTTTGTACCCATGAGATGTTGAAACTTTGAAGGAGCAAACCTTAAAGATCAAGTCCTCTACCACCAAATATAATTAATTAGATATTCTCCAGTTCATTCAGATCCTAATTCATAGTTAGGGCACTTTCATTGCCAAATCCTGAATGCAATCAACCAGCCAAAATATGGATCCCAACAATTGCAGTAAATTTCTTACAGGAAATAAAAGCTTGATCTATGATTATCTCTTTCATATTGCTACCCTAAATGGAACCCTCTTTATCATATAAAGAGATGTTGCAGTCTCTGTACAAATTCTGGTTAGCGGCTCAAACAGAAAAATAAAATGAAATAACAAACCCTACAACAGAAAATACACCTATCATGAACTAAAAGCCGATCGGAACCATGATATGTTAAAATACAACATACAACAATTACCTGAGAAGATGACAATTCTACAGGAAAACCTCTTGACCAGCAGCTAATCACATGGAAAGGTTTCGTTTTGTAGCTTCCATTTTCAGCAACAGATCTTTAATATCTGCTTCCATCCTCATCTTCATATTGAAGTATTCTCTATGTGCTCTCTCTAGGGCCTGGAGTTCTTCTGATTTTTGTTTGCGCATTTCTTCTGCCTCAGCCAACCGCAGCTTTGCAATTCGACTCATATACTCCTCTTCAATTTTTTCACTCTTTGCAATTGCAATGCGTTTCAGGCCCTCAGCTTCTCTTCTTGCATTTTCGGCACGTGCTTGAAACATTTTAGCCTCTGCATGTTTGATTTTCACAATACTCTCCAATTCATCAAAGAGAGGTTCCTTTTGAACGCTTGTCTGCAACTCGGATTCCAAAGTACGCTTATCGTTCCGGTCATAACTGAAGCTAGGGAGCATACTAGCTGCCCTTTCCAACTGAGGCCCCTTCTCCGAATAGACAGATTTTAGCCACGTCGGTTCCTGGCTTGGCCCCACCATCCCATTGCTTTCTTTACCTTGTTCCTTCCCAGATGAGATTGGTGTCTTGCCTAACTTGGAAGAGCTGCCATCTGCATTGGAAGCAAATGATGTAAATAATAACCTTCTGGCTCGGCTTTCTATTTCAACAGAACCAACAATGTTGGATATTTCCCCATTGCCCAATTCCGCACCCAATGCAAATATCTCCAGAGCATAAAGATTGCAGTTTGGATTTGGCAATGAAGCAAATATTGCATCATATTGAATGGATCACCAGTTTCTAACACCACTTACATCACAGAAGTCAAACGCTAAGAACCACACTCAACGTAAGGGAGCAAAAAAGGTATTCAATGCAAAAACTACAGAAAGCAGATCAAAATGACAGTCTTGTAATTCTTCAACTTTGTTTTGGTTGCTCAGCAATATATTGTGGCTCATATAAAATAATCAATTCTTAAATAGTTTAGTTCAAATGGAATATCAATCAAACCAAAGATGGATATGATTTATACTTAAAATGAAAAGGGTTTTGTAATAAATTGAATTCAGAACTTGCTGAACGCTACTTTAGATCATCACTAGGTAGTCACATATAACACAAGACATAATCACAGAAATTCACGATAAAACATTGGCAATAAAATTCACCCATACCTGAAGTTGTCATGCATCATACAATATATCACAAATAATGCAGAAACAGATTGGTGAAAAAGGCAAACATACTGGGCATTTTCTTTTTTCTTCCAGAAAAGTAATTTGCCGCACATTCAATTTCACTTGGAAAAACTATTAAGAGCCAAAAATATTGATTTTTCTTAAAACCCATTAGCTTTCTTTTGCTACAATCCTGTGAATAGCCAATGTTATCTGAAACCATTTCCTAAGGGGCACATAATCATAGATAAGAAGCATGGCTTCAGCCCAGAGACAACAAGAAAAAAGCTACCTCAGATTACGTCATACGGTACAAGTTAATATAAGAAACAGGTACAAATATCTAAAGTAGCTATGTGCATGACAAGTTGAGAAGTAAAATTGATCTCATAATTATCCAGGGAGGAAAACAATGCAATTCCTTGATATCGAATAAAAAGAACTTACCATTAAGGAAAGCCATGATATAACTGTAAACCTCATGAAGGTCAGACTTATTTGCCAATCTTGCCAGCATCTGATCAGCAATTTCGTGAAGTCGTCTCCCCTCATGTCCTTGCTGTCACGAAAAATTCTCTTCACATATTCAAGCTCTCTAGAAAGAGTTTCAGCTGTCCAATCCTTTGCAAAATTTTGAAAAACCTCCTTCACAAAGCCAAACATCTCAGAAGGGTGATCGCAGGCAACACAATGGAACTGCATCTCGGTCGCCCCATAAGCGCTAGTAGCACTCCTTCCGTTTCTAATAAAAGATTCCCGCAAAGCACAATCCGCATGGCACCAATGAAGACAAACATCACAACCAACCCAACTACATGTATTTGACGCCATGTCAAACTTCGAGCACACAAGACACATACAAGCACTGCAAAAACCATTCTTCTGTCCACAAACCTTGCAATCACATTCATCCACAGGCAAAGACTGCTTACAAGTAAGATTTCTGCATTTCAAGTTCAGAAAAACCTCAGCCAAATGAGAAGGTGAAACACTGTTGTCTAGCTGGAGATAATCCGGCAGCCCAGTTTTCAAAGCGACCAAGATTTCCAACTGAGCCCGATGGGATTTCAGTAGCATCTCCATGGTTATGTCAGACTTGTTCTGCAATGCTTTCTGAAATGCGAGTAGTTGTGGTCGCTTGTCAACATTCAACATGATCTGGTGAATGCTCTCTTTTAGACACGCTATGGATTGTCCGGGCATCTCATGCAATCTCCTAGCCATTACGTGTACTGGTTCAGCAACTATCCGGGCAATGACCGTCTCAACAAATTCAACACCACCCATCGGAAGCTGTTCAAGCTCCTTCTGGCTACTAGTCCTATATAAACTACCATTACTCTTCTCTCTCAATCCTCGTTTCTTGTCAAAGCTATAATTTGATCCAATATCATGAGACCCTACACTCTGCGAAGGCGATCTAACATCGTCGTGGTGCCTTGCCTGTCCTCCAGACAACTGCCTATGAAAGCTCAACTGCCTTTCTAACCCATTACCCATTTTAGAGCTTCCTTCTAAAACCCTGTGATGTTGTCCTTGCACAGCTTGACCATTCGAACTGCCCTGTAATACTTGAGACTGACTATGAGTGCCATTTCCATTCATCAAGATTCTATGATACAAGGGAATTTCTTTCTGCTTAGACTCGTTCTGGGACAGTCCCTGCCAATCGATTCCCTGAAATATGGGGCGGCTGCCAACCGATTGTTCAAAGTTGTCCAGCGAATTCTGCGTCATAGAACAGCTCGGATTGTGGAAAAACGACTGAGAACCTGAAAAAGACATCGATGCAGTTAATCCATCCGAGTTAGTACAAAAAGTATTGCTTAAGGACTGAACACTCCTTGCTTGACTAGGTGAACCAGGAGCAGCTTGGTTCGTATCAGGAGCAGCACCAATCGGTAACAAAACATTTGGTAAGCTCAGCGAAAGATCAAGAGGTTCTAGCACCAGCTTTTCATCCTTCTTATTATTAACACCCGATCGATCATCTTTCTCCTGTCGTCTAACAGGAGAGGTCGAGAACAGCTCAAAACCCCGAGTACTCGGTCCTTCCATATCATCATCATCATCTCGCATCCCTTCGAATCCACACGCCATCATCTTCAGCAGAATGGGTAGGTTCAATCGACACACTTTTGCCCTTGTCCTTGAAATCCTGAGTCCTCAAACCCTCTGTTTCAATCCCCACATTCACTTCATCCCTCCTCCATTTTCCTCCTCATTCAACTCCGCTACTTCCACACTCTCTGCCTTAGCCTCAAGATCTATTAAACCCTCCTTACCTTGCTGCTTACACTCCTCTTCAAAACGCAAAGGCTTGTCATCAACAACCACATTCTTCTTCACTTCCTCCTCACACTCCCCATCTTCCTTCGCACCCTCTTCTTCCTTATCACCACCACCACCTTCATCATTTGCTGCCATTCCAATCTCATCACCACTTCCACCATGCGACTCATCAATCAAATCGTTCTCGCTATCACTGTCACTGTCACTACCACTATCACTATTACTCTCTTGCACTTCTTCATCAACCCCCTTTTCTTTCCTCTCCTCACAAAGACTCTCCTTCTTGGTCACCTCCCTCTCTGTCTCTATCTCTATCTTTCTCTCTTTCTCTTTATCTTCTTTACCCAATTCTTCATTACCCCCTACCTTCACACCCCCAACTCCAACCTCCTTCTCACTATCAATCTCCAACCCGACATGATTTTTCACCTTCTTCGTCTCGGATTCCGCTTCGGCCTCAACTTCGTGACCAGATTCCCCTCTAATAGCTTCCGATTCCGTTTCAGGTTCGGGTTTTGATTCTGGTTCTGGCTCAGGCTCAAGCTCTCCTTCCTCCATTTCACTACTACTCTTACTGTCATTCTGCACCTCCTCCTCCTCCTCCTCCTGCTCAGTAGCAACCTTCTTCACAACCTCCGCCTCAGCCTCCGCCTCCACCTCCACACTCCTCGATTGGTGCTCGCTTGCCCCTGATTCCCTCGACCAACTCGGCGACTTCGACTTCGACTTGGACTCCTCTCTCGTTGTCCTTGAACTCGAAAATACTCTTGCGCCTCTTATCGGCGACGATCCCGAATTCGAAGACCTAACCATTCTCGTCGATTCGCTCGTCGCCGAATCCCTAGACCAAGACGGCGACTTCACGTCCCTCAATCCGATTCTCGCCGTCGGCGACTTCACTTCCGAGTCTTTATTTCCACTGTTGTTGCTCCCGAATCGCCGCCACGAAGACACGCTCCCCTCCCGGCGGGACCGATCCATCGCCGCCGAAGAGGACCGCTCCGACCGGAACCCCTTCGGGAACTCCCTCCTTCCCGCCGACGACGAAGACAACCCCCCGCAGAAGCTCTCCGACCGGTGCATCAAATTACGATCGTACCCTCCGCCGTACCGATCGAAGCCTCCCTTCCGTCGATCCCCGTCGAACTCGTGCTCCGGCCGCTTCCTCACCATCCTCGACCCCTCCCGATCCTCGTCGGCCGCCGATCGGTCCCGGTCGTACCGTGCTGACGCCGACGAAGACAACAAACCCTTGATCCTCCCATTCTCGGGCGATTTGTAGTAGAAGCCCCTGTGCGACGACGACCGGTTCGTATTCGAACCCGAATTCAAATTTGGGTTCGGATCTTTGCATTTATCTCCATACGACGTCGAATCCAGATCGTCGCTAGGCCTCAACCTCTTCATTCTCCGAAGCTACGAAATCGTACGCCTTCTCTTTCGCCCAAAATTCATGCACGAATTTACCAACTCTGCCACCTCCAAAAGCCAAAGCTAGGGTTTCTCTTTTGCTGGTAAGAGGTTGATTGAGCTCGTTATGAGCCTTTTAACTTTTGGTTCCTTTTTGCCCCTGAGATTAGGATAAATTTACGGGGTAGGGCGTCCCGGAGATAAGCCGGAGATGGTTAGCGGCGCGACGTCGGTGGGAATGTTCGGGTTGATGGAGGGCATAATTGGAAAATGGTGTTGATAGCTCTCAGTCAACGCAGTTTTAACTACTGAGGAAAAGAGAGAGAGAGAGTTGTGTACGCAACGTTTGTGTGAGGGAAAGGAAGAGGGAAAAAAAAAAAAAAGAGTAGTGGGGGGGAGGGAGGGGGGTGTGCGTAATGCGCATATGGGCGTAGGATAGTTGGGGGTGGAGTTTGGGTAGAGTGCAGTAGAGGTAGTAGAAGTGTGTTTGGTGGAGCACTCACGTGGTTCCATCTGTCTCCATCTCTGACATTTTTTTTTTGTTTTTTTTGGTAGGAAGTCTTTGACATTTAAGAATAGAAGAAGGTGGTTTGTTTTTTTTACTTGGGAAAAATATAAAATTAGTCCTTATAGTTTACTTGATTTATAATTTATTTTCTATGGTATCAAAACGAACTCAAAAGTCCTTATGGTATGCAAAAAAAATAATTTAGTCCTCATGCTTAAATTTCATCTACATTATTTAATCGGATTAGTTGGCTAAATCCACATTTAATTAAATTACGACATCGCCACATGTTTTATTTATGACTTTTAAAAATCACATTTGGATTTTTCACGTCATATTATTATGCCAACTAATTTTCTCACCTTAGCTTTTTTTTTTTCTTTTTTTTTTAAGCATTAAACACATCAGGTAAAATATTTTTAAAAACCCTAATTCTACCAAATTATTAATCTGAAAACCTAATTTCAAAAGAAAACAAATTATTCTTCTTCTTCCTCCTCTTCTTCTTCGTCTCTTTTCTTCGTCTTCTTCTTCTGCATTGTTCTGCATTGTACACAATAACACAAAAGTATATATAGTTGACATCGGAAAACCAACAAAACTTCAAATTGCTATTTGATTTATTCAATTCGTTTGTCTTTTCTTTTTTGACGGAATTAGTGAATTCTTTCAATGGAGTTTGGATTAGAAAAATTCTTATTGTAAGATTTAATTGTTGTAAATAAAATTGCTTTCGTTGTCCATAGATAAATTAATTTATAAGAACTCTGTAAACTTTTTGATAATCAATTATTTTTAATTGTTAAAGATGTTGTGAGAATATATACAAACTATACTAAAAGTCTAGAATTAATCTATATCTTATTGTTGAAAGAATTTTTTTTCTCCGTCTGTCCCCTATTGAATGTTGCCAAGAAAAGAGGAATTTCAACATAGGAGAAGAGCATAAGAGAAAAATAGAAGATAGGAAGAGACGGAGAAAAAAATCCACGACAAGAAAAAACAAAGAAAAGAAGAAGAAGAAGAAGAAGAAAGAAGAAAGGGAGAAAAGAGAAGGAGAAGAAGAAGAAAGAAAGAAAGAAAGAAAAAAAAAACTGAGAAGAAGAAGAAGTCATAAAAAAGAGATGAAGAAGAAGAGGAGGAAGAAGAAGAATAATTTGTTTTCTTGAATTAGGTTTCATATCAATAATTTGATAGAATTAGGGTTTTAAAAATATTTTACGATGTGATAATGTGATTTTAAAAGTCATAAATAAAACATGATGTGTCATAATTTAATTAAATGTGATATGACATTCTAATCCATTAAGTCAATGGATGGAATTTAACTGTAGAGACTAATTTTTTTTTTTTGCATATCACGTGGACTTTTGAATTTGTTACGATACCATACAGAGTAAATTATAAATCAAGTAAACCACATGGACTAATTTTGTATTTTTCCCTTTTACTTTCTTTTTTAAAATTTATTTATTAAGAATTGGCGAGTTTATCTCAAATTGTGTATTAAACTAAAAATTAGGAGTGAGAATACGATTACGGTTAAAAGGTTATCGATATAACCGCTTAACTTTTAACAATCTAGGCGTTAGTAAAATTCACTAGCTATACAATTAATAATAATAATCGCTATCGCTTTTAAAAAACAAAAACCAAAAGCAGGTTTTTTATAGTAATATGATAATATCCTACTATATTATATATACGACATCATTTCTAAATATTTATATATATTTAAACACAAAAATAACGTCATTTTATGTATTTTTATATTAATATACATAAAGACGGTTAGTGGTTAGCAATATATGTAAGAACTAAATGCATTTTAAACACGCATTTGCTTAATATATTATATATAATAAATAGCTTTTTGTTCAACCAAATTTTGAGGATAAGTTTGTCGCAAAAAGTCCGATTTTTATTTTTATTTTTTTTCCCTATTTTATCAAGCCAATTTGAAAGACAAAAAGGAAGAATGATGAGACTCATGAATGAATTTTGAGCGAATGGTAGAATGGGATCCATTCCTGTGCTTATGTGCTCAAGCATACAACTTCTTCTCCATTCAAAATCTATGGGTAATAAAGGCCTTATTGAGAAAATGGTATATGAGGGAGATGTATTTAAATGATTGAAGTTATTGATTATCTTGTTATTTTGCAAGTGGAATTAAACTACATAAATGAACAAATCTTTTTAAAAAACTATTAAAATTGTTTTCTTTATTAAAGCTTTGGTCTTAGAACATTCAAGTCACTCTTATTAATAATGAAGTTAAAAAATAAAAAAGAGTGTTCTTAATTGATGATTAGTTGACGATTAGTTGACTAAACAAGACAAATTAGAAGTGTACCACGTGATTTTGTTAGTATTGTGATCAACAACAAGAGTTTCTAAGAGGTTGACTATGAGTATTGAGATGAAATTGAATGTGCAAAAAAATTACATTTATATTATTATTGAAAGACCATATATACATAATACACTTGACCAAGTTTGGTAAAGCTTAATATTTGGGCCATGATGATAAAGCTCGAACCGAAAGTATCATCTTGATCACGAAGGCTAACACAAAGTAACTTAGTAGAGAATTAGTGATCAAATTTGACCATAGAGAAAAACCTAGATAATTCGACCAACCATATTAGTGTAACAATTGCTTAAATGAAGACAAAAACTCTCGTTAAAAGAATATTAGACTTATAGTATTGAAGATAACTATGACTTGATTTCAATACGATTTAAATTTAAACTATTTGAAATCAAGGTCAAAACTATCCAACGCCATACCTATATACTTAATTTGAAAAACCTTATATTTCCTTTCGTACAATTATATAATTTTTTTGTTGTTAATTTAAGTATCACGGAGTTCATTGCCAACAAATTTTAGCAAGTCTATGACCATTTCCAATTGTTTTACAAGTTTTCGCCACTTGAATTTGACCGTGCAATCAAACTTATAAATTATTAAATTATGTTTGCAATAATTTATTGACAAATTTAAAAATAAAAGTTTTGTTAAACTATTAATACTTCTTGGTGGACTTTGTACCATACAATACCAACCCCATCACCAATATCAAATGCAAATTAAATTACTTTGCATTGACTACTCAGTCACAGCACTTACGTGGCGCAATAGGATTGGATCTCAGGATGCCAAATTCTGCAACCTGCAACACTTTCGTCGGTCCGATTTTCCTTAAAACCTTGGCCAGCCGTGCCCGTCAGTTAATTGATTGTTCACAGCCTCACTCTATTCTTTGTCCTACCCACTAACGTGTATATGATATTAAACTCTCAATCTCTATCGACCACGTATTATGTTTTACACGTGTTGGAATCTCTGAGCGGGTGACGAACACGTATGGAAAGTGGACAGTTTGACTCCATCTTGGACTCTTGACGTCATAGGATTACTTTTCTTTTGACCTGTTCTCTGACACTGTGTCTGATGGTGTACGTCAAGGGTGTAGATTAAGTTTGGAGTATTGAATCAGAGCCGTTGGATGATATTGGATTGGCCCACCACTAGGATGAGATTGATAAGGAAGCCACACTTGGAATAGTCAAAATGGTGAAAGAAGGGATAATGAGTTGCACATTTGAATGGTGTGGAGAGTGGAGACCATGAGGAAAAAGTCAATGCAATGGATTGATAGCTGTTGGCCTAAAGATATTCCTAATGAATGATGAATAATGAATAATGATAACCCAACAACATAAAATTAATAAATATTTAATTTCTTTTTTATGTATTTTTTTTTTTAAAAAAATTGAATGTTTCAATTTTGAGTTTTGATACCGTCACAATACAAACTCAACTCATGAACAACTTTTATTCGATATCATTAAAAAAAAAAATTGAATTTTAAACCAAACAAATCGTCTTTTTTTCCAAATTTTCAAAATCCAAATTTGGGAAAAAGACTATTGATTTGGCTTAAAATTCTTTTTTGTTTTTTAATGACACATATGAGAGAAGTTGGCCATGAGTTGGGTTTGTGTTGTAACCTTAACATTTTCCTTCAATTTTTAATTTTTTTCTTTGTTTTAAAAAAATGATATATAAGAGAGAAGTTGGGTATTTGTTAGTTTTATATTGTAGTTGTATCATACATCATTCCCAATAGCTCAATTTTAGAAAAATAAAATCTATTTTTGCTTATATATTATCAACTTATTTCAAAAGTTTATTATGATACCCAAAAAAAAAAAAATCATTTAATTAATATTATAACATAATTTTTTCATATGTGGGACAAACTCAATACCTCGACTCTGATACAATATTAAATTATTTATCCCAAAAACTCAAGCACAGAGAAAATTGTGAAATGAAATATTTAATTAATACTTTAACAAATTTTATTACCTTATTTTCATGTCTAAATTTGCACTAATTAGTGGGTATTTCATAGCTTATTTGATAAGGACAAAGTTGAAGTTTATTAGACCTGACATGTCTTTAAATCATCTTATACTTATGCTTTGAGAAAACATAAACTCAATATGCGAACACAAATTATCACCATTAACTTCAATATTAGAAGAATGCACCCTGAGCCTCGTCTAAATTTTTAATTTTATTTTGGCCTTCAGGGGAAAAAAATTAAAACATGCCAAAATTGAAGTAGATAGGGAAATGGAAAAGGAAAGAGTGCAATGGTAACTTTTTCAATTAGGGCTACATTGTTTGCCCACAAAGCAAGACCCTTACCCAACCTTCTATGACCCAAAAGTCTTAGAGGTAAATAGGAGTAATTTGCTTTCATATGAAAGATATATTTATTTTGTAGTTACATGGAAGATATTTTCTATTGCACTAGCAGCCACTGAGGCTGATGGGTTATCTTCTTTTTGCATGATGAGGTCAAACAAAACCGCTCCTTGAACAAAACTCATCTTCTCCAATATCCCACCCACCTTTAACTTCAAATCAAAGCCTCATTTACCCTCCATGGCTGCTCTTTCAATAGGCCATTCATTCCACAGAGAACCCATAACATATCAACAACTCAGAAAGAGCAGCAGCCCAACAACACTCATCCTTTCATGTTGCCAAAGACACAAACCAGTGGATACCTCTAACCCCAGAACCAAGGAAGAAGAGAGCAAGAGGAAGTTGCTGTTGCAGAGATCTTCTGTTGGTTTTAACAAGTTTGGGAAGATTCTGAGAGAGAATTTGAGCCCAAAGCAGAAGGGTGATTGGAAGGATCTGACTTTGATGAGTTTATCATTTGCAGTTTATGTGTACATATCACAGAAGCTTGTTTGTGCTTATTTTGCTTGGATGTCCATGCCAAAGCAACTGTGGTAGAATGTTAAATGTGTTAGCTGATGTAGATAGGGTGGTGCTTTCAGATTAATCTCTTCTCTGTTTGCAATTTCATGTAGAAAAAAGTTGTGTAATACATTTGTGGTGTTAAGGAACCTTCCATGTTTGGGCTAGCTAACAACTTCAACAAAGAACATAGTCAAATTGTTAGCTATACTTCATCATTATGTGCAAGAAAAGCTGGATTAGAGATGTTTGACTTTTAGCTGTTTTGAAAAAGTACAATTTGAAAAGATAATAATTTTAAAACACAGTTAATAAATTTATAGTTAAACATTTGATAAAATTTGTGAGCGCAGTTTGTCTTTAAAATTGTAAATTTTACTTGCTGCAAGAAAATGAAAAACTTCACGTTCTCAAACTGTCAATTTTTTTTCAAACACACTCGTAGACAAAAATTTCTATAGTTTTATTTAAAAACCCAAACCAATTATCACTTTCAATTTAGAAGGTTAATCCATTTAAACATGACAACAATAATATATGTTGAAATGGATTTCCTCATTGCTGCAAGTAGTTTTTCCAAATGGCCCATTTGCACAAAACTATTAGAAGATAATTAGTGATGCACAAAGCTCAATCATTTGAGGGAATGAGCTGCAGGCCTAGATGATACCATAAATCATACTGATGCCTTGAATTTGCATAAAAACAGGCAACTTCTTTGATAATTCACTTCTCAGAACTGCCAAACATTGAACTTCCACATAGCGGCTCCTTTGCTCATCAGCAACATCTATATATGATGTCCTTCAAAACATAATGTCAATCCCAAGGTTGAACCTGTGAGCCTAGGCCACCATTTGCACCAGAAAAGAGAAACATGGGACAAGCCATGTTCAGAAGAACGTGGGATGAATCACCCGAGACAGATGGGTTGTGGTACATGAACTGACGGAAAGCAGTTGAAAACAATCCACTGCAAAAAGTAACTCAGCCAGATAAAGATTACTCTGATCTATGTCGAAAACTTTGTGCATTAGCAATTTAACATTTTGCTGACTTAAGCATCGGAGTTATTCTCCGCTGGTATCCTCCAGCATACTCTATTGCTTATTTCTTTTCTCTTTGCAAGTGCGAATTGGTTAGTGTACGACACAAAGAAAACTGAAAATTGTTCTATCAAATTCATTGTTTTAGGGTTCTATTAGAATGTCAAAAGTTACTTTATAAATGCATTTTGGGCCGCCTACACTTGAAGAAACAACTGGATATCTCTGTCACTGAAACCTTTGGACAGTAAACATTCAACACCAGAAATATCATATTTGCTTGGTATACAAAACCTCTTGCCCATCTGCTCATGAAGACTTTTGATTAGTCTGCTTTGCGCCCTCCACGCCTGGAGAGGCAATAAAATAGTGACAACAGCCATTGCCAAAAGAGAACCAGCCGATTAAATCGCTTTGGTTTGGGTTCAGGTCTTGGTCCAAAGATTCCTTTATAAATCTCCTTTTGCTTCTGATAAACAGCCTTGTCATGCTCTGCAATCAAACGCAACTCCCTTGTAATTGCTTTGTCTTCAGGTGCAAATTTCTGTGCCTTTAGGAAGTCCTCCCGGGCAGCATCTGTTTGCCCAAGTTCTGCTCTAGCCTTGCCTCGTCTAAACAGGGCTTTGACATTGTTTTCATCCTCTGACAACACCTGTGAGCCCATCATCACATCAAAAATCCATTTGTTTCATAAATAATTAAATACGTGTTAATTTTCCAGAAATCCCATTGATCCCCATATTCATGGGTGTTGATTACATGAGAGAGAGAGAATTTTGTTGTCTAAAATGTTTGTTGCCCATCACAAAATATACTTTTGTGTATAGCAGTCTGTGCTTTGGGTTGTGTGCAAACAGCTGGTAGATTTTCTTTCATCAAGAAACATTTGATGGGGAAAAAGTTACCCTATAATGAATTATCCAAAGGAGTTACAGAAAGAAAGGAAGCAACTTTTAAGATTTTTACCCTCATACTTTCGTAGATTCAAATGGAAAAAGAAAATGCCATACAGCACGCTAGTGAACAAAAGACAGAAATTACAAGAGTAGCAAGACCATGTCAATAGGGTTCTTAAATGTTTTAACGTGTTTATATCTAGGTGGCACATAGATCTTTAAATTGATTCACCATTAGAAGAAAACACCAGTTTTTTCCGTCCATGTCAAAAGACAGATGAAAATGTAGGTTTATGACATAAATATGCCAGCTCAAGTTTAATTTCTAAATAAGATTCAAGATTCTTTAATATTTGCGAAACCAAAGATGAAAATATTTTTGCATTCAGGTAAAGTGAAATATATCCATGAAACTGTGTACTTACAATGCTGCATTGCATGATCGCTTCTTCATAGCGCTTGAGCTTTATGAGGCATGCTGCCATGTTAAGGTGACATGGATTCTTAACAGCTAAAGCCATGTCCCTGTACTTCCCAAACAGCTGGAACATGAAGTCATCGTTCATATATGTGATGGCCTGACATGATGAAAAATTATTAGAACTTGCTTAGAAAAGAAAAATTATGTATAAACTCAGATGCTGAGAAACAATAATATTTAAGGAACATAAGTGCGTAACCATCGAATATTGTTGCATAGCCTCCTCCAGTTTTTCTTCCTTAAAAAAGTATTTCCATCCATCTTTCTTCGATCTGCAGCACCAATTTTCTTCCACAGTCATGTCACCACGAGTTTTCCCCTATGAAATGCAGTATTCATCACCACATATATGTGCTGTTAGCAATCCTATGAATTCAAGCTCATAAATCAAACAGAAACTTTGAACATCCAGAAATACTAGGAAAGTCATTTAAGAGCAACTTACTTCTTTTGTCTCATCAAACCCAATGAGCTCAACTTCATATATTATGTCTGCCCTGGTGGAACATTTGGGAAAGAAAAGCTTCCTTCTTCCCCGTAACCAAATTCCCAGCCCACATGTAACAGGGCATGTTCACCAGATGTCATGCTGGACAAACCAACAGCCAAGCCAGCCATTTCTTTCTTCTCTGTTGCAGTAAGTAGATACATCAATGTTCTATAACATGTCCAATAGAACATTACAGCAGGTAAATATTTAACTGATACTTAAATGATTACAATTGCATATGTACATGCAAATGTGTCAAAAAGAGTGTGCTAGGCGTGTTTATCTGTAGTTTATGGCAGCTGTATTCCCCAATATTCTTTTCCTTCTATTGGTTTTTAATCTTCACATTTAATCTAATTTAGAACAATAAAATGGATATTTTACACTTTCATCAACATTTTGGATATAACCATCCCATTAACTTCCGTAGTCCATTTGCTACAAACTCCACATAGAAATGAACGTTAATGAATCACTATGCCATTTTTGCCCATTTCATCTATATCATCACTGAGCTAAATATAATAAACACCACTGTCGGTTACTCAGAAGGTATGGCCTGAAACAATCATATATAGAAAAGTATATCTTAGAGGGAATTAATAAAACTGACAGGGTGAAATTACAATAAAATTATTCAGGCAGAGTTTCATGCAGATATTTTGTTCATTTCAAAAAACAAAGAATCAGGATCATATAGCAAATACCTTTTCCTAATACCAACTCAATAGGTCTTTGTTCATTCCACGTGTCTTCAAACTTGTGCTGGGTGCTCTCTGTCCATGCCCTGTAGTGCACTATCACACATATTTGGTTTGGAAAGGATAATGAAGTTAGCATCCCATGAGACAATTTTTAATAGCTTCTTTGAGGAGTATAATATTAGTAGATGCAATCTAGCATCATGGTGCCACAACAATCTGTAATTCAACTCAACTAAGCTTAATCCTAACTAATTAAGCTTGGCTACACGAATCCTTATACCTTTTTATGTACATCTTGATTACTTAAAAAAAACACACATTTCTTCCAAAAAAACAAATTCAGGCTGCCATGTTAACTTAGAAATGAGCTTGCTAGATATGAAAACAACTGCAAAATGATTGCCAATAGAAGAGAATGATGAAGATAATTTCATGGAGCCACAAAGCCAAAAACTTCTCTCAACCTATTGGGCAAGACTTTTGTAATGGATTTCCAGTATTGATCTATATTTAGGAATTGCACAGCCGACCTAGGAAAAATAATATCCCATGCCAACATCAATGAGTCAGAATCTTGCTAGAAGGCAATTAACTATTTCTTCTTATTTTAAGATGATACACATGAATCAGAGAACATATATTGCCCCAAAACAAATTGGCAGTTCTGCTCAAGGAATGAGATAAATTAAAGAACATGAAACTTTTGTTCTTAATATATTGATATCTTTTTCCTGTTAACATATTAAAAGAAAATGGAAAAAAAACTTTATCAACATAAAGCACTTTCAACTTAAAA
The DNA here is from genome assembly GCA_013348765.1 of Carpinus viminea. Taxonomy (NCBI): domain Eukaryota; kingdom Viridiplantae; phylum Streptophyta; class Magnoliopsida; order Fagales; family Betulaceae; genus Carpinus; species Carpinus viminea. Next base: position 23,129,830 of record CP054668.1, read on the forward strand.
CTAGCTGGCATTAGTAAAATGACTGAAACACTCACAACAGTGTAAATATTCATAGCCTTAAACCTTAGCATGCCAATTAAGGATCCCTCAAATTGATCAGTCTAGTCTTTGCCACGCCATTTTCCACAACCTTATGATATATAACTTCTAAAGATAATCATCATTGGAAGTTTCAGTGAAATCATGGATAAAGTACCATCACACGTTCAGTGCCAGACATAAGACACCTGATACCAATACAGAAATTTAAACAGATCAACTGACGGCATACAGTAGTGTGATTGTATGATAGTAGTAGTTGCTAATTATTAGTTGTGAACATGGAATTTCAAGATTTTAATTTTCATGGATGCGAAGACAACCAAAAAAGAATTCTAGAATATATTAATGCTCAAAATATGTCAAGAGTACAAAAATAAGCAACCATCTAGCACTTACAGAAGCATGTTGAATATTTGATGGTTTCTGACCACGACCTTCCTTAATGATTTGCTTTGTGACTTTCTCATGAAGAATTTCCACCTCAGAATCAGCTTTTGGGGGGCCATTAGCATCTTGAGGAGGTCCCCCATGCACAAATGCAGCACTTTCAGCTACTATTTCATTTTCATTATCTAGATCTGCAAAAGGCGTGGCCATAGACAGTATAAGTACCTACTATGATTCATGATTTTACTTCCTAAATTTGAAGTTTAGTACAATTGGTGGAGGTAAGAACTGTCCATTTGGTGAATGTCTAAATCATACCAATGCAGAGAGAAAAGGACAATCTTAGTGTTGATGATAAGGTGAAATCAAAGAAAGGAGCACTCTAGCAAGACTATGTGTAGTCATTAGAGCAACAAAGAATACATCTATACACTTCCCACCATCCAGCACACTTTAAGCTTAGTATAAGCCCAAAAAAAAAAAAGTAACAGCTAGTAGCAATGTGCAAATCTACTACACTATTTTTACAAATTAAGCTTGGAATTTCCTTTCACTATGTGTCATGATACATAAAACAGCTCAGAATTATTGCCATGGCCCATGACAAATATCTTCTTTAACGAGGACAACTTAACTCGGATTAATTGCGTCGCGAGCATATTGTACAACAATCCTCCTTTGTTAATCAAACTCCTACGTAATGACCACCCACCAGAACCGATTACCAAGTAATCTAGGAGCTTTCACCCTTGACAAGCAAACATCTTCAAAAGTTTCCAGATAAGCACTAAAATGGGTCATCAATCCAGCATATTAACTAACCGAATTGGGTGAAAATCCAGAGGTTAAACATATATAACTTTCAAAATAAAATTTTCAAACACAGAATAATAACAAAAAGATTGTTGAGAGATTAAAGCGATTATGAAGTTTTTACCAAAAGTACATTAATATGCATAGTTGAACACAAATCTAGCCCAAAAACTTAAGCTAATGGGCTAAGGTCCACTTAGGTATATTAAGCACTCTTTTCTTTTATATTTTCTCAATGTGAGACACAATATTCACAAGTGAACTCACAACAATTTCCCTCTCACTTGTGAGTCTTTTCACATTGACTAAACTCCCCTTCGCTTGTGAGTCTTTTGACATTTTCAAGAGTATCTCACGTCAAGAGTTGCGGATGTGGACATAACTCTAAATCCGAGTTGCGGGTGGCGGCACAACTCTAAACCCGACGTGTCTAGACACCCATCTCAGGAAAGTAACCATAACTCTAATACCATTTGTTGGGAGATAAAGCGAATATGAAACTTTGACCCAAAGCACATTAATATACATAATCGATCACAACTCTAACCCAAAAGCCTAAGCTAATAGGTTAAGATCCACTTAAGTATATTAAGTAATCTTTTATTTTATATTTTCTCAACGTGGGACACAACACTCACAAATACACTCACAACAACAAAGATAAAATATTTGATTATGCAAATTGAAGCTCAAATGTTTAATAGCTCACCAAGTGGTTGACTTTGCTGCTCCTGAACTTCATCCATTTTTCAAAATTCGACAAAATGAAGGGCTTTTCTCAAATTTCTGCACAGACCCAAGTCAAATAAAGCACCAATCAGTACATAAACAATTTGAACAAAGGAGTAGATTCTACGCTCCGTTTGGTAACTGAGAAAATGTAAACCCCACTCAGCTGAGCTTCTAAAAGGACCAGTTTAGCTCAGTTGACTTTCATTTCTTTTAAAAAACCAAATACACCCACAAAACATAGTGTAAGAATCCAAAGCTTCAAAATTTTCTCTTCCACGCTCCCAAGGATTTTCTCAGCAAGCAAACGGATCGTAGAGAGAGAGAGAGAGAATGAGTGAGAATAGGTTTACTTGCAGTGGGAGGAGTAGGATCGGAGAGCTCTGCGCTTTGAGAATTTGTTGGGCAAATGCGACAAGATGATTGTTTTGGTCTTTCAACGATCGAAGAAGATTCCAGAGACATACAAAAGCGATTAAATTCCGAGTACTTCAACTCAATTTTCTGTTGGATCTGACACACGTGCTGCAGGGAGAGATTTTAAACTGTGGGACATTCAATATATAAATTTTAAAAAATAATTAAAAATAAAATTAAGGGACTAATTTTGTTTTAACTAAAAAAAAGGGTTTTTAAATGACGGTTTAAAAATTAAATTATTTTAAATCGCAAGCAAATGGTAAATTTAAAAAACGCACGATTTTAAAACAAAGCACAATTTTGAAAAAGTCCCATGGTGTTATAATGCTTTAAATAGAATATGCTTTTACATAGACAGTTTAATTTTATTTTAGTTTTGTTGAGGGTGATTATGCAGTTGTAGGTTGTTGTAGGCGGAGATTACGTAGACAAACCGTTAACTTTGATGCTCAAATGGATTTTGGTGTGTCAATTATGAGATTCATAGATATAAAACTATTAACTTTGATAGTAAAGTGTAAAGCTGAGTAAATTCACCAACTCGCTATCAACCAAACGATTTTCAACCACAGCAGACCGTGACTGCCTAGATAATGGATGGGAGGCGGAATAATTTTTTCTATTCCGAATTTTTTGGTATAGTAGGCTAGAAAGTTTTTCTAACTAAACCGACTTCACCGACTGACTTTACCGACCAATTTTCAAAATTTTCACTTATCGATATTATCGACTGCCATTTGATGACAGAACAAAAAGTTAGCAGAATAAGTCGGTGAATGTTGGTGAAGCTTGTGCAGCTCTTCTAGCTTGTTCCCTAGCCAGCTCTTATTCCTTTGATAAATTTATTTTAGAAGGTGACTCTGAAGTGGTGGTTCACGCTCTGCAAAATCCAAATTCTATATGAAATTGGAGGATCTCTTCTATTATTTTAGATTGTTTAGATACTATTCCTACTATTTTTGTTTGGAAAGTTAGGAAGGTTAAAAGAAGTATTAACTTCTGTGCTCATTCTGTAGCACGTTGAGCCACAGCCGAATCTCATTTTGGCAGCATTGTCATCTCTTCTATCCCCTCTCTTTTTTCTTTTACCTCTAGTGGTGAAGATCCCCTTTCTGTCTGTCTTTTGTAGTTCCTTTCCTTGGTTGGTGTTCTTCTATAAAAATAAAAATAAATAAAAAAGTCGGTGAAATTTTTGAATTTACCGACATTGTTAGTACGAAATGCGAAAACACAATTTTTCTACAGAAACCGACATTACTGACCGGCAAAAAATTCTTGAAAATAAAAACTCAATGAATACATCCAAATTCAACAAAAACTTAATGAATTGAATATATATAATTTTTTTCGTAAAATTAATTTTGTTTGTTCATAGAAAAGGAGAAATGGTATTTACACTTCTGAAACATGCACATCACGGAGAACGTGTGTCACGTGAGAATCATATTTCTTTCTTTCTACTTTTCTTTTTGCTTTCTTTCATTCTTTATTCTTATCTTATGCCCAACAATACTTTAATTAATAACTTTTTTTTAGAGAATTACAACTTTATTGCAATTCCTTACACATTTATAATCACGTGTTTCCATAATAACTGGATTGAAAATGGATAATCTCAAACTGTATGTAGTGGTAGGTTTTGCTTTCGTTTAAGTTAATAAAAAATAAAAATTTTTATTAATTTTATTTTTAATCCGTCAACTCTATATAAACTATTCATCTTCCCAAAACGTTATTCGAATAAAAAGGAATTTCCACCCTCCACAATGTGCACATGGTTTTAGAATCAACATCCATTTTGCAGGCACCGATATTCAAATGTCACTTTTTTTGTATGAATAGTGTCATTTGAACAGTAAAATAAAGCATTTTAGTAACTCTTTTTTTACTGTCCATATTTTTTTGTAGTGTAACTTAGCATTTGTACATTCATATCATATGAATGTATAATTAATTAATTTGATATGGACTTGTTGCACAAATCAACAAAATCAGAAAGAAAGGCAGTAATTGAATCAATATGTAAAATTTGATGACAAATGTATGTTAAAGTAAAAACATGCCGACCATGGGAATAATTAAGAAGGCATTTCCTTTTCCAGGTTGTCATTATGAGAAGAAATGCTAATTAATTAAACTTTCTTGCATCTCTTGGATACTAATGAAAGGGATTAATTAAGTTCTCTTATATTCTAAAGAAGTGTTGGGCATTTAAAATGAATGGGACTTTGGATTGAGCCTAGTAAACCTTTTAAAGAAAATAAAAATAAAAATAAGGAAAGAAGCAGTCAGCCACTTTACCATTTTACTTTTTAAGGAGGTGGCCAACCGCTCTCAAAACCTATGGAGGTGGCCAACAACCCATTGTGGATAATGAGGTGGTTGGCCGTCTTTAGTTGAGGACCGTCCCCTCAAATGGTGAAGGGATGGTCGGCCACGATCAACTAATTTTATTTTTGGTTTTGCTCAAAGTAGGGATAGAAACTAACTTTGGATTTGAAGGGGGACCCAAGGCCAAAAACTTTTAGAGAGGGACCGATTTGCAAAAAATACTTTAATTTTTTATTTTATTTTTAATTTTTGCCTTAATTTTTTTTTCTTGTCATTTGGGAGGGACCATGGCCCTGCCAAGACCTACCAGTGTCTTTGGCTCAAAGGTTATGTGTCGATCAATAAACTGTTGTTTTCAAATGAACGGTTTGGAATCCTTGAAACTAGAAGCCCTCAAAATTCCAAGAAATTGCAGGGTAACTCCATCTATAATGAAAATGGACACTTTCTGTTGCTTTCCTATTAGAAAGGACCCAACAATGGCTTGCCATTTCCTTGGTAATTCATGTCAGTGGGGATCGAGACTGAAAAGCTAGCAATAAACCACAATGTAGTGCCCTTTTATGAGGCTTTTCTTCTGTTTTTGGTGAAGTGTAGAACCATATTAATTCAGTGATTGGAAGTATAGAACGACACTAATGTCAAGATTAGACAAAACTATAACTATTCAATTTGAAATCAACTATTAAGATTATCAATTCTATATGATAAAATACTTTGAATTTTCTAGAGGATTTTGATATAATTATCAGATTTGTAACAACTATATTTGGCAAATAGTAGGTCATTTGTGTGTTCTTGCGGTGGGTTTGGGGTTAGAGGTTTTGAAAAAAAAAATTAAAGTATTAATTAAATGATTAAATTTATCATTTTATAATTATCAACTTAAGTCTTTATCTTAAATGTCAGCTTGAAAAGATTGAAAATTTGATTTTATAATCTCATAATTTTGAAAGATATTTTAAATGACCCGTCATTAACTTGGCAATCCGTGATATAAGCGTTTGACATGCATGGTGAAGCTGGTTGTCCAATGCATACACGCGTTGCAAAAGTATTGGATATGATATGTCATTCCGACAAAATAGTTAATATTTAAGACAGAGAATGAAGGGAGTGATTTGACAACGAACCTAACCTCACAGATAGATATGATTAGTTTTGAATCTCGATGAATAATTTAATAAAGGGTCAAACCGTGGAGATCGATAAGATTATTTTTGAGTAATTTTATAAGTTCCTTTTATGTCCCTCTTAAATCTCTCTAATAATAATGTGATTATTAAAATCATCATTAGCTTATAATTGATCATTATTAGATTTTAATTACATTGTAATTTTAATAGTCACATCATTCTTAAAGAGACACAAAAAAGACTTCTAGAATTACTCATTATTTTTAGCTAAATATAATTCACTCTATCTCTATTATTCTATTAATAAAATAAAAACTTGAGCCCTTTTATTTCAACCTTTTCATGTCTAAATGTCTTTTGGCCAACACCTATTCTCCTAAGAATACTCCTTCATTTTCCCTAAAGTATGCATTCATTCCCAGCCATTCAAACTCCCCGGCGAAAACCCAGAGGCTGAGAAACGGTGACATTCATCATCGTCATCAGGAAAGTCAAACAAAAAAAAAAAAAGAAAAGAAAAGAATATTTGAAGAAAAATATCCTTTTCTTTTTATCAAGAAAAGTGAATTAAACAAGAAAGAAAATGGAAGATGTTGGTGGTGCAGATCTTGAAGACCCATGTGAGGGCAGGCTATCAGCAATATTTGAGCAGCAAAACACGTTTTCGGCTTCTTCTTGATGGTGGTTCTCTGCAATCTCACGCACTACTTTCTAAGGCCTTTTCACAGCCTCGCATCACCTCCGAAACCCTTGTAAGTTTCTCTCATTTTCTCTGCACGGGTTTGGAGTTTACTCAACAAGAATAAGAACAAGAAATAATCACGTCTTAGAGGGTTTTTCCTTTTGGGCCAAACGTGAAAGAAAAAAAAAATCAAATTTTTTGATTGATCTCCCATGCATGCACGTGAACCCCCATCACATAGTGGTGATGGTCATGAACAAAAGCTTTGATGTATCATGTTGTATGTTTCATAGAAACTATTCTGACTCTCGCATTGAATTTGGTGACTCGAGCATAAAAGAGGACAGAACGGTTGCGGTTATTAAAATATTAATTAAATAATTAAATTTATTATTTTTATTAATTTAAACTTTTGAGAAAAATTATGATTTAACAATACTACATGCAAAAAGCCTGACGAGTTTTACCCTAAAAGCAAGCTTGTATAGCCAATAACTTCTGATCTCTTGTATCGCTATAGTAGATTTGATAGTTGCTGTTATGATCTGTTTTACATGACTCAAGTGCAATTTTAATTATGTATATTTAAACTCGTAAACACCATTTCTTTGCAAGCCATGAGTTGTACCTAAAGTATGGACATAATATTAAATCATTTACGAATAGATGAGTGGAGCAGAAGAAAGAGAAATGACTATTATCGAGTCAATGTCGTTAGAATGAATATCCTACCACGAGCATTGCACGTATGATTACGCCGTCTTCAAATAAGAACTTTGCTAACATGCTTTCCTATATGGTTGTAGTAGTAATTATCTATCCCATAACAATCTTTCAATCTTTTGCCTCTTTTGATAAAATTTACAATAAAAAGTCCTCTTTTGATTTGATTATCATCAATCAACCTGATTACAATCAATCATCTAAAAGTAATTATCGTATTATGGAACGATATCAAATATTCTAACATTTTTCTTATGATATATATGCAGGTGGGGCTCCTCTTTGGGAACTTAGGCATTGTACACCACTTATTTGATAAATCATCAGCTCAAGTTCTTCGTTTCATCATCGATTTTGGTATGATATGCTACATGTTTGTGTTGGGGATAGAAATGGATCCATATGTTCTCTTCAAACCACCAACTCAGGAAGCTAAAGTTGCCTACGCTGGAGTTTTCTCACCTTCATCCTCGCCTGTTCCATCATCCCATTCCTCAACTTCTCAGAGAAGTACAACACACTCTGCATTCTCGCCCTCTCCACCTCCCTCTCAGCACAGCCTCCCTGTTCTCACCCGCCTGATAACCAGCTGCAAGATCGGAAATCTGACATCGGCCGGTTCGTGATCGCGGAATGCACTCCGACTTCATATCCACTCTTATCATCTCCATTGGCTATATTATATACCCAATAAGAGGTAAAGAACCTACAGGAAAGATCAGCCGGCCTCGAGAAATCATAGAGATGAGTTCTTCACTGATGCTGCAGATTTTGGTTTCTGCAAAAGTTTCACCGGTTGTTATGAATTGGGTTAACAATGAGAATCCTCAAGGAAAACCCATGAAAGGCGCACACCTGGTTCTCTCAATTGCTTTCATGGTGTTGGTTTGCAGCTGCTCGACTGTATACGGATACAGCTCTGTTCTAAGCGCGTTTATGGCAGGGATTTTCTTTCCCAGCGATGGGAGAGTGTCCAAATGGGTAACGTTAAATCACCACTTATTTCAAAAGTTTAGGCTGGTAGGTTAAATACAAAATTGGCTGATCCTTGGATTTTTAAAAGTGATAAAAATTAGTCCAATGTAAAATCAATCTTTTTGTCTACTTTCGTTAACTGACTACTTTTTTCTTGGGCGATTTCTGGTTGGTTTTAAGCGAAGAATGGCGATGCAAAGGGAACAATGATGAGTTAGGTGTGAAAGAAAACCCACGATTTGATGATGAGCATGGTGCGATTTTGTTTCAGGTGATGTGGAGGGGTTGATGTGGAGCGAGGGGATCAAATAGAAAATTGATTTGGCAGTATTTGATGATTGCACGGCAATGATTATGTAGAGATGGTATACGTGGCTCGGAGTGATTGGACCCAATTGGTTTTTATTTTACATGTGACAAACAACTCACTAACGAAAATCGACAGAAAGTTTAATTTTAAACTGCGAGAAAGTACAATGACTAATTTTATCACTTTTGAAAACTCAATAATTGATTTGATACACATCAAAAATACATGGACCACTTTTGTATTTAACCCTAGGCCATATAATTAGTGAAGTCTTACCGTATTTAATTGAAATAAGAGATGGAATTCTTGAAACAAGGTTTGAATTTGGAATATTTGTTATGATATTATGTTAAATCATGACTTATTTTAAAAGCTTAAGTTAATAAAAATGATTAATTTAATTATTTAATTTATATTATAACAGGTGATTGCCAAGGTCAACTACTTGTTGAACACCATTTTCTATCCCATTTTTTTCATTTGGATGGGGTTTGAAGCTGATTTCCACGACTTTCAACCTAGACATCCTGGGACCTGGGAAAGGTTAGCTGTGCTCATTGTGATACCGACAGTTGGGAAGGTTGCCGGAACTGTCGTTTCTGGGGTGTTGTTGGGCTTTCACTGGCCGGAATCTATTGCACTTGGGTTGCTTCTGGCGACAAAGGGCCATTATCAAATTTACATGGCTATTGCTGCTAAATCAGTAAGTCTCTGTTTTTTTCTATTATTTCCATATTTTGTTTGAAAAAACATTGTTTATCCTCTTCTCATAAAGAGTCCATTTGGATTTGCAGTTTAAAAAAATGTGATTTTGAAATGTTTAATTTGAAAATGCAGTTAAGTGTTTGGTAAAATCTCAGTTTGATTTTTAAAATCACACTTTAGCTTTTAAAATAATGCCACGCTATTTGCAAAACGCAATTTTTTTTCCTATGTTTTAAAACTGCAAATTTTATTTTATTTTTTATTTTTTTAAAAAAAAAATGCCCTCCCAAATGATATATTTTTTGTGATTTAAAATCACAATTTTTATCTATAAAATTGCAATTGAGATAATGTGGTAGTGAAAATCAACTTCTTTTTTAAAAAACTTATTGTTGATCTAAGGATTAGTTTTCACTATTAGATCATCGAATGAAATGAATTGATCAATTTCTGAGAACAGGTTATTAATGCTCAGCAAGTAATTAATTATCATGGTTTCAAATGAAAGTCAGCAATAATAGCTGTGATTTTTGTGCCAATGCAGTTTGGTATCACATCTACTTCAACCAGCATTGTGATGGTAATTGCAGTCTTTTTCACTGTCGTGTACACCCCAGCAGTAGTTGCGCATATCATCAAACGTGCAAGGAAACGAGCACCAACTCACAGAATGGCACTTCAATGGCTTGACCCTACAAATGAACTCCGGGTCTTGCTATGTGTTCATGGACCTCAAAACGTGCCTGCTGCCATTAACTTCATGGAGATTTCTCGAGGCACAGCTGAGCCTGGAACCGTTGTATTCGTCACTGACATGATCGAACTCACCGACGAAATAGCCGCCACACTTGTGCAAGGCGATGGAGTGGACACCGTGGCGGTGACTGACAAGTGCGTGACGGAGATGAGAGATCAAGTCACCACTGCAGTTCAGGCCTATGTGGAGCAGAATGCTGAGGGTCTCAAACTCAGACGAATGCTTGCACTCTCCACCTTCAATGGCATGGCCTCAGACGTTTGCATTTTGGCAGAAGAATTGATGCTGACACTCATCATATTGCCATTTCACAAGAGCCAGCGTGCAGATGGAACATTGGATGCAGGCCATTCAGGGTTCCGATATGTGAACCGCAAGGTAAAAATCAGAAAAAATTAGAACTTTTAAGCGGTTAAAGGAGCTAATTATGCAATTATTCCAAATGCTTCACAATGTGGTTTTCAACAGGTGCTCAGGAGTGCTCCATGTTCAGTGGGAATTCTAGTGGACAGAGGCCTTGGACTGATAGAAAAAATATCGAGATCATATGTGTCTCTCAACGTTGCAGTTATTTTCATTGGTGGCAAAGGCAGAGAAGCCCTAGCCTCACGAGCCGTGTAGCCCGACATCCTGGAGTAAAGCTCACCGTGATAAGATTCTTAGTGGAAACCAATGTGGAGAACACAGGCCGATCAAGAGCCGGCAACTATCGGATCAACATTGCAGAGCAGGAAGAGGAGATGAAGCTTGATGATGAGTGTTTTGCAGAGTTCTATGAAAGACATGTTGCAGGAGGCCATGTTGCATACACTGAGAAGCACCATGCAAGTTCAGCTGAGACTTATTCTACTTTGAGGTCATTGGAAGGGCACTTTGCACTCATCATTGTAGGAAGAGGGGGAAGGGTGAATTCCCTGCTGACAGTGGGCATGAACGATTGGGAGCAGTGTCCAGAATTGGGTCCAATAGGGGATGTTCTTTCTGGTTCTGATTTCTCAGTGAAGACCTCTGTTTTGATCATCCAACAACACAATGTAAGAGGAGAACTAGATGGTCTTGATGATGATTTCTCTATCATGTAAATGAATCAAACCTAGTGAGGTAGCTTAGGACTTAGAAACTAATTGTTAATGGAAGCAGATGATATGTAGAACCTTAGTTTGTAGAAATGACGACAACCAGAGATTGTTTACTTAAAAGGGTCAAGAAAAAGGTTACAATATAGAGGTAAAACTAGTGGAAATCAACAATGGAATGATCGTAAATGAATGGAAATGCAGTTCACTGTAGGAAATGGAAGTTAATCTGTGACAAATAAGGGTTTAGGGTTAATTGCTTGATAGGGGATAACAAATTCTGGCATTTCTCATACCAATTTCCTCAATCAGCAAATACCTTCCAAACAACACTTTTTATGAGGGAAACAAATCAAATTTCATTTCCTCATTTCCCTGTATAAGGGAAATGAAATCATTTGGGAAACAAAAAAAAAGTTTGGTTATTCTTATTACAAATGAGATTATTTCCTTATAAATGTTTTGGGAAATTCAGCCAATCTCCTTTTATGACAAATGATTAGCTAGATATCCTAGAGAGTGAGATTCTTGGAAATGAAAGATTGCAGTTTATCGCTTTTTTTTAATTATTACTTCTTGAGTTGCAGACAATTTTGGCTTGAGAAATGCTATTCGCCACTCTTTTATTCTACGTTACTAATGTGACATTGCAAATTAGCCATTAAATCAACTTTTGTAACAAATAAAAAATAAAAAATCTAAGAACTGATTAACAGTGTCACATCAATAAAACTAAAAGCTAAATAAAAATGTAATGAATAGCATTGCTCCATTGAAGGTTCTTAGAGCATGTCCTTTTTATAATTTCGTGAGTCACTTTCATTTTCTTCATTAACTTCTATAATATATGGGATATCACCAACTACACAGCCTTATAAAATTTTTAGGGTAACTTTTTTTTTTTTTTTTTTGACATGTCCGCATAAGAGGGAAGGAGAACTCGAATTAATGATCACCGCTTCATTAAGCGTGACTACACTAAGACAACAATCTATCACCACCTGTCACAACAAAATCTCTACATGACTATTCTAAAGAGCTTAATAGAATCCATAGATGGGTTACTCTACCAGGCTATAGTTGCTCTAAACCAACTATAGTTTCACAAATTACAACCAAATTGCTGTTTCAACAAAGTTTTTCTAACTTAGTTTATTAAATTAGCAATTATTTTTAAAATATGTAATTCTCACTCACCCTATTAACAAGTGTTAATTTAATAAACTAAATCGAGATACTTTCTCCAAACTAATTTGGAGGAAAACTTTATCTTCATTTTTACTAATATGTTAGTCAGTACCTCAAATGACTTCATAAGATTTACAACCAAAATAAATAAATAAATAAGTATCCTCGTCTTTTTATCCATGGGAAAATCTCTTTTCAGTTACTATCCATGTTTCTCTGCATATGGTAATGGAACCTAAGTTGAGATCTTAATAATCCCAGTGCAGGAACAAAATCATGAAGCAACAATGCTGCATTGCGATAATTCATATTCAAAAGAGAAAGTATCAATGAGGCTGCTTACAGATGAAACCCAAAAGGATAACTATATTACATGAGATCCATATGTCCATCCAGTAGTTTTATGCACTTCGCTAGAGACCAGAGCTCATGAAAATGAGATTGATCCTCCATTAGACATATTTAATATTCTACATGACTGTATTAGGTCTCCATTAATCCATGACACCCATCACATTCAAAGCAAAAGCCCCATAAAACTTAGCCCATTCCTTTCAAATTCCACTCAACAACAAACACCCTCAACATAAACAATCGACAAACTGCTTCCTTGCATGTCTTGAATGCATATTAGTACTCCCTTGACTGCTTTGCCACCTCAGCCTGCAAGCAGGGATTTAAAAATGTCAGAAATGAGCATTTTGATCTTGACAAGGCTCATCAGAACTTAATAGCTCATGTTAGTAATAATGCAACACTAATAACCTCTCACTATTATTGTCAGTCAGTTCCAAATATTTTGTCATTCAACTTCAAGTCCTCCAATACTAAGATGGGCGAAACTAACACAAAAAGAGACAGTCCACCTATCTCATGAATCATCAAAGCATGCCACCTACTCTCCCATTTAGGACAATGGCCACGGGTAATAAAGCAACAATATTGCTTGTTTCTACAGTTAAAGAAGGAAAAATTCTTGAATGCCAATGAATCATCATCATAAGAAGGATCTTTCCTTTAATCCAAAGAAAAAGAATCCTTAGACATTCTTCTATTGATGCCCTCATCTTGATGACATCAAAGTTGTTTTACAAGTGAGATGAACATGGACAAAACTCACAAATCCACCCTGAACACGAAACTCAACCATTCTTAAAAATTCATCAGGAGGGACATGCAGAAGCAAATATTTGCAAGCTTTAAAAAACCGAAAGAAGCTTACACTTCCAGAGCCTAGAGGTGATTACTATCAAAAGTAGCAGCTGGCAAATTTTTCTTGGTAAGTGATGGAGTAAATTTATTTTATAGAGGAAAAGCCATGTAGACAGGATGTACACGATAACACATCCTAAAAATAGTTGAAACAGAAGTATTGCCAATAGTATACATCCAAATCATACAAAGAAGAATAACAATTGCTAAAGCTGAGACTAAGGAAGTTGCACCTTTAAGAATCCATAGCAAGTATCCTAGTTCTTGTTACAACATTACTTAAAAAAAAAAGTATCCTAGTTCTTGTCTGTCACAAGTAATTCTACGGAAACACAAGTAGGCATAGGATACTTTAAAGGAAATGGAATGAATCCATACCATCTCACAAGCCCCAAGTTTCTTATATATGTAAAGGAAATTGAGCAAAACAAATGACTGCAGAAACTAGATCCAACCAGAAGGAAAAGATAAACTCTAATTAGCAACCAAGCTCTATCCTTTTAAAGATTCCAATACAAACTAGGAATAGGTACACTATTTGTCCAACATACCGACTTTCCAGACATGTGCCCAGCCAAGGTCCCAAATCAATGAGAGGACTTCCTTCCTAGTTCGGAAGTAGTTTTCTATAAAATTCAGTCACTATGTTCATCCAACAATCAGACGTTCCAAACCAAGTGAGGGACCAATGTTGGACCCACTGTGATACACAAACACTCAGTAACTTGCTGTCTTAGATTAAGACTATTCATTTCTAAGGAATATTTACAGCTGAAGATGTTCTCAAGAGTATACAAAAATAGAAATCTACTTCTAGCTTGATCCAAATGAAGGTATTAAGCCCCTACCTAAGCTTTAATAAAAATAAACTGTTCTTAAGTTGCTAGATTATTAAACCATTCTTTGATGATTGACAAACGAAAACCTTTTCCTCTGATGCTTGCCTAAGCTTTAATAAAAATAAACTGTTCTTAAGTTGCTAGATTATTAAACCATTCTTTGATGATTGACAAACGAAAACCTTTTCCTCTGATGCTTGCAAATATGCTTGTTTTATGACTATATCCATTTAAGATGCTTGATCAACTTATTCCTAAAAAGACCCAAAAAAAAATACACAGAGAGGCTTGATCATGAGCTTTTACAAGAGAGCTTAATATTTACAAATGCTTATAACTTTAACATTCTTTCTAAGTGCAGGATAAACAGACATGTTTTACCTCGAAAACGTTCTTCAAATGGTCAAGTTCCTTGTCCAGATCATTGATAGCCTGGTTATATGCCTGCATTGGCGACGACTGGCTAGTGGTGTGTATCTATGCAAAAAGGCCAAAATCATTAAGACCAGAACCTCTATGGAACATTGAAAAGGTTCATATAATACAGTCCAACTCGGGAGCTAAAAAAGGGATCAGTTTATGAAAATAAAATAAAAAATAAAAACTATCCAACATATTAACAAGGCTAGAATTGCAAAATAATTAAATCATCCAAGTACTACTATAATTATGCTTTACTCCAATCAACACATAGACATCTCCACAAACCCCACATTTATACAGGTAAACAATTAATGACATGGCTATACATGACCGTGTGTGCACCCACCCACCCGTGCATATGCATACATATAGAAATACATACTCTCTCACACACACACATGCTCACACATGCACAGATACTCACACACATATACATTCATACAAAACTCACACATACACCTACACCACAAACCCCAAGTTTTTATAGACAATGTAATGAGGCATTGGCATGATTTGAAAACATGTAAAAACCACTAATCAAACATTTACTTCTATACGTACATTTTCTTTCTACCACTATCCAACAATTTGAAGCCAACACTTGTTCGGATTAAGATCCTCTATATTTTTTACCCTAAAAGTGCAGCAAAGGGTAATATAGCTCTTATTACAAGTTCCTCACAAACTGATGTGGTAGTCCACATGGCACTTATATGGACTACCACATCAGTTATTAAATAATTAAATTTAGTTGTCAAAGTTCGTTGCTTAATTTTTCCAGTCATGTTGGTACCATGTGGCACTTTGGGTCTACCAAGTTGCTTTTTTTATACGTAATTCAATCTCATTAAAAGCGAAAAGGCCACAATCCTAGTACACAAAAAATATACAAGAGAAACCCCCCTAATATAGTAAAAAAGAAGAACAGAACTCCAAAAAATCAAGATAAGTAGAAAATGGCAGACTTTTAACTGTCCATGTGTAAAGTGATTTGAACATAGTATTTTCAGCTCTAGCACCTAAGTATCTTGATCTTCAAAGCTCTTTACATTCCGCTCTTTCCAAATACACCACATCAAACACAAATGAGCCAACCTCCAAACTTCCAAAACATTACAATTTCCCATTTGTCCCTTGCAACTCACCAACAAGTCTCTCACGATTTCAGGCATGACCCAAACAACGCCAAACAAATGGAAAAGCAAACTCTATATTTCGCTTTCTATTTCAAAATGGAGAAATAATATCATCAATAGATCCTTCACTATTCTTGCACATACAACATCAATCCACCACTATGGTGTTCCTCTTTCTCAAATTATCCAAAGTTGATATTTTCCCTAAATGTCGCCATCCACACAAAGAATGTCACTTTTGAGGGACCCTCAACTCTCCAAATACTCTTCCAAGGAAAATGAAAACTTACAAGAATGGATAACACATGATAGAATGACTTCAGTTCAAACTTTCACCTTTTGGAGGTGATCCAACAAATTCCATCCTCTCCTCCTTGCTCACTCTGTTAGAATACAGCAGCTCAAAAAAGAGTATTTGAGTTCCATATGTTATGGAAAAGTATATGTTCCAATGTACATTTCTATTTTGGAATTGTATATGATCCACCACCCACGCATCCTTACAATGTGCAATACTAAACAAATCCATATAGGAAATCTTCAAGGGTTGTTCCCCACACTATAAGAGCACTAGCAATAGACTCCCTATAGCCCATGATCTTCTCTATATTTAGGAAAAATCTCAAAAAAACACTTACATCAGAAGCCCCAAATTTAACCAACATCAAAAGGCATCTGTGTTTCCCAATACATTGGGAAACACTGTGAACTCCCTATGCATTATTAAATTATAAAACATCACATTCTCTCTCCTCTCTCCTTCACATGTCCCAACAATGCTTTCTTCTCTCTCCTCTCTCATTAGTTGCGATGATAAAAAGAAATAGTATTTAATTCATGAAAATAAGGGAATCTACTGTGAGAGCACTAGCAACAAATGCCCTATATGCCATTTCCTTCCCTATATTTAGGGAAAATTTCAAAAAAACCACAAAAACCTACTCACATTAGATTTCCTATATTTAACCAACCCTCAAGGGTTGTTACAATGTTTCCCAATGTGTAGGAAACCAAAAGTGGCTCCCTATACATTATTTTAATATAAACATTTCTCTTTCGTCTCTCATCTTTCATCTTTTTGTCTTTAATTGAGAATTATGTTGGGATTTTGTGAAAAGAAGTAAGGGTAAGTAGGGAACTTGTATTTTGTAAAGAAATAATATTTTAATGATATAAGGAAAGGTAAGAAAAACTATTGTGAAATATATATTCATAGGGAAACAAAAAGTAGTTTTGTGCCCTAAATTTAGGAAAAATCAAAAGGAAGCTGCTGCTAGTGCTCTGAATTTTTTTTTATAGGGAACCAAAAAGTAGTTTTATTCCCTAAATTGGGGAAAAATAGCTGGAAAACTGCTGCTAGTGCTCTAAGTCATGCCAAAACCTCACCTTGGACCCATCTTCCACCTCAAATCTAACAAATCTAGAGAAAAAATATCATCCCCTCATACATTTACACACTCCCACTCCAAAGAACCCCACAACCTCCTACGAACACCACTCTCCCCTCAAACTATCATACTTAATTTCCACCACCGATTTCCACAAAGTTTCCCTCTCCGTATCATTCCGACAATAAGAACTGCATATACATATTACCAAAAACTGCAGTACCCAAGCATTTTCCTACCCTAAAAACTGCACATACATATTACCAAAAAAAGGAGAAGAAAAAGACAGAAAATTCAAATACTAACCCTGACAATAATTTTGTACTGAAGTGGGTGAGGGAGCTTGTACCCAGCGAACAAAACATTGGGGTCTCTGTGCAATTGCCTGATAATGCCCAAAACAAGCATGTAATTAGGGATTTGATTAAGCTAAACTAATTTTTATAATTAAAAAAAAAAAAAGAAAAATAATTTTAGTTAAATTGAATGTTACATGCGAAGAATGTTGCCGATGGTGTGGTCCTCTCTCTCGATGGTGAACGACGCCGCATTGATGATCTTTGTGTCCCTCTCGTATGACACCCTATAATTTTGAGGGAAAAAAAAAATAGGAAAAGAAAAAGGAGTCAGAATCAGAGAGATAGAAAGAGAGTTT
Organism: Carpinus viminea; assembly: GCA_013348765.1. Taxonomy (NCBI): domain Eukaryota; kingdom Viridiplantae; phylum Streptophyta; class Magnoliopsida; order Fagales; family Betulaceae; genus Carpinus; species Carpinus viminea. The sequence goes on from CP054668.1 coordinate 23,147,757, forward strand.
TGGAGAGGGAGAGAGAGAGCTTGAGTGAATATACTTTTTGGTGCCTTCGGGGACGACGAAACGTTCGTAACGGTCCGGAGCGTTCATAGCTTCTTCTTCTTCCTTTCGCTCTCTGTGCGAAGTGGAGGTTGAATGAATGCCCCTGCTGAAAGAACTGTTTTTGTACTGGGGACTTCAATGGAACGGCGTCGTTAGTATGGCAACTGCTTTCTTCGTAGCGAGGTGGTAGTAAATTAGTAATAATAGATGGCTGAGATCTTTAACGGTGCAATAGCTTTTATCTACAATTTTTATGGTCTTCTACAAATCAATTTATAAGAAATTAGACGGAGAAAACGGCTGATTTGCATTAAGAAGTGAGGGGGGTGGCAAAACGGATTGACGGGTTGACTCATTGACAACTTATCATGACCCGCCATCCGTTTAGGGTAAATCTAGATACAACTCATTTAGATAAACGGGTCACCTTCCAAACCCAAATACAACTCGATCATTTAATGGGTTATTTGGCACACTCGTTTGATCCGTTTAAAAAACAGTTGGTTGTGTCGGCTCTATTGGGTTGACATGACCCGACACGATTTGTTTAACTCGACACAACCCGTTTTGCTTAGCATAGTAACTTGTTTATTTTACTTTCAAAATAAAATAAATTTTATTTAAATAAAATCAAGTTCAAATTATTATTTAGGGCAATAACCCTACCCTTAATCCTAACATTAACATCTAAATTCATAAGTTACAAAAGCAATAACGTTAATAACCATCTTCTGTATTATTTAGGATCAAATAGAATTAATTGACTAAAGAGCAATAATCAAACAATGCATTGCATGTCACATAATGGGTCTACCCTTTTTTTCCTAATTGATCTTAATTCGGCACTACAAATATAAAATATGTTTTACCCAACAGCAAATGATGCGCGCGTTTGTGTTCATCAGATGCATTTGTGCTGATTCATGCAAAATAATTGACCCAAAAACAAAATTAGAGCAAGAAAGAGAAAGATATATTGGAGAGTCGAAGACGGAGACTCAGAGAGAGAGCTATGTTGTGCAATCTGTGCTGCGTCGTGAGTCACAGAATCGTTAGACAGTGGACCGGTGGTGGTGTGTAGGCGCTGAAGTGTGAAGAAGAGAGGGAGAAAAGGTTGTGGCACTCTCGAAGATAAGATAGGGATAAAGAAGGCTAGTCAGCTGGTGTGTGAATATTTGAAGTAAACTTAGGCTTAGGGTGGTTTTTTTTTTTTTTTTTTTAACAGGTGTAGCGGGTCACCCGTTGGTCAATCAGGTTGACCCGCCAAAAACAAAAATAAATAGGTCATAAATAGGTTGAGTTTATGACCCAAATTATTAACTTTGTATTGAGTTTACAGGTCGTCTCAAAATTGTTAATCCTTCTTGCAAAGAGATTGGTCAAACCACTATTTAATTACTGCATTGTTTAGCACGAGGTAATTACATTACCTCTAATATATAGTCAATTTAGGGTGGTTGAACTATTCATTCGATCATGAGGGTGGTTCAATCTCATGTGTTACTAATACTTTATTTAAGTCGGAATAAGATCCTCTCTAATTTATTTGAACTTAGTTATAATAGAGGTGTATTTTTGTTTTTTTCAATTTTTGAGTGGACTAAAATATTCCTCCACTATAACTAACTTGATATTAGGATCCTAATTCATGCAAGTCACCCCTTCTTTTTTTCCTAAGAATTTAATAATTATCTTAAATTAATTATTGATATATTGTTGCAACAATATTTATGACGTATTTTTAAATATAATATGTATTGACATATGAATGTTGAGTTAAGGGAATGGATAAATATTGATGTGACTAATTATAATAATTTTATTGAAAAGTAGTAGTTATAATTTGAAACAATCACATTGCAATAAAATATTCTAAATTTTTTTAGAGGATCCTGATCTCAAGTATATAATTAGTAAGGATAATCTGAAAATTTAAAATATCCCGATCTCATAAAAACTATCCATATTATTATTAGATTCTTAGAAAAATTAATATCTCATCTTTAGAATTTTAAGATAGGGCCTTGTTTGGAAGCGTTTTTTTCACAAACTTATATGCAGATTTATGAATTGCAATGAAATTTGACATGTATTTTATTATTTTTTTTAACCACGAACTCATTTTATAAACAATAAATATAATGTTAACTTGGAGACATGTATGTTTACATATAAACGTTGCCATTTTCCCTAGGCTATATACATTGTATTCAAAAAGTCTAAACATAGACGAGACTTGAGCCTGATCGGTCCCCTATGACATTTGACTTTCCAAAACAACTTCAACAGTCAAAATTTCAATTATTTTCAGATTTACAAAACCCTAACCCTAAAACCTTTATCATCTTCAACTTCATCTCCCCTTTTTCTCTCTATTCTCTACCATTCTCACTCATTTGGATGAGAAAATAAAATAAAGGGTTAAATATTTAATTAGTTCTTAGGGTTTGAAAACTTTATTATTTCCTCCTTAGGATTTAAAAGTGATCAAATTAATCCTTGTGATTTTGAAAAGTGACAAGTTAATCCATCCGCGGTTGATCGTTAGTTGACTTAATGGACTAACGTGGACCAATTAGAAGTTAACACATGGCCACTTAATTAAATTTTGTATTTTTAAAAAATTAAAAAAATATTTTTTTAAAAAAAAACCTAGGGTGGCCATAGCCACCCTGTGTTCTGTCTCTCTCTTTTTTTTTTCTTTATTTTGAAAAAAATAAAAAATTTAATTAAGTGGTTACGTCAACTTCTAATTGGTTCACGTCGTCAACTAATTAATCGGTAATGGTCAATGTGACTAACTTTGTCACTTTTCAAAACCACAAGGATCAATTTAGTCACTTTCCAAACCTTAAGGAGAAAAAAATAAAGTTTCCAAATCCTAAGAACTAATTAAGTATTTAACCCTAAAATAATTAAGCCTTTCTTCCCCTTTGTTTTTCATGTTTAAATAGGCGTTGGGGTTGAGCTCCATTGATCGAGTCTTACTTTCAATCAACCGAGCGTGTATTAAATGCAAAGTCACTTCTCGCACTGTGAGTTTATCCCAACCGTTGATCTCATTTGGCGTGTGCCGACTGAGACACTTTGAGATGATCTCTTCAATCATATTGATCGATCGAAGTCACCAAAATTCAATCTCAATACAATCTCACATTATCTTCTATCTTGCTTTTGCAATCGGCAACCACCATTGCCTTTGCCTAGCAATATTTGTCGACCTCACAGCACCGTCGTTGTCAACCATCGATGATCGTCACCAAAACATTTTCAGTTTCCAACGAAACACTTGAATATGTTATTCATATGTTTTCAAATTTGCAACCAAACACGGTAAATTATCTAGTTTTCCTTGAAAATGTTTTATGTCCACAATTTTCACATCAAGTTCCTCCCGGTGAACACCACGACACTTAGGCTCTATTTGTTTTGACGTAAAATGATTTTTTGGAAAATATTTTTGTGTTTTCTCGTGTTTGGTGTAACGAAAATAACAATCAATGAAAATGTTTTTTTCGTTTGACCGAAATTATTCTTGAATTTTTGAAAAATAGTTTTTATTTTTAAAACCATAAACTATTTTATAAGTTTGAGCATTTTATTCTCAAGTTGATGGACCCAATCGAGACGTTCTCGAGACCCCACAAGGACTTCATTAGGCCATCTTCGGGACCTGACTAAGAGTTACACAGGACTTGCATAGGACCCCGTTGGGACCTGGCCAGGACTTCACTGGGCCACTATTGGGACCCAATTAGGACACCGTTGGGACTCGATTAGGACTTGATCGAGACCCCACCAGACTTCTAAGACCTTGCCATGATCCAATTAGAACATCGTTAGGACTCGGTCGAGAGCTGCCATGACTTGGTCGGGACTTGCGAGACTCGACTAGGTCACTACCGAGACTATGATAGAAAATTTTCGTAATTTTAAAGTTTAATATGTTTAACAAATATACATATACCGACAACATTTTATGACAAAAAATATTTTATGTCCAAACAAACAGAGATTTAAATAATATTCATTCTCCCCCACCAACCCTATTGGAACCACCCCGTTAGCAAAAAAATATTTTTCAGTATAAGCCAAAAAAATGAAAAAAAAAATATATATTTTGCGGCAGAAGGAAAACATACAAATTGACTAAATCGGAATCAGCTAACAAACGTGGCCGCTTCCTATTGCCTATTGACTTTGACGACTCCCATCCTTTCCAAAAACACTACCTTGTCAGCCTCTCATTGGTCGCAAAACCACAACCACATCATACCTTCCCTCACGCAATCCCCAAACCCATCCCCAAAACTCCGCGTTTCAAAGCACAATACCTCTCCCATCCCACCAAACGCAGCCTAACATGGCCGCTTGAATTTTTTAAAAAGAAAAAAGAAAATAAAATCCCGAATCTTGAAAATAATAATAATAAATAAATAAATAAAAAGAAAGCCGAGCGAGTGCGAAGGCGATCCCTAACTCACAACACACTCAGACCCAAACCCAAACCCAAAAAATTTTCAAATTCGCCAAAATTGTGCTCTACATGGCCTTTCACGTCGGTTGCCCAATTACATGGTACCCTCGCTCTCTCTCCTCTCTAATTCTCTCTTCACACTCCGCACACTCTCTAGCTACCGCTCCTCTCTAGTTTCTCTCCCTCTGAAGCTCTTTCTGTTTTGCAGCCGGCGAATCTGTTTCTGTTCGTTAGGGTTTCCGCGGGGGCTTCACAGCGGGAAGGGCAGGAATGACTTTCTGCAGGAAGTTTCTCGGATCGAGGCGTTTCTGAGAGACCCATGGGGGGCGAGGGAGGAGGGGAAGGGGAAGCCCGCGAGAAATGGCACCGTTCAGGTGCTGGTCCCCAAGGTCACGCCTTTGCCGCCGCCGCCGGAGGCTGCGGCGGCGGTCGCGGAGAAGGGGGTTGGTGGCGGAGGTGGAGGTGGAGGTGGAAGTGGAGGAGGGATTGTGGTGGACGAGGTTGCGGCGGCTGCGTCCGCGCAGAGCAAGCGTATGGCGCTGCAGAAGAAGGCCGCTGCCGCGATGGTCGCCGCCGAGGATTATGCTAGGCGGTTCGAGTCCGGAGACCTTGCTGTTGCCGCTGCGGTGAGGGAGCTTTCTTGCATCTCGATTGGTGGATTTGAGTTTAATTTGTGTGTGGTCTGTGTTTGAATTTTTGTGGAGTGTGTTGGTGGGGTTGATTTTGGGTGGTGGTTAGGTTTGTCAATTTGAGGGGATTGGATTTGGTTTGGGCTTCAATTTTGGATTTCTAGCTTAAATGGTCTGTCCAATGGTTTCTGTGCGTATTTTTGTTCGGATTTTGTCATAATTTTAGCTTCGAGTTTTGTGGAGCGAGTTTGTGGGGCATTTTGGGTTGTTAGGATAGTGAATTGCTGGGAATCAGTTTTTAAAGCTTAAATTTTGTATTTTTAGTTTTTGTGGATTGTGTGTTTGTGGGGTTGATTGGGCTGGGTTTGTGAATTGCAGGGAATTAGTTTAGTTTTTTTGTTTTTGTTTTTAAAGCTTAAATTTTGTATTTTTAGTTTTTGTGGAGTGTGCGTTTGTGGGGTTGATTTGGCGGCTAGGTATGTGAATTTCAGGGGCTTTGGTTTAAGTTTGAATTTGTGTTTTTAGTTTGTGTATGAAATAGGATATACAAGAATTTTTATGTGTTTTTTGTTTGGATATTTTCTTTATTTTATGTTATTAGTCTTTTTGGAGTGTGAGTTTGTGGGGTTGAGGGGTTAGGTTTGTGAATTTCACTGGATTGGGGTTGCTTTGAGCTTAAATTTTGAATTTCTAGTTTGCCTTTGTGAAATAGTTTGTTTCCTTTATTATACTTTTCAGATTTTAATGTGCAAGATTGTAGGGGGATTTGTTGTTAGTTTGGCTCTTCAATGCATAGAAGACGAATTCATGCTTTTTTGGGTTGACATGGTTTATGTGGTGTTGCGCAGAAGTTTGAAACTGTGTAATGTTGGATGCTAGGGAAAGTTCTTTGTTAAAAGATTTGGGTGGGTTAGTACTAGCATTGACAGTTTATTCAGATTTTGTTGAAGGGAACCGAATGTTGGAAAGTTTCTCTTGATTGTAGTGCTTCCTTAGGTTTTGCAGATTAATTATTGCATTTTATTCCCTGAAGTTTGGTGTAAAATTCCCTTTTGCTAAGTTTTCTGAAGCTTGAGTTTGTGAACTATAAAGTTTATATGATGGTGTTTGATTTTGCCCCTTTGCTAGTTTAGGAAGCCCATCAGTAAAATTTATCACTGCATCGCTTTGGATGTTTGTAATGTCCTCTTTTCTTGAGGTAAAGGAACCAGATATTTGTTACATAACAGGAAATTGACTTGCACCTATATTTTGGAAGGTAAGGTCTTGAAAACAACAAATTTTGCGTAATCTAACGAGACATTATCTGGATTATAAATCTTTCATGTGGCCATATAGAATGGGGTTTGGAAACAAAATGGTTTTCATTTTCTTTTGCAATCAGTTTTGTTACTCCTTTTACTTATATATTAAAAAAAAGTTTTTGTTACTCCTTTTAATTTGCTATGGCATGGCCATTATTGGTTGATGAGATTAAAAAAACATTTTACCTTTTTTTCTTTTTGGTGGATTTTTATGGTGGCAATTTGAGCTTATGGTGTAATGAACCTTTGAAGGCATTTTGTTTCCAATGTTTATTTGTTCATTATTTTCTTAGTTCTTGCTATGGCTATACTGATTGGGTTTTTGATTAAACAGGATGCCTCAAGAGCTCATGTTGGAGAGGAGCAGGGTCAGTCCAATGTGAATGTAATGTGCCGGTTGTGCTTTTTTGGTGAAAATGAAGGTAGTGAGAAAGCAAGAAGGATGCTTCCATGCAAGAAATGTGGCAAGAAGTACCACAGGAGCTGCTTGAAATCTTGGGCTCAACATAGAGGTAAGATTTAGTGGCCAAACATATCTATGGCGATCCAACCAATACATTCTCTCATTTGTGGGACTTGTTGCAGATTTATTCCACTGGAGTTCATGGGTCTGCCCTCTTGTCGGTTGTGAGGTAAAATGACATGCAATACTAGTGAACTCTTCTTCTTATTCGTGCTTTGAAGTTAAAATGATATGATGCCACACTCCATATTTGTGGCCTACGTTAAACTATGTACTGATACTGTACTAGCAGAATCAAATGAAAACTTAGTCACGAGCGTGAGAAATAAGGTGCTGGGTTTTAATGCATTGTCATGAATTTAAAGCATTATTCTTTTCCCAAATTCACTTTCCTCTATTTCAGTACAAGAATTTTGCTCAAAATGATCATTTCTACTTGTTCAGCATGGATGTCCAGATTGACCTTACTTTTGAGGTCATGACTACGACTTTGTTAGGTTCTGGGAATCTGGTTGTGCTATTTCTTAATAACCTTGTTCAATAAATTGTAGAAATTCTGAAGGTTAGCCTTTTTTCTGCCTTAAATTGTTTTCCTCATGGATTGCCATTGAGATCGTGTTTGCCTATCTAGTTATTCATATCTGGTTGTTACATAGTGCTTTTGCACTAGCTAAAAATTTATTATGTGCTGCGTGTAAAGTTGGTATTAACATGCCTTGTACTGCGTATACTTATTATTGTATGATCTTACACTTTGTTTCCTTTTGCTTTATCCAGGTTTGCCTAAAAACTGGAGACCCAAATAAATTTATGTTCTGTAAAAGGTGTGATGGCGCTCACCATTGTTACTGCCAGCAGCCTTCTCATAAGGTGGGGTGTAAATTGCTTGTTCCAAAGTTTTATATAATCATTAAAAGAGCTTGCTTATATTTGTTCATGGATAATGCAGAATGTCAGTTCTGGACCTTATTTGTGCCCAAAACATACAAGGTGTCACAGCTGTGCCTCCACTGTCCCTGGAAATGGCTCGAGTGTGAGGTATTGATTGTTTTTGTCAAAGTTGACACATGATAATAGGATCTTTTCTATTTTATGTTTAATTAATTGTCATATTGTTTTGTGATGACCAAAAAGCAGCCATGATACTTCTTTTTGTTTTAATTTTTTAATTTTACCATCTAAGTGATAGTAGAAAATATTCTAAATGTTTTACAGTGCTCTCCAATCACCCTGAAACTTAGCATTTCCTTTGCTTTTAGCAGTTAAATTCATGATTTGCTTTTTATCTTTATAGGTGGTTTCTGGGTTACACTTGCTGCGATGCATGTGGAAGATTGTTTGTAAAGGGGAATTATTGCCCTGTTTGTTTGAAGGTATATTCTTGTATGGTCGTTTTGAAGTTCTTTCAGATTTCTGCATAATGTTTTCAGTTAGGTGCTTTGTAATGAAGGGAAAAGTTAATGTGTTCTAGGGTACATGTATGTATCTAGCCCATGAGTACTAGTTGAAACAATATTTCCTCTGGCCATAAGAATGTCCACCTTACCAGTAGAAAAAAGAAAAAACAGTACATGTGTTTATGTAACTTGATTAGTGATTATCCAAGTGCCCATTTGAAAAAAAAATATTGATTAGTGATTGAAATCTGTTATTTCCCATTTGCTCTCTCTCCTTCCCTGTGAGTTCAGATACATCTGATACTTTTTTATGCTTAAAAAGAAAAAAGAACTTGACTATGTGAATTGGTCCAATTTTGCAGGTTTATAGAGATTCAGAATCAACGCCAATGGTTTGCTGTGATGTTTGCCAGCGCTGGGTGCATTGCCAGTGTGATGGCATCAGGTTGACTTCTGGTTCATTACAAAATATACTCAATGTGTTTGGTCTCTATCATTGTGTTCAATTTCAGTTTTCTAAGGACAGATCACTATGAAAGATTGTTTGCAAAGATAAAAGTTTTTGATGGTGATAATTCTTTGATTTTAACTAGTAAATTCAAGTTTACATACAAAGTAAATATGGGACACCGCCACATCATAGTATGCCATTACACCCATTCTCCTTTCGATATTTTGTTGAAAGCTATATATAATATCTCCCCTAATAGGTTCTGTGATTGAAAATTACTGGATTTTTTCTTGTTGCATCCAAGTCCGGACCCCAAACACCCTCTCCCTGAGGAAAATGCCTACCTTGTTTTGAAAACTAGCACATTAGGTCTTGTTAGGCTTATAACATCTGCTAGATCCACATAGTAACTTCTGAGCATGCTATTTACTGCCTCCAACTGTCTTTAAAGTAAAACTTAATAAATCTTTAATTTTTGAGAAGATGCTAGCTAGTATAGCTGGTAAAGTCTCTTGGTATGATATATGGAATCAAATCTCATATTCACTAGTAATAGAGGGGTTTAAGGGAATGATGCAGCCACAAAAGATTTGTCTGCTGCTTTTGCACATGCTCATTTCCATTCTGTCAATTTCAAGTTCAAGATTTATTTTGTGGGGGCCAGGTTTGATGCCCAGTTGAAGCAAGATTCCTTTTGAAGTGAGATTGTTTTTTTTTTTTTTTTTTCTGAGTTTTTAGAATCATGTCCTTCTTTCTCTATGATTTAGGGGTTCTCTTGTTTACTTCCCTGTTTGTTAAGGTTGCACCCTCTATAACCCTAATTGAATATACATTACTTATATAAAAAAAATGATTTATCAGTTATTGGCACTTATTACACCCTTTAAGATGTAAAAATCATTCTTGTCTAATGGTAATTATGAGTATTACTTGATCTTGTGGAGATGACGCTTTACATGGGTCCTAAGTTTACTTAATAGGGGTAGGTATACAAAATGGCCCTGCCTTGGAGGGGTTCCTCGTTATTAAAAAAAAAAAAAAAAAGGACGAAGATGTAAACGTCTTCTTTTGAGTTTTAGGTGAATCATTTTTATTTTCTTTCATTTTTTAACTTTAAGATACTAATTGCTTATTTCTGAAAATACATTTTGCAGTGATGAAAAATATCTGCAGTTTCAAGTAGATGGAAATCTCCAGTATAAATGTTCCACATGTGGGAGTGTTATCAGGTTGGTTGAAAAGGAGAGAGTTAGTCCATGTGTTTTATACATTTATTTTAAGGGTTGTTGAATTTGACTTTGTTTTTGTACTGAAATTTTATGTCAGGTAAATGGTATCGAGGATGCTATTCAAGAGCTTTGGAGAAGAAGAGATGAAACTGATCGAGATTTGATTGCTAGCTTGAGGGCTGCTGCTGGTTTGCCTACTCAAGAAGAAATATTTTCTATTTCACCTTATTCAGATGATGAAGACAGTGGTCCTACAAGATTAAAGAATGAATTCGGGAGGTCCTTGAAGTTTTCTCTCAAAGGGTTAGTTGAGAAGTCACCAAAAAAGAGCAAAGATTATGCAAAAAAATCTTCAAATAAAAAGTATGCCAAGAAAAAAGTATATGAGGCACCTTCGGTTGGTAAAACTGAATCCCACGAGAGTTTTGAAGGACATAATGATGCCCAGTCTTTTGGATACAGCTTGGATGATGACAAGAATGATGATAAGCAGCTCCAAAGGAAGGAAGGACCAGAAAAATATTCCTTTCCTGTGGCTGGAAGTATGAATCACACTGATGGGATTTGTTCAATCAATCAGCCAGGGGTTTTGAAACACAAGTTTGTTGATGAGGTGATGGTGAGCGATGAAGATAGGGCCTCTAGAGTTGTTCGACTCAAGCCTCATGGGTTGGATACTGGAGACGACTCTGGAAAACAAGCTAGCAAGTCAAAAAATGTGAAAGGAAAGAAGTTGGTTATAAATCTGGGTGCACGAAAAATAAATGTAACTAACTCTCCTAGGTCTGATGCTTCAAGCTACCAAAGAGAACAAGATCTGATGACGTCCAATGGTATGCTTATGGCTTTTAATTTTTCTTTTTCAGTATCCTCATAATTATCATTAGACAAGAATATGATTGTTATGAATCATTGGATGAGGAGGATAGATAGTGTGTTTAACAAGAATTTGTTGGTATTGCACAAATTTTTCTTTGTCCTGTTGAGTTTAATATAGTTTGTCATTCAAGGCTTATGGTTATGGTGCGGACCATATTTACTCAAGTTTTTAGCGGATGATTGATAACAGTTAGTTGTTGTGGTTTTTCTTTTGATATAAACATCTATAAATAACTTTTGAACTCTTAAACTGCTGGTAAATTGCTGTTAAATCTATGTTTATGGCCATACCTGACTTGGTCATTCTCACCATACTTTACCTATTTAAATCTCTTCATATGCTTATTGTTCTCTACCATTTTTTTTCTTTGTCAAATTTCGATGAGTGATTTTAGTTTCAACATTTTGTTTTTCTGAATATTTTGTTTTAGGCTCTCCTTTCTTTTGTTCTATTGTTTAGCCTTTACTTCACATCGTTTGCATGTTTCTAACATAATTGGTTTGACTTTTATATATGCATATTAATGGACAGGCAGTGTAAATACAAGCCAGTGGAAAACGAGTGACAAACCTACAGTGGATAGATATGGTGGCAATGCTAAACTTGGTGATGGTAAAGGTCGGAGTTTTGATTTTGACTTTTTTTCAATAAAGAGTGGTCTTGGACTCCTTGCACTAACAAAAGTCATTTGAACTTTCTGCAATTTGCAGGAGACAGAACTGATAGCTTTGGCCAATTGAAACTTTTGAAGGTTGGTGGGAAAGAAGGAAATTTGCTAAAAGTAGGAAAAGTTAGACCAGAAGTTTCTGATGTAAACCCCAAATTTGGCAGAGGTAGTGCTGAAGCACATGAAACTATTACTCAAGAGCATACACGTATTTCATTGGGAAAGAGAAACAGTGAAGGAAACATAGCTGCAGATGGGTCTATAGGTGAAGTAAGAGGTAGCAAGGAAGCATGGGGAAAGCTATCAGAAAGTAAGCCTGAGACGTACAATGAAGGTAATGACGATTCTGGTCAGACACCTGGTCCACAATCTCTGCCAAAAGATTCCAAACCTTTGCTGAAGTTCAAATTTAAGAAACCCACTCTTGACAATCAAAATTCTCCTCATCCTGAAGAGGAGAAGAGTTCTGTCAAGGGCCAAAGGTCAAAAAGAAGGAGACCATCTCCCTTGGAGAAAACATCATTTAATGAGGTTGAAGATATGACGGTGTCACATCAAGACAATTTGATGGATGAGATCATGGATGCTAGTTGGATACTGAAAAAGTTGGGTAAAGACGCAATTGGAAAGAGAGTTGAAGTTCATCAGTCATCTGACAAGTGGTGAGTTTTTCTTTTCTTTCCCTTTTTCCTCCGTTGGTGGGTGGGGAAGGAAATCATGGTGAAGGAAAATAAAGACACAGCAGCCTACTAAGAACAGTGTGTTAGTTATAGGCCGAAATTGATCCTCTTTCTTTTTTTTTTTTTTTTTTCAAGTTTCACCCTTCGAATTCTGTCTTCAAGCAGCAAACATATCTGATGATTCTGTCCTACAGTAGGAAGTGGAAAATTTTGGGTTGGATCCATGTTGAAAATGGTTGAAAATAGTATAGTTTGATTCCTCAGGTCTACACTTTTCTACGCCTTGTCACTTGGATCATTTGCATCCTTTACACCCCTCCACCTCTTCATCCTTTCGCCCCAAAAATAGAAGCAAAGTCATGTGTACTCTTTCCTCATGAATTTGCAAAAAAAAATCCAATAAAATAAAAGAAAAATGAAGTGGATGATTTGCTTTTTGTGTTGCAAATGTCATGAAAAAATGAATGATGAATCCCATTCTTGTTTAAATCCTTCAACGGTTTGATTGCTTTGTTAGTGACTTCTGTGCATTGTGGATTAAATTATTTGTCCTTAATACTTTTATCTAGGCACAAAGCAGTGGTTACCAACATAATTGAAGGTACAACATCATTAGCTGTCACACTAGATGATGGTAAGGTGAAAACCTTGGAGCTTGGCAAACAAGGGGTTCGCTTTGTTCCTCAGAAGCAGAAGAGATCGAGAACATGAGGGTCGAGCTCTTTCTCTTTCAGTGTCTATTTTGTCTGGAGGCTTTCTTCCAATTTTAAAGCTGAAGAGGCAGTTCTCCATTCCCCAAGGCCTCAAGAAGTTCAGAGTTTTGTTCTTCTGGTTGCTTGTTGTACTGCTGATGATATTCGTTCAGCTAGGGTTTATTCTTCAAGCTAAAAGTTCTCCCATATTTCATTTCTTTACATGAATCTGAATACACTTGATTCTTAGATGTAGCTTGGCTTAAGTTGCCACTTCTGTGTGGAACTCGGACATGTAGGAGAGAGTCCATTGTAACCAAGTAGGGGACTGAAAAATGTTAGCTTCTGTTAGCGAGTACTTTTGTGAATAACATACTCCATTTATTAGCATAATTAAAAGGATTGAATTTATCAAAGATGCTAATGAATAATGATATCTTCCTCTTCCTACCTCCTGAAGTTGATTTTATTTATTTATTTATTTATTTTTTGTGGGATTTCTGTGAACCCTATTATTACTTATTCCTTCTGATGAAAACGATAATTTTGTGAGGATTTTACTGAATATGCATCGTCAAATTTTGTTGATAAACAGTCGAGCTTGATTACTTCGAACTCATAAAGATCGTTTCAAGTGTTGAACTCATTACTACGTTGCACAGCATGCCCAAAGGTCAAATTTCATTAAGTAGTGTAAATGGGGCTGAACACTGAACCCCAGAAGAGCTGGTTGAACTTAGAAAGCGGAAGAGTGACAATATGTTGCTGGGAAATGCTAGAAACGGGAAGGAAGCGTGGCGGTGGGTGTGGGTGCCCACCTGCCCGAACACAGACCTCACATCCCTCTCCTATTTCTTGCCTAATTTTTTTGCACAAATCAAACAAAAAATTTCATAGATAACCCGTTCCTAATGCATAAGTTATCTGTTTTATGGTTGTGTTAGGACGGTGAAACCTTCGTTCTAAAGTTGTAATTGGTCCTTTCACTCATGTCTTTGAATCCACCTTTGTGAGCATGGGCGTATAGATTCAAGTCTCTTTTATTGAACAACATTTGTGCAGCTGCGACAGATTGCAGATGGTGACGAACATTTTTGTTTTGTTTTCATTGGGTTTAGTAGTGCTCAAACTAGAAAACAATCAACAAGAACAAGACGACTGCTGAGGTAAGCTAGAAATAGTGGTAGCATTAGTCCCACATCGATAACGCAAGCTGGAGTAAAGGCGAGTGTGGTGTATAAATAAGAAGTAAGGCAGGCTTAGAAACATACTTACCTGGACGGGGTCGATGGGCGATCAACAAGGCCCATGGCCTAGGCTAGTGACCTCCATTGCACTTGGGAGGGGTGCTCGCTTAAGGTCTGCCCAAGTGGCAGAGCCTACGTCATAATTTGTGATAGTGGGGGCCTGCGTTCGCGCGGCCCCCGCCTATTGTTTCAATTCCAAACTTTTGTAGGTGAAACTTCCTCGGCCTCATTTATAATTTATCACTCTATTTCTATTATTATGGGATAATGTGTAATTGACTGTTATTAAATAATAGGTAATTAAATTTTTAAATATAATTAAGGGTTAAATACCTAGTTCTCTTTTTTAATAAAGTTAAGATATTATAACTTTATTTATTTATTTATTTATTTTTAAAGCTTGATTTTGATCTTAGGATTTTGATAAAGGACCAATTTAATCAAATTTATTTTTTTTTTAAATTTAATTAAGGGTTAAATATCTAGTTTTCTTTTAAGATTTTAAAACTTTATTTATTTATTTATTTTTAAAGTTGATTTTGATCTTAGGATTTTGATAAAGGACCAATTTAGTCATTTCATCAATTAATCATTAATTGACTAAACGGAAGTTCACATGGACGAATGAAAATTTGATATTTGGCATAAGTGGCCACGTTATGACATGGCCACCTAATTATATATATATATTTTTAAAAAATAAAATATTCGGCCATTTTTGGCCACCCCTTTGGCCATGGGGTGTGATTTGGCAACCAACATTTGGCCGGATGGGGGTGGCGCTCCAAGGGGGTGAATCAAGCACCCTCATAGAATTAGTACTAAGGTGGTATACCTGAACAGAAGTTCATAATCCTAACCACCTTGTAATCATTAGTTTTTGGATCAAAACCAAAGCCAAGATGAGAAACAAAGTATAAATTGGGTTGCTGGGGGAATAGGGGGAGCATCTTCAATTCTCTTGTCGCAGGATTCCATAACACCATACGATCATAATCACTATGCCCATCTCTATTCTTCCACATAACCAGAAAAACAAAGTATGCCATTGCAAGGATTGAACATTGATACCTTAGAAACCTCATCCTGAAACAATTGTGAGAGATCTACATCCCTAGACACCTCTAGGGTTTCATTAGAGAGCATGGAGAGATGTAAGTGTTCCAATCCACCTCCACGCCTAAGAATAGCCGCCCCTCTGTTGGGATTGTGGGAAGTCTTGAGGTGCTTGGTAATGAAACTAGGGTTAGTGACAAGAGCATACCAGGATTTGCTTATACATTTGCAGCGCACCAATGATTTGATGAGCAGCCTTGATAGGATTTCCATTAACAAATCTTTTGGCAGATCCCTTCCCCACAACCCCCTTGGCTCCAATGGTGGTTTGGGGGTGGTTTCGGCCACCCCCATGGCCATCCACCCCTAAATGGCTGAATTTTTTGTTTCTTTTTTTTTTTTTAATTTTTTTTTAAAAATTTAATTAAGTGGCCATGTCATCACTGATAACATAGCCATTTATGCCGGGTGTCAAATTTTCATTCGTCCAAGTCGATTTTCGTTAAGTCAATTAACGGTCAATTGACAAAAGAACTAATTCGGGTCATTTATCAAAATTACATGTACCTCTTGTAATCAAAATCAAATCATAAGAGGGACAAAATAAAGTTATGAAACCTTAGGGGGAAATTAGGTATTTAACCCTTTAATCAAATACAAGATAATAGGTATTTAACCCTTTAATTAATGTTTGATTAAATATTAAATTCATCTTTTAGGTTAATTGTTGATTTAAAATAAAGGTCTTAATTAAGTGAAAGATTTTAATTTCATTATGTTTCATTACTGTAATATCATATTTTGTTAGGATTTTTTATTTTTTGAAATGTCCACACAAGAGGGAGGAGGGGGGATTCGAACTAGTGACCTTTGCTTTATAAGGCGTGATTCTAGTCGATTGAGTTACCTCTTAGGGACATGTTCTAGTTCCATTTTGTTAGGATTTTTTATTAACTCTTAACGAAATGAATAAAAATGATCAAAATATTCTCATTTAATTTAATTTTTTTTTTCAAAGCAAATAAAAGGATTACATGATTAAAACAATAAAAATTGGGTGGGCTCCCCGAACCAAAAATAAAAATTATAGTGCAGCTGTAAGTAATACAAGGAAAAAGTAAGAAATAAGTCATAAAATGATATGGTTTTCTCAATATGGACAGCAAAAAACGGTTTAAACACCGAGTCAAAATAAAAGGGCAGGGAGTTTAATCCTACCCAAACATCAAGAGGAGGCTGTGGTAGAAATTGACTCACAGCCACAGCTGTTGGTCTGGTGAGCCAGAGCTAGTTGGTTATCCAGGCTAGCATATTGAATCTTTTTATTGATATCATCACAACCCAATCCAACTGTTGGTGGCATAGCAATGATCCGCAATAAAATCTTCATTTAACTCATGACTGAAGTGAAAAAGAAAATAAAATGGAAAAGGCCGATGGAGGACTAATTTGTTTGCTGGCACACCTACCTCCCCGTATTCAAGCCCTGATGTCAGTTTTCAGGCTTATAACTTGCTCGGATTTGGATTGTATGTACAACGCAACAAGTGGTCCAAAATATTGGAATATTAGTGGTTGGTTGAGTAGTAAAATATAGCCGTATTCTCCTATGGACGTCGAGACCATGTCGAACCATGTAAATTTGTGTCTCGACTTTTTCTTGATCTCTTTGTTTTTGATTTCATATTGTACATTAGTGTTGTGCAAGGTAATAACAACCCATGACGTGTCATCCACGGCCCGTAATAAATTCTAACGGTAAAAAAATTGAAAGAGACCGAAACATCAAACACCTATGTTACAACCTGTGATAAGTTGTTTGGTGGCGATATTTCGAAACCTATTAACAAGTCAAAAGTGGCAAGTTCAACCTAATAATTGTAAGCATGCAATGTACCATAAAGGAAGTTGAAACAATGTGGACCAAATTCTTGTTGAGACCGCAACCATATATCATGGATGGTCCCGAGTCTCTCCTCCATTAATGGCCTTTTAGTGTCCAGAAATGGACATATGACAGGCTGTTTTTGATAGAAACCACTGAATACGTACGTACGTTTGATTGGATCGATCCTGATGATTTTATTCCACAGTTGATGTGGTGATCATACTTTATTTATATATTTATTTTTACAGATTTTATATTGAGGCCAATGTGGGTGTATAATTTTACTCTCATATCGGCCTAATATTTACTTCAAAGAGTAATGCTATAAATTATGTGTTTTAGACAAGAACAAATTCAAGAGTTGATTGACACTGTGTTAATCAAAATGGGATGATAATAATAAATTCAAAAGACAACAATAAGATGATATAAAAGTATAATTTTTAGCATTACTCGAAAAAAATAAAAATACTTCGCGTTACACTACCGTCCAATTTGCAATGTTTACCAAACTTTCAAAATTTGCGATATATCCCACCGTTAAAGATTTTTTGCTAACGCATCACATGACCACATATGATAAAACGTTTGATATATCCCATAAAATTTATAAAAATATAACTACGCTATTATATTAAAAAAAAAAAACTTTGCGAACATGCTGGCTGTGGGTCTTCCCTCTCTCATGTTACTTAGGATATTTTTGTTATTTTAAGTCACTTGAAACACAAGTAACCGCTTTGTTAGGATTTAACAAAAAATTTTAATGGAATGATTGTTAAAAAGGCTTGGTAGATTGATAGAGTACATTGTAGATTTTACAAATTGAGGAAAATTACAAATTAGGTGATAGTTAACGAGATGATTAATTGTTCGTTAAAAGCGGAAGAGTGGCCTGACCCAAAAAAAGAAAGAAAATGAGAGTGGCATTTGTGCATATAGAAGGGGTGGTTGAAGAAGAAGATTGAGTATATATATCTTGGATTCACATTCAAGTTTAGAGAAAGATCCTTTTCCCTCTCCCATTTTGAAAAAAAAAAAGTGTTTTCAAAGAAAGAGGAAGAACAAAAATGGAGGAAGAGAAGGAGTGGTGAAACATGTCTTTGTAGCAAAGTTCAAGGATGGAACTTCACCCAAATTGACCATCTCATCGGAGAAATGGCTAACCTCGTCAACCTCGTTGAGCCAATGAAATCTTTTCAATGGTAACCTTTCTCTTGTTGATTATTATCATTCTTTGTTTCTTTAGGAAATATGAATATGGGAAAATAAAATGTATATAAAAATATTTCATGTTGGAGTTTCATATATATGTGATGGAAAATTTCAAATTGCTTAAGACAATTAAGTTAAGTGTGTGATATAATATAATTGGACTCAAATGCATAAGTTTAAGTTTTTAGATTAACACGAGTAAATCAATCTCGAGAACGCTGAAGGGGGTGTAATTTGTGTTTTAATAGCATTTTTAAAGTTTTATTAGCTTTTATACTTGTAAAAAGTCTCTAAAAATGCTATTTGTCACCGATTAAGTATTTGTCTCTAGAAAGATTATAAAAGTATTTTATGGGGTTAAGTCCATATTAGTTTCTTATTAGGTGAGATTTAATTTTATAAGTGAGTTTAAGCAACTGAATTGTATGTTGACTATTCTATGTCAATTTGATTATGAAAACCCTTAAAATGGCCAGATGTAATATCATGGACCTACACAAACTTTCTAGACAATATATGTTTTATTTATTTATTTATGCTTATTTAATTTATTTTTGCACATATTAGTAGCTATAAATATTACTTTATTAGATATTCAATGTGTTTAAAAATTGAGTAATGTTATATAGTAGATTGCTATATAACCGTATATAACTTGATGATATGCATGGTAGTGAAAATCAGTCACTAAATCAACACTTTTAAAGACTAAAATTAAAAAATAAATAATAATAAAGATTGATTTTCATTGCCACATTATTCTAGTTATATAGCAGTTTACGAAATAACTTTACTTTGAAAAAAAAATGTGGTTCAACTAATGACCGAACTGTTGAACCAAAGTTAGATCAATGCTTTTTACAACTCTCTCTTTTGTTTGGTACTTTTTTTTTAGTAATTGACATGATAGTACGTTAACACGGAAAATGAGAGCTATAGGTCTAGCATTTTTCGTTAAAACAAGCTCAAATATATACGATTTACTTGTTTGATGTAACAGGGGGAAGGATGTGAGCACCTGGAACAAGAACCAAGGTTTCACTCATGTGTTTGAATGCATCTTTGAGAGTATGGAGGGTGTCTTAGAGTATGTTGCTCATCCTGCCCACGCTAAATACGCAAAGGCTCTCCTCCCTAACGTGGAGAAATACCTGGTGTTTGACTACAAAGTCTCTAGCTAAGACACTCCTCTACAATCCTGCTGCAGCTTCATCATCTCTGAACAGATTCAACTCATTTGATTTGATTGAACATTTGTGCATGCATCTGCAATAAAATGCAAAAGTACTGATGGCGATGAAACTTCATTTATTTGAATTTATTTGAATCCGTGTGTGTTTCTGTTATTCATATTTTGATCATCATAATATTTAAGCTATTGGGTTGTTCAATAATCAGGAAAATGAGAGGACGGTGGCGAAATTAAAGGGCTTTCTTCTTCAATGCCCTATTCCAGTGGATGGCTGCTTATGAGTGTTTTCATATTTCTAGTTTTCATGATTTTTTTATTCTTTTTTTTTTTTTATTAGGTGTTTTTCTTATATATGTATGTTACTAAGATATTTTGTTGCTTTCAAGCTCTTCATTCAATAGTGCCAATTTAGGCTGCAATTGACAATCAAAAACGACATCTTCTGTCAAGGCACTCTAGGACGCCCAACCCCCCTGCCCCTTTGTCGCCAAGTGCTACGGGAACACCCTCGGAAGTAGTTTTACGTTAGGTGGGTGGATTGTCCGGATTGGGTGGATGAATTATAAAGATGTTCGTGGTTACTAAGTTTCACAAATGAAATTAAATTTTTTAAGTGATTGCCATTTTACTAGGCAACTATTTTTCTGCTTATTACCAATATAAAACCTTCAATCGGGGGGAACCCATTGCTTGAAAAAAAGAGTTATTTTCTGTGAAAATATAGAATGAGAGAAGAAAGTTTGTAATGAAAGAAGATGAAAGGGAAGAAGGAGAAGAACACCAATATAAAATATAGGACTACATTTTTATTCAGTGATTTGAATGTTACAAGAGAGAACAATTTATAAGCATATGAAGGGAACACATCTCATAGATCATGGAGTGAATCATGGGTTGGGAGACTGTTATAGATGGAGAGTAATATGCAATCTCATAAAACATGGAGGAGGAAATCATGGGATTGTTGCCTTGCTTGTATATGTTTGACTTGATTAGATTTTATCTTCTAACATTTTTGGTCTTCCCAAAGCAAACTGTAATTCCACACTTTTCTGTACTAAGAAGAAGTTAGAACTTCTCTTTGTCTATGATTGAAATTGAAGCAATCTTTTTCTTTGGGAAAATTACACTTTGTCCCTCAAAGTTTGGGGTGATTTTCAATTCAACTCTTAAAGTTTCAGTTTTTTGCAATGCACCTCCTAGACTTTCAAATTTTTGCAATTCAACCATTCTGACTTCCCCCAAAATCCCCCAATCCCAAGTTTTTTTTTTAAAAAATAAAAATTAAGGGGTGGCTGGCCACCCTAGTTGGGCATGGGGGTGGCTTCAGCCACCTCAGATCGGCCACTTCTTAATTTTTTATTTTTATTTTGTAAACTTGGGATGGAGGAATTTTGACAAAAAGAAAAAAAGTAAGAATAGTCGAATTGTAAAAATTTAGAAGTTTGGGGGGATGCATTGCAAAAATTGAAACTTTGGAGGTCGAATTGAAAATCATCCCAAACTTTGGGGGGTAAAGTGTAATTTTTCTTTTTTTTAAAAAAACATTTTTTCTTGGAAAGGGGAACGTTAAGGGCTCTTTATTATATGCATTATGCCTCATCGTATCCCGCATTAATTAGTTATAGTCCAAATTGGATGGATGAATAAAGGGAAAAATATAAAGTTTCAAAACTATCAGTTGTTTGTTTGTAATAAAGTAGCCTCCCAAATTACCAAAATGCAACAAAAAGGCCACTTATTTTTTTTATATTCCTATAATACCCCTATTCTTTTAACAAATAAAATATTAAACTAAGTGTAAAAAAAAAACCAACAAAAAAAATAATGGGCGAATATTTATTTATTCTATATATATATATATATATATATTTTTTGTATTTACTAGCCCATTGTTTTTTTGTATTTTTAAAAGTTGTTTAGTTTTTTTTTAAAAATTATTTTATTATTTTATTTGTTAAAAGAATAGGGGTATTATAGGAATATAAAAAATAAGTGGCCATTTTGTTACATTTTTGTAGTTTAGGGGGCTACTTTATTACTTTTTGAACATTGGGAGGCTAAATTGTAAACGACTGATAGTTTGAGGGGCTTTTTTATATTTTTTCCAATTATAAATGTGTTCATGGGTATTAAGTCTTACATTAATTAGTTACCAAGTGAAATTAAACTTTATAAGTAATTTTATAACTATTCTTTTTTCTAAGCAACTATTTTTCTGCTTATCACCAATATAAAACCTTCAATGGGGGGGAGGACTTTCAATCTCCCAAAAGCGAACTGTACTTCCACACTTTTCTGTACTAAAATGGAGTAAGAACTTCTCTTTGTCTATGATTGAAATTGAAGCAATCATTTTTATTTTTTAATATTTTCTCTTCGGAAGAGGAATGTTGAGAGCTCTTTATTGTATGCATTATGCCTCATCGTATCTTTCATACACCAGACTGGTTCTTAGTGCAAACAATTAGTTCTAAGTGCAACTTTGCTCTCACAACAATCTAAGACAATGGATTTCATTTAATGTTTCACTTGTCCTATAATTATCAGAACGCAGCATATTTATTTTGTATAAGTCACATAAATTGCAAATGGTGAACCTGGCTCAGGATAAAAAAAAGGAAGGAAGAAAGAACCTCAATTCACATTCATTTCTGCAGTCAGGAGGATGCCTAAAGTAATGGAATTTAAAGAGAGAAAAAAATTGTGTTAGAAAGGTAATATTCATTCAGAAATAGGTAAATTTATACAGGTGGAGGTGGCAAGTCTAGTAGGAGCCAAAATCCAACACAGTCATCTGAATCCAAGTCTTCTTGAATGGCAAGGAAATGTAAGCCTCCACTGGCTTTCTTTGCTGCTTCCCAGGCTTCAGCTTCATTTGTTGTTACTGGAGTTTTCTCATAGGTAGCGTAAACATACCGAGTAGAAATTCCAACAGATAGAAGCAAGCAACCCCGGCTGATGTCAGCTTCAATTGAGCAGACTTCCAGTCCGTTCATCCAGGCTGAAAGAGCAGGTTTTTTAGAATAATACTTCAAAGCCACAGGATCGCAGAAAAGTGTTTAAGACATTTTTGGAATTAGATGGTAGATTGAAGAATTATATTCCACAATCATTATGAAGTTGGAGACGGCCCTTATATTAATGAAGGGATAGTTTGTCTGATGAACAAGTAGTGAAGTGAAAGCTCAAGGTCGTTACCAAATGAATCCGATTTCTTGCTTGACTGATATAAATTAGCTAAGAATTTCATCAAAAGAACAAGTATGGCAACAAACAATGGCATGGTTCTTCTATGTTAGAATATAAATCAAAGCACAGGTTATGAGTTCGAACACTGTGTTTGTAATTTACCTTCTATTCAATTAAATATTTCATGTTGGAATAAAGTTTCTTAAGACTAGGTGCACACTGTAGTTGGCATGCTGACAGATGTAGGATATATTGGGAGATGGTTTCAAAATGATGTGAAAAACACATTCGTATTGTATATAATGAACCAAATAAAAGGAACATGAATTAGATGAAGATATAAGAGGAGCATATACCCGCCAAAGGTTTAGCACGCGAAGATGCAACAGCCAGTCCAGGAACCAATGTCTTATCATCAATTTCAATCCCCAGTAAATCCAAATCTAGACCTGCACCGAACACAAATTTCGTCTCCAAGGATGATATCTCCTCACGAATAGCTGAACACAGGAAAGTAAGATCAGTAGAGGCTAGTGAAATACATTACAAAAGCAAATCATAGCATTGCCTTTTAAGTGAGATTTGTACACATGACAGTAGGTTTTGTTAAATAGTGCCATGATGACATAGCCACATATTAAAATTGAACTTTCAAAAGCTGCTGCTGCTGTGAATATACCTGAAAAAGGTAATTGGACAAATGCCCATTTTTCACCAAACAGGTTCTCTGGGAGCTCCATTGGGAAAGGGTTGTCTAATGCTAGAAGTGGCTTTGATCCCTTCTGAAAACCAGGATGGCGCTTGTATACAGTCTCATAGCGTTCTTCCAGCCAGAGAAGTAGGGACAGACACTGAGAAAAATATCAAGGCAACCCCAGTAAGTGAAAATATAGACCAAGCAATTCTAACTAAAATCTCAGAGCCAGCATTACCGTAGTGTAAATAAAAGAACCAAAGTATCCCCTCTACACTAGGCAGATAAAAGGGCATTCAACTCGTGCCTCACACTGGTGGAGTTTCAAAATCAATACTACAATGCTAGTATCAGCTTAACAAGGAATACTCCCCCACATGTGAGAAAGAGTGTTAAAATATTAATTAAATAACATTTTTTACCAGTTTAAGTTTTTGAGATAAGTGATGATTTAACAATAATTATTAACTTTGCAGCTAGGCTTTGGCCGCTGTCTCAACTAAACTAATCATGAACCCCAAGTAATGGCCATCAGAGAATTTGCAGCATATCATGTTTGAGATTTGTTTCTAATTGTCTATGCCATGATGATAACATACATGTTCACAAATATCACCCAGATTCTTTCAAGAAATAGCTCATCGTTTGTCCAGTGGGCATATAATTTCTGCTATTATATAGATAAAATTCAATCAAAGTAACGATTTTATTTCATGATCTCATCCTAATTTGCACTTAACAACATGGGAGCTAATTTGGCTTTGAACTCAACACACAGCAAATTCAAGTAAAATAAAATGAATTAAAATTTGACAGGGATAGAAAAGTAAAACATAGACATAACGAAGCCATACGCACCCGTTTACTTGGAATAGGTTTTATGCCAAGCTCCCTACCCGCTTTTGTTATAATTGTCTGCATCTGTGACCTTCAAACCAACAATTAATCAATCGTTAAAGGCATTTATCAAAATATGCACACAGAAATTTATACACAAATAATCGTGTAAATGCTACAAATTCCTACATATTATCAAACAATTCACCTAAAGAAGCGGATTTTCTCCGGTAAAGGGATGCCCAAATCATCGGTTATGGACACAATAGCATCCTTCAAAGTGACACTATTGATAACATTGTTAGGAAAATACTTTGTGTATTGAAGTGAAAGAGAACTGTCACATACAACAAGCTCCCACAGCTTCTTCCCTCTGACATCAAGTATTGGTCTAGAGCAAAAATCCAACTCCCACTCCGAAATGCTCTCGGGATCGGTTTCTGGATCAAGATAGCTCAATTCTGCCGTTGGGTCGTCCTCTTCATCATCAACTTCCACTTCTTTTGGTGTAGAAACCGAGCTTTCAGACCGGAAAAGGCCGAGTTTTGCTTGGTTTTGTGAAGGATTTCGAAAGAAACTACACGATATTTTGATGGGTTTTGTGAGAGAGATGAAGTTGGAGAGGGGTTTGTGAGGGGTTCTGATTCTGGTGGTATTGAAGCTTAAAGTAGCCATGGAAGTACTCTGTGTAACTGATAAGAGAGTGTGAGACATACGAAGGAAGACAGGTAGGTTGTTATCTTCCACCACATATATCCGTTGGAGATAATGGGCCAGGCTTGAGAAAGTGCAATCAACAGATTTTAGGCCCATCTCGGCCCAGCAATTTTGGGTTAAAGATCCTATCAATTTTTCTACTCGACTTATTAGCGATATAGACCGTACATAGAATTGCAATTTGTCTTTCTTCTTTTTTTTTTAAAAAATCAATCATTAGATCTATAGAACCTGTATCTTCTTCTATATGGGTCCAATAAATCCAGTGATTGATTTTTAAAAAGTTAGATTAAAAAAAAAAAAAACAGAAGAATGACGGTTTAAACTTTTTTAGACAGTAAGTATGAGAAAGCTTCTATATGGCTGACTTTCTTGAGTAGGTGGGTAAGCAGCCTGAGGCCAATTGAGGCAGTGGGGCCCCATAAGGGCTCTCAATCAGCAGATGAGCAACTTAAGCGGTTCTCATAGGTGCTCTCAATTCGAGCAACAAATTGTTAGGGATCTGAATCTTAGGAAAGGGTGAATTCAATCATCGTTTATCTCAAAAGCTTAATTCGAATTCAAAATCTCAACTTTGATACTGTGTGAAAGCACTATTTATTTCAAAAGCTTATACTTAGAAGAAATAATAAATTTAATCATTTTATTAATATTTTAACAAATATTGACATTGTTTCTTTGCCCTTGTTGGATGAGGAACGAAATGGAGAGGATTATTTCATATTCCATATTTTGTTTTGTTGCATTTAATAATATATATACATTGGCTGAGCCACAATTTTGG
Organism: Carpinus viminea; assembly: GCA_013348765.1. Lineage (NCBI taxonomy): Eukaryota > Viridiplantae > Streptophyta > Magnoliopsida > Fagales > Betulaceae > Carpinus > Carpinus viminea. The sequence continues at coordinate 23,173,487 of CP054668.1, forward strand.
TTTCCCGGGAGCAAGATTAAAAATAAAGTAAAATCAAAATTTCTTACAAATATTAAAGAATATAACTAAGAAAATAAATAAACAATTTAACAAAAATTAATTATCATTTAAACATATAAATATAGCTTTTGCAATTTAATTTATTAATCATCCTCCAACTTCTGTCCAAATCTTAGGCATTTGCATAAAAAACTGCTCCTCTCTTCTCTAGAGAGACAATTTCTAAAACCTTGTGTTTTTTTGTGGGACTTTTCTACCTCCCCGTGAGGTCAACTTTGTGGAGGAGGAATGGCCTTCATCCTCCTCCCCTCTCTTCCTTTTTGGTATTTTTTCTCTTCATTTTTCCCTTCTTTTTTCCTTTTCCGCCGGAGATCTTCTTACACGGAACACTTATATCTTGATAAAACCGTATTTTCTGCCCTCACACTAATCACCGATAGAATCAAGATTTCTTTATTCATATTTTGTGGTCCAAATTTTATTTTTATAAATTTGATGGTATATATGTTGAGATGTCATTTGAAATTCAAATGATATAACAATTTAGATATTTTAATAAAATAAAATCTACGCCATAAAATAAGAAGTTCTTAATTCTACAAGTCCTTCTTGTGTCTCTCTAAGGATGATATGGTTCTTTAAATAATCATTTGATTAAAATTTAATAGTGATCAATCACAAATCCAATGATAATTTTAAGAGTTATATCATTCTTAGAAGGACACAAGAATGACACAAAAGGAACTTATAGCATTAATGATACCCCTCTTCCTTTGTGAAGGATTCCAAGAATTTGACTCTAAGATTAAGGTTTACGATCACACAGTAAGTTTATAAAAATGGGTGTCAAATAAACATCTATATGAAAGTATAGTTACAATGGATTTATGCCGGTGCACTATTTAGGGTATTGTATGTTACAATGGTTCCAATAGATTATAGATCAGATAATAAAGAAATTTAGACCTTAGATTCTAGATATTTTCAAATACAAAGTTTATAATTAATTTTTTGCATCACCTTTTATTAATTGATCAGCCTTTAAATAGGGGGTTATACATGAATCAAATTAAAAGACTTGAACATGTCAAAAATAAAAAAAATTAAAAGACTTGAAAATAAACTCCTACTCTAACTTGGATATAAACTCCTACAATGACTTGAAAATAAACTTCTAACCCTATTACGAGATAAGCTATAAACTCATACTAATAAGCTACAACAGCCTTTCTTGCAACTAGGCTGGCCATTTTTTCAGGTTGTGACAGATTCCAACTTGAGGGGGACGCTCTTCTGGTTACCTTGGCTATTAACAATCTTTCTCGTTTTGAGTCTTGGAACTTTTCTTCAGTTGTTTATGATATTAGGCTGTATTTATCCTATTTTTAAAGTTGATTTGCTTTAAAAGTGTCTAAATATACCAATTACCGTACACATACATTAGCTAAATGGGTCGTTTCCAATCTTGTTTTTGGAAGCATTCTCACAGGATCTCCGATTCTCTCTTCCATTCGGATCAAGAGTGGTAAATATCATTTCCTATAGTCTTTTTTCCCCTATTCAATTAGAAAAGAAAAAGAAAAAAACTAATGGTTAGTGCTGTAGACCCAAACTGTTAACTGAAATAGATAATTGTTGACATGGCATATCCCACCTAATGTATTATCATATCATAGTATCATATATAATCTATTTTATTTGGGTCGTTTATTTCAAATACAGTTAGATCATAATTACAATTTTTTTTTTTTTTTTTTTTTTTGTTCTTTTCAAAATGGAGTGCTTGAATCATCGTTGGGATGGCCGAGCTAATCTGTTGGCAAAGAGATAGACACATGTTGCTTTTAAAGGCACGTTTGTAAAAACTTTCGTGTTTGAAGAAAATTTGCGTCCATTGACAAAGACTTTGACGTGGCCACTTGCACAATAGGGAGATCGACTTTGGGTTCTTCTTCTTCTTCTTCCACGAAATACAATAAGCCATAAATTGCTGATCGTCCACTTGCACAATTTCCCTTATCATAATTAAACATGGCCGACTAAATTGACGTCAAACACCGACATTCATTTCCTTTGAAATCCTCCGGCATTGCAAAGAGGAAACACGTTGGTAGGCCGTGTGGGTCCATAACTTTTTTGTTTTATTTCGTGAGCATGTTTCCTATATACCTTCTTCGGAAAAATAAAATAAAATTAAAAAATAAATTGAGAGATTTCATTGGTTCACATGCCATTTTATTAAGATAAAATGACCAATTTAATCCTTTATCAAAACTATAGAAACCTCCTATGATAAAAATCAAATCTTAAGAGGGGACAAAAAAAAAAGAAACCCTAGGAGGAGTTTTAGTATTTAACCCTTAATTTTTTGCATCACCTTTTATTAATTGATCAGCCTTTAAATAGGGGACAAAATGAATCAAATTAAAAGACTTGAACATGTCAAAAATAAAAATAAAAAATTAATTAATTAAATAAATATATTAAAAGACTTGAAAATAAACTCCAACTCTAACTTGCAGATAAACTCCTACAATGACTTGAAAATAAACTTCTAACCCTATCACGAGATAAGCTATAAACTCATACTAATAAGCTACAACAGCCTTTCTTGCAACTAGGTTGGCCATTTTTTCAGGTTGTGACGGATTCCAACTTGAGGGGGACGCTCTTCTAGTTACATTGGTTATTATCAATCCTTTTCTTTTTGAGTCTTGGAACTTTGCTTCAATTGTTTATGATATTAGGTTGTATTTATCCTCCTTTCAAAGTTGGTTTACTTTGAAAGTATCTAGATGTGCCAATTACTATATACATGTATTAGCTGAATGAGCTGCTTTCAATCTTATTTTTGGAATTTGCTATATCTAACTGTTGACATGGCATATCACACCTAATGTATTATCATACCATAGTATCATATGTAATCTATTTTATTTGGATCGTTTATTTCAAATACAGTTAGATCATAATTACAATTTTTTTTTTTCTTTTCAAAATGGAGTGACTTCAATCATTGTTGGGATAGCCGAACTACTCTGTTGACAACGAGATAGACAAGTGTTGCTTTTAAAGACTAATTCGGAAAAACTTTCATATTTGAAGAAAATTTGTGTCCATTGACAAAGACTTTGACGTGGCCACTAGCACAATAGGGAGACTTTGGGTTCTTCTTCCACGAAATACAATTAGCCATAAATTGCTGATGACTATTTTTCACGTCCACTTGCACAATTTCCTTGTCATAATTAAACATGGCCGACTAAATTGACGTGGAACACCCACATTCATTTCCTTTGAAATCCTCCAACATTGCAAAGAAGAAACACGTGGGTAGGGCCGTGTGGGTCCATTACTTTTTTTGTTTTATTTTGTGAGCATGTTTCCTATATACCTTCTTCGGTTTAGAAAGCGTAAGATAGCTTGCATTTCATTCCAGTCTCTTTTTGCTCTGCTGTTTGCGATCACCATCCTTCGTTTCCTTCGATTTGCAAAAGCTCAAAACATGGCTGAGATTGCAGGCATATTTCTCTCTCCCTTCCTCCAAGTGTTTTTTGAAAAAATGGCGTCTCCCGAATTCGTTGACTTATTTCGGGGACGAAAAGTGAATGATGGACTCTTAATGAAGCTGAAGATAAAATTGTCGTCCGTGGATGCAGTGGTTGAAGACGCGGAGGACAAGCAATTTACAAGCCTGAGGTGAAAGTGTGGCTCGATGAGCTGAAAGATGTTGTCTATGATGCAGAGGATGTCTTGGACGAGATTGCTACAAAAGCCCTGCAACGCAAGTTGGATGCTGAACTTGGAACCTTTGGAAGTAAGGTACGTAACCCCATCTCTACTTCTCGTTTTGTCAAGAAGGTAGAAAAAAGGATAGAAGAGCTACTTGACAAACTTGACTTTCTAGTAAAAGAAAAGGCGAATTTAGGCCTAAGAGAAAGTGTTGGAGTTGGAGGAAATCCATCAGAAAGACTGCCAACGACTTCTTTAATTGAAGAATCTAGTATTTGTGGAAGGAATTATGATAAGGAGGCGGTAATTAACTCGCTTCTCTCAAATGATGCGAGTCATAGTGAAGTAGGCGTGGTTGCCATAGTCGGCATGGGAGGAATTGGCAAGACCACCCTTGCTCAATTAGCATACAATGATAATAGGGTGAAGGAGAACTTTAACCTAAAAGCATGGGTTTGTGTTTCGGATCCATTTGATGTGTTCATGGTAATAAAAACAATTTTGGAGGTAGTAACTCTGTCACCTTGTAATGTTAAGGATCCGAATCAGCTTCAAATTCAACTCAAGGAGATGTTGACAGGAAAGAAATTCCTACTTGTTTTGGACGATGTTTGGAATAAGACTTATGACAAATGGGAGGCCTTAAGTAATGCTTTTAAATTAGGAGCACAGGGAAGTAAGGTCATCGTAACAACACGTGATTTCGAGGTTGCAAGAGTCATGCACTCTGGTGCAACTCATCATATAATGGAGTTATCAAAAGAAGATTGCTGGTCATTATTTGCAAAATATGCATTCCATGATGATAACCCTATTGCATATCTAGAACTAGAAGCAATAGGGAGACAAATCGTAGAAAAGTGCAAAGGCTTACCTTTGGCAATCAAGGCGATTGGGACTCTCTTGTGGTCTAAATTAGATGTTGATGAATGGGATAAGGTATTGAGAAGTGAATTATGGGATTTACCAATTGAGGAGATAGGCATCATTTCTGCTCTAAGATTAAGTTATAAATATCTTTCACCACATCTAAAACGATGCTTTGCATACTGCTCTATATTTCCAAAGGATTATGCTTTTAGAAAAGATGAATTAGTCTTATTATGGATGGCGGAAGGTTTCTTGTTGCAACCCAAAAATAAAACAATGGAAGAAGTTGGTGATGATTACTTCCTTGCTCTTGTATCGAGATCATTATTCCAAAAATCCGATCACAATGAATATATAATGCATGATCTTGTTAGTGATTTGGCAAAATTTATATCTAAACAATTCACTTTAAGCCTTGTAGATGATTGTCCTCCTGAAATTGTAAGCAACACACGCCATTTATCTTTTCATGAGAATTTTGTGAGCTTTCAGAAGGCTAAGAGGTTGCATACTATCCTAGAATTAGATTTATTGAGGGGCTACATATATGATACCCAATTTCCATTACTAATGACTAGCTGCTTACGAGTGCTCAAACTAACTAAACATGTGGGCATTATTGAGTTGCCAAATTCAATTGGTAAACTTATGCATTTACGTTACTTGGATGTTTCTCGCACTTCGATTAAAAGGTTGCCTAATTCTATATGTAAGTTGTACAACTTGCAGACATTGAATTTGTCATACTGTAATTATCTTACTGCATTGCCAAGAAATACACACAAACTCATTAATTTACTTCATCTTGATATTACTACAACTCTCAACATGAAGAAGATGCCAAGACATCTTGGTAGACTAAAAAATCTTCGGACATTAACTGAATTTGTCGTCGGCAAACATAGTGGATGTGGCATCGGAGAGTTAAAGAAACTTAATCTTTTGAGAGGATCACTTCATATTAGGAACCTCCAAAATGTTACATCTCTTACGGATGCTAAGGACTTAAACTTGGTCGATAAGAAGTACCTTGAGAAGTTGTTACTGTGGTGGAATTCGCCTGTGGAGGATACTTCAGAAAGGCAAATAGTTGTCTTAAAAAGTCTCCAGCCCCATTCAAACTTGAAAAGTCTCTCTATCGGCGGGTATGGTGGTAAAAGTTTTCCGGACTGGGTAGGACAACTGCCTTCTCTTGAGAAATTGGATTTAAACTGGTGTAAAGAAGTTGAGTCATTTACTGAAGGGGGATTGCCTTCCAATCTAAATGAAATTACCATCTTCGATTGTGGTAAACTTTTTGCGAACCGAATGGGGTGGGGTTTGCAAAAACTCCAGTGTCTTAGAAGATTCAATATTGTGGACAAAGCTAACGCTGTGGAGTCCTTTCCAAATGAGGGGTTGCTTCCTACCAGTCTTACCCATCTTTTCATCAGCCAGTTTGAAAAATTGAAATCTTTGGACAAGAAGGGGCTTCAACACCTCACTGCTCTTGAAGAATTGAAGATCTCGTCCTGCCCTAAGCTCGAATGCATGCCAGGAGACGGGCTGCCTGCCTCCCTTTCTACTTTAAGGATCACCGGATGTCCTTTGTTGGAGAAAGAGTGGGAAAGGAAAGGAGGAGAATGGCGCAAGATTGCTCACATCCCCAACAAATATATTCATTACAACAGACGGATTGAATGAAGTATAATTTATTTTATAGTAAGGTACTTTCCTTTTCGGTTAGCTATAATTTATGAATATACTGTTTCTATTTTAATTTTTCTTAGCTACAACCTCTAATGAAACACAGTGCCTTGTCTTCTTCTTTATTCTTCCTTTATTTTCCTTTAATAATTTTGTTTTGATTTGAATTCATTTGTCTAATTTAACCCATCCAAATTCAGAAAAGAATTAAAAGCCCAAAAGAGTTCAAATCATTTGGGTTAACTAAGTGGTGCTTTGTATTTTGGGCAGGTCATCCGAAATGAAATATAAACCCCACTCGTTGCAGATGGTCAAATGCTTTCATTCTCTAACAATAGGCTTTGTTGATAGTGCCGGATCAAACTGGGTTTAATAATTCTATTTTGATTTGAACACGAATTTCCAACTTAACCAATCAAAAATCAGAAAAGAATTAAAACCCCAAAAGATCTCATATTAGTTGGATTTTGAGTTTTGAGTGGTGTTTGCCTTTTAAGCAGGTAATCTGGAGTGAAATACAAGTTGTACTTGTGTGCTCATGGTCTTGCTACAGAAGGTCAACTGCTCCTAGGCCTTTTTTGACGTATCTTCTTCTCAATGGTTTCCATTCTCTTCATCAGTTAACATGTCATCCTCCAACGCGATTTGTTAATTTTGTGCTTGTACAAACTGGGTTAAAAGTAGTTGATTTTGCCATTGGTACGAGTACTCTGAAATGGTGTAAATATTCCTGTTACGATGTCGTTTTTGCTTTGGTGGAAAACTCCTCTGCCGCAGCTGTTTCAATTGGTGGTTCAAAGGTGTATTTATTGGGCATTTTCTCTTTGTGCTCTTATGATCAATTGGTGTGATCATTTTTTCCCTCTTCTTCGGATTTTTGCACATAATTTGGTTATTGAAGACAAATTTGTCCAGTACAAATGGGTTGATTTGGAATTGATTGTTAAAAGTCTCCACGTTATTGTCAGGTACTTTCTCTCTTCAACCAGCTAATTTCTCTCTTTGTTGAGGATAAAATGCTTTGCCCAATTGTTTATTCTTCCATTATTTTTGTTTAATAATTGTGTTTTAATTCGATGCCAGTTGTCTAATTTAATACATCCAAAATAAAAAATAACGAATTAAAAGCCCATAAGATTCTAAATTAGTTGGATTCTGAGTGGTGTTTGTCTTTAATTTGGAGCAGGTCATCTAGAATGATATACAAACTCCACTTGTGTGCTCATGGATTTGGTAGCAGATGGTCAACCACTCATACTCTGTGTCGGACTGGCTTAAGGACAACTAATGTTCGTTGACATTTTGAGTTTAGAAATCAATTCGATTAGCATTGTACACGCTCAATCTTGATTCTGCCATTTGATTTCTACAATGTTTTTGGTAGGTTTAAAACGTTTTTGGGGTTTATTATTAAACTTATTTATTTTAAGTTCTCTACTAAAACATCTTTTTTGCAGAAGGTTGACTTAAGCAAACTGGAGATGGCTGCTTTGTGGAGATATTGGGGATACTTTAACCTTGTGAGTTTTTCTAATAGGAGAAAGTTACTTGTTGATCTGTTGCCACTATTGAGTCATTTTTTTGTGTACTAACATATTGGATTGCTAGGTGGATGCTATCCCCAACCCATCAAAAGAACAACTAGTTGATGTTGTTCAGAGGCTTTTCATGTCGCAGGTACTTGCAAAACTGGTTTGCTGCTCCCTTTTTCGTGTACTTACAAATGTTAGTTCAAGCAGCTTTTTAATAGTAGATAGCATTATTCTGTTAATGAAAAATCCATTTTGCTGGTAGCGTAGCAAATGGATGAGTTGCAGGTCATTTTGGTGTTTGTTTAGGTTGCAAATTGATTGAAGACTGTGAATGACCTAGAGAGAAATGGGGAGATCTTTGAATTTGGTTGCTAACTGATGATACTGGTACCTAAATGTCCACTTCCCTCTGCAATGATGTGTGTAACAATTTATCTATGGCTTGTTTATGTCTTTTGTTTTTGGTTACAGAGGTTCTTACTTTTTGGTAGTGTAGTTATGTAGATGTATGTTTGTGGCTTTTTTTCCAAACTTGGTTGATGTGCTGCTGAGTTGAGGAAGTAGGTTTTTAAAGACCTCTTCATCTGTGCTGGACGGGCTTATGGGCAACTGATGTTTGTTGACATTTTGAGTTTAGAAATCAATTCAATTAGCATTTATAAATTCAAGTTTTTTTGTTTCTGAATATATTGTAAGGTTATGAATTTTTGACATGATCTTGGCCTTTGTACTGTTGCTCAAAAAGTCAGACTGGCCAAATCAAAACTGTCTGCAATTATAACAAAATGTTTCATGCATGTATTGATCACGAAGTTACTGCATTTACTTCACTCTATGTATTCCCTTTCTTTTTAATCATCATCGTTGAACAGTTTGCATAGAGAGAGGATTGGACTTTGCTCTGTGTTAATTTGTGTGATCATTTTTTCCCTCTTTGTCCAGTTTTATCTGTACAACTTATTTATTGAAGACAATTTGGTCAGTCAATTGGAAAGAAATGAATTATACAAATTTGTCAAGCTCTTGCGGTAATTCTGCTGTCGGGAATACTGCACGATTCAGAAAAATTGCAATTAGAACCAGATGGATTTGGCTCTTAGTTGTTGGAGAGTACAAGCGGGCTGTGGCATAGTGCATATCTGCAAATAAAATGGGGCTGATGCACTAGATACTGCTCACGTTGGAGGTGCATCCTTATGGAAGAGCATATTGGACCAATAATTTAGGATGAGCCTTCATCTTACCTATAGGTAGTTCAAATATTCAGATTTTACTCTAATGAACATTTGAATTTGTGTGAAGAAGTCAGAGATAAAGATGTTATTCTTTCTTGTGAATTAATTGTTTTCAAAATACAGGACTCTCTCATCATGTGGGTTATTATCACTTTCAAGTTGTTTCTGCAGTGTTGAAAAGTGATCTTGAGCATTGCAAATGCTAGGCTCTTGAAATTCTGGAAAGAAACACTTTCTCTTCTTCATACCCAAGTATCATACTCCATATGAAGAAAAACTACAAAAGGCTTCTTTTCTTTTTAAATTAGGTGAGATTTTAATATACCATTTTATTAAATCCGAATGAAACAATTTTGTTGCAGAGTTTTCCTATTTGAAACTTATTCCCTTTTGATTTTGAACCTTTAAAATTTATTTCTTGGAGTAATTATTGTAGAAAATTAAATTCATCTATCATATTGCTTAAAAAAAAAAAAAATCATCTATCTGGTTCAGATTATTGATACAAAAGGGAAAATAATTTGTAATTAAGCTCTCCTGCTTTGACAATAATTTTTACCAAGTAGCAGGGGATATATATAGTCTCTGCTCATAGAAAATTGTTTGTCTTATGTGGCTTGTATTTTCTTTTGCTGTCCATAATCAGCCATGTATAATCATATCTGGAAATTAGTGGAATCTTGTTTTATAGATATTGAAATCAGATCAATAAACATCATCCCAAAGACCTCTTTTTGTTTATTTATTATACTGAAAATCTTAATTCACTTGGAATATATATATAACAATTCAGTTTCCACAAAATCTTTCTAGGATGTACTACTTTTCTGGTTGTTTCAATATGTGGTTTCTGTTGACGAATATGTTTTATGCTTAATGCAGAAAGAGAAGCCATGGCTGTGTTTTGAAAACTCTCAAACACAAGGTGTAGCAGTAAATGGTGCACATCAATCCAATTTTGGCTTGGTTGATGCCCATTGATCATATTATCAGGTGCTTTAATCGTGCATCTCTTTTCCATTTGATATAGCGGTTTTAGCTCCTATTTAATCTCTAATTTTCCCAGGCCCCACAAACAACCCATCATCATAAGAGTTTTCAATGAGAATCATCCTTTCTTCATTTTCCAATGAGCAAGTGGGATGGTGCAACTTCTGGCTATGTATGATCAAAGACAAGGCAGCATATGAAATTGAAGTAAAGAAGGAGGGCAGACTCCTTCTAGTCTGTTATTTCCTGGAATAGAAACCTTTTATTTGAATGGTTATCTTCTTGTGACAACAATCGTTTCTTCGGTGTAGACAAGATTGGCTTCTCTAGATATCAGCTGCTGGAATTTGGTTCTCAACAATAGCTTGACTGGCTTTTCAATTAAATACTATTTTTGCAAGCAGTTAGAGATGGAGATAGTTCTCAGGACATTGACGAACTATTGCTGATTGTATATTTCATTTAATACTTTGTAGTATTGAGAGATGGTGTTATTCTTTTTTCCTTTCAATTTGAAAAAACTCATAGATGGTTTACCTTTCATCTTAAATTATTTTAAAATACAAAAATATTTTGGAAGAGAACACACGAACATCTTTTAGAATTCTAAAGTTTAAACAAAATTTTTCTTGTTTAGCATATATGTACATGTACAAACAGAAAGCCAAAATAGAACTTTAGGCTTGAGATTTGTAGCTGCTGACCAACGCAAGAGCATGTTTTCCATTATTTTAATGGGACGATGACACGTGGAAATAAAATAATCTTTTATTTTAAAAATAATATGAAATAATGTACATCATTGAATAAGTACTATCCATTTCATTTGAAATGGAGAGAATAAAGGGTATCTAATATCTTGGTAAACTATCAAAACCTTCTAGATTGTAATCTGTTTTTTCGAAAGGTAATGCTCATGAAATTTACTTCTATTCACATCTGGTTTCTTCCTGTTTTGTAGTATGACGCTAATGAGTTGGTCCACATACATGGCCCATGAGGTGATTCTAAGAGAGTGTATAGCTCCCACACCTGTGGAGTGTAGACAAAGTGAAACCGGAGAGAATTAAGATTTTTATTACAACATATATGATAGTAACAAAAACTAAGAATTTAAGATTGAAAAGAGAATTCAAGAAAAGAGAAAATAACAAATAGGAAAGAAAAAGACCATAATTGCCCCAAATAAGTAAATTGAGAAATAAATCTGAAACACTTAAATTTAATTGATGGTTTAAACTGAATTTAAAAATAATGGGTAATTACTTTTTTCTCCCATGAACTACTAACTATGACACTAGATCCCATCAAACTACCATCTTATGACACCTTCATCACTTCCGTCAGTCAAAGTAGTTAAAATTAATGGTCAACGGTCATATGACTTATATGTGTCATTTTAAATTTTTTTTCTTCCACTTTTGCCTCACTTCAGATCAATAAAATGACACTTATATTCTTCTAAACCCTAATCCAACACATTAAAGAAATTGGAAGTGAGGCCAAAGTGGAAGGAAAAAAAAAAATTTAAATGGCATATGCAAGTCACATGACCATTGACCATTAATTTTAACTCTTTTAACTAAAGGGAGGGTGAAAAATGTCATAAGGTGGTAGTTTGACGTCATTGTTTTTTAAGAAAATTACTTTTGGCAACTATGTCCGAATATTAGCCACACATGGGAGGAATCAAAGGCCAATGACTTTAGGTTTTGCTGTTCCAAATGAAAAGAATAAAGCAGAAAGGCAGTTCACATGCTCTCACTGATGATCACAATGAGCATTCCAAGGATCTAGATGTGGAAGCTCTTGCCTCTAGTTTAAGCTCACAAGCCTACTTTTATCCAAGTTCTTAACACCCAGGAAACCGAGGATCACTTCTTGACAAGCTAAAGGTAGTTCGCTTACATGTGTTAGAATCAGAACAATGCAATGCTTCTCGGCTTGAATTATGTAACTACATCTAGCATTTTTTGTTAGCATTTTTTTTAATAAAAAGTATGGAGTAAAATGTTGTCTGGGGACACCTAAATAGCTGACCCTACAATATGCCTCCACTCGATAATGTCGTAAACCATTGAAGATGTACTTTACAGGAGCTTTTCATAGGAATATCTAATACGAGAAAGTTTCTTCTTCTTTTTTTAAAATATTTTTCAGGGTGACTCAAGATTTTCTGCTTTTCGTCTTTTAATCTGGTTGTATATTACAGGCATTTGCATCTGTATTATTAGACTAATGGTCTTTTACATGCATGTGCTGTGGCCTAAATTCAACCATTTGTGGACTACAAGTACCCTTATCCTGTATCATTTATCACTCCTGTAACTAAATAATTTAAGCGACTACATTGATGGTTTGAATGTTATATATCGGTCCAATAAGAGGTTCATTGATTTCTTGATCATCCTAATAACTTTCAGATCTGTTTTTTGCAATTTGTCAAATTAATTTATTGTGTGAGGCCTAAAATAATAATATATAATTTTAATAAAATATAAATATTATTAAATAATATGGGTACCGTTCGGTTTAAGAAAATGTACCAAAACTGGTACCGAAGGAAATTTTGAATGTTTCAAACCGAACTGAACCGTCCCCTGTTTCTCTTGTTGTAATTTTGACACTAGTTTGACGAAATTGATGTCATAGTTAGTAGTTCATAGGGAAAAAGTACCAAGGCATTGTAGTTCATGGGGGCAAAATGTACAGAATGGGCAAAATGAGAGAAAACCATACTTTAATATACCTAAGTGAGAGGTTTTGAACATTGGAGGTATCTGCAAAAGTGGCTAAAGTTCAAGAAGGTAAGTGAAGTTTCCCCTAAAAATAACAAAGATTAGATGTCTTTATATTATACACCTCATAAATTAACAAGGAAAAGGAAAAGGCAAACTTGATTGGAAAAGGAAAACAAATCCGAATAGAAAAGGAAAAATCCAATTCTTACTGAAAAATGAGACTAAAGTATAAATAATAAATCTACTTTTTTTATTATTATTGTTATTATTATTCTCCTGCATCACAAATATTCTCCTGCATCATGAAAGTCCACGTACGCAAAAGAATAATTTTGGTCTTGCAAGGGAATTGGGGCGGCACTCCACCGATGCAAGCAAGCTTGTTTTTTCTTTCAGCTTTTCCGGAGGAATTGTTGTTAGGAAAAGTTACAGTCAAGACTCAATGGGAACATAACTTCAGCTCGGTCCGGGCAAAAAACCCATATTTTTTGCCCATTAATGAAAATGTGACACCTCCGCATGGATCATGTTAAGATAATAAAACCAAATTAAAACACCTGATTATATCAGATTTGTCAACTTGTGATGGCATTACCAAGTCGCCTTTCAAAGTTTTCTTGGTCAAATATGAATGGCGTGGACAAATCAGTGGACCAGTGGTGCCCTTTTTCAAGTTTTTCTTCCATGAATTTGATTCAATCAAATGGTGTGGAGTCTATCACAGTTGGCCGCGTTCATTCGAGCAGTGGAATCCAAAACTCACTAATTGATTGATAATCAGAGAGACTAGACCAATCATGGTGCATGGACTTGCAACTAGTCTTCTTTCTGCCGTGTCAATTACATTTCTCAACTTCTTGTTCACACATTAAAATAAAATTAAATAAAATTAGACTTACTTTAATCATATATTCATATTTATTCAAACAAATTAAATAATTTCAACAACATAAAGCTGAAAAGAATTTTGTAGAGTTATCTTCTAACTTATTATACCCAATAATACCTTAAAGATGAAATCCTCAAATTATGTATTTATAGGCTAAGTTGTATATGGACCTTCAATTAAAACTTTTCATAAATTATTTCTCCCATAAATGAATAAAAAAATCAATTCCAATTATGAATTCTTTATTTGGAATAAATTATTTGTCTAATTAAACTGTAAATGGCATATGTGGGTCATACTTTAATTGTTATGAGATTTTTACGAGGTGAAATGATCAGATTATCAGTGTCATTGGCTGTAGCCAACAACAATTTGAATGACTTGGCTCCTTTTTACCAAAAAAGAAAAACCCCAACTAATCTTGTGATCTCTATTCCCAACCAAAAGACCTGAAGGCAAATCAATTTGAAAAACTAAATGATGAAGTCAAGGTTCGAATTTAGGTCAATTTGAAGAAGTGAATAATGAAGTCAAGGTTAAAGACCCACAAGATCCACAGTTGGCCATGGATCTCCTACATGGAGACCCTGCTGTTGTTTGTCTCTTAAGTGACAAAGTTTGATTTTTATTTTAAAAAAAAAAGGTATTATTGTCATTTTAGTTCATGTGTATAGCAAGTGACCCATTTTTCATTTAATTTAACCAAAAATCCTAATGGCAGCTGATTGCTAAGTAAAATAGGCTAATAGTTTATAGGGTCAATTACAAGTTCCTAATTATTACAATTATTAATTTTATATATATATATATATATATATATATAAACATTACAATTGAATTCTAAGTTTGTAGAGGAGTAAAAGAATAGTTATTTTTTTTTAGGAGAAACGAAAGTGATATTTCATGTGTTTGGACGCACTTTAAAAGAAAAAGTTCACGTACATACCCCTCAAATTACAATTTAATTGACAATATCTTTTCAAATTATTAAAACATTGTCAATATCCTTCCAATTAGGTGATAATTTGAAAATAACATTATTCGACAATTGCAAATTTGGAAGGACATTATCAATTGCTTGGAACACATGGAAGTAACATGTATTATTTTTATTTTTTTTAATAATTTGTTATTTACTCTAAAAAAAAGTTGTTATTTATATATACTTCGAAAATTTTCAAAAATTTTGACACAACAAAAACTTATTGCAAATTTAGATAAACTACATACGTATATCTGATTTTGCATTTTTATCTTTGAAATAAGAAGCCTGCAGCACTTCTCTTAATTTAATTTGAATTTATATCTGCTGTGGTATGTTGGATGTCCAAAATTATTAAATCCTGTGTTTTTTTTTGACAAAAAAAGATATCGACGCTATCATTTTAATGTTCAGCGCAAAAATTTTGTTCCTTTTATAGTTATCTAATTAACAA
This sequence comes from Carpinus viminea, assembly GCA_013348765.1. NCBI lineage: Eukaryota > Viridiplantae > Streptophyta > Magnoliopsida > Fagales > Betulaceae > Carpinus > Carpinus viminea. The sequence continues at coordinate 23,188,598 of CP054668.1, forward strand.
CTGGCTTGACGACATGTTAGAGAGAGCTGCAGTTGTTCGACATTCATTCTATATCTTGGTCTAAATCGGAGTGTTGGATATCGTCAATATTCAACTCTCAAAATGTTAAACGTGGGGGAATGAGAGGAGCTGCGCGTAAACCTAATTTCTATATATATGAATATGATTAATCAAACTACTAATTCAGTCATAGTACGTCTATACCTTACTTACCTGGGAAAACCATTATAAAAGAAACAAAACAAAGTGAATCAAACCAACCCCTCCTAATAATCATGATCACCGACATCCAATGCTACTCCTTCCTCTTCGTCGTGTCTTCTCTCATCTCAACCCTCCTAATCCGATCCATCTTCAACAAACCCACCGGTCTTCACTTGATGCCCAGCCCACCGGCCCTCCCGATCATCGGCCACCTCCACTACCTCTTCTTCACACCATCCTTGTACAACTCCTTGCACCGCCTCTCCACCAAATATGGCCCTCTACTCTATCTCCGCCTTGGTGCGACACGGTGTGTACTCGTTTCTTCAGCCACCTTAGCTGCAGAAATCTTCACCACCCATGATCTCGCCTTTGCTTCTCGGCCTATATTCGCCTTTGCTGATAAGCTACAGTTTGAAACTTCACGGTTCTTCACTGCCCCGTATGGTGACTACTGGAGGTTCATGAAGAAGCTGTCCGTGACCCAACTGCTTAGCACTCGACAGATCGAGCGGTCAGTGGCTGTTCGACGTGAAGAAATGGAGAGGTTGTTGAGGAGAGTGTTGGAGAGGAAAGATGGTGTCGTTGATGTGGGTGCTGAGCTGATGAGACTTACGAACAACGTGACATGCAGGATGGTGATGAGCAGTATGTGTTCAGAGGAAGGAGGAGAGGCAGAGAGGGTTAGAGAGTTGGTGAAGGAGTCCTTTGAGCTGGTCGAAAAGATATGCTTTGGGGATGTGTTGGGGCCTTTGAAGAATCTGAGTTTTTGGATGTACGGGAAACAGGCTATGGATTTGACCAGAAGGTATGATGAGCTTTTGGAGAGGGCCATGAAGGAGCATGAAGAGAGAGGGAACGGCGACAGGGATGATCGGGGTAAGGATTTGATTGATATACTCTTGGAGGTTTCCCAAGACGAGCAGGCTGAGGTTAGGATTACAAGGACCCATATCAAGGTTTTCATTATGGTAAATTTCTCCTTCCTTTACTTCTCTCTCTCTCTCTCTCTCTCTTTATTTAGCTCTGTCAGTATATATATATATATTTTTCCTTTGCTTTCTGCCGAAAAGCGCAGCAACATTCTCAAGTCTTAACTGATATTGTATGACTAACAAAGCTTCTTTATGTGCCACTAACTATTTAGCTAAAGCATTCATCGTGACTTATTTTGAGCAGATTAACCGCTTATTAATTACTGACTGCTCTTGAACTATTACCGACAAACAACTGACTCCTAGCTGCCAGTAAGTGAAATTAAAATATTGTTTTGACATCAATATTTCTGTTTGGTAGGCAGTAAAACATTTTTTTTTTTTTTATCATTTAACTGACAATTACCAATTTTTCAAGTGAATTTTGAATTTTATGTGGTAAGTTTCCTTGTTGTGTTTGTTCAACTGATTTGTGGTTGTCCTTTTGGTTTGTATTCTATGAATTTACTTTTCTTTTTATTTATAAAGCATATGCTTTATTGATTATGTAGTTATAAGAAAGTTGATAAATCTTAATATGAAAACCGACTAACCGAAAATGTCAAAATTATTCCTTGTCAATATGAAGTCAATTAATTAATTGACTTTCACGAATCAGTAGGTGAAAATGCTCCTATCAACATTGACCGAACCAATACCCACTCCTACTTAATTCCCCTTTTTGTAGCTAGGCAATCGCTTAGATTAGCCCTCTACCATCTAATAGGAGAAATCATACTCATCAAGGCTTTTAATTTTTCTCTTATATATGCATGCATGCCAGGATCTTTTCATTGCGGGCACTGAAACCTCAGCAGATGCAATGCAATGGGCGATAGCTGAACTAATTAATCGTCCTTGTGTGTTCAAGAAGGTCAGAGAGGAAATAGAATCTGTTGTGGGAAAAACTAGACTTGTTGAAGAATCAGATATCCCAAATCTCCCATACTTGCAAGCGGTTGTAAAGGAAGCACCAAGACTGCACCCTCCAGGCCCTTTGATAATTCGAGAATGCCGCCAAAACTGCAAAATCAATGGGTTTGATATACCCGAAAAAACTCAAGTGGCAATCAATCTTTATGCCATCATGAGGGATAAAGATTCATGGGATGATCCTAATAAGTTCCTCCCAGAGAGGTTCTTGGCTTCCTTCAAGAATCAAAGTGATCAAGTGAACAGTGGACAAAAGTTCAATTTTATTCCATTTGGGGCGGGGAGGAGAGGGTGCCCAGGAACAACACTGGCATTCACCTTGATGAATGCTACGGTTGCATCTTTGGTTCAATGCTTTGATTGGAGGGTTGATGGAGATGGAGATGGAGGAAAGGTTGATATGCAAACTGGACCAGGCCTGTCCGTGAACATGCTTCACCCACTCACAGCTCGTCCAGTTGTTCACTTCAACCCATTTGCTGCTTCAATGTAATTGTAATCGATAAAATCAAATCAAATCATTTACATTTAATTTTGATTTTATTTTATCAAGCAAATCATTTTGTATTCTTTCTACATCCCTATAATTAAAGACCATTTGTATTGTAAAATCATAATATAGTTTTTAGGGCTTTATATGTGGATACAGCTCGCAGACCGAATCACTTAAAAATCATTTGTCTTTATTTTATTTTCGCTTTTACTTTTATTTCATTGTTATTTTCTTCAGGTTATTGGGTTTAAACCTACTGCCAAATGCTGTGCCAAGACAATCAGGGCTGAAACTAGAGATTTGTGTTTGGGGGCCGAAATTCTAAAAAAAAAGATTGGAGGGTCAAGAATTAAATTTTATAGGAATTTTATAATTTTTTTTTTTTTGGATCACCTTGGGCCTTGGGGGGTGATTCCACCCCTGAAGACGGTGACAAATTAATACCAAACTATTAGAAAACAATGTCCCTCCCTACGATCATTCTAAAAACAAATCCATTCGGCGCGATGTTAAGGTCGATAAAACACTTGAGTTTGTTTTTCTTTGTACACCAATTAATTTTAGGTGGATTCATAGCTAATGTTGAAATGTCTTTTAAAAGTAACAAGAAATAATGCATACCATTAATGAAAAGAATAAAGGATATCTAATATTTTAGTAGAACTATCAAAACCTAATCTTACAGAGGCTGAAAATGAAGGTAGGGCTTTTCCTAATCTTACATAGCTTTACATTTCTAAATGTCCTAAGCTAACAGGGGTGTTGTCTGTCCATCTTCCTTCTTTAGTCGTACATTCCATTCATGATTGTCCCCGGTACGTGGCTTCACTCCCTGGGACTTCTTCTCGACAGAAAGTGACGCTTTCAAATTGCAATACGGTTATATTAAATGAATCGTCGATTGGAATAAAAAAAAGGGTTCGAAGTTAATAGTTCCCAATGCACCTGAACTATTCATCCCTTGAATATTTGACGTTGGACCACTGTTGTTCTCTCAAGTCCTTTCCATTATTCTCAAATATTCGTCAGCTGGAAATCTTGCATTATTGTGGGGATCTAGAATCTCTTACTGTTGGGGAACAACACCAACATGATTTACTCCTCTCGCAAATGCAAATCCGTCATTGCCCTAATTTTGCATATTTTCCACAAGAAGGAATGCGTGCCCCCAACCTTAAATATTTCTCAATCTGGGATTGTAGGAGTCTTCGGTTGCTACCCAACAAGATGCACATACTTCTTCCCTCTCTTGAGGGATTTTATATAAATGATCGTCTACAAGTTGAGTTGTTTCCTGAAGGGGGCTTGCCTTCCAATTTGAATGTAATTGGCATCTTCAATTGTCACAAACTCTTTGCGAACCAGATGGAGTGGGGTTTGCAAAATCTCTCGTGTGTTAGAAGATTTCAATCTTTGGCAACTCTGAAGATGTGGAGTCCTTTCCACATGAGGGGTTGCTCCCTACCAATCTTACCTATCTTAAAATCAAGGACTTTCGAAATTTGAAATCTTTGGAGAAGAAGGGGTTTCAAAACCTCACTGCTCTTAAAGAATTGATGATGTTGCAATGCCCTAAGCTCGAGTTCATGCCAGAAGATGGGCTGCCTGCCTCCCTTTCTACTATAAATATCTACAGTTGTCCTTTGTTGACGAAAGAGTTGGAAAGGAAAGAAGGACCCGAATGGCGCAAGATTGCTCACGTGCCCAAAAAACGTATTAGTTGAGCAGGAGTTTCCTCTTTCTTTCATATTATCCACTTTTATAGTTTTATGCACTTTCCTTTTTCAGCCACCTAATATTTTTTCAATTTACTTTACCATTTATATTTTAGCTATTACCTTTGATGAAACATAATGCTTTGTCCTCTTGTTCATTCTTCCATTGTTTTCATGTAATAATTCTGTGTTGATTTGAATTCATTTGTCTAATTTAACGATATTTTAACCCATACAAAATCAGAAAAGAATTAAAAGCCCAAAAAGAGTTCAAATCAGTTGTGTTCGTTCTAAGTGGTGTTTTGTCTTTTGGGCAGCAGGTCATCCAAATGAAATACAAACTCTGCACATTTTTCTGCATCTTCTTCCCAACTGCTGTCATTCTCTTCCAGTAGGCTTTATTCATTGTGCCGGATCAAAGTGGGTAAATTAAGGGTAACTGGTTCTGCTATCAATTAGATGAATTATAGGTTTCAATTCTATTCAATGGAGAATATAAAAGTAACTCATGCTAGTGAACTCAAGATCTTGAGTTCACTAGCATGAGTTACTTTTATGTTCTCCATTGAATGGAATTGAAACCTATAATTCATCTTGCTGAATCAGGAGAACTTCAAGAATTGCTGAGGTCATGACTCAACATAATTTCTTCATTTTCAAACGAAATAAATATCCATGAAGCCCCCATCATTCATTTCCATGCATATGTTCTTTCTCTTCATACTTGCTATATTTCCCGTGATTATTATTGCCGACATAAAATCCGACAGACAAGTGCTCCTTGATTCTACTTGTGCTGTCCCTTGTGCCCGAAAACTCGACTGGAATTCTGCGTTGAATAGAATAGAAAGAATATGGACCAAAAGCGCCAAACAACAGGGTTAAGGGTAAGGGTACTTTCTTCTTGTTTATTCTTCCTCTATTTTCGTTTTAAAAATAAAATAAAAATAATAATTAAAAGCCCAAAAAACTCATATCAATTGGGTTTTGAGCAGGTAATCTGGATTGAAATACAAGCTGTACTTCTGTGCTCATGGCTTTGTTGTAGATGGTCAACTGCTCACAGGCCTTTTTTTGTTTTTTGTATCTTCTTCTCAATGGGTTCCATTCTCTTCATCAACTGATATGTCATCTTCCAATAGGCTTCGTTAATTGTGTTGGCACAAACTGGGTTAGGTAGTTGATTATGCCATTTTGAGTTCATTAGGGTGACTTTGGCTCTGAGGCATTGGTATGAGAACTCTCAAAAGGTGTAAACATTCTGTTGGGGTGTCTTTTGCTTTGGTGGCAAACTCCTCTGCTACAAGTGTTCCAACTGGTGGTTCAACCATGTATTTATTGGGCAGTGTCTCTTTACTGAAGAAAATTTGTTTAGTCAATTCTATCCAGCGCAAATGGATTGATTTGGAATGGATTGTTAAAAGTCTTCACTTTACTGTCAGGTACTTACTCTTTTCAACAAGCTATTTTCTCTCTTTGTTGAGGATAGAATGCTTGGCCCAATTGTTTATTCTTTCATTATTTTCGTTTAATAATTCTGTTTTAATTTGTATGTCTAATTTAATCCATAAAATAAAATAAAATAAAAATTAAAACCCCTGAAGATTCCAAATCGGTTGGATTTTGAGTGGTGTTTGCCTTTGGAGCAGGTAATCTAGAATGAAATAGAAACTCCACTTGTGTGCTCACGGATTCAGTTGCAGATGGTCAACTATGCCTACTCACTTCTTCTCAATTGGTTCCCTCTTCATTTGTGTTGGACTGGCTTAAAGACAATTGATGTTTGTTTTGAGTTTAGAAATCAATTCTATTAACATTGCACAAGCTCAATCCTGATTCTACCATTTTGAGTTGTACAATGTTTTTGGGGTTTACTGTTAAGTTCTCTACTAAAACATCTTGTTTGCAGAAATTTGACTTAAGCAAACTGGAGATGGCTGCTTTGTGGAGATACTGGCAACAATTTAACCTTGTTAGTTAGGAGAAAGTTAATTATTGATTTGTTGCATCTATTGAGTCACTTTTTTGTGTACTAACATATTGGATTGCTATGTGGATCTCATTCCCAACCCATCAAAAATGAAACTAGTTGATGTTATTTTGAGGCATTTCATGTTGTAGGTACTTTCAAAACTGGTTGCTTCTCCTTTTTCGCGTACTTACATTGCATAACTCAGTTAATGAAAATGAAAACTCGATTTTTCTGGTGGTGAAGCAAATGGACAAGTTGCAGGTCATTTTGGGGTTTGTTCAGTCTGCAAAGAGATTGTAGACTCTGCAAATGACCTAGAGAGAAATGTGGAAATCTTTGAATTTGAATTTGTTTTGTTCAAGTAATTTATCTGTGGCTTGTTTATGTCTTATCGTTTTCGCTTACTAGGTTCGAATTACTTTGTTCCGAGTTATAGAGGTTCTTACCTTTTTTTGTAGTGTAAAGAAGATTTATGTAAGCTTGTGACCAGACCTCTAAAGATGTCCCTTGTGGCTTTCTTTCCAGACTTGGTTGACTGTACTACTGACTTGAGGAAGTGGGGTTCCTAAAGACCTCTGTATCTGTGCTGGATTGGCTTAAGGGCAACTGATGTTTGTTGACATTTTGAGTTTAGAAATCAATTTAATTAACATTGGATGGCCTCAATCATGCAAAACTATATATATATATATATATATATTTGTAAACAGACCATTCATAAAAGCTGAGAACAGCCAACCAAGAACAAAAAACCCTCACAAGAGAGGGAGTAAAGGGGGTGGATCTTTTCCACTACAAATTTGGATGGAGCTAGGGGAGAAAATGAGGGAATGCAGCCCGGGATAACCCTTGCTGTGGCCCCATATGCCGCATAATGGGTGCAAAAGTTTGTACTTCTGTTGATCTTTCTCGCCTCCCAAATAGAGGAGACTTGAAAGCTAGCTAAAGTGTCTAAGATTACATGATCAATGTGTCAATCAATGCTAAGAGAAGGATTGTTTAAAGATAAGATTACAATATCTGAGTCCCCTTCTAAGATGAAACGGTCCAGCTGAAGATAAGTGACCAGAACACTTGCTAACTTGGCTGCAAGAGCTTCCCCGTAGACTGGACTGCAGGGGGGGCTAACTTGAGTAATAGCTTTAATGATCTCTCCTTTAGAATTTCTGCAAACTGCAACTTGAGTGGAGAAGCCCTCTCGAATTGCTGTGTCAAAATTAACCTTACAAAATCCAAGGGAAGGTTTGGACCAGACTTTTTTGACAGGATGTAACTTTGAGGACCAGGCTGTGTAGTGCTCCAAAGAAACTCGATTGATGTTAGCTGCAACAGAAGCAACTGCAAGGATGACACCTTTATGGACAGCCTAATTTCTGTAGAACCATAACATATCACATAACACTATAGCAAAAATCTGAAAATAATGTGAATCTGCACAGATTATACCAAACGAACTAGAAGGGGTTAAAATGCCTTGAATCCAATCAGCTAGACTTAAAGCAGACCACTTCAAAGAATCTAAAGGCCAAGGTGAGAGTCTCCAAGAAATTCTAGCAAAAAAGCATCTGAAGAAGAGATGAGTAAGGGAATCATCTTTTACATTGCATAAGGGGCACACTAAATCAGTTTGAGGAATGGGAAAAACTGAATTTAACTTACTCTTGGAGGGGACAATGTCCCAAACAATTTTCCAAAGGAAGAGTTTAAGCCTATCATTCAGATTTAGTTTCCAAAGTTTTTTCCAATTGGCTGCTGGAAGTGGGAAATTAGAAAGATGGGATCTCTGACTACTAATCAACTTGTGGGCTGACTTTGTAGAGAACAATCCATTTGCAAATGGTCCAAATGAATTTTCTTTCAGAAAGTGATGAGAAATTAATCTTAAGGACCTCTCTAATTGTAACCTCATCAAAGAGGTAATTAAGTAAAGGAAGATTCCAAACTGCGACAGAAGAAACAGGATCAGTGAAGAAAAGCTCAGAAACCATCAAGTCTGGAAAAGGATGAGAAAGCCAAGAAGAAGGAGAGGGAATGAAATAGGTTAAACGCTAAGTTTTTGTTTCTGAATATATTGTGAGGTTATGACTTTTTGACATGATCTTGACCTTTGTACTATTGCCCAAAAAGTCAGACAAGCCAAATCAAACCTATTTGTTCCTTTACTCTGTAATGATCTCTATCTCTATAGTTAGTTATTATAAAAAATAAAAATAAAAGAGTTTCATGCATGTATTGATCATGAAGTTACTGTATTTACTTCAATCTATTTATTCTTTTTCTTTTTAATCATTAGCGTTGAACAGTTTGCAAAGGGAAAGGACTAGACTTTGCTTTGTGACATTCTTGCTTCATCATGTAGACTTTTAGCCACTTCCACCCCACTCATTCTACTCACTGGTATACTCAAAACTTGGTAAAATGGAAGCAATTCAGTCTTGGGTCTCAGAGCACAAGCTAACCTGCATTGGTCAATAGTAATCCTCTTTCTGCTTGGTAACTTCCATTTCTTCAAGGCCTAAACTTCTTGAGCTATTCATCTTAAAAAATAGAAAAGTGAGTTTGTGTGTGAAATTCTAAAATGCGTCCACTTCTTGTAGCTTGGATGCACGCACAAGCCTTTATATTGGCGGTGCTCTATGGCGCAGCCGCCTACCACTACTATGAGAAGCGTACAAAGAGCAAGTAGAGAGTCCTTCAAAGTGATCAGAGAGAGATCTTAGACGTGTATATTCTCTGACCAGAAGGCAAAACTTTTGGAGTTTGATTAGGATTTGATGGAAAATACTACTGTTCTTGCCTCGGTGTTTGGTACTGTGTTATAGGATTCATCTAGTACTATTAATTGTTACTTGGTGTTTGGTATATAGAGCTTCGTATTAACTCTATAATATGTTTATTCTAGTACTGTATTTATTCCATTGCCCAAGTGTTACATGAATCAATTATTAGCGCATCGCATACTCTAAAACTGCTATCCGCATATGCCAGTGGTTTTTGCTTAGAGATCTGATTTCGTTTATTTATTATACTGGAAATTTAATTCACTTGATATATAGAACAATTCAGTTTCCATAAAATCTTTCTAAGATATATGACTTTTCTAGTTATTTCAATACGTGGTTTCATGTTGACAGATATGTTTAATGTTTGACGCAGAAAAAGAAGCCAGGGCTGTGTTTTGAAAACTCTCAATCACAAGGTGTTGCAGTAAATGGTGTTGATCAATCCAAATTTGGCTTGGTTGCTGCACCTTGATCATATATTATCAGGTGCTTTAATTGTGCATCTCTTTTCTATGAGATATAGCGGTTTTTAGCTCCTATTTAATTTCTAATTTTGTTGTGTTGCCTTGAGGGATTCTTAGATGTGCTTTTCAAATGATGTTTCGTGCTTTGGAAACAACAACAGACAATTGTAGCGAAGCCTTTCTAGCAGTCCATATACTGGAAATTGTTGGTGTCCTTGTGGAGGAGATTGGAGCTTCTACCCTGTATCAACCACCAAATTCATTCGATAATAGGAATTTGAATTTAGTGTTTGGTATGTAGAGCTTCTTAGTAACTTCATAGACCTTCGATAACATATTTATTTTGTGGTAGATATAATATGACCTCTTTTTCCTCTTTCTTTTCTACCCAAAATTCCTCACTCTTCATGTTACCATTTAACCTGTTGTGAGGCCCTTTATGCCAACAGCTAACTTCTCTTTCACTGAAAAATGCAGAGCTATCATATATTAAAATTTTGGCTTCTGCATTAATTGGTTTTCTTCCTATGTGCTGCAATTATTATTCACTCTATTGTTTTGTGCTAATGTTATTCCTGTTTGTGCTTTCTTTTCCCTAGCCCCACCAACAACCTATCATCACAAGAGTTTTCAATGAGACAATGATCCTTTCTTCATTTTTCAATGAGCAAGTGGGATAATGCAACTTCTGGCTACTTCTGATCAAATACAAGGCAGCATATGAAATTGAAGTAAAGAAGGGGGGCAGATTCCCTCTAGTCTCTTAATTCCTGGAATAGAAACCTTTTACTTGAGTTCTTCTTGTGACAATGATCCTTTCTTCAGTGTGCACATGATTGGTGTTGCTAGATATTGACTGCAGAAATTTGGTTCTCCACAATAGCTTGACTAGCTATCAATTAAATTCTATTTCTGGAAGCTGTTAAAGACGAAAATAGTTCTCTGGACATTGATCAACTATTGCTGATTGTGTTTTTCCTTTGGTACTTGGTTGTATTGAGAGATGGTGTTATTCTTTTTTGCTTTTAATTTGAAAAAACTCATAGATGGTTTACGTTTCAATTTTGGCTGTTTAAAGTCTTTCAAGTGTACTCTTTTAAGCTGCTTTTTTGTTGCCACATATGAACACCAAAATTTGAAATTTGAATATGACATGAGTCGCCGAGCGGCATTTGAATGTTATTTAATTGTTTAATATTTGAATGTCATTTGCCATCAAGGAGAGCATTCCCACACTTTTTTTTTTTATGAAAAATGTGTAAGTACATTTTTATGACGTGACTGTAAAAATTACTATTGGATGTTATATGTACTTTTATTTGTTATTTCATCCTATAGTAATTTTTCACTGTGAACACTTAAAAAAGAGTTCTTACGTTGAGCCATTAGAGATGCTTAGGAGTAGGTGCATTTACTCTAAATTAATAAATAATAGAGATGTGCTTCTTTTTCTTTTTTTTTTTCCACCAAAAATAATGTATAATGGGCTTTGTTTGCCAACATTTATGAATTGGACGTCCATGGAGATTGCCATGTTCGATTTTTCTGTTATGGAGTTGATTGACGATAAAAACAAAATTGCTTGCAAATCTTAAGATAGGCAGATAAAGTTATCCATTTCCAATCAATACTAAACTGAAACAAAATCAATTTAAATAGAGGAAAAAAAAAAAAAAAAAAACTCCAAACCAATACTGATTGACTGGAGTGTTTTTCGTTGGGAAAAAACATGATGCAAAATAAATTTTTTAGCAATCTTTTATATTTTTGTGGGGATTTTAGGAATGCAATATTGAATTGGGCTGGACTTTTGTTTATTAATTCATATTTGAATTGGGAATTCGAGTAACTCAAATTCATATGTTTGGGCCCTATGTGGAATTCATACAGGCCCATCAACTGTTATATAGACCTACAATACCTTTTAGTTTTAATTTTTGCCAAATCCACCCTGAATTCTTTTCGGTTTCCTAAGTATACACCACCTCAATCTTTGGTTATTTATTGATACACAAAAAATAAAATAAAATAAAATAAAATAGAGACAGTTTTTTTTTTTTTTTCTTCCCTTTAACTTTGATGGGCTACATATATTTTGTCATGTTCAAAAATTAAATTTGATAAAGATGTGTTTGGCTCTTGAATTGCCATTTTTTTTTTTTTTTTTTTTTTTTAAAAAAAAGGGGAAGCATACTTCTAGAGCAATACTCACGACTAGGGGTGTTAAGTGAGCGAAGCCCCTCACGAGTAAGCTCAGGCTCAACTTGTATAAGTTCGGCTCATGTTCAACTCGATTATTAAATAGAACATTTCGTGAACACAAATACTGGCTTGAATATTAAACGAAGCAAATTCAGCTAGACTCGGTTAAGCTCGTGAGCAGCTCGTATAAGACTCGAATTGGTAGTTGCTCATATTAATTGTTAGTTTGAAGTATTGGCTGATGTTCGTGAGCAAAATGGAAAGAAAAGAGCCAAGCTAGTACAAGCGTTCGAAGGGGATTTATAGCCGTCCGGACGTGATGCAGTCAAGGACTCTAGTACTAAAACCCAAGAGCTCTTCATGATCCGTTCGATCCCGTTCTCATCATCCGGCGCCTCGAGCCTTGCGCGCCAAGATTGGAGAATGCGATGAAACCCTAGCACCGTCCGGACGCCCATTGATCGGTGCCTAAAAGTGCTGATTTGGACCCCTTAATTTATATTTATTAGACCTTTAGCATTGTTAATATTTAATCATTTTAGTGTTTTTAGTATTTTGTGTTGTGCAGGACATTGTGTTGAATCATGGTTAGCAAGGGCAAGAAAGGACTTAACGCAGCATACGCGCCAGCTGCGACTCACGGTCGCAGCGCAGAAAAGACCTATGCAAGCACGGTCGACGCAAGTTCGTAGCATCGCTCAGACGCACGCAGCAGCGCCCTAGCGGTTATCTCGCATTCGAACGCAGTGCTCTGCGGTCGAACGCACCTCCATGTCGCCTTTAGCCGCCACAAAGAAGTTATTTGAGGTCGAACGTAGCCCGGCTCGACCACAAATAATCGTAAGTTCGAACGCAGGTAGTGCTCAACGCACTTCGTTGTCCAGCCACCTATAAATAGGACCTCGTGTATTCATTGTGAGCACGCTTTGAGGTGCCCTTGGGCCAACCTCTCGCTTTTCATCAGTAAACCCTCCTAAATTGTCATTTATTTATTTTATGTTTTATTTTACGCTTAATTAGTCTCTTAGTCCTTCACTTGAATTTATTTATTTATATTTATGTTTAGTTCAGATTATTCGTCATTTAATTTATGTCTATTCGCTTCAATGCATTTTAGTGACAAAAGTGTATTGATTGTTGTTTGCCAATCGTTGAACGTCGACTATTGTTGCAACCGGAGATACATCGGATATTCTTTCGGACCATTATCCGCTTGTGACCTCTTGTAAAGTGTTTGCCTCGGATAGATCGACAAGATTGTGTAGCAACAATAGGATATACATATGTGCTTATCGACAGACGGAAAATATGAACAATGTGTTAACGCCGTAATATGCCTTGTAGCATAAATGTTTAATACATATGAGCTAAACATATTTATATGTAGATTAATTTATTGTGAGGTGAATTAGGACTTTAGTTATTTTATTTCTTTATTTTTACTGCTTTTAATTTAGTTTATTTTCTGCACGCCTTTATTTCTTTATTTTATTGCTTTTAGCTTAGTTTTATTTTATGCACGCCACGTGTTCAAATTGGACTAGGTTAAGATATTATTTAATTTAGGCATTTAAATTGGTTTTTGACTTCTCGCACTTGCACTGACCACATTACTACAATCGACTCGTGCAATTGGCGAGTACAATTAAATTTGTACATCACCCATCATGACCGTCCGAATGGCCTGCCTTAATAAAGCCCATTTCCACGTGTTATTAAGAGCCCGTCCGGACAGCCCAAGTTCCCGTCCGGACGCCACCTACCTGTAACAGTTTTATTTGGATTGTAACTATTTCCTAGGTCTAGGTTTTGTGGGGCTATTATAAATACACCTCTATAGAATGTTAGAGGTACGGATTTTCACCCCCAGAGAGTTCGTGAGAGGCTGTGCTTAAAGAGAGAATTATTGTGAGCCTTGTTGTTCCTCTTAGAGGATCTTTGTTAGTTTGTTTGTGAGCGTAATTGAGAAGTCTATCGGAAGGGTCCGGTAAAGGAGAATCACGTTGAAGAAGATTGTGAGCAAGGAGACGAGTTGGAGGCTTGTCGATCTTACAGAGCCAAGGTCTTGCAAAGGGTTGTAAGTGTTCCTAGTGTCTGTAATCTCTGGATAATCTTTTGATAGTGATTTCGGGTTTGGACGCCTTAGAGGTTTTACTTTTAGATCTGTTTCTAAAGGTTTCTTCGTCACCAAAATCCTTTGTGTTTGATTATTCATATTTGGTGATTGCTTGCTTAGATTTAAATATCCGTTAATTCCGCATAAACTGATATTTATCTGTTTAGCGTTTTTCAATTGGTATCAGAGTGGGTTCACTTTGTTTGGATTAAATTCCTGAGTGTGATCCTTGTTTATTTTCTAACATGTCTCAATCCCTTAATACTGTGCCTAATTTTGATGGATCGAATTATGGCTATTGGAAGTCCCGTATGAGATTTTTCTTAAAATCAATAGACATTTGGTTCATTATTGAATCTGGATTTCAAGCTCCGGATAAGCTGACAGCTGAATGGTCTATTGCTGAAAACAAATCTCGTGATGAATGACAAAGCTATGAATGCACTGTTCTTAGCAATTTCACAAACTGAGCACTCTAGAATTTCAAATTGTGATAGTGCTAAAGATGCTTGGGAGATTCTAGAAACTACTTATGAAGGAACAAATCTTGTTAAAGCTGCAAAACTTCAAATGTTAGTTTCTAAGTTTGAGAAAATTGAAATGTTAGAAGATGAGACTTTTGATGATTTCTTTGGTAAACTTAGTGAAATTAGAAACTCCATGATAAATCTAGGAAAGAAAGTTTCTGACACTAAGATAGTTAGAAAGGTTATGAGATCACTCCCAGAAAGATTCAAAATGAAGGTAATAACCATTGAGTCATGCACTGATCTGGAGACCATGAGGATAGAAGAGTTAGTTGGTGCCTTGCAAACTTATGAGTTTTCTTTGTCTAAACCTAGGAATAATAAGGATCTTGCCCTTAGAACTCTTAGAAAGAACTCTGATGAGTTATCTGATGAGGAACCAGACGATGAGGAACTAGCCTTGGTAGCTAGAAAGTTCTATAAGTTTAGGCATCGATTTCCCAAAAGATTTGAAAAGCTAGAAGAGAGTTACAAGGATAGAAATGAAAGAGACCCACGTGGTCCAAAATGTTTTGAGTGCTCTAGCTATGGTCATTTGTGTAAGAATTGTGCTAACCTCATGAGTAATAAACCAAATGATAAAAAAGCCTTCAATATTACCATGAGTGACACTGATGAGGAGGTTCTTGATGATTCTCCTAATTATGTAATGTTTGGGGTTTCCTATGATTCTGATGATTCTAATCAATCAGATGATAAGTTTGCCTCTGATAATGAATCAAATAGGGTTAGTGACCTTCAAAACTCCTTTGACAATTTGAGGAAAATTTTTCTACAATTAGAAATACTAACCTAAAACTTGTTAAGGATGTCAAGAATCTTGAACTTGAAAGGGATAATTTCTTTGAAAGAATTGAGTGATTCACATCTTTGTTTGCAATTCTCTGAAATCTGAAAATCATGTGTTAATTGCTAAGAATAAATCTCTCCAAAATGATCTGATTGAAACTAGAAATCACTTGAGTACTTTCTCTAGTGAAAAACTTAATCAAATGTTGCATGCTCAGAAGCGCTCTAGTGACAGATCTGGTTTAGGATTTGATAAAACTGCATATTGTTCTTCTAACCATACCTCTACTTCAAAGATTGTGTTTGTTAAACCAGTTGAAGTAGAAAAATCTTCAGGTGAAGAAAAGCCAGCAGTTATTCAGCAAGGTAAGAAAGGTAAGAAAAACTCTCTTGTATCTCATGCATCTTACCCTAAGCCTAGAGTTGTGCATCCTCCTAGGAAATTACCTTCTCAAAGGTTTGTCCCTACATGCCATCATTGTGGAAAAGTGGGTCACATTCGACCTCACTGTTTTAATTTGAAACCTCATGTACAGAAGAATAAAAATTCTGTATCTAAGAAAGATTGTGAGGGTTTGGTCACGATGATGAAAGGAGTGCTATCTAGGTTAGACCAGTTTGAAAAAAGTCCATAAACCTAGACCTAAGATCACTCAAGTCTGGGTTAGGAAGGATGATACCATTCACCCATTGAGGGGGAGTGGTAATGAACTCACCTTATTTTAGGTGAGCCAATAACATGCCTAGGATTGTTTTTCCTGTTTATCCTTGAATTTCCTAGAGCATGTTATCTTTGTTTTTGTTTTGTTTAACTTTTTGTGTGCATTTTTTTGTTTTGTTTTTGTTGTTAAAAAATCAAAAAAAAAAAAAATCAAAAAGACAAAAATATGTTTAGTTAGATGTTTTTCTTTCTTCTTCTGTCTTATGCACCTAGATGGTCCATTAAATTCTCATGTTGCCTTTGTGGATTTAATTCCTTGCATCTTGGAATGTTCTTAATATGCATGAGATGAACTTTTGTTCAATGGACTTGTTATTGTGGTTACCTAAAGCCTGAGCTTATGTGATACGTTTTGCCTATGCTTAATCTCTTGTGCACATTTAAGCTTATTTTTTTTGGGTAACCATATGAGGCTTTTGACTAGTTTTTGTTTCAAATTGACCATTTGCTAGTTGAACTTAGGGCTTAAAATTTCATGCTTTCTCGGTTGTGATCAGCACTACATGTTTAAGGACACTTTCTCATAGAGAAAAAGAAACAAAATAGTGAAACAAATGAATCAAAGATCACATTCAAAAGGAATTTATTTCATGTCAAACTTGTGCAAATTGTTTTACAATGAGAAATGTATAGGATGAGTGGCTAGGCCCTAGTATGATAAGGTTTGACTTTTGATCTGAGATACTTGTCAAAACCTCATGGTGGTGAAACTCAAATTTTTGATGGCTCACACACACACACAAGCATGGGTTGGATGAAACATTTTATTACTTGGGTTAAACAATTTCAATGTCTTGTTGTCACTTCAAATCTCATGTATATTTTGTATATTTGGAGCATGCTTGGGTTATTCATTGCTGAATTTTCATGAGATTTTGATGTGTATCATGTGTGTTCATTTGACTTTTGAGGGGAGAAACATGTTTGATTTCCAGTTTCTTGTTGATTTTTGAGTCACATATTGAGGGAGTTTCTATTCATGATTACATTATCTTCTTGCATTTTTTATGTGATCATGAGTTGAGTTTAAATTTTTTCTGTTCCACATATGCCTTGATTTTTTTGTTGAGTGTTTTAGGAAACATGTTACCGTTTGTCAATTTGTGACAAAAAGGGGGAGTATTTGTTGGGGGAGATGATTTTGTTCCCGAAATTGCCAAAGGGAGTTTGTTAGTTTGAAGTATTGGCTAATGTTAAGTGAGCAAAATGAAAGAAAAAGCCAAGCTAGTACAAGCGTTCGGACGGGATTCATAATCGTCCGGACGTGATGCAGTCAAGGACTCCAGTACTAAAACCCGAGAGCTCCGTTCGCAGTCCTGTTCGCATCCCGTTTGCATCTCGTCCAGACGCCTCCGAACGCGCTGCGCCAAGATTGGATAATGCGATGAAACCCTAGCACTGTCCGGACGCCCATCATGACCGTCCGAACGGCTTGCCTTAATAAAGCCCATTTCCACGTGTTATTAAGAGCTCGTCCGGACGCCACCTACCTGTAATAGTTTTATTTGGATTGTAACTGTTTCCTAGGTCTAGGTTTTGTGGGACTATTATAAATACATCTCTATAGAATGTTAAGTAAATGTTCATATGCAAGCTAGTTTCTTAAGCTGTTTAAGAGTACTTGAAGTTTAAATTTATAATAAAAAAATTAAATTACTAGAAAAATAAATTAAATATAAGAGTCAGTTCGCGAACTGGCTTGGCTCGGCTCGACTTATTATGAGTTCGAGCTTGAACTCGATTTTTTGGCTCGTCCTTAAGCTCAACTCGAGTAAAATTTAAATAAGCCTAGCCCAAATAAGAAAAATTCGTTCAAGCTCAGTTTGTTTACTCCCTTACTCACAATCTAAAAGCCTCTCAAACAAAAAGAAAGGGATACATAGAGATATCTTTCACATACTATTTACAGCTTTTTTCACACAAACAACCTTAAGAAAATTGCCTTAATTTTTCACCCTCTAGTACAAAACATTATTACATACTTTATAGGCTGTCTTAGAGTAATTAATGGCGCCCTATTTACTTCAATTATTGATTTGAGGATATATATCCGTTGTGCACTTCTTTTTGTAATGGACATAAATTTCCTTCAAATTGGTTTGAATGAAATTTCGTCCAACCCACATAAAATGGGAATAGGATCCTCTCCAGTCCCTTTTGGACTGGAGAGTATTCAGTTGATGGTGAGGATCTCTTTAAAGAGATCCAATGGCTACAAAGATGCCACATATTTTATTTAATAAAAAAATAAAAAAATATCATTTTTAATATTAAAAAAATAAAAAAATAATTTTTTTTTGAGATGGCTGGCCTGGGTACCACCTTTTGTTAACTGGCCCTTTGCTCCCCACCCCAAGGGCCACCATTTTTTTTTTGTTTGGATTTGGTTGCTTTATTTGATTGCTGTATTTGCATGCGAATGTGGGCCTCTCCCATTATTATTGATCTGAAAATATATTCGTTGTGCACTTTTTTTTGTACATTATTATCTCTCTTTAAAGGCAATGTCTACCAAATTTCTTTCATTCACATTTGGCTTTTAGATTGTAATGATTAATTTACATGTGATTCCTCGAGAAGATATATATATCAATTATGATCAATAAATTCAGAATACATGTAGAGACGCAAAGTAGCCTTCTTCTATTACTATTATTAGGCTCAATATATCCTAATCTCAATTTTTCTTCAACCCATCTTAGGGTCTGTTTGGAAGTGTATTTTTTTAAAAATAATTTGTGTTTTTAAACCAAATCGTAATTTTGGAGTGTTTAAGATTACGATTTTAAAAACGTAAATTTTTAAATTGTGAAAAAATATGCGATTTCAATAAGCTGACTAGAGGGTACTTATTTGAAAAAGTGCGAATTTAAACCAAAATCATGATTTCGCTTAAAAAAATATTAGGGGCAATATTTTCTTATTTGGCCTGAAATCGCAATTATATGCTAATTTTACCCAAACAATCAATTGATAAAAAAGTATTTTTTAATATATTTTACCAAACGGTTGTGCAATTTTAAAAAGTAGTAATTTTAAAAACACAATTTTTAAAAACGTAATTTTTAAAATCACACTTATTGAAATCGCACTCCCAAACGAACTCAATTGAAATAAACTAAAATTAAAATCATCACGGAATAAGTTTGAAAAATAAATTCAAAGAATGAATATGAAAGATTCCCTTAACAAATATATATATAACTATTAACAAATATATATAAGTTATGGACCTTCAATTAAAATTTTTCATTAATTATTTCTTTCATAAATGAATAAAAAATCAATTTCGTCCTCAAGAAATAGTTCAATCGGCTAAGAACTATGCCTTATAAAAGTCAGATCAAAATAATAATAATAATAATAATAATTAATTCCAATTATGATTGCACAAATAATTCCATATTTGAAATAAATTATTTGTCTAATTAAACGGACGTGCAGGGCATGTGGGTCACACTTTAATTACTGCAAAAACATGTTGTGGCATTGTTGCATGTAAATGTATATACTTTTTAGTATAGTTACAGCTCAAATCATAGTAATTAAGTGCAATACTTGTTATCTTTTTCGGGTAATAATTAATATCTCATTTTGGCTGCATGTTTAATGCTTCGTTAAAAACGAAAAAAAAAAAAAAATTAAAGATAAAAAAACAGAAGGTCCTTAGTTCTTACCAGTCCATGTACGTCAGAAATCTGATTGGAGGAGATGCAAGAAATAGGGAAAAAAAAATACATATAAGTAATAAAATTGCCTAAACAAATCTCACCTTGAGCTAATTAAAGCTGTAGTAGTGAATGAATTATTTATTTACTTACTTACTTAGGCTTTCAATACACAGTTAATGCAAGTTTCTTCCTCTTTTTTCCCAATAAAACTGAAACCAATCAAAGTTAACAATATCTTAACCTCATTCTTAATTTCTTCAATTCATCCCAAAATGATTGTAAAGAGATTGCCTTGGCCAATTCTTTCATCGAGGACGACCAAGTCTTACATTTTGATGTTTATACAATACATGAAATTCTCAAAATGTGTTTATTTTATTATATTTAATAGTATATATATTGTCCCATCATTTAAAATTTAAATGACATGACAATTGTATGAAATGAATGGCATTTACCATCTGCTGGTTGACGCCAAGTCAACTTTCAAGCTAATTTCTTTGTCGGATATTAATGGTGTGCAAAAATCAGTTTAGTTTCCTGGTGTCTTTTTTCTCTGATCAATTTGATTCAATCAACACGGTGTGGGTGTGAAGTCCACCACACCTGGCCGGATTCGTTCGATCAATGTAATCCAAATTAAAAGTTGCTTTCTCTCTTTTTGTCTTTTATACGCAAAAGTTGGTTTATCTCTTCTGCTGGTGATTTGAAGACTCCATTCCTTTGTCCGGTTTTGGTTGCTTTATCTTAATTTATCTTTGTATTATCTCTCCGGTATTATTGATCATCTCTTTATATATTGTCATCTCTTTTTTCAAAGGCAATGTCCATGAAATTTCTTTCATTCACATTTGGCTTAAAGATTATAATGATTAATTTGCACTTGATCATCAAGATAAGATAGTCAAGTGGATATATGCTACTATATATGGTTATTTCAAGATAAGATAGTCACAATTGATAATTCTAGCCCACTATTTTTTTATATATAAAAAGATGATGACATTTTTTTAAAAGAAATACTAGATGTTCTTTTAATGTTCTTCTTGTGTTTTTCTAGTCGTATGTGGATATTATTTTATAAAAAAACAAAATAGAAAGTTGCTCTTATTAATCTCACTTGATTTTTATAAAATAATATTTATAACACCCCGGTCTCATATTGAAAAGATGAGAAAAAGCCCACATAAAGTGGGTGGTTTATAAAGACAGTATGGGTGCTAAGTCTCATATTGCTTAGTTATTAGGTGAAACTATGTTTTATAATAAATTCTAAGGAAGTTCCAAATTGACTAATCATTTTGAGGTAATAGCACAGATGTGGCTAGCGTTTTTCTAGTATGAATTCTTTTTTAAAGGGTTCAGAGTACTAACAGCAGATTCTCTTTGATTTTTCCTAAGTTTTGGGAACAAAAATACTTTTGCTTTCCTATCAAAATATATTTTACAACAAATTCCCTTACATTTTCATATACTATTAAAATATTATTTCTTTACAAAATACAAATTCCTTACCTACTCTCACATTTTTCACAAAATTTCAATACAATCCCCAATGAAAAACAAAAAGATAAAAGAGGAAAAAGGCCGAAATTGAAATGTTTTTGTTAAAATAATGTATAAGGAATCAATTTTGGTTCCTTACACATTGGGAAACACTGAAGCTATCAAAATGTGTTAGTTAAATTTAGGAAAATTGATGTGAGTGAGTTTTTGTGATTTTTTTTTTTTTTTTTAAATAATTGTTTCCTAAACATGATGGAAACGTAAAATAGATGAAAGAAGAGTAGCGTGTGCGTTGGAAAGATGAAGGAGTGACGTAGTGGAAGACTAAGGTAACTAATTAAATAGTAGCGTCTTTGTCTGTTACCCAAAAGATAAAAACAAGTTCGTTGGCTAAAAGAAAGATAAAACTCCACAAAACATTTTAGAGAAAATTTCCTGATTTGATAATGATTCAATGAATGCGTTTTACATAATAAGCTAGCCTATTTTTATAGAAGAGAAATACTTACAGAGAAAGTAAACCTAATCCTAAGAGTAATATTAAACCAAATCCTAGTAACAATAGTAAACCTAATCTTAATAAAGAAAGAAAAATAATTAAAGCAAATCTAATCCTATTAAGGAAAGAAAATAAAGTCATAATAAAATAAAATAAAATCGTAATATAAAATTGATAATCAGTAGGAATGGTGACAATCTTTCATTTTCTCCTTCTATTGTCTAAGAACGAGTAAAATTCTGATTAAACAATGCTACTCTAATATTATTTTTGATATATATATATATATTTTTTACCAAAAATATTATAAGTAAATATCGTCCGACATTAGAGAGTAAGAAAAGGAAGGAGGAAAAAAAAATCAAAAGAACGGAAGTGAGTGATAGTGGGAGACAAATGAAGTAAATAAAATTAGATAAAAAAGAAAAGTTAGTGGGAGGCATGAATGGTGGGAAGGAGAAAATGAGAAAAGAAAGTAAAAGAGAAGAGGAAGTGGCGGAGAAGGTGGGAGAAAAAAGGAGAAAAAGAATGGAAAAAGAAAAGAAGGAGCGGGGGAGGGTAGGAATCTTAGCCTTTCAAAAACGATTTTTTTTATTAGAAAAAAAAAATCGCACTTACTAAAACTGCAATCTCAAACAAACTCTTAATAAGAATAACACAACCTTCTTCAAACAATTATAATTGAGTATTAATTGTATTTGTCTTTTTTTTTTTTAATTCAGTTTGTTCTTTGATGAAAATTGCAACTTCTGAATTAAGATAATAAATTGTTTTGATTTTTAGTGGGCCAATGGAAGATTATAGTGCATTTATTTAATTTTTGTGCCAAAAAAGAGAATAGAAACTCTTTCAAAACACTAAAACTGCAATCTTAAACAAACATTTAATAAGAATAACACAACCATCTCCAAACAATTATAATTGAGTATTAATTGTATTTGTAGGTTTTTTTTTTTATTTAGTTTGTTCTTTGATGAAAATTGCAACTTCTGAATTAAGATAATAAATTGTTTTTATTTTTAGTGGGCTAATGGAAGATTATAGTGCGTTTATTTGATTTTTGTGCAAAAAAAGAGAATAGAAACTCTTTCAAAACACTAAAGAGATAATTAAACACTGAACCCAAGAAGATTTATTAGATCGCAGTAAATGTTCAGTGCAATATTTTGTTTTATTAGGTACTTATAAAATAAAAAGATATTATTTATTTTTTAAATTCATTATTTTTATGTTTGTTTGTCTAAAAAGTTCCTTTGTATTGAAATATAATAGGTGTTTTTTTTTGAAAAAACTCCACTTTATTCATATTTCAAAACAAGAGCAAAAGTTTCTAATAAGATAGAGCAAATTGCTCTATGGTTACAATATCATAAATGGTGCTAGGAATCACTTCCACCAAGTCCGTTCCCCAAGTCCTTGATCATTTGCTTTAGCAAGACCATGAGCGCCCATTCGCCGTCCTCTTAATATGACCAATTTCCCACCAACTAAAAGTTTTAAGCACCTCTAGAATGTCGCCAACAATATGGCCAAATTTGCACCAAGTCTGTTCCTTTGAGGAAATTGCCATCGACCACACCTTTGAATCGCCCTCCAGAATAATTTCATTAAAACCCAGCTATTTGGCAAACTCCATTGCTCCTCTAGCCCCCAAGGCTTCACTGAATGTTGGGTCTTGAAGAGAAGTCAGCGTTTTGCTCAACGCTACTCTCCCCATTTCATCTCTAATGATCACTTCCAATCCCATACATTTCATGTGGACATCAATAGCAATATCCTAGTTGACTTTGTACTTACCATGGGGCGCTCCACTTGTCATTGTCCCTACTTTCACTGCACCTGCATCTCTATACTCCTTAGTAAGCTTAAAAAGGTTCCAGCTGTTGACCACCCTACTAACCACCGTATTGGGATGGACAAATTCTTCGCCAAATATAATTCCATTCCGTCTAGCCCATATAGCTTTGGATATGACTGCAAATAGTTCGGCCTCCTCCTCATTACAGTGCCTACGCACATCTGCGAGCACCATCATAAAATCGTCATACCCAAACTGCATTTTCTGGAGCTTCAAGCAGCATGTTCCCCATACATCTTGAGCTGCTGGACATGACCATAAAGCATGGATCGCCGTTTCAGCCTCCCTGCCACATAAATCGCAAGTGTCTTTTTCCACCACTCCTTTTCTCGCTAACTTAGCTTTTGAGGGAAGAATATCACTGCACGCCCTCCATATAAAAGTTTTAGTTGAGTTGGTGATATTCAATTTCCATATATCTTTCCATATACTGTCGTCATTTGGGGGAGAAGAAGCCTCACCCGATTCTCTTTGTTTTCTATTTAGCTCCATGAAATAAGCACTTTTGACTGAGAAATTCCCATTAGGAGTGCCCCTCCACAAGTAAAATATCGCTTTGTCCATACTTGCTTAACGCCATATTACATATTAAATCCGCTTCATCCGGGGCAAAAATCTCCCTTACCAAGGCGGTATTCCAGCTGGTTGTCGTGGCATCAATAAGATTGTTCACCCTATCCTCAATGTTGAGTAGACGACATGGTGATTGAACTTTGTAGGAAGTCGGTCTTGGTAGCCATTTATCTCCCCAAATTGCAACCGATTTCCCATCTCCAATTCTCCATATCAGCCCTTCCTTAAGTAATCCATTAGCAGCTAAAATGCTCCTCCATGCCAACGATGGCCTAGTCCCCTCCTTAGCCTCCAAGAAAGTCCCATGTGGATAATACTTTGCTTTTAGAATAGTTGCAACCAAGCCTTCCGGGTTTTGGATAATCCTCCACACTTGTTTAGCAAGAAGCGCTAAGTTGAAACAGACTAAATCGAGAAACCCCAGGCCACCTTGAGCTTTAGATCTTCCCAGCTTCTCCCAACTCATCCAATGGATTTTTCTATCATTTTCCTTGTGTCCCCACCAAAATCTCTGCATTATCGAATTAATCTCCTTACAAAGTGACTTGGGTAACAGGAACAAACTCATACTGTATGTCGGGATTGCTTGAACTACGGCTTTCAACAAGACTTCTTTTCCTGCCTGTGACAGAAACTTCGTTTTTCAATCATTTACTCTATTTTGAACTCTGTCTGTGATAGATTGAAACTCCCTTATTCGCGATTTCCCCACCAAGGCCGGCAAACCAAGGTACTTGTCATACCTTTGAGTCGCCGGGACACCTGCCAATCGCAATATAATCTCCTTCACCGAGTCATCAGTGTTACGGCTAAAGAAAATAGAAGTCTTGTCTCTGTTAAGCATTTGCCCTGAAGCTCTCTCATATAATTCCAAGATTCCTTCCAAACGATACCATTCCGCCGGTGTGGCTCTACAGAATAAGAGACTGTCATCTGCAAAAAATAAATGGTTAATCCTGGGTCCCTTAGGGGAGGTAGGGGCCCTTTCAAAAGGCCAGTCCTATCTGCATTTGCCAATTGTGCACTCAATGCCTCTGCACATAAAAGGAATAGATAAGGAGAAAGAGGATCCCCTTGTCTAATTCCTCTAGTAAGGCAAATTTTCCCTGTCGCTTCACCATTTACTAGCACAGAGTATTTAACTGTAGTCACACATTTCATGATTAGCTCCACCCATTTTTCTGCAAAACCCAATTTCTTCATAACCTCAACTAGAAAGACCCATTCCACCCTGTCGTACGCTTTGCTTATATCCAACTTAAGTGCCATATAACCAGTTTTACCCCACATTCGGGTGTGCATAGAGTGTAAAGTCTCATATGCCACCAGAACATTGTCAGTAATAAGTCTCCCTGGTATAAAAGCACTCTGGTTGGCAGAAATAATAATAGGCAAAATCACCTTCAGTCTATTCGCCAAAGTCTTTGAAATAATTTTATAAAAAACATTACAAAGAGAAATGGGGCAAAATTCGGACACCTTGGTTGGACTAGCAATTTTAGGAATTAAAGAGATGAGTGTAATATTTATCTCTTCATCAAATCTGCCCGTACAAAAAAAATCAGAAACAGCCGAAAATACCTCTTGTCCGATAGAGCTCCAGTTGTCATGAAAAAATTATGCAGGCAAACCATCACACCCCGGAGCCTTAAGATCAGCCATCTGTCCCACTGCAGCGCTAACTTCTTCATACGTGCATGGCTGGAGCAACATATTATTCATATCCGTCGACACCTTCATCGTGAGGTCCTCCAAGCAAGATCAAAATGTAATTGGATAGGGGTGGAAAAATTCCTTCAAAGTAATTTACGAATGCTTCTTTTATCTCACGGTCCGTACTGCACTGCCTTCCATTCATGTCCATAATCTGATCGATGGTGTTGGCTCTCCTTTTTTGATTCACAGGCATGATAATACTTGGTATTTTGTCACCAAGTTTCAACCAATGTTCTTTGGCCTTTGCTTCCATTTTAGATCCTCCTCTTCCATTATATTATTGATCTCGTGTAAAGGAAATATCCTCCTATGCCTCCACTCCCCCTGCTCTTGGAGATTTTTGAGTCTCTCAATCTTTTCCTCAACACCACGATCTCCTTCTTGGACTTTTTTCTTCCTCCATTGGACAATAGCCTTTTTACTAGTCTCCAATTTATTTCACACCTGAACCCATAAGTTGGTCGGAGTGTTTTTCACCCTCCAAATTTTCTTGATGGTCTCCTTATTTTCCTTATGCTTTCCCCATCCAGCTGTATAACAAAACACTCTAGGCCGCATATTACTGGTCACCCTATTGCCCTCAAGCCCTACTAACACCGGCAAATGGTCAGAGTTACAAGCTGCTACCACCTCCACATTATGATTAGGAAAATTATTAATCCAAGCCGAATTAGCCAAAGCCCGATCTAGCCTCTCTTGCATAAAGAATACATCATTCCTTTTATTACTCCAGGTAAACTTGGGTCCTGTAAAGCCCAAGTCATACAGTCGACATATCTCTATGGTATTTCGGAAATCCTACATCTGCCATTGAGATTTTCTCCTACCCCCCCATTTTTCACTTTCCTCCAAAACTTCATTAAAATCTCCTACACATACCCAAGCTACTGAAGGAGGAGCTCGATATGTTGTAGAAGATTCCAAGATTCTTTACGCCTTGCTACCTCTGGATGGCCGTAGAAGCCTGTGAAAAGCCAGCGTTCACTCCTATTTCTCCTCCATACCTCTGCATGAATATGTCGACGGCTGTAATTTATAATATTAACCACAAAATCATCATTCCATAAAAGCGCCAACCCTCCGCTTCTTCCTACACAATCAACTGTAAAAATACTCCCAAAGCCCAATTTCACTTTTAAGGTCTCCATTTTCTGCGCTCTTAATTTAGTCTCCATTAAGAAGACCAAACCGGGTCTCTTATTCTTCACCAAATGATGAAGGTCTCGAACTGGTCGAGGGTTCCCAAGCCCTCGACAGTTCCAACAAAAAGACTCATTGTTGTGGTTGGCGGAGCTGCTCCGCCTTATAGAAAATTATGGGCCCCATTACTTGATTCTCCTTTTCCTTTCTTATATACCTTGAAGGTCTCCATCTCTTCAGCATTGTCAAAACCTCGTCTCTTTCCCCCAGATGACATCGGAATATTGCCTACAGTCTTCTTCCCTCCCACCCTTCGTGCTTGTTTTTTCCACTTACGGACAGTACCTCTGATAGTTGGGCTAGCAAGACCCGAAGAGGGTTGAGTCTCCTGTCCCCCATGTTTCTCATTGCCTTCCACGTCATTAATGATCCCCTTAGCTATCCACGTGTCCTTTCTTGGTTCAGCCGTATCCTCCATCATATTCAGCTTCTCTCCACAAATATTCATCATTAATGTGTCCCTTATTTTTCCCATGCAGAAAGCCTTACTTGCCTTTTGAGAAGTCTCCACGTATTGAGGACATCTTGGAGTGGCCGAATCTTGTGTTGAGTTAGCCTCTTCATCCCTCAATTTCAGCACCCCCCCATCATTAATGCTTATAGGCGTATCTCTTATTCCTGCCATACCAATATTCTTACCACTATTAAGGGAATTCTCCACTTGGTGAGCGACCCCACTGCTTTTAGTACTCTGTTTCATTCCAAAAATAGTTTGGTCTGCAAATAACTGTTGATTTCCTTCCTCAGTATTCAGCTCTTTAATGCCCATATCAGCGCTTTCCCCATTTGTATTCCAATTTTTCCTATTCTGAGAGCCACCATTCAAGGAGTTAGAATCATCCGTTTCTTTATGATTCGGATCTGTGTGGATTCTTTCCCCTAAATTAGCGCTACTTGTCCCCTCTCTACTCGATCGACTGTTCCTCCTATTGGAATGAGCTTCCGGTGACTGAAATTCCCCGGATTTATGCCTTCCGTCATCGTCCCAAGAGTGATTATCACCTACCACCGGCCCTCTCCTCCTGTCTGGTCCTCTCCTCGGAGAGCTTGCACATAGCCACGGTCCGTACTCCTTACCATCAGCATGCAAGCGTCCTTTTTCTTTCACCTTACACCCATCGACCCCATGCCAAATAATACCACAATGGTAGCAAAACTTCGGTATCTTCTCATATTGAAATCTGATCCAATATGATCGATCCTTCATCTTCACCAGTCGTCCCCGTGCAAGCGGTTTCGTAATATTGATCTTAATTCTAACCCTCAAAAATTCTCCCCAACCGACACCAACCTCATTGGTGTCCACCTCCTCTACCTCTCCAACAGTGGCCCCCAACTGACAGCCCATCTCTCTACACATCCCCGCCAACGGCAAATCATACATTCTAATCCAAAAGGATTCTGAATTAAAGGATATCTGTTTTGCTGGGATACTCCCGTCAAAATCTGCTACTGCAAATAAATAGTTCCCTTCGAAGATCCAAGGTCGACCTTCCAACACCCTAATCTTGTCACAATGACTCGTAAATTCAATAAGGAAAAGGTTCACTCCCAGAACCTTGAATGAGAGGTGCTCCGTCGGCTTCCACCATCGTATCATGGAAGAACGTATCGATTCCTTTCCTACCACCCTTTCCACCAACAATCTCCCCACTAGGAAGGCCTGCCCCTGCACCGTCGCTTCCTCAAAGACATCCTCTTCCGCTTCAAAACCAACACTCTCCTCCTCTGTCAACGTGAGATTCCTCCATAGTTTGGTGAGATCCTCCTCCATCTTCTCCGCACCTCCTCTACTCACCAGTAGAACACCAAGAAATACTCCACCGTAGTGGAAAAGCTGCTTCTACTCTAGGGTTTACAGAAACGCTAGAGAGAAAATTTTTTCTTTTTGATTGTTATACCAAATTAAATATAATAGGTGTTACACCAATATGATTTTATGTTTTAATTCATTTGAATATTTTATTGGGTTTTTTTTTTTTTTTTGGGTTATATACTTGAATTTTCTAGCATTTGAAAGTGTTGAAAGAGATTTATTTCATTGCATTAAATATTAAGTGAGAAGATTTTGTTTGTTTTACTTTGTATTTTTCTGAAATGATTAGAACTTTATGGGTTTTATTTGTATTGAAATATAATAAATATCACATCAACAATATAAGAGTTTCCTATTAATTTTCTATTAATATTTTGATAATCAGAATTTAAGTTTTCTTCTTGCTATTTTTTTTTCTTTTGTACTTTTCATTAAGTACATGCTTTGGTATACTTTAAAAAAAAAGTACATGTTCAATAATGTATTGATGTATAACATTTAGTATGTATTTTCATTAAAAGATGTGCGATAGATTTTTGCACACACCAATTTTAACTTATATTGAAAAGTAAGATGTGATATGTTTAAGTTTTTGAAATTAAATTATAATGAAGAATCTTGCGCATATAATCTACACGTTATTAATTTGCGTTAACTATATTATAACCCATGTATTCTTCTTGCTAATTTTTTGTTTCTTTATACTATTCATTTTAAATCATATATACTTATATAAACAAATATTTATTTATTTTTTTATTTAAAGAGATGAGATATATTTTATACATCTTTTTAACTTATAATGAAAAATGATGTGTTTAAATTTTAATTTTTTCATCTCTGTTTTCGCCTTCTTTTTACCATCACAAACAAATTGAACAATGAACTGTAAATCAGAAACATCATTCCCGTTCTTAAGCAATTTTGTCTTTACAATTATGACGAATTGTTAATCAGAAATATTAGGGTGTAAAGCGGTTCTGATTAGCGGTTATTAGCAAAACATAATCAATAACTTTATATTAAATTTCACTAACCGTATCCGCTAGGTGGTTAGCGGATAGCGGTTAGCAATTAGTCGGCGGTTAGCGGTTATTAAAACAGCTATAGCATTTTTCACTCTCATTTGTTTTTTTTGTATTTTTAGTGTCTTCTTGGGCCAAATTGCTATAAAAAGAGTTCATATTGAAAAATAAAAAATATTTGATCTACTTTAATTTTTTTTAAAAAAAAATCCTTAAATATTAAATCATAAGTTCATGACTATTAACTTAAAAAAAAAAAAAAAAGGTTCAAATAAAACATTAAATAATACAAATAAAACATTAAAACTGCGAGATAGAGAGAGTTAGAGAGAAAGAGGTGACGAGAGAGAGATGGTCCAGAGGTAGAGTCTGTAGAGAGGGACAGCCGACGACGTCAATGAGATAGGGAAGGAGAAGAGAATAAGATGAAAATCCATACCTTAACCCTTAATGCGTTTTTCTCTCCAAAATTAACGTCGTTTTAATGTGAAATTCATTCTTATTATTATTAATATAAAATAGACTATATATATATGGAAGAATTAAATAAATAAATGCTAGAAGATATAAATATATACAGTTTCAAAAATATTTTATTCCATTACAAACTTATGTCTTTGATATTATATAATCATATGAGCTCATTAAATTAGATCATATGATTAATGATTTAAATTATTATCATATTTACTTATAGTTTTTTTTTTTGAATTGAACTTATTATCTAATGATAATGCTCAAACTCTTAAGTCCTAAATTCATAATAATCTAATGGTCATACACTCATACTTAAATAATATGATCATATTATCTCATAAATCATAATTCATATTAATATAATAAAATTATCTTAGATCTAAGAATCTAAGATAATGTGATATATGTTTTCTAAGTATAAAGTATCTGATAATGCTTTGATTCAATTATGGCTATAGGTAACACATTTTTTAATTTAATTGTAAGTATCATACTATCATTATACATGAATAATGTGAATCATATGATTAACTTGTAAACTTATGACTTATGAGTCATATATATATATATATATAATTTGTTATTATATAATCAAATAATTCAATGATCAATTGATCATGTGATATAATCATATAAATTATAGTGATAATATAATATATTAATACTCAATTTGTGATTTAATTATTGAAAACAAAAATGTGATTTAATCATTAATGATCAATTAATTAAGTTACATGTATAAATATTATTATAATTATAATTATCCAAATATATTATATAAAAAGCGGTTAGCGGTTAGCTGTTACGGTTATTGAATAATCGCTAACCGCTAACCACTAGGCGGTTATAACGGTTAGCGGTTAAACGGTTAGCGGTTATAGCGGTTAGCGGGCGGTTATTTAACCGCCCTCCTTTACACCCCTAAGAAATATTGTGATTTCTTTAGATTACTGTAAACTTTTCTAAAAATAATGATGTCCATGAATTACTGTCTATTAGCTAGAAAAATAAGAGAAATAGAAAATCGAAAATTGAAATTGTAGTTAAGGTGGGTTACAATGTCACTTTTCTTAAGAAATTATTTGTTCCCATCAGAGTTGGTATGTAAAGGGTAATAGCAAATGTTTCTCCAATATACAATAGAGCCCATAAAACTTATATAGTTTAGTTGATTTTTGCACAAACGAAACTAAACCTAAACGCCCTCAAATTTTCTATTCTATCAAGAAACATAGACTTCAATTTTTTTTTTTTTAAAAAAATATATTAGGTCTGATGGGGATAGAATTTTTTATCGTATTTAAAATTAGACTGCAGTAGGCTATTAATAATATTGAAAATAATAGTTATTAATATATGTAAACCAACGGTCACAATGTTTCAAAATAAACTGTTAGAGCATTTGCAATGGAGGAGCTAAATGACACTTTTATCTAAAATAGCTCCTTAAATTGATAAAATACCCTTTACATTGGAGAAGCTAAAAAAAATGTAGAATAAATATTTTATTAAATAAGCTAAAAAAAAAAAGCTACATGTAGCGGCACTATTTAAAGAGCTATTTTCCTAAATTTTCTTCCTACGCTTTTTTTTTCTCCCACTATCTCTTCCAAAATTTTCTTCCCACATTTTTTTATTGTTTCTCTCACCTGTTTTTTCTTTTTTCAAAATTTTCTTCTACTATTTCTCTTCCACATCTCACTAATAACTATTTCCAAAATTTTCTCCTATTATTTCTCTCTCTACATCACTTTTTTTTTCTCAAAAGTTGAAAAGTAAGATATTTAAGAAAAATACAATCATTATAAAAAATAAAAAATGATAAAATTTAATGATATAGATAAAAATATAAATAATCGATGTAGGAAGCCCTTAAAAATTATTAGCTAAACTAAATAAATTGAGTTTTAAAGAGTTATTTTACATAAAAAATTAACTCTTCCATTGCAAATGCTCTTAATTCAATAGTTACTAATTGCTATTCTAATATTAATAATTTGTCAACATTATTAAATTGCTAATTTACGTACTTATAATAAAATGCTAATTTAACATATATTTAATTTTGACCGTTAGATTTAATTTACAATCAACAACTATTTAATTATAACTGTCAGATCGCAATAGTTAGTAATGATCATTTAATCACTACCATTAGATCAAAGTTAATTTGATCTTACAGTTGACTTTACTAACGGTTTAGTAAATCCAACCACTGGATCTACCTACGAAGCATCATATGATCAAGATAAAGCCATTAAATCAAATGATCCTAGCCATCCAAAAATTGAATGGTCCTAGCTAATGTACCCACTTAATTAATTCCTAACCAAGGAAATGTATGGTTAGCAACAATATTGTTTATAACCAACGACCTTTCTATCTCAATATCTCATTCTCCTTATAAATGGGAATTAATGTTTTGATAGTAACTTGTCTAAGAATTGATAAAGAGAGAGAGAGAGAATCTTGATTTTAATAATAATAATAATAATAATAATAATAATAATACTATTATTATTATTATTATTAGTAGTAGTAGTAGTAGTAGTAGTAGTAGTAGACTCTAAGAAATTATGCAAAAGATCAAAAGATGGGCTAAACGCATGAGGTGAAATGTCAAAAATACAAGAATCTGAGGTGGATTACATAGGTTAGGCTGGCATATGTGAAATGTTAGGTTTCATTTTCTTAACCATCTCCATATATATCTTTTTAAAATTTACCATTGAATATGTAGGACCCGTATGTAGACTTACAAATCTAATGATAAATTTGAATGTACTTGAAAAAACGATGGTTAAGAGATAGGTGTAACAGAATGAGGTCTAGCATTTCTCACTGACATGTTGTTATATACCAAACGAAAACTCCTTATATTACTCAATTTTACCATCAGTTAAACGTGGTCAATCCTCCAAGCTTGCAAAAGGGGACATACAAGCATTTATATATGATTCAATAAATTTTAACTAAATTTTAATTAAATCATAATTAAAGGTGGAAAAGAAAATGTCGTGCATCTGAAATCTACCTCTAGGGTTCACAGGAGAAATGTTAGGTTTTATTCTTATGACTATCTTTTTTCAAATGAATTGAAATCTATTATTCGATTTGTAGGTTTGCATGTGAGTCCTACATATTCAATGGAAGATTTAAAAAGAATATGCATGGAAATAGTTGATAAATGGTTAGGAGAATGAGACTTAACGTTTCTCAGGTTGACGGGACCAAGCGCTCTTTACATGGTTGGTTATGCCCATTTGACAAATTCAAATGTTGAATAGTTTGCTACATAGAAAAATGGGCATTGATATGTATGTTCTACCATGACAAGTACTCACAAACGTTGGCTCATTTAATTGTTGCCCAATTGTTCTTCAATAATGGTGGTTGATGGTGGTATGTTACTTCATATTCATCCTCCAACATTCAACGATGATGGATCATATTACTTATCAAATTTAGTGATGAGGTGACGATGATAGCATATTAATGCTTTGATAAGAATTCAAATATTCTTTCTTTTTTTTTTTTTTTTTTAAAGGTTTTCTAAACATGATTAGTCCTCCAAGCTTGCAAAAACATAAAAGCATTCATATGATTCAATAAATTTTAACTAAATTTTAATTAAATCATAATTAAAGGTAAGAAATTATTGTTTCTGAGTTTACCAAAGGGTAATAGCAAATATTTATCCAATGTTAGTTTATTCTTCTAACTATAGTTTAGTTGATTTTCAAATGGAAATTTAAATTCACTATTGGATTTGTAGGTTTCTATGTCATATATTTAATTAGATTTAAAAAAAAAATGCATGGAAATAGTTGATAAATGGTTAGAGAATAAGACTTAACATTTCTCGAAATTGATGGGGCTATTAATAATATTATAATATTGGTTATATTTGAAACCAATGGTCACAATGTTTAATAGTCAACTGTTAATCAATAGTCACTAATTGCTATTCTACCATGACAATAATTTGTCAACATTATTAATTGTTGCTAATTGTTCTTCAATAATGGTGGTTGATGGTTAATGTTATTTATCATCCTCCAACATTAATTTATGATGGATCATATTATTTATCAAATTTAGTGATGAGGTGATGCAATAGCATATTAATGCTTTGATAAGAATTCAAATTTTATTCTTGCTTTTTTTTTTTTTTTTTTTAGGGTTTAGTGTCGTTAAAACATGATTAGTCCTCCAAGCTTAGCAAAGGGACATACAAGCATTCATATCCAATTCAATAAATTTTAACTAAATTTTAATTAAATCATAATTAAAGGTGAAAAAGAAAAGGTCATGTTTCTTGAGTCTAATTATTAATTCACGGAAAATGTTAGGTTTTATTCTTCTAACTATCTTTTTCAAATGGATTTAAATTACTATTGGATTTGTAGGTTTACATGTGAGCTTATATTCAATGGTAGATTTAAAAGAATATGCATGGAAATAGTTGATAAATGGTTACATATATATCTTTTAAAATTTACCATTGAATATGTAGGACTTGTATATAGACTTACAAATCTAATGATAAATTTGAATGTACTTGAAAAGACGATGGTTAAGAGATAGGCGTGACAGAATGAGGTCTAGCATTTCTCGCTGACATGTTGTTATATACCAAACGAAAACTCTTTATATTACTCAATTTTACCATCAGCTAAACATGGTCAATCCTCAAGCTTGCAAAAGGGACATACAAGCATTCATATCGATTCAATAAATTTTAACTAAATTTTAATTAAATCATAATTAAAGGTGGAAAAGAAAAGGTCGTGTTTCTTGAGTCTACCACCAAGGTTCACGGAGAAATGTTAGGTTTTATTCTTCTAACTATCTTTTTCAAATGGATTTAAATTCACTATTGGATTTGTAGGTTTACATGTGAGTCCTACATATTCAATGGAAGATTTAAAAAGAATATGCATGGAAATAGTTGATAAATGGTTATGAGAATGAGACCTAACGTTTCTCAGCTTGACGGGACCAAGCGCTCTTTACATGGTTGGTTATGCCCATTTGACAATTTCAAATGTTGAATAGTCTGCTACATAGAAAAATGGACACTAGATATGTGCCTTCTACCATGACAAGTACTCAAAAACGTTGGCTCATTTAATTGTTGCCCAATTGTTCTTCAATAATGGCGGTTGATGGTGTGGCTGTTACTTCATATCAACCTCCAACATTTCTTCTAATGCAACCAAGCTTGATAGGACATTAAGTGGAATTACTTCAAGTTTGGAACAATCGCTCAAATCCAACAATCGTAAACAACTCAACAACCCCATTTCTCTTGGCAATTGTGAAATTTCATAATGAATAAGGCTAAGAACTGTCAAATTCTTGAGCTCTCCAATCACAACTATGTCTCCCAACACACATTGATCCAAGCACAATGTTTGCAGATTTTCTAGGAAATGAAGTGATGAAGGAAGTGACGAAAGTTTCAATTTGGTCAAATCTAAAACTTCGAACTTTCCCATCCATCGAAAGAAAGTGTCTGAGAAATAAAAGAATCTTAATTCTGGACATTCAATTTCTTTAGGAAGTTCATTAATTGGTGTCATTAATTGCATTAATTATATTTCAAGAGTTTTTCATATATAAATTATTCAATAAATTAAGTATTATTAATGTCCGAATCAAATAAAGAAACAAATAATATAAATCAAATTATAATGTATTAGTACATTTAGTCAATTTAATGTATATTAATACGGTTAGGAATTTTTTTTTTATAAAAAAAGCGGTTATATATATAATCGGTTTTTTCTTAAAAAATCAATCATTAATTGTGTTAATTATATCTATATATCTATATGATGTCATTAATTGCGTTAATTATATTTCAATATAATCTACATGTCATTAATTAGCGTCATTAAATGTGTTAACTATATTATAATTCATGTATTATTCTTGCTATTTTTTTTTCTTTATACTATTAATTTTGAATCATATATACTTATAGGAACAAAGATTTAATTTTTTTTAAAAAAATTTAAATAGTTCCTTTTAACTTATAATGAAAATTATGTGTTTAAATTTTAAAATTAAAGTAAAAATCAATCATTAAATTAGCGTGATTAATGATGTTTAATTATATTTAAAGTGCTTTTCATATATAAATTATTTCATAAATTAAGCATTATCAATGTCCAAATCAAATAAGGAAACAAATAATACACATCAAATCAAATATATCATATATAATAGCCAAAACCTTATTTTGAAGTGCCTTCAAATTGCGACATGTGGTGTAAACCCTTTTTTTTTTTTTTATTTACAAAAAAAAAGACTAAACCAATTTTTTAACTCATTATTTTAAAAACCGAACATTTAAAAATTAAGCTGTTCATATTTTTGTTCTTTCTCTATCTCTCATTTATCCTCTCTCTCAACGTCTCTCTCTCTCTCTTTTAATTTTTTTTTTTTTACAACCTATAAAGAAATGTTCGACAAAAATGTGTTTAAATTTTGAAGTTAAACTATAACAAAGAATCTTGCACGTACTTTTTTTTACAACCAAAGAACTTTTTCAAATGTTTATAATTTTGAGTTTTATTTATATTGAAATCTAAATAAGTATTACACCAACAATATTAGAAATTCTTTCTAATTTTATATTAATGTTTTGATTAAACAAAATTCAAGTTTTCTTCTTACAATTATAAAAAGTAAATTTCATAATACTTATAAAAAGTATGATTATAATATAACCCTAAAATCCCGCACATTGCGTGGGTTATAAGCTTGTAATAATAAAGAAATCAGAGAGAGAGGAGACAAAGACAGAGTGCAGCAGAGAAGGAAGAAGACAAAGTAGTTTTCAGAAGCTACGGATAAGGATTTCGAGATAAGTGGTAGAGAGACGTGCTGATAGGATTACCGTAGGCCCGGATTTTTCTGTAATCTGAGGCTGTTCTAACTGAAGACAAAATTGTTATGTATTCGCACTTTTTATATAAAGAAGAAAGAAGATATCTTCTATGGTGTAAAAAGCTAAACATACCTTGCATTCCAGTCTCATTTTGCTCTGCCTTTTGCGATCACCAATTCCTTCGTTTTCCTTGATTTGCAAACAACATAACATGGCCGAAATGGCAGTCATGGTTCTCTCTCCCATCGTCCAAGCGTTTTTTGATAAAATGGCGTCTGGCCAGTTCGTTGACTTCTTTCAGGAACGAGAACTCAATGATGATCTCTTAATGAGGTTGAAGATAAAATTGCTGTCCGTGAATGCAGTGCTTAAAGATGCGGAGGACAAGCAATTTACAATGCCTGATGTGAAAGAGTGGGTTGATGTTGTCTATGATGCTGTCTATGATGCTGAGGAAGTCTTGGACAAGATTTCTACAAAAGCCCAGAAAGGAACCTTTGGGAGTAAGGTACGTAACTTCACCACTACTTCTAGTTTTGTCGAGAATGTAGAAAAACAGATACAAAAGCTACTTGAAATACTAGATTTTCTAGCAAATGAAAAGAAGAATTTAGGTCTGAGAGAAGGAGAAGGTGTTGGAAGGAATCCATCAGAAAGACAGCCCTCGACTTCTTTGGTTGATGAATCTCGTATTTTTGGTAGACATGATGATAAGGAGGCAATAATTCAGTCGCTGCTCTCAGATGGTGCATTTGGCGATGAGATGGGTGTGATTGCCATAGTCGGTATGTGGGGAATTGGCAAAACCACCATTGCTCAGCTTGTTTACAATGACGACAGGCTGAAGGAGCATTTTAACCATAAAGTATGGGTTTGTGTTTCAGAAGATTTTGACGTGTTAAAGCTAACAAAAATAATTGCTGAGAAAGTAACTGGAAAAACTTATGAGACTAATGATCTAGATCAACTTCAAAGCAAACTCAAAGAGGAACTGATGAAAAAGAAATTTCTAATTGTTTTAGATGATGTTTGGAATAAGAAGTTAAATAATTGGGAGCTCCTAAGCATACCCTTTAAATTTGGGGCACAAGGAAGTAGGGCCATCGTGACAACACGCAATCAAGAGGTTGCATCAATCATGTGTGCTAGTAAAACTTATTCTATAAATGAGTTACCCAAAGAATATTGTTGGTCGCTATTTGTAAAATATGCATTCCATAAGGATAACTTACATGCACATCCAAAACTAGAAGAAATAGGAAGGCAAATAGTAGAAAAGTGCAAAGGCTTACCTTTAGTAGTCAAGGCAACTGGGGCTCTTTTGCAGCCTAATTTAGATATTAAAGAATGGAATAAGGTACTGAGAAGTAACTTGTGGGATTTACAACCTGAGAAGACAGACATCATTCCTGCTCTAAAATTAAGTTATAAGTATCTTTCGCCACCTCTAAGGCGATGCTTTGCATATTGCTCTATATTCCCAAAGGATCATGCTTTCAAAAAAGATGAATTAGTTTTTTTATGGATGGCAGAAGGTTTCTTGCCACAACTCCAAAACAAAACAATGAGAGAAGTTGGTGATGATTGCTTCCTTACTCTTGTATCAAGATCATTATTCCAACGATCCGGGAATGATAAATATGTAATGCATGATCTTGTCAGCAATTTGACAAAGTTTATATCTAAAGAATTCACTTTATGCCACGAAGATGATTGCTCTCGTGAAATCCTAAAGAAGACTCGTCATTTCTCGTATTCTTCCCACAATTTTGATATGAAGAAGTTTGAGACCTTTCATAGAGCTAAGAGGTTGCGCACTATCATAAAAATAAATTCTGGGGATTTTGAAACCAAATTTTTATTACCAAAGATAAGATGCTTACGGGTGCTCTTTCTATCTTACTATAGGGGCTTAAGTAAGTTGCCAGATGAGATTGGTAAATTTAAACAGCTACGTTATTTGGACCTTACTTACAATGAGATTAAAAGATTGCCTGATTCCATGTGTAAGTTGTTGAATTTGCAAATATTGAATTTATCACATTGTGGCTCTCTTGTTGCCTTGCCAGGAGATTTGCATAAACTCGTTAATTTGCAAATATTAGATTTATCACATTGTGAGGTTCTTGCTACCTTGCCAAGAGATGTGCATAAACTCATTAATTTATGTCATCTTGATATTACTAGAATTAAAATAATGGAGATGCCAATAAATCTTGGTAAACTAAAATGTCTTCAGACATTACCTACATTTATCGTCAGCAAACGTAATAGATCTGGCATTGAAGAGTTGGGAAAACTTACAAATCTTAAGGGATCACTTTCTGTTTTAGAGCTCCAAAATATTGAATCTCCTGCAGATGCTAAGGACGTAAACTTGAGGGATAAGTACCTTGAGGAGTTGGAATTGAAGTGGGGAGTTGATACTGCTAGTGCTTTAGAAAGTCATAAAGGTGTACTTCATTGTCTCGAGCCCCATTCAATATTGAGAAGCCTTAGTATCTACGGCTATGGTGGTACAAGTTTTCCAAACTGGGTTGGGGATGCTTCATTCTCTAATATAGCATCTCTTCGTCTAGAATACTGTAACTTTTGTTGTAGCTTGCCACCACTTGGGCAACTACCCTCTCTGCAGCACCTCTCGATTGTTGGGTTGGATGGAATTGTTACAGCAGGCGGTCAGTTTTACGGCAGTGGGTCTTCTTCAATGAAGCCATTTGGAGCCTTGAAATATCTACGGTTCGAGAATATGTTGGAGTGGAAGGAATGGTTTCCTTTTGAGGCTGAAAATGAAGGTGGAGCTTTTCCAATGCTTAGAGAGCTTAGGATTTCTAATTGTCCTAAGCTAACAGGGGAGTTCCCTGTCCATCTTCCTTCTTTAGTCGAACTTTCCATTAAAGATTGTCCCCAGCTCG
Organism: Carpinus viminea; assembly: GCA_013348765.1. Lineage (NCBI taxonomy): Eukaryota > Viridiplantae > Streptophyta > Magnoliopsida > Fagales > Betulaceae > Carpinus > Carpinus viminea. The sequence goes on from CP054668.1 coordinate 23,228,645, forward strand.
TGGCTTCACTCCATGGGGCTTCTTCTCTACGTGAAGTGAAAGTCGAAAATTGCAAAAAAATTCTATTAAACGAATTATCGTTTGGGACTTCTTCTCGACATGAAGTTAGGCTTGTAAATTGCAATACGGTTATATTAAATGAATCGTCGATTGGAATACATGAGCTTATAATCGAAAATTGCAAAAAATTTAAATTAAAAGAATCGTCGTCTGGGACTTCTTCTCAACATGAAGTGAAGTTTGCAAATTGCAATACGGTTAAATTTAATGAATCGTTGATTGGACATAAGCTTACAATCGAATTCTGTTCGATGTTAGAGTTCCCAACGCACCTGAGCTATTCATCCCTTGAATATTTGAGATTGCACGTCTGTAGTTCCCTCAAGTCCTTGCCACTATTCTCAAAGATTCGTGAGTTGAACATCTTGAATTGTAGGGATCTAGAATCTCTTACTGTTGGAGAACAACATGAACATGATTTACTCATCCTCTCGCTGATGCAAATGTATAATTGCCCTAATTTTGCATATTTTCCACAAGGAGGATTGTGTGCCCCCAACCTTAAAGATTTCAAAATCCGAAAGTGTAGGAGTCTTCGGTCGCTACCCGAAAAGATGCACATACTTCTTCCCTCTCTTGAGAAATTGGAAATAGATGATTGTCCACAAGTTGAGTCGTTTCCTGACGGGGGCTTGCCTTCCAATTTGAATGAAATTTCCATCTTCAATTGTAGCAAACTCCTTGCGAACCGGATGGGGTGGGGTTTGCAAAATCTCTCGTGTGTTAGAAGATTTTCAATCCATGGCAAATATGAAGATGTGGAGTCATTTCCAGATGAGGGATTTCTGCCTACCAGTCTTACCTATCTTAACATTGAATACTTTCCAAATTTGAAATCTTTGGAGAAGAAGGGGTTTCAACACCTCACTGCTCTTGAAGAATTGATGATCGAATCCTGCCCCAAGCTCGAGCGCATGCCAAAAGACGGGCTGCCTCCCTCCCTTTCTACCATAAAAATAGGCGAATGTCCTTTGTTGACCAAAGAGTTGGAAAGGAAAGAAGGACCTGAATGGCGCAAGATTGCTAACGTGCCCAACAAGTATATTAGATGAGCAAGAGTCTCCACTTTCTTTCATATTTTCCACTTTTATGGTCAGTTACTTTCCTTTTTCAGCCACCTAATATTTTATCAATTTACTTTACCATTTCTATTTTAATTTTTTTAAGCTATTTATTACCTTTGATGAAATATAATGCTTTGTCCTCTTGTTCATTCTTCCTTTGTTTTTGTATAATAATTATGTGTTGATTTGAATTCATTTGTCTAATTTAACGGTATTTTAACCCATCCAAAATCAGAAAAGAATTAAAAGCCCAAAAGAGTTCAAATCAGTTGTGCTCGAATGAAATACAAACTCTACACATTTTCAAACGGAATAAATATCCATGAAGCCCGCATCATTCATTGCCATGCATATGCAGATATGCTCTTTCTCTCCATACTCGCTATATTTCCCGTGATTAATTGCCGACCTAAAATCTGACAGACAAGCGTTCCTTGATTCTACTCGTGCTGTCCCTTGTGTCCAAAAACTCAACTGGAATTCCGCATTAAAATGGACCAAAAGCGCGAAACAACAGAGTTAAGGGTAAGGGTACTTTCCTCCTGTTTATTCTTCCTCTATTTTCGTTAAAAAAAATAAGAAAATAATTAAAAGCCCAAAAGATCTCATATCAATTGGGGTTTGAGCAGGTAATCTGGAGTGAAATACAAGCTGTACTTGTGTGCTCCTGGCTTTGTTGTAGATGGCCAACCGCTCCTCTATGGGTTCTATTCTCTTCATCAACTAATATGTCATCTTCCAATAGGCTTTGTTAATTGTGCTGGCAAAAACTGGGTTAGGTAGTTGATTATGCCATTTTGAGTTCATTAGCGTGACATTGGCTCTGAGGCATTGGTATGAGAACTCTCAAAAGGTGTAAACATTCTGTTGGGGTGTCTTTTGCTTTGTTGGCAAACTCCTCTGCCACAAGTGTTCCAACTGGTGGTTCAACGGTGTATTTATTGGGCAGTGTCTCTTTACTGAAGACAATTTATTTAGTCAATTCTATACAGCGCAAATGGATTGATTTGGAGTTGATTATTAAAAGTTTCCACTTTATTATCAGGTACTTTCTCTTTTCAGCCAGCTAATTTCTCTTTGTTGAGGATAGAATGCTTGGCCCAATTGTTTATTCTTTCATTGTTAGTCCAAGCAGCTTTTTTATAGTAGATAGCATTATTCTGTTATGAAAAATGAGAACTCCATTTTTCTGGTGGTGAAGCAAATGGACGCGTTGCAGGTCATTTTGGGGTTTGTTCAGGCTGCAAAGAGATTGAAGACTCTGTGCAAATGACCTGGAGAGAAATGGGGAGATCTTTGAATTTGGCTGTCTATGCTAACTGATGATACCGGTACCTAAATGTCCATTTTCCTCTGCCGTGATGTCTGTAACAATTTATCAGTGGCTTGTTTATGTCTATCGTTTTCAGTTACAGAGGTTCTTACTTTTTGGTAGTGTAGTTATGTAGATGTATGTAAGCTCGTGACCAGACGTCTAAAGAAGTTCCTTGTGGCTTTCTTTCCAAACTTGGTTGAATGTATTGCTGACTTGAGGAAGTAGGTTTTTAAAGACCTCTTCATCTGTGCTGGACGGGCTTATGGGCAACTGATGTTTGTTGACATTTTGAGTTTAGAAATCAATTCAATTAACATTGGACAACCTCTATCTTGTGAAACGTTATAAATGCTAAGTTTTTGTTTCTGAATATATTGTGAGGTTATGAATTTTTGACATGACCTTGGCCTTTGTACTATTGCCGAAAAAGTCAAACAAACCAAATCAGAACTGTCTGCAACGATCACTATCTCTATAGTAGTTATTATAAGTTTCATGCACGTATTGATCATGAAGTTACTGCATCTACTTCAATCTATTTATTCCTTTTCATTTTAATCATCATTGTTGAACAGTTTGCACAGAGAGAGGAATGGACTTTGCTTCATCATGTAGACTTTTAGCCATTTCCACCCCACTGATTCTACTCACTGGTCTAGTTAGAACTTGGTAAAAGAAGAAAAAGAAGACGGAAGCAATTCAGTCTTGGTTCTCAGAGCACAAGCTGACCAACATTGGTTAGTAGTAATCCTCTTTCTCAATTAGTATGTTCATGTTTTTTACTAGTGGCGCTCTGGGCATCAGGAATTGGGGCATCACTAGCTTATTCTCCTCTGAAACCAAGCCTTAGGCTAATTCAAATGCATGCAAGTTTACTTCCATCTCTTCAAGGCCTGAATTTCTTGAGCTATTCATCTTAAAAAACAGAGAAGTGAGTCTGTGTGTGAGATGCTAAAATGCATCCACTTCTTGTGGCTAGAAGTGTTGACATGCACAAGTGTTGACATTGCTGTTCACAGTCAGCCATGTATAATCATATCTGGAAATCAGTGGAATCTCTTTTTATGGATATTGAAATCAGATCAACAAACATCATCCAAAAGATCTGTTTTTGTACATTTATTATACTGAAAATTTAATTCACTTGATATATAGAACAATTCAGTTTCCACAAAATCTTTCTAGGATGTATGACTTTTCTAGTTATTTCAATATGTGGTTTCTGTTGACGAATGTTTTATGCTTGATGCAGAAAAAGAAGCCAGGGCTGTGTTTTGAAAACTCTCAAACACAAGGTGTAGCAGTAATTGGTGCTGATCAATCCAATTTTGGCTTGGTTGAAGCCCCTTGATCATATATTATCAGGTGCTTGAATCGTGCATCTCTTTTCCATGTGATATAGCGGTTTTAGCTCCTATTTAATTTCTAAATTTGTTGTGTTACTTTAAGGGATTCTTATGTGTGCTTTTCAAATGATGTTAGTGCTTTGGAAACAACACCAAACAATTGCAGCCAAGTCTTCCTAGCAGTCCATATGGTGGAAATTGCTGGTGTCCTCCTTGTGGAGGAGATTGGAGCTCCTCCCTCTATCAAACACCAAATACATTCCGTCCATTCCAGACACCTTCTCAGGTACTTTGTGTTTTAGGATTCATTATTAATCTGTATTTGGTATGTAGACCTTCTATAGCATGTTTATTTTGTGATATAGCCAAATTAAAGTTCCCCGCTCCTCCTGCTAAGGGTAATTGGTTATGCCATTTTGAGTTCGTTGGTTGATGCAACAGGTTCGTCTATGGAGGGTGAGTTATTTACAAATCCCAAAAAGAAAAAATGTCTTCAACTTACATTGTTGGCATGATCTGAGCTAATGTACTCTTAGACAAGAATACTTGATTTCTTTTATTTTGTTTCAAGAGTTTATTGTGGAAACATTTGTTCATTTATGTCTAATATGCTTATCTGAGTTTTTCTAAAAAAATTCATGATTTCTTTTTTATTTGTTATTTTTTTTGTGTTTATATCTGGGTACCAATCAGGTTGCGGAAGCAAAGTCTTGAATTTCCCAAGGAAACTAATAATTTACTGATTATAAATTTTTGTGAAAGCCTGTTGCGAAATATACTGAAATGTTAACAAGTCGGGGGCCTTTAATAGCAACAAAGGAGTACCATAAAAACGCTTGGGCTCAGATGAATTGTCACCTGAACTTTTGATGTTGAGGGATCGTGTTGCACTCAACAGAACCTGGTGTATGCTTTTGGTAATCTCTTTGATATACTGTTAGAACCTATATGTAGTTTTTGTAGGTTTTGCATGTTCTTGAATAATTTGACTCTATATGTGACAACACTCATTTTTACAGAACATTGACAACTTTTGCTTAGCATACCTATCTCTGTTTAGTGATTGAATGATTATTCAACTGTATTACAAGTTGGCGGTGGAGAGCACATCCATGAGAAATAGGTTCCATCAACCGCCCCTTGGATTAGCTCAGAATGCTTCCCTAATTTTGGCAGGGAATAATTTTTACCAGCAAATACATTTGTAAGGGATATAGTCTCTGCTCATAGAAAAATGTTTATTTTTCTTTTTTCTTTTTGTGCTTGTATTTTCTCTTGTTTCTACAATCAACCATGTATAATCAATTAATCATATTTGGAAATCAGTAAAATCTCGTTGTATGGATGTTGAAATGAGATCAACAAACATCATCCATCTGATTTTGTTTATTTATTATACAAGAAAATTCAATTCAATTGATAAATAGAACAATTCAGTTTCCATCAAATATTTCTAAGATGGATGACTTTTGTAGTTATTTTAACAATTATCTAAGAGATATGACTTGTTACGACCTCTTTTTCCTCTTTCTCTACTAGCCAAAATTTCCCACTCATGTTACCACTCAACCTGTTGTGAGGCCCTTTATGCCAACTTCTATTGCACTGAAAAATGCAGAGCCATCATATATTGAAAATCTGGCTTCTGCATTAATTGTTTTTCACCATATGTGCTTCTATTATTATTACTTTGTTGAATGATGTTGTTCCTGTTTGTCCTTACTTTGCCCCCAGGCCACCAACAACCTATTATCACAAGAGTTCTCACTTCTCAATGAGACATCAGAAGATAGGAAAGTTCACGTGCAAATTCAGTGAAGAAGCATGAAAAAGAAGATAATTCAAGGAAATTTGGTACATTGTTTTGCAAAGCTCACAGTGAAGACATATCGAAAAATGTTACCAATTAGCTTGTTTAGCTCTGCAAGGCTTTGGACGATGGTGATTCAGTATTGTTCTTCAAATCCTGGTACAATTTTTTGTAGTACATAAATTCAGTTTAGGTTGCAAAACTCAAGATCATAAGTCCTAGTTGTTGAATTTCTTTTGTTTCTGCCTGGTTTAGGTTCTTAGAGCTAGCAACTGGGATGAGTGCAAATTCTGGCTACATACACTTATTGAGAAGTGAATGATCAAGACAAGGCAGCATATGAATTTGAAGTACAGAAGGGGCAGATTCCTTCTGGTATTTAATTCCTGGAATAAAAACTTCTTACTTGAATATTTTTCTTCTTGTGACAAGATCCTTTCTTCAGTGTACACAAGATCGGCTTCTCAATTAATACATTCAACGTGTTTTTTTACTAGTAGCTAATAATTAGTATCATGAAATGGCTGTAGTAGGGGTGCTCTGGGCATCACTAGCTTATTCATGTACAAGATCTCCCCTGAAGCCAAGCCTTAGGCATATTCATGCAAGGTAACTTCCATCTCTTCAAGGCCTCAACTTCTTGAGCTATTCATCTTAAAAAACAGAGAAATGAGTTTGTGTGTGATATGCTAAAATGTGTCCACTTCTTTTGACATTGGCAGTGCTCTATGGCGCAGCCGCCTACCACTACTACAGGAATCGTAATGCAGAGCAGGGAGAGAGTCCTTCAAAGTGATCAGAGATTCAGATAGAGATTGATTAGGGTTTTGATTAGGATTTGATGGAAAAGAGTATTGTTCCTTGAATACTGGGTAAAAGCAATTTGGTTCATCTTTGTGTAAGCTATATTGAGACATATGCTGAAAATTTAGCAAGTCATGGCCTTTTAACAACAGCAATGGAGTACCTTAAGGTTTTTGGCTCCCATGAGCTGTCACCTGAACTTGTGATCTTAAGGGATGGCATTGCATTTTACAGAACTTGGTATGTGTGCCTGGTAATATCTTTGATATAGTGTTAGAACCTGGATGGTTGCTAGATGAAATTCTATAATGTTTATTTTTCTGTTATGTTTTTGGCATGTGTTGTTTTTCATTTTGATTTGTAATTAACACTTCCCCATTCTGCCTTTTGTTATACTGCTGTTTCACTTAAAATCATACGTATATATTTGGTATAAACACTGTTGTTTCTAGTCTAATTATTAATAAACCGGTAAAAGCAAAGGGTATTATTTAGTCTAATAAATGAACCAAGGATATTATTTTTGCTTTCTACAATATGAGATCAGCAAACATCATTGAAGAGTTCTGATTTATACTAGGAAATCTGTCTCACTTGATAATTAAAACAATTCAATTTCCATCAAATCCTTTCAGAGATGAAAGACTTTTCTAGTTATTTTAACAACAGCACAGAACCATGGTAAGAATCTCTCCTCTGACTAAGATATTTTTATGGGGCAAACCCTATGATGTTTTTTTTTTTTTTTTTTTTTACCTCAATATTTGGCTTCTGTTAATTATTTTGTATTTTGTTTTGCTGTGTTTGTTGCAGAGGCCAGGATTATGTCTTTCAAAGACTCTCAAACACAAAGTCGAGCTGTATATGGTGCTGATCAATCCAATTTTGGGTTGGTTGATGCCCCTCGATCCTATTATTAGGTGTTTTAATTTATTCATTCTTTTTTTTATTTATGTGATATAAATATATATATATATATATATATAAATAGTGGTTTTAGGTGCTTTTTAATTGCCAAATTTGTTGCATTGCTCCGAGCTTCTTGAAGAGTTGAGGTGTGAAATCTCTCTCTCTGTGAAAGTACTTTTCTAAAAAATGATAGTTGTATGTCAATACTCTTCTTAAAAATAATCTTCTTCTATGACTATTGAATTACAAAATTTGTTTAGATGTTATGATGCTCCCATGATTCTTCCCCACTGAGCTTTAAAATCAATATTTTGAAACATGATGAACTGAGTACTTTCAGTTGTTTTCTTCACTCTTTACCAAATTTTCCTTCTTTTATGCCAACAGGACGTGTTTCAATGCTCCCATCATGGGATAAAGAGTTGCTCGGCAATCTCCAGAATCTCTCTGTGGTAACATGGAAAGCAAATGATGAAGATAATGCTAAATGCATGTGAGATTGAATTAAAGATGGCACCGTATTTGGAAAGTTGATCCATTCCTTGTTGTGCACAGCCATGCTTCTCAAGATTGTAACTGCATGGAATTTGGTTCTTGGTATATAATAGCTTGACTGGCTTTCACTTAAATGCTACTTTTGGAAGTTTTAGTGGAGATATTTCTCAGGATCGGACATTGGAGGATTATCGCTGATTGTTTTTCGATTTTTATTTTTATTTTATTTTTTTTATTAATGTAAACAATTCCTAGATGGTTTCAGTTTTGACTCTTCAAAGTGTCTTAATGAGGTGCTTCAAGCTGTTTTCTATTATCATCTAGTGTCTTTTTTTTTTTAATTCCTTTTCCCCAGTTGAATAGGAGAAAAAAAAATGTCATTTTTATGGGGGCCATAATTCGCCCTTGTGATTTTATTGCTAGTATGAAAGCCAAAAAAAAAAAAAGGTAATATAACATGATTCCTTAAGAAGCGTAGCATTTCAATGTCATTCTTATGGGATGAAAGCTATGGGATACAAATCTGCTGGTAGAATAATTAGCTTGAGATTTGGAGGATATAATTATAATAATAATAATTAGCTTGCAAATCTTAATACCTACTCCATCGGCATTTTATAGGAAAGTCTGTTAGTTCCATGAGTTTTCACCAAGTATGCAGCTTGGTTCATTCAAGTATATATATTCCTTTTTCTATTTCATCAAAATGCAATCAAAAGCTTTGTAGTGTAAGTGGGTTCTTCTTTTATTCTCCTTTTGTCTCACTCCTTCTTTTCTACATATTCATATTCCTTTTCTTCATTCTCCTAGTGTTAGTGGATAAGTATATATTCTCCTTTGGAGTGTAAGTGGGTTCTTCTTCTTTCTCCTTTTTTTTTTTTTTTTTTTCAGTAGTGAATTAGCATACTGCTAGAGCAATCTAAATGCCTCTCAGACAAAAGAAAGCCATACAGAGAGATATCTTTCACAATATCCGTTCACATATATCCTTTACCATTATTTTTATTAGAAACATAATGCATAGCGGAATAAAATATTTAGGTTCCCTCTTATGCATTGAAAATTAGATTTGATCATAAAATTATTTCACTTGTTTGGCTCATAAATCACCAGATGTATATTTTCTTCTCTTAGGGGTGAAGTATACTACTATAACAATACTAACATACCCTAAAACCTAAATGCCTCCCACAGAAAGAAAAAACTATAGAAAGCGATATATTTCCTACTATTATCATTTGGTTACTTTATCTCTGTATTTTCACGTGGGCGTGGGCGTGGGGCTCTCCCACCATTATTGGTCTGAAAAAATTAATATATCCGTGTGCTGTGCACTTCTTTTTATAGATTGAAATTTCTATTTTTTCAAAAGTAATGTCCATTAAATTTCTTTCATTCACATTTTTATCAATTGAAATGAACCAAAATTAAAAACATCACAAGATGGAATAAGTTTGAAAAACATATTCAACATATATATAGTTCAATTCAACAAGAAATCATAAAATTGGAGTGGCTAAGGTTTCATCTATTTTTTGGTACTAGAAAACAAATATAAAACTTGGTGTTTTCCATCAAAATTATTCTTGACGACTAGTTAGCTATAATATATATTTAAAGTGACATATATATATTTTTTTGGTTTTCAACCTAATTATTATTTTTCTGTTTTATGAACATGTTGTGGTTGTTTGTGCTTAATTTGCCCTGGTCCACGAAAAACGTGTCTTCAAAACATCGACAACACTATTTTATGCTAATGTTGTGCTCGTTTTGTGTGTGCTATTATGGGGCAAGGCAACAGGGCAAAATGTGAGAGATTGAAGTAAAGAAGGCACATATCCCTTCTAGTATTTATTGCTGGATTAGGAACCTTTTGCTTGAGTGGCTCTCTTCTTTGAGCCATAATCCTCTGTTTGGTGCACACAAGCATGGAGTCTAGAGATGCAACTACTGCAATTTGGTTCTTTATAATAGCTTGATTGGCTTTCACATAAATGCGGTTTTTCGTCCATTGAATTATACTCCTGTGATTTTTCTGTTGATAATTTTAGTCCCCTTGGAGATTATAATCTATTCTTGCCCTGATTTTGTATCTTTTTACTAGAGGAGTATTGTATGCCCCAACCTCAAATGATTTTGGGTCAATAGTTGTTAGAGTTGAGGTCACAGCTTAAAGCTAATTTGGGATTGCGTTTGAGTGGTTTAAAAGTGCTTTTAACACTCAAAAAGTCTGTTTGAAGAAAAAAAATACTTGTTTGATAAAAAAAATTAAAAGCGATTTTAAGAGTAAATAAATCTTAGAAATAGCCAAAATGCACTTTAGGTAAAAACTTGAAAATGAAGCTTTTGCCTAAAAGCTCTATTTCTCAAACACAATCCATATATATATATATATATATATATATATATAAATCTTATTAAGAGCCTGTTTGGGATTGCGTTTGATATATACTCTTCCCATATCTTCTAACTTTAGTCACTTAATCATTAGTCTAACATTTTCTCTCACGTGTGGGCTCAAACTCTTTTTTAATAGATGAGATCTAACACATGAAATATTTAATTTAAATAGGATGAATTGACGGAGTCAAGGTTCGATCTCATGGCCTTTATCTTTGATACTATGTTAAATTACCAGTTATCTCAAAAATTTAAATTGATAAAAAAAAAAAAATTAATTAATTACTTAACAGTCACTTTAACACAATGTACCTTCTATTTTTTGACCAGCATTTTGAATGAAAATATGTCAGTTAAAGATGCTAAACTTGTCTACCGGTTAGTCACTTTTTGTGTTGTAAATAAGCATTGAAAGTGGGGAATGGGGAAAACTTTCGGATGAAGACTCCTTACGGATGTTCCATTCCTTTGTCCAGCTTTATCTCTTTTTTTTGTTTTTTTTGTGCTTTTTTTTTTTGGTACGCAAAAGTGATTTGAAGACTCCTTGCTGATGTACTTTGTCCAGCTTTATCTCTTTTTTTTCTTTATCTCTTTATCTCATTTTTCTTTTTTTCTTTTTTTTTTGGGTACGCAAAAGTGATTTGAAGACTCCTTGCTGATGTTCCATTCCTTTGTCCAGTTTGTTGCTTCATCTTTATCTCTGTATTTTCACGTAGACATGCCCCTCCCCTATTATGATTCAGCTTCTATGCGATAGTTCAAATTATGCGGTAGTTCAAAATTGCACCGTTTGAAAATGGAATAATTGTGGCTATGGGGTGAGCCAAAACCAGGGACCGAACTAGGAGTGGCCGGTGAAGGCCATGGCCCCCATCCCCCAACCCAAGGAAAAGAAAAGGTATACGGTATAAAGAAAAGTTATAACTTTTTTTTTTTTTTTTGGCCAATTGGCCCCAACGTACTAAATTTTTTGGTTGTTGGCCCTACCCATCCCAAGCTCTGGCTCTGTCCCTGGCCAAAACCACCCCAGGATACTTCGTATGTTTTTGAGCCATCTGTTTCAGTTTTAGCAAAACCTCTAATCGATCTTGACAAGGAGCTAGTTTTTTAGGGGTGGCCGGACCACCCCAAAGGCTATGATGGTGGTTCTGCCACCCTAAACCAGCTATGGGAGGTGGCTCCAGACACCTTCTTGGCCAAAATGGGGTGGCCGCCCACCCCATGTTGGCCAAGGGGTGGCTGAAGCCATTTATTTATGGTAAAGTCTACTTAACCCCCTCAAACTATTTGAAAAACTATAAACACTCCTAATTCCACTAGATCCGATTTAATATCTAGTGTTCAAGCAATATAAATATGAAATAAACAATCAACAATAAACACACGGAATTTGGTTACGAAGAGGAAACCAATTAGAGCACTTCTCTAATTGTAAACCTCTCCCAACAAACCTGTGAAATCAACTAAATCAAGAAAAAGAAAAAGGATTACAAGATATTCATACTCACAAAACCTTTGCTATGACACGATCTTGTATAAGACAAGTGACCCACTCGTCTTCTACCGTAGTAGCCCTTTCCAGAGACAGCTAGCACAATCCTTCTACGTGATTTCCTTTCACCGAACTCCGGTTGACTTCACTTCAACAGATTTACCTAACAATGATGAACATTAAACTAAACACTCCAAGAAAGAGAACTTAAACTCTCAATATCAAAGGCTCTCTTGGCACACGACGCAAATTCTAGATGTAGAATTAGACTCAAATGATCTCAGAGAGATCTATTTATAACACCTAAAGACTTCTAGTCTCAATAGAACTCAAATACAATGTATTTTAGACCTAGAAGCTACGGGCCGTCCGGACGGTAAGTGGGCTCGTCCGGACGGGCTATAAAAAACACGGGGAACATGAGTTCATTAATGGGCCGTCACGTAACACCGGCCGCACGGTGCTAGCAAATGCACTTTCTCCTTTCTTTTCGCGCGGCGCGTTCGGAGGCGTCCGGACGGGTTGCGAACGGACTTCGAACGGACTGCGAACGGAGCACTCGGGTTTTAGTACTGGAGTTCTTAACTGCATCACGTCCGGACGTCTATGAATCCCGTCCGAACGCTTGGTTCTTTTCTTTCCATTTTGCTCACGAACATTAGCCAATACTTCAAACTAACACTATTATTATAATAACAATTTACCTCTCAAACTATCAATTACGACAATTTACCCTTTAAACTACCAAAACAATGACAATGTATCCCCTAATGCTAGCAAAATGATGAAATTAACCCTATAAAATTTTTAATAAGACAAAAATACCCTTAAAATTTTGAAAAAAAAAATTGTGTATTTTTTTTTTAAAAAAAATTTAGTAAGGGTAATTTTGCCATTTTTAAAAATTAGAATTACGTTGTCATTTTTTTGGTAGTTTGGGGGAGTAAATTGTTGCAATTGATAGTTTAGGGGAAGATTATCATTGTGGTGATAGTTTGAAGATGTTAAGTAGACTTTAACATTTTTTTTCTCTACTTTTTTGTTTAAGTTTTTTAATATTTTTAGTTTGGGAAAAATACACTTTACACCCTGAGCTATCTACTTTGCACTTTTAACCCAAATGTTTTAAAAGTGACATTTTATTCTTCTAAAGTATTTGACATTGACATTTGACCTCATGAACTATACTATAGCCTTGAAGTATTTTGAGTTGATACTCTACACCTAAAGTAACTAAGTTTTGGAGGATAAAGTATCAACTCATGGGATAAAATGTCAATTCAAAATACTTTAAGGGTAAAGTGTATTTTATAGGGTCAAATGTCAATATTAGATATTTTGGAAGGTATAGTATCACTTTTTAAATATTAGGCTTAAAAGTGCAAATACGTGGACAATTTAAGAGAAAAATGTATTTTCCCCTTTTAGTTTTTTAATTAATGATTTTTTAAATAATTTATAATTTATAGTTTTTAATAATTTGTTTATTATGAATGGGTGGGGCCCACAATTATTCCTTTTCCAAAACTGCACCGAACGGTGCAGTTTTGAACTACCGCAGCTATAGATTGCCATCTCCTCCTTTTTCAAAGGCAATTTCCTTCGATCTCCTCCAACATTGCCAAGAAGAAACACGTGGGTAGGGCCGTGTGGCTCCATTACTTTTTTTGTTTTCTTTCGTGAGCATGTTTCCTATATAAATTATTCCGTGTAGAAAGCGTAAGATAGCTTGCATTCCAGTCTCATTTTGCTCTGCTGTTGCGATTACCTTCCTTGTTTCCTTTGATTTGCAAAAGCACAGAACATGGCCGACATTGCAAGCATGTTTGTCTCTCCCTTTCTCCAAGTGTGTTTTGAAAGAATGGCGTCTCGCAAGTTCGTTGGCTTCTTTTGGGAACGAGAACTCAATGAAGGACTCTTAATGAGGTTGCAGATGACATTGCTGTCCGTTAATTCAGTGGTTGCGGATGCTGAGGACAAGCAATTTACAAATCCTGCTGTGAAAGTGTGGCTTGATAACCTGAAAGAAGCTGTTTATGATGCAGAGGACATTTTGGACGAGATTGCTACTGAAGATTTGGTACGGAAGCAAGATGCTGTCGATGATGCAGATGACATCTTGGAAGAGAATACTACTGAAGACTTGCTATGGAAGCTGAAGGCTAAATTTGGAGCCACTGCAAGTAAGGTACGTAATCCCATCTCTACTAGTTTTGTCGACAAAGTAGAAGGAGAGATAGAAAGGCTAATCGACAGATTGAATATTTTAGTAGAAGTAAAGGAAAATATAGGTCTAAGAGAAGTTAATGAAGGGAATTCATTAGAAAGATTGCCCACAACTTCTGTCATCGATGAGTCTCGTACTTTTGGTAGGCATGATGATAAGGATGCAATAATTAACTTGTTGCTCTCAGATGGTGCAAGTGGCGATGAGATGGGTGTGATTGCCATAGTCGGCATGGGGGGGATTGGCAAAACCACCCTTGCTCAGCTTGTATACAATGACGACCGTGTGAAAAAGCATTTTGACCTTAAAGCATGGGTTTGCGTTTCGGATGATTTTGACGTGTTAAAGCTAACAAAAACTATTCTAGAGGAAGTGGGTTTGTCTGGTAATGATGATAGTAAGAATTTAAATCAACTTCAAAATAAACTCGAGGATAAGATAACAAGAAAGAAATTCTTACTTGTTCTAGACGATGTTTGGGAGAAGAATTATGCCAAATGGGAGGTCTTAAGTAATGCTCTTAAATCTGGAGTACAAGGAAGTAAAGTCATTATAACAACACGCGATCAGGAGGTTGCATCAGTCATGTTTGCTGAGGTAATACATCTTATAAAGGAGTTATCGAAAGAAGATTGTTGGTCACTATTTAAAAAATATGCATTCCGCAATCTTAACCTTGACGCATGTCGAGAGCGAGAAGTACTAGGTATACAAATCATAGAAAAGTGTAAAGGCCTTCCTTTAGCAATCAAGGCGATTGGGGCTCTATTGGGATCGAAATCTGATGTTAAGGAATGGGATAAGGTATTAAGAAGTGAATTATGGGATTTACCAATTGATGAGATAGGCATCATTCCTGCTCTAAGATTAAGTTACAAATATCTTTCACCACATCTTAAACGGTGCTTTGCATACTGCTCCATATTTCCAAAAGATTATGCTTTCGAAAAAGATGAATTAATCTTATTATGGATGGCGGAAGGTTTCTTGCCACAACTCAAAAATAAAACAATGGAAGAAGTTGGTGATGATTACTTCTTTGCTTTTGTATCAAGATCATTATTCCAAAAATATGATTGCAATAAATATGTAATGCATGATCTTGTTAGTGATTTGGCAAAATTTATATCCATACAATTCACTTTAAGCTTTGCAAATGATTGTCCTCCTGAAATTGTAAGCAACACTCGCCATTTATCTTTTTATAAGAATTTTGCGAGCTTTCATGAGGCTAAGAGGTTGCGCACTATCCTACATTTAAATATTTGTAGCAACTACATATCTAAAACCCAATTTCCATTACCAAGGACAAGCTGCTTACGGTTGCTCAGTTTATCTCGATATGGAGGCTTAACCGAGTTGTCAAATTCAATTGGTAAACTTATACATCTACGTTATTTGGACCTTTCTTTCACTAAGATAAAAAGGTTACCTGATTTCATATGTAAGTTGTACAATTTGCAGACTTTGAATTTGTCATACTGTTGTCATCTTGCTGCATTGCCAAGTGATACGCATAAACTTATTAATTTGCGTCATCTTGATCTTACTAAAACTTGGCAAATGAAGGAGATGCCAAGACATCTTGGTAGACTAAAAAATCTTCAGACTTTAACTGAATTTTCCGTCGGCGAACATAGTGGATGTGGCATTGAAGAGTTAAAGAAACTTAATCTTCTGAGAGGATCACTTTCTATTAAGAACCTCCAAAATGTTACGGATGCTAAGGACTTAAACTTGGTGGATAAGAAGTACCTTGATGAGTTGGCATTAGAGTGGGAAGATAATGCCGAGGATACTTCAGAAAGGCAAATAGTTGTCTTAAACAGTCTCCAGCCCCATTCGAACTTGAAAAGTCTCACTATCAAAGGCTATCGTGGTAAAAATTTTCCGGACTGGGTAGGAAATCCTTCATTCTCCAATATAACATCTCTTCGTCTATCAAACTGTCTGGAATGTTGCAGCTTGCCGCCGCTTGGGCAACTGCCTTGTCTTGAGAAATTGGAAATATCTAATTGTCCACAAGTTGAGTCATTTACTGAATGGGGATTGCCTTCCAATCTAAATGAAATTTTCATCACCTTTTGTGATAAACTCTTTGCGAACCGAATGGGGTGGGGTTTGCAAAAACTCCAGTATCTTAGAAGATTCACTATTAAGACCGAAGCTAACGTTGTGGAGTCCTTTCCAAATGAGGGGTTGCTTCCTACCAGTCTTACCCATCTTCACATCGAACACTTTCAAAAATTGAAATCTTTGGACAAGAAGGGGCTTCAACACCTCACTGCTCTTGAAGTATTGGAGATTCACGACTGCCCTAAGCTCGAGTGCATGCCAGAAGACGGGGTGCCTGCCTCCCTTTCTACTTTAAGGAGCAACGGATGTCCTTTGTTGGAGAAAGAGTGGGAAAGGAAAGAAGGAGAAGAATGGCGCAAGATTGCTCACGTCCCTAACAAATATATTGGTTTGAACAGACGGATTGAATGAGGTATAATTTATTTTATAGTAAGGTACTTTCCTTTTCGGCCAGCTATAATTTATCAATATACCATTTCTATTTTAATTTTTCTTAGTTACTACCTCTGATGAAACACAATGCCATGTCCTCTTGTTGATTCTTCCTTTATTTTCGTTTAATAATTCTGTTTTGATTTGCATTCATTTGCCTAATTTAACCCATCCAAATTCAGAAAAGAATTAAAAATCCTAGGCATTTGTTTCATATCTTCTTCTCAATGGGTTCTATTCTCTTCATCAATTAATATGTCATCCTGCAATGAGATTTGTTAATTGTGCTTGTACAAACTGGGTTAAAGTTTTTTGATTTTGCCATTGGTATGAGAACTCTGAAGTGGTGTAAATATTCTGTTGGGATGTCTTTTTTGCTTTGGTAGCAAACTCCTCTGCCGTAGCTATTTCAATGGGTGGTTCAAAGGTGTATTTATTGGGCATTGTCTCCTTGTGCTCTTATGATCAATTTGTGCGATCATTTTTCCTTCTTTCTCCAGATTTTCTCTCTTTGTTGAGGATAAAACGGTTTGCCCAATTGTTTATTCTTCCATTATTTTTGTTTAATAATTGTGTTTTAATTTGATACCAGTTGTCTAATTTAATTCATCCTAAATAAAAAAATATAAAAAAAAAAAATTAATTAAAAGCCCATAAAATTCTAAATCGGTTGGATTCTGAGTGGTGTTTGCCTTTGGAGCAGGTCATCTAGAATGAAATACAAACTCCACTTGTGTGCTCATGGATTCGGTACCAGATGGTCAACCATTCCTACTCACTTCTTCTCAACTGCTGCTCCCTCTTCATTTGTGTTGGACTGGCTTAAGGGCAACTAATGTTTATTGACATTTTGAGTTTAGAAATCGATTTGATTAACATTGGACAAGCTCAATCTTGATTCTGCCATTTGAGTTCTACAATGTTTTTGGTAGGTGAAAAACGTTTTTGGGTTTTATTATTAAACTTGTTTACCATTAAGTTCTCTACTAAAACATTTTCTTCGCAGAAGGTTGACTTAAGCAAACTGGAGATGGCTACTTTGTGCAGATATTGGGGACACTTTAACCTTGTGAGTTTTCCTAATAGGAGAAAGTGACTTGTTGATCCGTTTGCCACTATTGAGTCTTTTTTTATTATTATTTTTTATGTACTGACGTATTGGATTGCTAGGTGGATGCTATACACAACCCATCAAAAGAGCAACTAGTTGATGTTGTTCAGAGGCATTTCATGTCGCAGGTACTTGCAAAACTGGTTGTTGCTCCCTTTTTTGTGTATTTACAATGTTAGTTCAAGCAGCTTTTTAATAGTAGATAGCATTATTCTGTTATGAAAAATGAAAAATCCATTTTTCATTTGGTGAAGCAAATGGACGGGTTGTAGGTCATTTTGGGGTTTGTTCAGGCCACAAATTGATTGAAGACTGTGCAAATGACCTGGAGAGAAATGGGGAGATCTTTGAATTTGGTTGTCTATGCTAATTAATGATAGGGGTACCTAAATGTCCACTTCCCTCTGCAGTGATGTCGGTAACAATTTATCTTGTTTATATCTATCGTTTTTGGTTATAGAGGTTCTTACTTTTTGGTTGTGTTGTTATGTAGATGTTTGTAAGCTAGTGACCAGACCTCTAAAGAAGTCCCCTCTCCATCTGTGCCGGGCTAGCTTAAGGGCAACCAATGTTTGTTGACATTTTGAGTTTAGAAATCAATTCAACTAACATTGGACAACCTCTATCTTGTGAAACTATATAATGCAAAGTTTTTGTTTCTAAATATATTGTGAGGTTATGAATTTTTGACATGATCTTGGCCTTTGTACTGTGTTGCCCGAAAAGTCAGACAAGCCAAATCAAAACTGTCTGCAATGATCGCTATCTCTATTGTAGTTATTATAACAAAATATTTCATGCATTTATTGATCATGAAGTTACTGCATTTACTTCACTCTGTTTATTCCTTTTCTTTTTAATCATCATCATTGAACAGTTTGCACAGAGAGAGGAGTGGACTTTGCTCTGTGACACGCTTCATCATGTAGACTTTTAGCCACTTCCACCACACTCATTCTACTCACTGGTATACTCAGAACTTGGTAAAAGAAGAAAAGAAGAAAAGTTGTCTTGAGCACAAGCTGACCAGTGACTAGCATTGGTCAGTAGTAATCCTCTTGCTCAATTAGTATGTTCATTTTTTTTACTAGTGGCTAATATAGGGGCGCTCTGGGCATCAGGAACTGGGGCATCACTAGCTTATTCATGTACAAGATCTCCTCTGAAACCAAGCCTTTGGCTAATTCAAATTCATGCAAGGTAACTTCCATCTCTTCAAGGCCTGAACTTCTTGAGCTATTCATCTAAAAAAACAAAGAAGTGTGTTTGTGTGTGAGATACTATAATGCATCCTCTTCTTGTGGCTAGGATGCATGCACAAGTGTTGACATTGGCGGTGCTCTCTGGAACAGCTGTCTACCACTACTATGAGAAGCATACAACAGAGCAAGGAGAGTCATTCTTCAAAGTGATAAGAGAGAGATTTAGACATGTATATTCTCTGACCAGAAGGCAAAACTTTTGGAGATTGATTAGGATTTGATGGGGAAAAAAAAAACTACTGTTCATACCTTGGTGTTTGGTATTGTGTTATAAGATTCATCTTGTACTATTTATTTTTTCTTGATGTTTGATATATAGAGCTTTGTATTAACTTTAGAATATGTTTATTTCTGTACTATGTATATAGTGCCCAAGTGTTACATGAATCAATTAGCTTCACACCCTTACGGCTAGAAGTAGTTCACTTGTAAATCTTCTGGATCAACCTTCATTTTTCTAGTATCTGCATATCATTTGTAAAGCTTCTTTAGCTTGTCATTTGAGAAATTTCTAACATTTAATATGTTGACTGTTTGATTATCAAACTCTTAACCATATTTTTGCACAGATCTTATTTTTAATATTTTACCTGTCACTAACCATAAATAATCATGTTAGATATGAGTTTTATGACCTCTTTTTCCTCTTTCTCTTATATCCAGAATTTCTCAACCTACCTACTGCAAGGCCCTTTATTCCAGGAAAGAGTGTTGGCTTCATCATACTCACTACTGAGTCACTTGAAGATTTGAGGTGTGAAATCTCTCACCCTCTCTGAAACTATTTTTCTAAAGAATGACAATTGTATTTGAAAACTCTCTTAAAAATGTTCTTCTTCTATGATTGGAATTACAAGAAGTTTGTTCTGCACTAGAAATCTTAGACGAGATCATTTCTCCTCACTAGAAAGCAAAAATTTGTTTAGATGTTATGATGCTCTCATGATTCCTCCCCAATGGGCTTAAAAATCAATATTTTGAAACCTGATGAGCTAAGTACTTTTGGTTGTTTCCTTCACTCTTTACCAATTTTTCCTTTCTTTATTACAACAGAAGGCGTTTCAATGCTCTCATCATTGGATAAAGAGTTGCTTGGCAATCTCCAGAATCTCTCTCTGGTAACATGGAAAGCAAATGATGAAGGCAATGCTAAATGTGAGGTTGAATTAAAGACAGCACATATTCCTTATAGTATCTGAGTGCTGATTGAGAACTTCTTGGGGGGATGATCCTTTCTGTGATGTGCATAGGCATGCTTCTCAAGATTTTTGCTGCTAGAATTTGGTTCTTCATAAATAGCTTGACTGCCTTTCACTTAAATGCTATTTTTGGAGGTTGTAGTGGAGATATTTCTCAGGATATTGAAGTTTTTCATTTTTAGTGTTCAAGGTGTCTTAATGAAGTGCTTCAAGCTGTTTTCTATTCTCATTTATATCTAGTGTCATTTTTTTGGCGCCATTGCATTATGTTGCCCTTGTAATTTTATCTTTACTGCAAAAGCAAAAATTTGAGTTATATAACATGATTCATTTCTGTTTGGTATCTGTTTTTTTATAGTTACTTTGCTTGTTCTAGCAAAACTTTGTTTTTGTTTTTGTTTTTGTTTTTTGTTTTTTGTTTTTTTGTTTTTTGTTTTTTTTTTTGCTCTTTTAAGATTATGTTTCTTAAAAGGCCTGTGACCATTAGAGATGCTAAAGAGCATCCTCGGAATCCATGTTTAGTACGAAAAAAAAAAAATGATTTACTCCCAACTATGTTGTAGGAATATTAATCTGACATGCTTCATTAAAAATGCATGTGAAAAAAATTTATGCTCTAAAAACATATGTAAGTTTAATCAGGGTGGGGTATTGCTTAATGTAGTGGCGAAAATAAGATTTTTGCATCTTGCCATCGCCAACTCAAAAAGTCCGAATAGTCATTGACTTTTTCCAATTGAATGAAATTTTCATTACCACTATCAACTATCAAGTCGGTGGTGGTGACAAGCATATTATGTAACACAATACAAACTACAGTGTGAGCGGTTTGAATAAGCTTGAAGCTTATATCCATTGCCTAAAGTATTTCAATGGAAATCGAAAATTTTAAATTGACAATTTTTTTTTTTTTTCAAATGCTATTAATGTTTTTCAATATGAGATCATAGATAAAGAACAGTATTCTCTTATCCTTTTTCTTTTTAAGGATTTATGGACTTCTTAACTTTTCTTATTCTTATTTTAGCAAAACAATTATATAACTTCAACTCTACATATATTTTTGGTGCTACCATGACCAATAAACTGCAGATAGTAATTTCTTCCTATTTTGAGAATTTGTTAAATGTGCACAAGATATGAAAAAAGAAAAGAAAAGAAAAGAAAATTAGAGTGAAATAGCGCTAGCATAATAGATTGCTATTTCTATTCTATATGTAAACTAAATTCTATAAGTATATTCTTTGCAATTCCCTAATCATCTTTCTTGTTTAAATTTATTTATTTTGTGAATCAATTACTTTACATCAAACTCACTCATCAAAAAATATAAAATAAATAGTTTCATATTCCATAGATCAAATCTTTAGGTACTTCTATGGTTAAGTTTTAAAATATTAATCATTATTTTTAACTAAAAATGGCTCACTTTTATCATATTATTATGTATTATTTTATATAAAAAAGGGTTTTTTGCTTAATTCATTGCATCTTATTAAATTATTTGTTAAAAGTAATAAAATTTAAAATTATCTAATTCAAAACAATGGCTAAAACATGAAATTACCTTAGTCCGCATTTGGAACCAAAACGACCTCGTATGGTTGACCAGAGATGATAAAATTAATATTTGCCGCGGATAAAGCATATATAATAAAGAAAAACCACATTTCTGAAGTAGAACTCTCTCCGGCGAGGCCCCTGAAGTTCCATAACAGCTTTCATGTAAACCCTAATCCCTATATGCACACGCATACACCGATATATTGTATATATTTTATGTCAGTATAGAGTGTGTATGCACGTATAACA
This sequence comes from Carpinus viminea, assembly GCA_013348765.1. NCBI lineage: Eukaryota > Viridiplantae > Streptophyta > Magnoliopsida > Fagales > Betulaceae > Carpinus > Carpinus viminea. The sequence continues at coordinate 23,250,462 of CP054668.1, forward strand.
ATCCCATGCTCACCACTTGTTCGAGAAAATGCCGCTTTGGTTTTATTCTCTCAGCGCCTTTGTTTATTTGCTTATGTTTAGAATTTAATCTTCAATGAGTATGCTTCAGTTGCATTTCATGTTAATTTGGTGCTTATTGTTCTCTAGGATTGCGCCCCTTTGTGCTCTGTAATGAGATTGAATCACTTAAAAAAAAAAAGAATTGTGCTTATTTTTCTTTCGTTGTTTTGTTTTTTTTGTGGTACTTGCTTTTATTGCATTGAATTTATTCCCTGTTATTTAATGGTCTCGAAAGTTTGTGCTTTGGCCTTTGATAATTGGGTCTAGAAGTAGCATTAAGAAGCATTTTAAGTGGTCCTTTTTTTTTTTGTTTTTGATGATTCTTTGTCGCTTTAAAGTTTTTGAAGTCGAGTAAGCTACACAAAGCAAAGATACCATTTACATTGTTGACATCTTTTTGGTTTTAAATGAAGAATTCTTCTCTAGAATATAGCTATACTAAGCTAGTTGCGTTTAAAAGCTTGGTAATTACAAAACCGCAATTCATGTGGTATTGCTCTTTTATTGACTTATATAAAGATTGAATCTTCTTTCAAAGGGAAACATGAAATTATTGTTGTCACGGCTCTGGTAGTATATTTGCAACTTGGGTTTCCTTTGCTGTATGTGATCTTCTAAGAGTTTATATGCATGCAGTCAATTTTTGTCTCTCACAAAAAAAAAAAAAAAAAAATCATTTTTATCTTCTTTTTTTTTCATGTGTTTATAGTTTTATTTGATGGATGGGTTCCAAATGGATCAGGCAATGGTTTGATTAGAGGGATGATGAAGTTTGCAGGATATTCTCTGACAGCTCCATTTACTCCTATTTATCCAAATATCCTTAAAAACTATAGCAGATTGCCATTTGATATATTTAAGAGGAATTGGACCAAGTCAAGTAGCGTGTCTGTCCATACTCAAAAAGATCAAGTACTTGCAAATGCTGTGATGGTTGCCGAGCAGTATCTTCCTCCTTGGTTTAGGTGGATGTTCATTTATTTCAATTCCATATCTGAATACTAATACTATTAAGTATATAGATTCTTTAAACTTAGTTTGATTTTGGTGCTTGTCTCCAGTGTTGCTCTAATGATGAACTGGACAGATAATCATTACAGGACTCTTGCTCGGCTCATATCAAAACACGCATGGCTCTATACAGAGATGCTTGCAGCTGAAACAATTGTTTATCAGAAGGATAATCTGGTAAGTTAGTAAAAGACTTGCCTTTTGAAGGAATTTGGATACATCCAATATTATGAACAACTAAAGAATTTAGAACTTGGAAAGGAAAGTGACTTTGTAGGGTGAAGCATTTTGAAATTTGTAAAAACATGATTTGTTTGCATCTTAAGAGTTTGGTGTTATATTTGTATATTGGATAATAAAGAAAAGGTTAGCTGTGATGGGCCTTTGCGTGCATGTTTAAGTAGGACAATTTTTAATACAACTAATTGTTTGGGTTTTGAGAACAATTTATATTCAACTTATTACACTCTCATTTTCCCAAATATCAGTTCGTTTGATGTGTTGTTAACTGAATACCCCTGATTCTTTATATTTATATTTCTATTGCTCAGGACAGATTCTTGGCTTTTTCTCCAGAACAACATCCTATAGTACTTCAAATTGGTGGCAATAATTTGGAAAACCTGGCAAAAGCAACCAAACTTGCTAATGTGTACAACTATGATGAAATCAATTTCAAGTTTGTACAATTTATTGTGCCTTAATCTTAAGTTCCTCTCACTTCCCCCCTTTTTGATCACTGAACTTAGACCCTTTAGTATTTACCAGTTGTGGATGTCCTAGCCCAAAAGTAGCTGGAGGTGTTCGTCTTATGCTTGATCCAAAGGTTTGATAACTATGCTGAGTAGTTTGTTCAGTGCAGCCAGTCTGTAATTTTCTTTGTTAATTTGCTCTGACATGGACATGTGGTGTTTGCAAGGATAGTTTGTTGGTGAGGCCATGTCAGTAATTGCTGCCAATACAGATGTTCCTGTCAGTGTTAAATGTCGAATTGGTGTTGATGATCATGATTCATACAATGAGCTCTGTAAGGCCTTCTTACAAACATCTTTTCTGTTCAAGATAAAGCCAACAAGTTTAAGTTAAAATTTTGGTTGGAACTTTTGTTTTTCTTATAGTCATTTAGAAAATTAGAAGGAACAGCTTGTGAATAAGAAACTGGGGCAAAATTTCTGCTTTCATCCTAAATTCCTCTGCAACCATTATGCTCAAAGGGTGTATCTGAATGTCATGCAAATATACAGGCTTTCAGTGATATGGAATCTTATCTCATATTGTAGCATGGGGTTATTACATCAGAATCTTGTGATTATTGTAGTATTGGTGCTTTAATGCATTGCAGATTAACGGGCTTTTGATTATGTGGAATCTTATATCATATTGCTCCTTTTGATTATTGATTTTCTTTTGTAAGAGTAACTTATGTAGATATTAAGCTTTATTGTGGCTTCAGTTTCTGAAGAATCTTATGCTCTTTCTATGCTTGATAGCCATGTAAGTGTTTTGCCATGTTACATGATTCCTCTCAAGAGTTGTCCAAGTCTCAATTAATCTAGCTAAGTTGCATCATCATTGTTTACTTGATATTGTACCTATGATTAGGTTACTTGCCGCTTTTTTCTCCATAGCTTATGTGCCAATGTTTCTGGGGTTGCATCCTAATATTTTGGTTGTTGCTGTTCTTTTCCCTTTTCAGGTGATTTTATTTACAAGGTTTCTTCTCTATCACCAACTAGGCATTTCATAATACACTAGGAAAGCACTGCTTAATGGCATTAGCCCAGCTGAAAATCAAGTATTCCCTTTAAAGTATGTACTTAAATATTTTACTCTTGTAGTAGGACTAATTACACCTCAACTAAGAGTTGCAAATTAAAGTGTTTTTCTTTTGTGCTTTTAGATTAAATATTCTAGTTCTTTTTTGGATTATTTACTCTAGACATCTGTACGTCAGAGATCATATGTTGATATTCATCATATGTAATACAGATATATGCTAGTATTTATTCATTTGTTAACTTCACAAAATTTCATTTTATTATGCAGATATGAGTACTTTTATGGTCTCTTGCGTGACTTTCCAGATTTAAGATTGACAATCAATGGGGGCATAAATTGTGTTTATGAGGTGAGCCATTGTCAAACTAACCGGTTTTTTGTTCTGTTAATTTATGCTTGGATGTCAAAAATGTTAATTATGAATTGCGCATGTAAACATATGCATAATTACATACAGTGCAATGTACTTAGGTTCTGTATACAAAATTCAGTGTGTCATGAGATCATGAAAAGTTGGAAAGACTAAGGAAGGCAATGACATCCAGCTGTAAGGAGTGTTCTTTGTCTTTGTAGAGGAACAATATGATCTTTGATTGACCTCTTTAACATGACCTTAAAAGGGGAAAAAAGTCTTTGCTTTTATGAGGCTGCTAAACTCCTCCCTCAAGGCTCTATTGCTTGCTAAGATAGGTTCCCTTGCAGATATAGTTCTCCATTTCCAATCAATACTAAATTGAAACAAAATCAATTTATATAGATAGGAAAAAAAACTCCAATCCAATACTGATTGATTGGAGTGTTTTTCGTTGGGATAAAACATGATGCAAAATAATTTTTTTCATAAAAAAATATAGCAATCTTTTATATTTTTTTTTGTGGATTTTAGGAATGCAATATTGAATTGGGCTGGACTTATGTTTATTAATTCATATTTAAATGGGGAATTCGACCAACTCAAATTAATATATTGAATTGGGCTGGACTTATGTTTATTAATCCATACAGGCCCATCGACTGTTATCTAGGCCTATAAACCCTTTTAGTTTTAATTTTCGCCCAATCCACCCTGAATTATTTTCAGTTTTCTAAGTATACATCACCTGATCAATCTTTGGTTATTTATTGATACATGAAAAATAATAATAATAATAATTGAGATAGTTTCTTTTTTTTTTTTTCTTCCCTTTAACTTTGATGGGCTACATATATTTTGTCATGTTCAAAAATTAAATTTGATAAAGACGTCTTTGGCTCTTGAATTGCCAATTTTTATTTATTTTTATTTTCTTTAAGCAGTGAATTATTAGCACACTGGTGCTAGAGCAATACTCAGTATCTAAATGCCTCTCAGACAAAAAGAAAGCCATGCAGAGATATCTTTCACATACTATTTACAGCTTTTTCCACACAAACAGCCTTAAAAAAATAGCCTTAATTTTTCATCCTCTTGTGCAAAACAGTACAAAAATACAAATTAAAAATTACAAGACACGGAAAAAGAGATGTGCTCTCTAACAAGACACTTGAAATAAAAATTACAGTGTAAAAAATACACAAATAATAAGCAATGGGTCATGAATGATGCGGAGGAGAAGTAGCGCTTGATTGTAGTGATTATAGATGTTTTATCCGCTTTGATGTTGGGATAGAAATTTCTTATAGTTACTCAACCCAGTCTAATAAAACGTGTTGTCTAATATATGAGAATATATGTTTTTTTTAATAGCCTTTAATTTCATAGCTGGTAATTTTGACATGACATGTAAACTCAACACGAATTCAAAACAAAATTAAAGGGTTAGAGTTAAAGAGTCTAACCTGTTTAATTAAATAAATCGAATTAAAGTTGATCTATATAGTCTTATATTCATGCATTCACACAATTCAAACTTCACACGTAAACACGAATTTACACCTGATTCTTTCTTTCTACTAACGTCTGAAATGTTTCCTCACCCTCAGTCACCCAATGTCTGAATTTTTGACTCACCCAATGCAAACATATGGGAGTACAAGAGTCACTCACACCCAGACTTTGTCTTCTCTCTTCTTTCTCACATGTTTTATCTGTGCATGACATGCATCGTGTGACCTTGCAAAGAAACAGAGAAAGAAAAAAAAAAAAATTCTTTCCTTCTTTAAACATCACAACCACATCTTAGGCGGTAAGTAAATACTTTCTTATTGATATTATTTAAAAAATATATGATAAGTACACGCTATTAAAAAAGTACTTTTTTCTCAATTTTAATGACATATGTCACTTTTAAAAATTAAATTGTAAGAAATTCCATACAAATCAACTTGTAAAAAGTTTCTATCCCTTTTAAAAACAATAGAGAGACTATCATATCCGTTCACATCTTTTACCATTATTATTGTTAGAAATGTAGTGCATAGCGGAATAAAATATATAGGTTACCAACTCTTATACACCGAAAATTAGATTTGATAAAATTATTTCACTTGTTTAGCTCTTGAATCACTAGATATTTTCTTCTCTTAGGGATGGAGTATACTACTATAACAATACTTACATACCCTAAAACCTAAATGCCTACCACATAAAGAAGAAACTATAAAAAGAGATATATTTCCTACTATTATCATTTGGTTGCTTTATCTCTGTATTTTCACGTGGGCGTGGACCTCTCCCACAATTATTGATCTAAAAATTAATATATTCATCTCTCTTTTTTCAAAGCCAATGTCCTTGAAATTTCTTTCATTCACATTTGGCTCTTTTCGTTGGGCATGAACTTGTAGATTGTAATGATTAATTTGCATGTGATATATGTAGAGAGGCAGAATAGCCTTTCAAAGATTAAAACCCTATTCATAATATATAGCAACCAATATTGTTGTTTTCCATCAAAATTATTCTTAACTACTAGTTAGGTATGAGATTGGTGAAATGAGGAAGAAAAAAAAAATTAATCGTGTGAGTTTTATGACCTATTTTTCCTCTCTTTCTGACATCCCAAGTTTCCTACATCTCCTGTTACCACTCAACCTATTGCAAGGCTCTTTATAATAGCTTAATTGGCTTTCACATAGATGCAGTTTTTGGGCCATTGAATTATACTGCCTATGTGATTTTTCTGTTGATGATTTTAGTCACCTTGGAGATTATAAATAAGTTTTTTTTTTTTTTTTTTAGGAGCAAAAAGCTCAACCACTCAGTGCTGCTAATGAAAGATACAGGAAATATTTGGTAACTTATTTAATTTTTTTTCTTGTAACAGGAAATTGCTGATGGGGATTACAAAATTGCTCAAATTTCAAGTCAAGCCGCCCAACAAAAGGACAAAAAATAAAAATATAATAATATAACGTAATTCATGCTTCCAGACAGCTTAACAAGCACCTACTAATCTTTACTCATAAACTTAGCCACCTAATTTGACTCATAAACTTAACCACCTAAATTAACTCAACCCGGTAAGTTGTGAAATTGTTTGGTTTACTTTTTGACTATTGTTTTTTCAAAGACACAAATATTAGACTTTTTTAAATATATATATATATATATATATATACAAACGTGTGAAGTTTATTTCTTGTTAAAAAAAAAAGAAAAAGAAAAGGTGATCTCAGTGGAGGAGAGGGTTGGCCAAACTTTTTCTGTTTGGGGTGACACCCGACTATCCCTAGCCAGTTGAGAAACGATTAGGCAATGGAGCCACCCACGACCAAGACAAAGATGATTGTGCGATCACTTTTCTTTTTTTCTTTTTTTTTTTTTAATTTTTTTATTGGAAAAAATCTATTTTAACTTCTAAAGTTTAGGAATTTTTTAATTAGCAACGTACTTTCTAATGTTTCAAAATTTTTCTATTCAAATATTTCATTACTAATTTTTGTCAAATTAAATGAAAATATATGAAATTACGTAATTACTCTTAGATTTTTTTAAAAAAATTTCACATAAATCAATAATAAACCTTACAAATATAATAATTATTTTATTAAATTTGTATAAAAAAAAATTAACAAATTATTGATACCATTCATTACTCATACTCAAATTCTGTATTTATAGATTAACTTCTTTTTAACCTTGAAACTTTTTTAATAGCCGGCCCTAGGTTTTCTCCTAGAGAGAAAAAACATGTCCCCTTTCCCCTACTCCCCTCTTCTTTCCTCCCCGTCTCCGTCTTGTAAAAAAAGAACACGCGGGTAGGGCTACCAGTAATAAAGAAGCCCACTTTATTGTATGAAATGAATGTCATTTACCAGCTGGTTGACTCCAAGTCAACTTTGAAGCTAATTTCTTTGTCAGATATTATATTAATGGTGTGGAAAAATCTGTTTCCTGGTGTCTTTTTTCTCTCATCAATTTGATTCGATCAACACGGTTTGTTAAAAGTTGCTTTATCTCTTGGTGTCTTTTCTACTGGTGATTTGAAGACTCTTGCGATTACGTGTTAAAAGTTGCTTTATCTCTTTGTGTCATTTCTACTGGTGATTTGAAGACTCTTGCGGTGCGGATGGCCCATTCCTTTGTCCGGTTTTGGTTGCTTTTATCATTATCTCTGTATTTTCACGGGGATATGGGCCTCTTCACTACTATCAGTCTTTCTTTTTGAGATTGCCGTCTCTCTTTTTTCAAAGATAATATCTTTAAAATTTCTTTCATTCACATTTGATTTCGAGATTGTAATGATTAATTTGCATATAATCATTGAAAAGATAATAAAATCGATATGTATATGAATTATGATCAATAAATTCAGAATATATGTAGAGGCAGAGTAGCCTTTCAAATATTAAAACCAATATTAATTCTTCTATTACCATTAGTAGGCTCAATCCTAACCTCCAGCTTTCTTCAGTTCATCTTAATCAATTGAAATCAATCAAAATTAACACACAATAATTAAGGAATAAGTCTGAAAAACATATTCAATTAATTATATAGTTAAATTCAACCAGAAATCATAATATTACTGGCTAAAGTTAATTTGCATCTATTTTCTGGTACATATATACATGTACAAATAGAAAACTAAAATAAAACTTGTGTTTCCATTAGAATTATTGTTGACGATCAGTCAGGTATGAGATGGGTGGCACCTGACTAGGAGAAGCGCATATTTTTCTCTCAAGTTATTTATACCTCATGTGATTTTTTTTTTTTTTAGTTTTGTGTTCCCCAATCCTTCGTAAGTATTATTTTTGAAAAAACAAAAAAAATCTCATTCTTATTTAGTAAAAAAAAAAAATTAAAATAACAATATTCACATAAGATTGGCAACCCCTTCCACCTTTATTTTACTATTCACACCACAGAAAGAAAAAATTATAGAAAGAAATGTCTATCTTACTATTATCATTTGGTTGCTTTATCTCTATATTTTCATGTGCGCACGCGTAGGCCTCTTCCACCCTTATTGATCTGAAAATTAATATATCTATTGTGCTTTGCATTTCTTTTTGTAGATTGCAATCTCTCTTTTTTCAAAGGCAATGTCGTTGAAATTTCTTTCATTCACATTTGGCTCATTCCTATGGGCATAAACTTGTAGATTGTAATAATTAGTTTGCATATGATATAGGTAGAGAGGCAATGTAGCCTTTCAAAGATTAAAACCCCAACTCATAATAGAAACCAATATTGTTCTATTACTAGGCTCATTCTTTCTTCAATCTATCTTTATCAGTTGAAATAAACCAAAATTAAAAACATCACAATAAGGAATAAGTTTGAAAACATATTCAATATATGTATAGTTCAATTCAACAAGAAATCATAAAATTGGAGTGGCTAAGGTTTCATTTTTTTTTTTATGAGCTACTGTATATGACATTATTCTATCAAACTATCATTTATGACTTTTCCATTTTCCGTAGTCAAAGGGTTAAAACTAATCAGTCACGGATCATGACTTGCATGTGCCATTTTAAATATTTTTCCTTCCATTTTTGCCTTCACTTTAGATTTTTGGATTAGAGTTTATGAGGGTATAAGCGTCATTTTATTGATTTGAAGTGAGAGCAAAAATGGAAAGAAAAAAATTTAAAATAGTTGACCGTTAGATTTAACCCATTTGATTCATGTGGAAAGTAACGATCATAGTCACTGTGGTTAAAAAAAAAATTACCCCAAACAAATATATATAATTAATCTGCCTTTGTGATTTTTCTGTTGATGATATTAGTCACTTTGGAGATTATAATATATCTATTATTGCCCTACTTTTGTATTTTTTTTTTTTCCAAAACGAGTATTGTATTGTATGCCCCAACCTTTCATGGTTTTGGGTGAATATCTGCAAGAGTAGAGGTCACTGCTTGATAAGATTCACATATATATATATACTCCTCTCCTTCCCATATCTTGAGAATTTTGGAATTGTTGACACATTGTTTCTTTTTGCTGTTTTAGTTTGAGAGGTGATTACATTGCACCTTCTCTTTTTTGACGAGCTTTTTGAATGAAAATATATCAGTTAAAGGTGAGTTGTTAACCTTGTCTACTGATGACTCACTTTTTGTAATGTAAATAAGCATTGAAGTGGGGAAAGGGGAAAACTTTAGTCGTATTAAAAATTGCTTTATGTCTATTGGTGATTTAAGACTCATTCCTTTGTCCGGTTTTGGTTGCTTTATTTTTATTTCTATATTTTCATGTGGACATGGGTCTCTCCACTATTATTGATCTTTCTTTTTATAAATTGTCATCTCTCTCTCTTTTTTATTTTTTTAAAGGAAATGTCCATAATATTTCCTTCTTTCTTTGATTCACATTTGGCTTCTAGATTACAATGCATGTGATCCTCGATAAGATGATAATTGATATGTATTATTTTATATGATCAATAAATTCATAATATATTAAAACCCGACTCATAATCTATAGCAACCAATATTCTTCTGTTACTAGCTAGAGCTGCTCAATCTTTTTTGAATTCATCTTCATCAATTGAAATAAACGAAAATAACTTTGAAAAACATATTCAATTAATATGTTTGCATCTATTTTTTGGTTTACACATATATAAATACAAAACTTGGCCGACTAAATTGACGTCAATCGCCCACCTTCTTTATTTCCTTTGAAATCCTCCAACATTGCATAGAAGAAACACGTGGGTAGGGCCGTGTGGGTCCATTACTTTTTTTGTTTTCCGTCGTGAGCATGTTTCCCACAAATACCTTCTTTGCTCTGCTGTTGCGATTACCTTCCTCGTTTCCTTTGATTTGCAAAAGCACAAAACATGGCTGAGATTGCTGGCATAATTCTCTCTCCCTTCCTCCAAGTGTTTTTTGAAAAAATGGCGTCTCCCGAATTCATTGACTTCTTTCGGGGACGAAAAGTGAATGATAAACTCTTAACGAAGCTGAAGATAAAATTGTTGTCCGTGGATGCGGTGGTTGAAGATGCGGAGGACAAGCAATTTACAAAGCCTGCTGTGAAAGTGTGGCTTGATAAGCTGAAAGATGCTGTCTATGATGCAGAGGATGTCTTGGATGAGATTGCTACAAAAGCCCTGCAGCGCAAATCGGATGCTGAACTTGGAATGTTTGGATGTAAGGTACGTAACCCCATCTCTACTTCTTGTTTTGCGAAGAAAGAAGAAAAAAGGATAGAAGAGCTACTTGACAAAATAGATACTCTAGTAAATGAAAAAGTGAACTTAGACCTAAGAGAAGGTGGTGGAGTTGGAAAGAATCTGTCAGAAAGACTGCCCACGACTTCTTTGATTGAAGAATCTAGTATCTGTGGAAGGAATAATGATAAGGAGGCGATAATTAACTCGCTTCTCTCAAATGATGCGAGTGACAGTGAAGTAGGTGTGGTTGCCATAGTCGGCATGGGAGGAATTGGCAAGACCACCCTTGCTTAATTAGCATATAATGATAACAGGGTGAAGGAGCACTTTGACCCAAAAGTATGGGTCTGTGTTTCAGATCCATTTGATGTGTTTGTGGTAATAAAAACAATTTTAGAGGCAGTTACTTTGTCACCTTGTAATGTTAAGGATCTAAATCAGCTTCAAATTGAACTCAAGAAGGTGTTGACAGGAAATAAATTCCTAATTGTTTTGGACGATGTTTGGGATAAGACTTTTCCCAAATGGGAGGCCTTAAGTAATGCTTTTAAATCTGGAGCATATGGAAATAAGGTCATCGTAACAACACGTGATTCCGAGGTTGCAAGAGTAATGCACGCTGGTGCTATTCATCATATAAACGTGTTACCCGAAGAAGATTGTTGGTCACTATTTAAAAAATATGCATTCTACGATGGTAACTCTAATGCATATCAACAACTAGATACAATAGGAAGACAAATCGTAAAAAAGTGCAAAGGCCTACCTTTAGCAATCAAGGCAATTGGGGCTCTTTTGTGGTCAAAATTAGATGTTGAGGAATAGGATAAGGTATTGAGAAGTGAATTGTGGGATTTACCAATTGAGGGGATAAACATCATTCCTGCTTTAGGATTAAGTTATAAATATCTTCCGTCACATCTAAAGCGATGCTTTGCATACTGCTCTATATTCCCAAAGGATTATGCTTTCGAAAAAGATAAATTGGTGTTATTATGGATGGCGGAAGGTTTATTGCCCCAACCGAAAAACAAAACAATGGAAGAAGTTGGTGATGATTACTTTCTTACTCTTATATCAAGATCATTATTCCAACAATCCAATCACAATGAATATATAATGCATGATCTTGTTAGCGATTTGGCAAAATTTATATCTAACCAATTCGCTTTAAGCCTTGTAGATGATTGTCCTCCTGAAATTGTAAGCAACACTCGCCATTTATCTTTTTATGAGAATTTTGCGAGCTTTCACTTTCAAGAGGCTAAGAGGTTGCGCACTGCCCTAGAATTAAATTTACGGGGGTACGACATATTTTTGGAAACCCAATTTCCAATTCTAATGACAAGATATTTACGGGTCCTCATTCTATCTTATCATAATAAGACTAAGTTATCAAATTCAATTGGTAAACTTATACATTTACGTTATTTGGACCTTTCTCACATTTGTATTAAAAGGTTGCCCGAATTCGTATGTAAGTTATACAATTTACAGACATTGAATTTATCGCATTGTGTTTATCTTATTGCGTTGCCAAGAGATACGCATAAACTTACTAATTTACGTCATCTTGATATTACTGAAACTTGGAGCTTGGAGGAGATGCCAAGACATCTTGGTAAACTAAAAAAACTTCAGACATTACCTAAATTTGTCGTTGGCAAACATAGTGGATCAGGCATTGGAGAGTTAAAGAAACTTACAAATCTTCGGTGTAGGGGATCACTTTCTATTACGAACCTCCAAAATGTTACATCTCCTACGGATGCTGACTTAAACTTGGTGGATCAGAAGTACCTTGAGGAGTTGGAGTTGAGCTGGCGATGGACGATGGATGATACTTCAGAAAGGGATATAGATGTCTTAAAAAGTCTCCAGCCCCATTCGAACTTGAAAAGTCTCACTATCGAAGGCTATTGTGGTAGAAGTTTTCCGGACTGGGTAGGGCATCCTTCATTCTCTAATCTATCATCTCTTCGTCTATCACACTGTCGGGAATGTTGCAGCTCACTGCCGCTTGGGCAACTGCTTTCTCTTGAGAAATTGGATTTACATAATTGTCCACAAGTTGAGTCATTTACTGAAGGGGGATTGCCTTCCAATCTAAAGGAAATTACCATCATCGGTTGTGATAAACTCTTTGCAAACCGAATGGGGTGGGGTTTGCAAAAACTCCAGTGTCTTAGAAGATTCATTATTGTGGACAAAGCTAACGCTGTGGAGTCCTTTCCAAACGAGGGGTTGCTTCCTCCCAATCTTACCCATCTTTCCATCAGCCAGTTTGAAAAATTGAAATCTTTGGACAAGAAGGGGCTTCAACACCTCACTGCTCTTGAAGAATTGAAGATCTCGTCCTGCCCTAAGCTCAAATGCATTCCAGAATACGGGCTGCCTGCCTCCCTTTCTACTTTAAGGATCACCGGATGTCCTTGGTTGGAGAAAGAGTGGGAAAGGAAAGGAGTAGAATGGCGCAAGATTGCTCACATCCCCAACAAATATATTGGTTACAACAGGCGGATTCAATGAGGTATAATTTATTTTATAGTAAGATACTTTCCTTTTCGGCCAGCTATAATTTATGAATATACCGTTTCTATTTTAATTTTTCTTAGCTACTACCTCTGATGAAACACAATGCCTTGTCCAGTTGTCCTCTTCTTTATTCTTCCTTTATTTTCCTTTAATAATTCTGTTTTGATTTGAATCCATTTGTCTAATTTAACCCATTCAAAATCAGAAATGAATTAAACGCCCAAAAGAGTTCAAATTGGTTGGATTCTAAGTGGTGTTTGGTATTTTGGACAGGTCATATGGAATAAAATACAAACTCTACTCGTTGCAGATGGTCAATTGCTACACTTTTATTTTTGCATCTTCTTCTCAAATGCTGTCATTCTCTTCCAATAGGCTTTGTTGATTGTGCCGGGTCAAACTGGGTTGAGGGTAGGGGTACTTTCCTCTTTGTTTATTCTCGTTTAATACTTCTGTTTTTTATGTAAACATGATATTCCAGTTTAACCAATCAAAAATCAGAAAAGAACTAAAAGCCCAAAAGATCTCATCAGTTGGGTTTTGACTTTTGAGTGTTGTTTGCCTTTTGAGCAGGTAATTTGGCGAGAAATACAAGCTGTACATGTGTGCTCAATTGCTCATGACCTTGCTACGGATGGTCAACCGCTCCTCGGCATTTCTTTCGTATGTTATTGTCAATGGGTTCCATTCTCTTCATCAATTAATATGTCATCTTCCAATGGGCTTTGTTGATTCTGCCATTGGTACGAGATCTCTAAAAGGGTGTAAACATTTTACTGGGACGTCTTTTTGCTTTGGTGGCAAGCTCATCTGCCGCAGCTGTTCCAATTGGTGGTTCAAAGGTGTGTTATTGGCCAGTGTCCCTTTGTGCTCTTATGATCAATTTGTGTGATCATTTTTCCCTCTTTGTCCCGATTTTTGCACATAACTTGGTTACTGAAGACAATTTGTTCAGTCAATTCTATCCAGCGCAAATGGATAGATATGGGATTGATTGTTAAAAGTTTCCACTTTACTGTTAGGTACCTTCTCTCTTCAACTAGTTAATTTCTCTCTTTCTTGAGGACATACTACTTTGCCCGGTTGTTTATTCTTCTATTATTTTTCGTTTAATAATTTTGTTTTAATTTGATGCCAATTTTCTAATTTAATCCATGAAAAATAAAAAAGTGAATTAAAGCCCAGAAGATACCAAATCGGTTAGATTTTGAGTGGTGTTTGCCTCTGGAGCAGGTAATCTATAATGAAATACAAACTCTATTTGTGCACTCATGGATTCGGTTGCACATGGTCAACCGCGCCTACTCACTTCTTCTCAACTGGTGCTCCTCTTCATTTGTGTCGAACTGGCTTAAGGGCAACTGATGTTTGTTGACATTTTGAGTTTAGAAATCAATTCAATTAACATTGCACAAGCTCAATCTTGATTCTGCCATTTTGAGTTTCTACAATGTTTTTGGTAAGTGAAAACGTTTTTGGGTTTATTATTAAACTTATTTATTTTAAGTTCTCTACTAAAACATCTTTTTGCAGAAGGTTGACTTAAGCAGACTGGAGATGGCTGCTTTGTGGAGATATTGGCATACTTTAACCTTGTGAGTTTTTCTAATAGGAGAAAGTTAATTATTGATTTGTTGCATCTATTGAGTCATTTTTTGTGTACTAACATATTGGATTGCTATGTGGATGTCATTCCCAACCCATCAAAAGAGAAACTAGTTAATTTTGTTCAGAGGGATTTCGTGTCGCAAGTACTTTCAAAACTGGTTGGTTCTCCCTTTTTCATGTACTTACATTGTTAGTTCAAGCAGCTTTTTAATGCTAGACAGCATTACTCTGGTATGAAAATTAAAATGAAAAATCCATTTTGGGGTTTGTTCAGGCTACGAATTGATTGAAGACTCTGCGAATGACCAGGAGAGAAATGGGGGAGATCTTTGAATTTCATTGCCTAGGCTAACTGATGATATTGGTACCTAAATGTCCACTTCCCTCTGCAGTGATGTCTGTAACAATTTATCAGTGGCATGTTTATTATATCGTTTTCGGTTACAGAGATTCTTACTTTTTGGTAGTGTAGTTATGTACATGTATGTAAGCTCATAACCAGACCTCTAAAGAAGTTCCTTGTTACTTTCTTTCAATTAACATTGGACAACCTCTATCTTGTGAAACTATATAAATGCTAAGTTTTTCTTTATGAATATATTGTGAGGTTACGAATTTTTGACATGATCTTGGCCTATGTACTGTTGCCCGAAATGTCAGACAAGCCAAATCAAAATTGTTTGCAATAATGGCTATCTCTATAGTAGTTATTTTAAAAAAAAGTTTAATGTATTGATCATGAAGTTACTGCATTTACTTAAATCTATTTATTCCTTTTCTTTTTAATCATCATCGTTGAACTGTTTGCACAAAGAGAGGAATGGACTTTGTTCTGTGACATACTTGCTTCATCGTGTAGACTTTTTTCCCCTTCCACCCCACTCATTCTACTCACTGGTATACTCAGAACTTGGTAAAAGAAAAAGAAGACGGAAGCAATTCAGTCTTGGTTCTCAGAGCACAAGCTGACCAGTATTGTCAGTAGTAATCCTCTTTCTCAATTAGTATGTTCATGTTTTTAACTGGTGGCTAATCTAGGGGCGCTCTGGGCATCAGGAATTGGGGCATCACTAGCTTATTCATGTACAAGATCTCCTCTGATACCAAGCCTTAGGCTAATTCAAATTCATGCAAGGTAATCTCTTCAAGGCCTCAATTTCTTGAGCTATTCATCTTAAAAAGCAGAGAAGTGAGTTTGTGTGTGAGATGCTAAAATGCATCTACTTCTTGTGGCTAGGATGCATGCACAAGTGTTAACATTGGCGGTGTTCTCTGGCTCAGCTGTCTACCACTACTACGAGAAGCGTACATTGGTACATTGGAGCAAGGAGAGAGTCATGCTTCAAAGTGATCTGAGAGAGATCTTAGACATGTATATTCTCTGACCAGAAGGCAAAAAATTTTGGAGTTTGATTAGGACGAAGCTAACGTTGTGGAGTCCTTTCCAGATGAGGGGTTGCTTCCTACCAGTCTTACCTATCTTCATATTGAAGACTTTCAAAAATTGAAATCTTTGGACAAGAAGGGGCTTCAACACCTCACTGCACTTGAACAATTGCAGATCAAATACTGCCCTAAGCTCGAGTGCATGCCAGAAGACGGGCTGCCTGCCTCCCTTTCTACTTTAAGGATCACCGGATGTCCTTTGTTGGAGAAAGAGTGGGAAAGGAAAAGAGGAGAAGAATGGTGCAAGATTGCTCACGTCCCCAACAAATAAATTGCTTACAGACGGATTGAATGAGCTATAATTCATTGTATAGTAAGGTACTTTCCTTTTCGGCCAGCTATAATTTATCCATATACCGTTTCTATTTTTATTTTTCTTAGCTACTACCTCTGATGAAACACAATGCCTTGCCCTCTTCTTTATTCTTCCTTTCTTTTCGTTTAATAATTCTATTTTGATTTGAATTCATTTCTCTAATTTAATCCATTCAAAACCAAAAAAGAATTGAAAGCCCAAAAGAGTTCTAAGTGGTGTTTTGCATTTTGGGTAGGTCATCCGAAATGAAATGGTCAGATGCTGTCATTCTCTTCCGATAGGCTTTGTTGATTGTGCTGGATCAAACTGGGTTAAAGGTAAGGGTACTATCCTTTATTTTCGTTTAATAATTCTATTTTGATTTGAACACAAATTTCCAATTTAACCAATCAAAAATCAGAAAAGAATTAAAAGCCCAAAATATCTCATATTAGTTGGGTTTTGCCTTTTGAGCAGGTAATGTGGAATGAAATACAAGTTGTACTTGTGTGCTCATGGCCTTGCTATAGATGGTCAACTGCTCATGGCATTTTCTTCGTATCTTTTTCTCAATGGGTTCCATTCTCTTTATCAATTAATATGTCATCCTCCAATGTGAACTCTGAAATGGTGTAAATATTCTGTTGGGCTGTCGTTTTTGCTTTGGTGGCAAACTCCTCTGCCACAGCTGTTTCAAGTGGTGGTTCAAAGGTGTATTTATTGGGCATTGTCTCTTTGTTCTCTTATGATCAATTTGTGTGATCATTTTTCCCTCTTTCTCCGGATTTTTGCACATAATTTGGTTACTGAAGACAATTTGTCCAGTGCAAATGGGTTGATTTGGAATTAATTGACTGATAAAAGTCTCCACATTACTGTTAGGTAATTTCTCTCTTCAACCAGCTAATTTCTCTCTTTGTTGAGGATAAAATGCTTTGCCCAATTGTTTATTGTTCCATTATTTTCGTTTAATGATTCTGTTTTAATTTGATGCCAGTTGTCTAATTTAATCCATAAAAATAAAAAAAAATAAAAAAGAATTAAAAGCCCATAAGATTCTAAATCGGTTGGATTTTGAGTGGTGTTTGTCTTTGGAGCAGGTCATCTAGAATGAAATACAAACTCCACTTGTGTGCTCATGGATTCGGTAGCAAATGGTGAACCACTCCTACTCTTTGTTGGACTGGCTTAAGGAAACTAATTTTTGTTGACATTTTGAGTATAGAAATCGATTCAATTAACATTGGACAAGCTCAATCTTGATTCTGCCATTTGAGTTTTACAATGTTTTTGGTTGGTGAAAAACGTTTTTGGGTTTTATTATTAAACTTATTTACTGGTAAGTTCTCTACTAAAACATCTTCTTTGCAGAAGGTTGACTTAAGCAAACTAGAGATGGCTGCTTTGTGGAGATATTGGGGACACTTTAACCTTGTGGGTTTTTCTAATAGGAGAAAGTTACTTGTTGATCTGTTGCCACTATTTTAAAATTGAATGTGTAACATGTCACTTTTTTTTGTTTGCTAATGTATTGGCTTGCTAGGTGGATGCTATCCCCAACACATCAAAAGAGCAACTGATTGACGTTGTTCAGAGGCATTTCATGTTGCAGGTACTTGCAAAATTGGTTGCTGCTCCCTTTTTCCTGTACTTACAATGTTAGTTCAAGCAGCTTTTTAATAGTAGATGGCATTATTCTGTTATGAAAAATGAAAAATTCATTTTTCTGGTGGCAAAGCAAATGGACGAGTTGCATGTCATTTTGGTGTTTGTTCATGCTGCGAATTGATCGAAGACTGTGCAAATGACCTGGAGAGAAATGGGGAGATCTTTGAATTTGGTTGGAGGTGCATCCTTATGGAAGAGCATATTGGACCAATAATTTAGGATGAGCCTTCATCTTATCTAAAGGTAGTTCAAATATTCAGATTTTACTCTTAACATTTGAATTTGTGTGAAGAAATCAGAGATAAAGATGTTATTCTTTCTTGTGAATTAATTGTTTTCAAAATACAGGACTCTTTCACCATATGGGTTATTATCACGTTCAAGTTTCAAGTTGTTTCTGCAGTGTTGAAAAGTGATCTTGAGCATTCCAAATACTAGGCCTTGAAATTCTGGAAAGAAACATTTTCCTTCTTCATACCCAAGTATCATACTCCAAATGAAGAAAACTACAAGGCTTCTTTTCATTTTAAATTAGGTGAGATTTTAATATGCTATTTTTTTAAATCGGAATGAAACGATTTTGTTGCAGAGTTTTCCCCAATTTGAAACTAAACTTATTCCATTTTGACTTAAAATTTATTTCTTGGGAGTAATTATTGTAGAAAATTAAATTCATCTATCACATTGCTCAAAAAAAAAAGAAAAAAAAAAATCATCTATCTGGTTCAGAATATTGATACAAAAGGGAAAATAATTTGTAAGCTCTCCTGCTTTGACAATAATATTTTATAAGCTGAGAATAATTTTTACCAAGTAGTAGGGGATATATATAGTCTCTGCTCATAGAAAATTGTTTTTTCTTTTGGGGCTTCTATTTTCTTTTGCTGTCCATAATCAGCCATGCATAATCATATCTGGAAATCTGTGGAATCTCATTTTATGGATATTGAAATCAGATCAACAAACATCATCAAAAAGATCTGTTTTTGTTTATTTATTATACTGAAAATTTTAATTCACTTGATATATAGAACAATTCATTTTCCATAAAATCTTTCTAAGATGGATGACTTTTCAAGTAATTTCAATACTTGGTGAAAATGTTGACGGATATGTTTAATGTTTTATGCAGAAAAAGAAGCCAGGGTTGTGTTTTGAAAACTCTCAAACACAAGGTGTAGCAGTAAACGGTGCTGAACAATCCAATTTTGGCTTGGTTGATGCACCTTGATCATATTATCAGGTGCTTTAATCGTGCATCTCTTTTCCTTGTGATATGGTGGTTTTAGCTCCTATTTAATTTCTAATTTTGCTGTGTTGCTTTAAGGGATTCTTAGGTGTGCTTTTCAAATGATGTTTCGTGCTTTGAAACAACTGACAATTGCAGCCAAGTCTCCTAGCAGTCAATATGGCAGAAATTGTTGGTGTCCTTCTGGAGGAGATTGGAGCTCTTTTTGGTGTCCTTCTGGTGGAATTTTTTACTAACCAGCATCGGTAAGTAGTAATCCTCTTCCCAATTAGTATGTTCATGTTTTTACCAGTGGCTAATATAGTGGCACTCTGGGCATCAGGAATTGGGGCATCACTAGCTTATTCATGTGCAAGATCTCCTCTGAAACCAAGCCATCGGCTAATTCAAATTCATGCAAAGTAACTTCCATCTCTTCAAGGCCTGACATTCTTGAGCTATTCATCTAAAAAAACTTCAAGTGTGTTTGTGTGTGAGATGCTAAAAGGCGTCCACTTCTTGTGCCTTGGATGCACGAACAACTGTTGACATTGGCGGTGCTCTCTGGTGTAGCCATCTACCACTACTGCAAGAAGCGTACAGTGGAACAAGGAGAGAGTTATTCTTCAAAGTGATCAGAGAGAGATCTTAGACACGTATATTCTCTGACCAGAAGGCAAAACTTTTGGAGTTTGATTAGTATTTGATGGAAAATACTACCGTTCTTGACTTGGTGTTTGGTACTGTGTTATAGGATTCATCTAGTACTATTAAATGTTACCTGGTGTTTGGTATATAGAGCTTCGTATTAACTCTATAATATGTTTATTTTTGTACTGTATTAATCTACTGCCCAAGTGTTACATGGAGGAGATTGGAGCTCCTACCCTGTATCAACCACCAAACTCATTCGATAATATGAATTTGTATTTATTGTTTGGTATGTGGAGCTTCTTAGTAACTTCATAGACCTTCTATAACATGTTTATTTTGTGTCAGATATAATATGACAGACTTTTTCTTCTTTCTCTTCTACCCAAAATTCCTCACTCTTCATGTTACCATTTAACCTGTTGTGAGGCCCTTTTATGCCAACAACTAACTTCTCTGACTGAAAAATGCAGAGCTATCATATATTAAAAATTTTGGCTTCTGCATTAATCGGTTTTCACCCTATGTGCGTCAATTATTATTCACTACGTTGTTTTATGCTAATGTTGTTCCTGTTTGTTCTTTCTTTTCCTGATTGATACGAGTGCTTTTCGATGGGATAAAACTTGATGCAAAATAATTTTATTTCATAAAAAATAGCAATATTTTATTTTTGGGATTTAGGAATGCAATAATGGATTGGGATGGACTTATGTTTATTTATTCATATTTGAATGGGGAATTTGACTAACGCAAATTCATATTTTAGGGCCCATGTGAAATTCATACAGGCCCGCAGGCCCATCAACTGTTATCTAGGCCTATCAACACCTTTGGCGCACCCACTGATTTCACCAACACCTTTTAGCTTTCATTTTCCCTCAATCCACCCTGAATTCTTTTCAGTTGTCAAAGTGTACACGACCTCAATCTTTGGTTATTTATTGATGTATGAAAGAAAAAACAAATTTTGTGACCCTTTTTTTTTTACCCTTTAGGTTTGATGGGCTACCGGATACATATATTTTGTTACGAATAATATTATACTTACCCCAGTTTCTTTACATAACTTTTTCACATTACATAGGTGACTTTTAGAAAAATCTTTAGCTCAGAGAAGAAAAATCTTTGAGAAATCTTAATGAAGTAAAAGTCCTCCGATCCTTTCATACTTGAACACAAAATCCAAAAGCTCACCAATTAATGACCACCTGTACCTGTATTACAACTACTAGAGCAGAGAGCCAGCCATTGACCCTTGCCACTTACTTTTTCTTTTGAAGAAAAGTTTGTAAAATAAACCGCAATTATTGTGTTACTTTGGTTTGAGGCATTATAACTAGGCAGCCAGATCCTTATCAAATAAGTAGGCAAACATAATACACAAATCGATGATTTGACCCAATAAAATAACTATCTTGAATAACTACATGTTATTTTGAACCTTTCATGAAGTTCGCACAACTTAGTTCTAGAATTAAATATTGATGGTGTTAGCGGGACAACTTGGCCAACAAAATTGAATATCTATGGTTTTTGTGTAAAGCCGTGTATTGCGCATTGGCCATGTTTCTCCTATACAATTGGGCTAAAGTAAACTAGCATTTATACTTTGGGATGCGAAAAGTTACTAAAAAAATTAAAAAATAATGGGAAGCTAAAATTTTAATTTATAAAAAATAAAAAAATTAAGAGCATTTAAAAAAAATGGTAAAATATTTGGGGGATCCAAGTAGTTTTACTCTACATATTATATTTAAAGGGTTTGTTAGGAGTTCTTACCGTGTTTTTTTTTATTCTCTCAATCTTACATAGAATATGATTTAAGAAAAATAAAATTGTAGAACCATTTTTTTGTCAACAAATTAATTTTTATAAGTTAATATTTAGGTTCTAATGCTTTAAAACTTGTTTTTGGATTCAAAATTAAAACCTAAGGGTGGAAGGTTAACCCTTTAAGAATGGTATCACCCAAAATAAATTTGATCATCATAAATTTAGTACTAATGCTTAAATTTTGGTGCTAATGCATCAAATTTGGTTTTAATGTCTAAAAAAACCGGTGGTGGAAGCCACTTATTTTTTCTTAAATAATGTTTTACGTAAGTCTGAAAAAACTCAGGAGAACACTATGGAGAGAACCCCTAGCATTTTTCTATAATTAAACCTACCACAAAAAGAGATCTCTAGTATAAAGTTCGACCTATCTATAAATAAATAGCCTAAAATATTATCTTTTTTGAGAAAGTTTATATACTTCTTTTAAATTATTACTCAATTGACAATGCCTATCAAACTTTTAATTATGATAGTGTCTCCCTAAACTATATATCAACACATTATCAAAACTCCTTCAAAAAAAAAAAACACATCATCAAAACTACCTTTAATAAAATAAAAACCAAAAATACTAAAATTTTCCAGCATTTAACATGTTGAATTTTTCTTAGTCACTAACTATAAATAATCCTGTTAGATATGATTTTTGTGAGGAATCCGGTGTATGGCTAACCGAATACCTCTGAGCGCGCAGTAGAAACAAAAAGTCCAAACCTACTCCTCTTCAACTGAGGACCGGCTTAAACTTTACCAAACTCATTTGTGTAAAAGGCATATAAACAAATAAAACGCAGCAGAAATGATTTTCTTTTAATTTGTTCACGTTTGCACACAAAGTCCAAAACTTTACTACTAGTAGAGCGGAGAGCCATGTGAGCGTTGTTGATCGGTTACTTTGGTTGGAGGCATTTGTCTTCTTTCTTTAATTTAATTTTTATTCTGTACTCAAATTAAATATTATTGATGGTGTGGATGGGGAAAACTTGGCTTCAATCTCCCACATAACATTCACTTCCTTCGATTTCTTTCAACATTGCAAATTTGGGAAGAAGAAACATGTGGGTAGGGCCGTGTGGGTCCATTACTTATTTTGTTTTTTCATTAGCATGCATGCAACCTGTGAGTCCATTGCCCGCTCGCTGTTTCCCTAAATACCTAAATATATATATCTTCTTCGGTGTGAAAAGCTAAAAACTTTTAGTATTAAAATGAGAAGTTGCTTGAACGATTATATAAGGGTGCAGCCACCAATATATACAGTAGGCTATATATCTTAAACTAACGTGTACAGCACTAACTAGAAACAATATTATATGGAATATATAGTATTAGAGGAATCTTGACAGACTATGTGGAGTTATGGGAAAGATGGACGCATGCTGTGGGACTGGAGAGCATTTTGTTGTGCTTTGGAGAGATGTGCGCATGCTGTCGGGTTATGGGCAAGCTACTGTGTGGCTGGTTTTTCCGTTGAGCTGAAAAATATTTTGTTGTGCTTTTGAGTCAGAGATTTCAGGTGTGTCATGCATGTGGCAGTGCTGAGTTATGTTGCTTAACAGAAAAATGGCTGTCCCAATTTCTGTCTATGTCTTGCCCTCCATATAAGTTCAATTTTTTCATAATGATTACTACTCTTGCATGTATTGAATTTCTTTAAGAAAAATTTCACAGGTTTTCTGATTCAAGCCTTTAGTCATAGTGACCACAAGTTACTGTTAAACTAAAACAGAACGGTTGTGGTTGAATTAAGGTAACGCGTATTGTCATAGCAAATGGACATAATTTTATAGATGTACGTTTTGGTTTCTGAGAGGTTTGTTTTAGTCCAACTAGATCGTCCAAATTCCTGCAGCTAGAATCTTGAGAAGCATGCCTGTGCACATCAAAGAAAGGATCATTGCTCCGAGAAGATAGCCACTCATGGAAAAAATTAAGTTCTGAATCCAGCATACTATAAGGAATACGGTGCCGTCTTTAATTCAATCGCACATTCAACATTGTCTTCATTATTTGCTTTACTGAAGCAGAGAGAGATTTTGGAGATAATTTGCTTAATTTATCCCATGAATATGATGAGAGCATTGAAAAAAAAAAAAGCCGACGGGCAACGGGCTCATGCAGGCAGCTGCATGTATGCTCATGTAATGGACCCACACTGCCCTACCCACGTGGGACGTCAAATTAATTAGTCTCCGTCAATTGATGTATTAATCGGCTTATCTTATTTAAATTGATCGAAGATGGCCATTATAAATTAAAAAAAAAAAATACTTGTTTATGGATCATATAAATGTAATGACTATCTATAACTAAACAAGTAGCCTAAAATATCATCTTTTATCAAATCACAAGGCAAACATTATACACAAATCGATTATTTGACCCAATCAAATAACTATCTTCATATTTGCACTTGCACACAAATAATTAAATGTTATTTTTTAACCTTTCATGAGGCTCTTAGTGCGCACCATCCTGAAATTAAATATTGATGTGCTCACCATCCTAGAATTAAATATTGATGGTGTTAGTGGGATAACTTGCCGGGCACACAAATAATTATATGTTATTTTTTAACCTTTCATGAGGCTCATGGGTTAGTGCACACCGTCCTAGAATTAAATATTGATGGTGTTAGTGGGATAACTTGGCGGATACACAAATAATTATATGTTATTTTTTAACCTTTCATGAGGCTTGAGGGTTAGTGCGCACCGTCCTAGAATTAAATATTGATGGTGTTAGTGGGATAACTTGGCGGATAAAATTGACTATTGATTATATTTTTCCTGTGCAGCCGTAAGTTCAGGATCTATTGCTCGATGGTTGGCCATGTTTCTCCTATACACTTGGGGGCTAAACTAAAAAAATAAAAAATAAATAAATGAGAAGGTAAAATTTTAATTTTTTAGGGAAACTTCAGAGAACCCTTGAACTTACGCTTTGAATTACCCTTCAAACTTAAAAACTCTCAATTTACATTTCTAAATTTTCAATTTTCAATTTAAACCCATCCAGATAAATTAGGATACAAATTTTTTAAAAAAGACCAAAATACCCCTGATTTTTATTTTTAAAAAAAATTTAAAAAATATATCTAGAAGTTGGAATTTTATACAAAAGTCACCATTTAAAATTTACTATTTAAAATTTTAACTTCCAAAATGTTTTTTTTTTTAAATGAAAAGCAGGGTTATTTTGGTCTTTTTTTAAATTTTGTGCCATAATTTATACGGATTGGTCCAAATTGAGAGCAATTGAAAGTTCAAGGGTGTAAATTGAGAGTTTTTAAAGTTTGGGAGGGTATTTCAAAACGAGTGAAAGTTCATGGGGGTTTTGTGAAGTTTTCCCATTTTTTTAAAAAAAATTAAGAGCATTTTTTTTTAAAAGAAATTGGCTTCACGGTTGGTTTTAACTATATTTTTTAGTTATTCCAAATCTTTTACCGTTTGACATTAAAATATTTTCATGAGATTTTTATCATTTTTATGGTTAATGACCAAACAGATTTTATCATCTATCTTTATAGTTTATGACCATTTGGTTCTTAAAACTTTTATAACCATCGATTCCTTTTCAATGTTGGTAATTTATTTCATTACATTAAAAGAGTACTATTTGTTCTTAACTCATGGTCAAGTAGTGTTGACCATCACTAGTTTGAATTAATTAATTTCCTCCTCTTGTGCGGATATATAAAAAAATTAAAATTAAAAGTAGTGTTGACCATCTATCTTTAATACATGACATGAGCTTTAAAATAAAATAGCCTACCACATTTGCATAAATAAGGATTTAGCTTTGAAAAAAAAAATTATGATTACTTCTTTTCATTCATATATGGTACCGAATGTTGACAAACACTTGTTTTTCAAGGCATAAAGCCATATGCTGTATGAGTAGCTTTTCTATAAAAATTATTATTATTATTATTTTTGACATGATAGTCTTGATGTACTTGAAAAAATTATTTGATGTACTTGGAAGTACATCTTTAACGAAAATAGACGTAATAGTTTAATCCTGAGAGTTTGTGTGTCAAAAGATTTAATCGCATTGAGTTATTGGGAGGCACAATCTTTAAGGACAATGTTTTTGCGTGATTCTATACTATATTGTGATATCTGTCTATACTCTATTTTTAATTTCTTGATGGTGTGGATGGGGAAAACTTGGCTTCAGTCACCAACATAATATTCACTTCCTTTGATTTCTTTCAACATTGCAAATTTGCGAAGAAGAAACACGTGGGTAGGGCCATGTGCACATCAAAGAAAGTATCATCGCTCCAAGAAGATAGCCACTCATGCAAATTTGCGAACACATGGTGTTGCGCACTGTTGTTTAATTAGTATAGTTACAACTCAATTCATAGTAATTAAGTGCAGTAATTGTTATATTTGTTTGGTAATAATTAATATTTCATTTTGGTTGCATGTTTAATGATTCATTAAAAACGAAAAAAAAAAAAAAGACAGAAGGTTCTTAGTTCTTACCATAGTCCACGTACAGCCCTGTACGTCAGAAATCTGCAGATTGGAGGAGCTGCAAGAAATAGGAAAAATAAAAAATAAATATAATTAATAAAATTGCATAAACAAATCTCACCTACGGGTATGACCATGCTTAAGAAGAAATAAAAGCAACAATATAATCCTCGACTTTATATGTATTGGCTTTCAATTAGGTTGAGCTTGATTCCATGCCTTCTCAACAATTTTGAGCTAATTATGAATGAATTATTTACTTACTTAGGCTTTCAATACACAATTAATGCAAGCTTCTTCCTCTGTTTTCCCAATAAAATTGAAACCAATCAAAGTTAACAATATCATAACCTCATTCTTAATTATATCCTCAATTCATCCCAATATGATTGTAAAGAGATTGCCTTGGCCAATTCTTTCATCGAGGACGACCAAGTCTTACATTTTGATCGATGCTTATACAATACATGAATTTTCAATACGTGTTTTTTTGTTATATCATTTAAAATTTAAATTACGTGACAATTATTAAATTAATAAAATTGAATCTGTATCGTATAATACACATTTGCAAACCAGTAATAAAGAAGCCCACTTTATTGTAAGAATGAATGGCATTCTGCTGGTTGACTCCGAGTCAAATCTTTGTCTGATATTAATGGTGTGGAAGGTGTCTTTTTTCTCTTATCAATTTGGGTATGTTTGTGAAGGGAATAGACTCAAAAGGTGGCTGGATTTATTCTATTTTTAAATTTTTTTTCTTAAAATTAACTTCAATATTCTTATTTTTTTACATCAAATTAATTACTCTTTATCATTATTCAAATAAAAAAATCACTACAAAATAAATTTTTTTACTACTTTATATAAAATATATATTTTTTTTTTCTTTCGTATCAATTAAATCTATTACAGTATCGTTCTACTTACAAATCCTATTCTATTGTCAAATATACCCTTTGATTCAATAAACACGGTGCGGAGTCCACCACACTTGGCCGGATTCATTCGATCAATGTAATCCAAATTATATAAGCTCACGTAATTAAAAGTTTTTTTTATCTTTTTTTTCTACGCAAAAGTTGGTTTATCTCTATTGGTGATTTGAAGACTCCTTTATCGGATGGCCCATTCCTCTGTCCGGCTTTGGTTGTTTTTATCTTTATCCCTGTATTTTTCACTATTAAATATTGATCTTCTTTTTGTAGATTGCTTTCTCTCTTTTTTTAAAAGGCAATAACCCTGATCTTCTTTTTGTAATGCATGTAATCCTCGAGAAGATGATAAAATTGATATATTATTGTATATGATCAATAAATTCAGAATATATTAAAACCCGACTAAATTGACGTCAATCACCCACCTTCGTTTCCTTTGATTTCCTCCAACAACTGCAAAGAAGAAACACGTGGGTAGGGCCGTGTGGGTCCATTACTTTTTTTGTTTTCTTTCGTCATGAGCATGTTTCCCATACATGCAGCCCGCATGAGCCCGTTGCCCGTCGGCTGTTTCCTCTATATATATGTTCTTCGCTGTAAAAGCAAAACACAGCTTCCAAACTCATTTTTCTCTGCTCTTTGCAATCCTTCCTTCGTTTCCTTTGATTTGCAAACGTACAAGATAACATGGCTGAGATTGCACTTGCAGCTACAGGCATAGTTCTCTCTCCCTTTTTCCAAGCGTTTTTTGAAAGAATGTCATCTCGCGAGTTCGATGACTTCTTTCAACGACGAAAAGTCGACAAAAGACTCTTAAGAAAGTTGAAGGTAGCATTGATGTCGGTGAATGCAGTGCTCGAAGACGCGGAGGACAGGCAATTTACGGAGACAAGTGTGAAAGAGTGGCTCGATGAGCTGAAAGATACTGTCTATGATGCAGAGGACATCTTGGACGAAATTGCTACCAAAGACTTGCGACACAAGTTGGGTTCTGAATTTGGAACCATTGCAAGTAAGGTACGACACTCCATTTCTACTTCTCTTTTTGATGTAAATAAGATCGAAGGAAAGGTAAAAGATGTGGTTGATAGATTAGAAGATCTATCAAAACTAATAGGTGTTTTAGGTTTGAGAGCAAGTGTTGGAGGGAAATCATTAGAAAGATTGCCAACAACTTCTTTGATTGAAGAATCTAATATATGTGGTAGGGATTGTGATAAGGAGGTAATAATTAAGAAGGTGCTCTCAAATAATGCGAGTGGCAATGAGATAGGTGTGATTGCCATAGTCGGCATGGGAGGAATTGGCAAGACCACCCTTGCTCAATTAGTCTATAATGATAATAGGGTGAAGGAGCACTTTTACTACAAAGTATGGGTTTGTGTTTCAGATCCATTTGACGTTTCATTGGTAATGAAAACCATTCTAGGGGCAGTAGCTCCGCCACCTTCTGATATTAAGGATCAAAATCAGCTTCAAATCAAATTCAATGATAAGGATCAAAATCAGCTTCAAACTAAATTCAATGATAAGGATCAAAATCAGGTTGACGCTAAACTCAATGAGGCGTTGAGAGGAAATAAATTTCTACTTGTTTTAGACGATGTTTGGGATAAGACTTATGGCAAATGGGAGGCCTTAAGTAATGCTTTAAAATCTGGGGCACAAGGAAGTAAGGTTATTATAACAACACGTGATTTAGAAGTTGCAAAAGTCTTTGAAGTTGCAAAAGTCATGAACATTGACGCTGATGAACCTCATCAGATAAAGGAGTTATCAAAAGAAGATTGTTGGTCACTATTTACAAAATATGCATTCCATGATAGTAACTCTAATGCATCTCTAGAGCTAGAAGCAATTGGAAGACAAATTGTAGAAAAGTGCAAAGGCCTACCTTTAGCAATCAAGGCGATTGGAGCTCTCTTGTGGTCTAAATTAGATGTTGATGAATGGAATAAGGTATTGAGAAGTGAATTATGGGATTTACCAATTGAGGAGATGGGCATCATTCCTGCTCTAAGATTAAGTTATAAATATCTTCCGTCACATCTAAAACGATGCTTTGCATACTGCTCTATATTTCCGAAGGATTATGCTTTCAAAAAAGATAAATTGGTCTTATTATGGATGGCGGAAGGTTTATTGCCCCAACCAAAAAACAAAACAATGGAAGAAGTTGGTGACGATTACTTTCTTACTCTTGTATCAAGATCATTATTCCAACAATCCAATCGCTATGAATATATAATGCATGATCTTGTTAGCGATTTGTCAAAATTTATATCTAAACAATTCGCTTTAAGCCTTGTAGATGATTGTCTTCATGAAATTGTAAGCAACACTCGTCATTTATCTTTTGATAAGAATTTTGCAAGCTTTCACTTTCAAGAGGCTAAGAGGTTGCGCACGGCCCTAAAATTAAATTTAGGGAGGGGCTCCATGTATTTGGAAACCCAATTTCCAATACTAATGACAAGATGTTTACGGGTGCTCATTCTATCTTTTCATAAGAAAAAGTTACCAAATTCAATTGGTAAACTTATACATCTACGTTATTTGGACCTTTCTTATGCTAAGATTAAAAGATTGCCGAATTCCATGTGTAAATTGTGTAATTTGCAAACATTGAACTTATCATATTGTTGGAGACTTGCTGCCTTGCCAAGAGATATGCATAAACTTACTAATTTACGTCATCTTGATATTATTGGTACTCGGAGCTTGAAGGAGATGCCAAGACATATTGATAGACTAAAAAGACTTCAGACATTAACTCAATTTACCGTTGGCAAACATAGTGGATCAGGCATTGGAGAGTTAAAGAAACTTACAAATCTTCGGTGGCGGGGATCACTTTCTATTGAGAACCTCCAAAATGTTACGTCTCCTACGGATGCTAAGGACTTAAACTTGGTGGATAAGAAGTACCTTGAGGAGTTGGAATTGAGGTGGAATTCGCGGGAAGATAATACTGAGGATACTTCAGAAAGACAAATGGTTGTCTTAAAAAGTCTCCAGGCCCATTCGAACTTGAAAAGTCTCACTATTGTAGGGTATGGTGGTAAAAGTTTTCCGGACTGGGTAGGGCATCCTTCACTCTCTAATCTATCATCTCTTCGTTTATCAGACTGTCGGGAATGTTGCAGCTTGCCGCCGCTTGGGCAACTGCTTTCTCTTGAGAAATTGTTTTTACAAAGGTGTCCAGAAGTTGAGTCATTTACTGAAGGGCGATTGCCTTCCAATCTAAATGGAATTACCATCGACTGTTGTGATAAACTCTTTGCGAACCGAATGGGGTGGGGCTTGCAAAAACTCCAGTGTCTTAGAATATTCACAATTTGGGACGAAGCTAACGTTGTGGAGTCCTTTCCAGATGAGGGGTTGCTTCCTACCAGTCTTACCCATCTTCTTATCGTATTCTTTCAAAAATTGAAATCTCTGGACAAGAAGGGGCTTCAACACCTCACTGCTCTTGAAGAATTGCAGATCCATTGGTGCCCTAACCTCGAGTGCATGCCAGAAGATGGGCTGCCTGCCTCACTTTCTACTTTAAGGATCGAAATATGTCCTTTGTTGGAGAAAGAGTGGGCAAGGAAAGAAGGAGAAGAATGGCGCAAGATTGCTCACGTCCCCAACAAATATATTCAATTCGGCACACGGATTGAATGAGGTGTACTTTATTTTATAGTAAGGTACTTTCCTTTTCGGCCAGCTATAATTTATCAATATACCGTTTCTATTTTAATTTTTCTTAGCTACTACCTCTGATGAAACACAATGCCTTGTCCTTCTTCTTTATTTTTCCTTTCTTTTCGTTTAATAATTCTTTTTTTATTTTTACTTATCAAAAAAAAAAAAAAAATCTGTTTTGATTTGCATTCATTTGCCTAATTTAACCCATCCAAATTCAGAAAAGAATTAAAAGCCTAGAAGAGTTCAAATCAGTTGGGTTCTATCTAAGTGGTGTTTTGCATTTTGGGCAGTTCATCCGAAATGAAATACAAACACCACTCATTGCTTCCAATAGGCTTTGTTGATTGTGCCGGATCAAACTAGGTTAAGGGTAAGGGTACTATCCTTTATTCTCGTTTAATAATTCTATTTTGATTTAAACACGAATTTCCAATTTAACCAATCAAAAATCAGAGAAGAATTAAAAGCCCAAAATATCTCATATTAGTTGGGTTTTGACTTTTGAGCAGGTAATTTGGAGTGAAATACACGTTGTACTTGTGTGTTCGTGGCCTTGCTACAGATGGTCAATTGCTCATAGGCATTTGTTTCGTATCTTCTTCTCAATGGGTTCCATTCTCTTCATCAATTAATGTGTCATCCTCCAATGAGATTTGTTAATTGTGCTTGTACAAACTGGGTTAAAGTTTGTTGATTTTGCCATTGGTACGAGAACTCTGAAGTGGTGTAAATGTTCTGTTGGGATGTCTTTTTTGCTTTGGTGGCAAACTCCTCTGCCGCAGCTGCTTCAATGGGTGGTTCAAAGGTGTATTTATTGGGCATTGTCTCCTTGTGCTCTTATGATCAATTTGTGAGATCATTTTTCCTTCTTTCTCCAGATTTTCTCTCTTTGTTGAGGATAAAACGGTTTGCCCAATTGTTTATTCTTCCATTATTTTCGTTTAATAATTGTGTTTTAATTTGATGCCAGTTGTCTAATTTTTCCATCCAAAAAAAGAAAAAAAAAGAAAAAGAAAGAATTAAAAGCCTATAAAATTCTAAATCGGTTGGATTCTGAGTGGTGTTTGCCTTTGGAGCAGGTCATCTAGAATGAAATGCAAACTCCCCTTGTGTGCTCATGGATTTGGTAGCAGATGGTCAACCATTCCTACTCACTTCTTTTCAACTGGTGCTCCCTCCTCATTTGTGTTGGACTGGCTTAAGGGCAACTAATGTTTGTTGACATTTTGAGTTTAGAAATCGATTTGATTAACATTGGACAAGCTCAATCTTGATTCTACCATTTGAGTTCTACAATGTTTTTGGTAGGTGAAAAACGTTTTTGGGTTTTATTATTAAACTTATTTACTGTTAAGTTCTCTACTAAAACATCTTCTTTGCAAAAGGTTGACTTAAGCAAATTGGAGATGGCTACTTTGTGCAGATATTGGGGACACTTTAACCTTGTGAGTTTTTCTAATAGGAGAAAGTGACTTGTTGATCTGTTTGCCACTATTGAGTCTTTTTTTTTAAAAAAAAATTTATGTACCAACGTATTGGATTGCTAGGTGGATGCTATCCACAACCCATCGAAAGAGCAACTAGTTGATGTTTTTCAGAGGCATTTCATGTCGCAGGTACTTGCAAAACTGGTTTTTGCTCCCATTTTCATGTACTTACAATGTTAGTTCAAGCAGCTTTTTAATAGTAGATAGCATTATTCTGTTATGAAAAATGAAAAATCCATTTTTCATTTGGTGAAGCAAATGGACGGGTTGTAGGTCATTTTGGGGTTTGTTCAGGCTGCAAATTGATTGAAGATTGTATGAATGACCTGGAGAGAAATAGGGAGATCTTTGAATTTGGTTGTCTGTGCTAACTAATGATACTGGTACCTAAATGTCCACTTCCCTATGTAGTGATGTCGGTAACAATTTATCAGTGGCTTGTTTATGTCTATCGTTTTCAGTTACAAAAGTTCTTACTTTCTAATAGTGTTATTATGTAGATGTATGTAAGCTAGTGACCAGACCTCTAAAGAAGTCACCTGTGGCTTTCTTTCCAAACTTGGTTGAATGTACTGCTGACTTGAGAAAGTAGGTTTTTAAAGACCTCTTCATCTGTGCTGGACTAGCTTAAGGGCAACTGATGTTTGTTGACATTTTGAGTTTAGAAATCAATTCAACTAACATTGAACAACCTCTATCTTGTGAAACTATATAATGCTAAGTTTTTGTTTCTGAATATATTGTGAGGTATGAATTTTTGACATGATCTTGGCCTTTGTACTGTTGCCCAAAAAGTCAGACAAGCCAAATCAAAATTGTCTGCAATGATCGCTATCTCTATGGTAGTTATTATAACAAAAATTTTCATGCATGTATTGATCATTAAATTACTGCATTTTTTTCACTCTGTTTATTCCTTTTCTTTTTAATCATCATCGTTGAACAGTTTGCACAGAGAGAAGAGTGGACTCTGCTCTCTGACATGCTTCATCATGTAGACTTTTAGCCACTTCCACCACACTCATTCTACTCACTAGTATACTCAACTTGGTAAAAGAAGAACAAGAAGACGGAAGCAATTCAGTCTTGGTTCTCAGAGCACAAGCTGACCAGTGACCAGCATTGGTCAGTAGTAATCCTCTTTCTCAATTAGCATGTTCATTTTTTTTTTACTAGTTGCTAATATAGGGGCTCTCTGGGCATCAGGAATTGGGGCAGCACTAGCTTATTCATGTACAAGATCTCCTCTGAAACCAAGCCTTAGGCTAATTCAAATTCATGCAAGGTAACTTCCATCTCTTCAAGGCCTGAACTTCTTGAGCTAAACAGAGAAGTGTGTTTGTGTGTGAGATACTAAAATGCATCCTCTTCTTGTGGCTAGGATGCACGCACAAGTGGTGACATTGGCGGTTCTCTCTGGAACAGCCGTCTACCACTACTATGAGAAGCGTACAGCGGAGCAAGGAGAGAGTCATTCTTCAAAGTGATCAGAGAGAGATCTTAGACATGTATATTCTCTGACCAGAAGGCAAAACTTTTGGAGTTTGATTAGGATTTGATGGAAAAAAAACTACTGTTCATGCATTGGTATTTGTTTTATGACCTCTTTTTCCTCTTTCTCTTATATCCAGAATTTCCCACTCAACCTATTGCAAGGCCCTTTATTCCAGGAAAGAGTGTTGGCTTCATCATTCTCACTACTGAGTCACTTGAAGATTTGAGGTGTGAAATCTCTCACCCTCTCTGAAACTATTTTTCTAAAGAATGACAGTTGTATCTGAAAACTCTTCTTAAAAATGTTCTTCTTCTATGACTAAAATTACAAAAAGTTTGTTCTGCACTAGAAATCTTAGACAAGATCCTTTCTCCTCACTAGAAAGCAAAAATTTGTTTAGATGTTATGATGCTCACATGATTCTTCCCCAATCGGCTTAAAAATCATTATTTTGAAACCTGTTGAGCGAAGTACTTTCAGTTGTTTCCTTCACTCTTTACCAATTTTTTCCTTTCTTTATTCCAACCGAAGGTGTTTCAATGCTCTCATCATGGGATAAAGAGTTGCTCGGCAATCTCCAGAATCTCTCTCTGGTAACATTGAAAGCAAATGATGAAGGCAATGCTAAATGTGAGATTGAATTAAAGACGGCACATATTCCTTATAGTATCTGAGTGCTGATTGAGAACTTCTTGGAGGGATGATCCTTTCTGTGATGTGCATAGGCATGCTTCTCAAGATTTTTGCTGCTAGAATTTGGTTCTTCATAATAGCTTGACTGCCTTTCACTTAAATGCTATTTTTGGAGGTTGTAGTGGAGATATTTCTCAGGATATTGAAGTTTTTAATTTTAATTTAAACAATTCCTAGATGGTTTCAGTTTTGAGTGTTCAAAGTGTCTTAATGAAGTGCTTCAAACTGTTTTCTATTCTCATTTACATCTAGTGTCATTTTTTTGGGGCCATTGCATTATGTCGCCCTTGTAATTTTATCTTTACTGCAAAAGCAAAAATTTGAGTTATATAACATGATTCATTTATATATGTTTGGTATCTATTCTTTTATAGTTACTTTGCTTGTTCTATCAAAACTTTGTTTTTGTTTTTTTAGTTTTTTTGCTCTTTTAAGATTATGTTTTTTGAAAGGCCTGTGACCATTAGAGATGCTAAGAAGCATCCTCGGAATCCATGTTTAGTATGAAAAAAGAAAAATGATTTACTCCCAACCGTGTTGTAGGAATATTAATCTGACATGCTTCATAAAAAATGCATGTGAAAAAATTTATGCTCTAAAAAAAAACATATGTAAGTTTAATCAGGACAGGATATTGCTTAATGTAGTAGTGAAAATGAGATTTTTGCATCTTGACACCGCCAACTCAGAAAGTCTGAATAGTCACTGACTTTTTCCAATTGAATGAAATTTTCGTAATTAATCGCCACTATCAAATCGGTAGTGGTGACAAGGATATTATGTAACACAATACAAAAGTACGGTGTGAGCGGAAGCTTATATCCATTGCCTAAAATATTTCGATGGAAATCAAAAATTTTAAACTGACATTATTATTATTTTTTATTTTATTTTTTTGCAAATGCTATTAATATTTTTTTGTTTTTGTTTTTGTTTTTTGACACGTCCACACAAGGAAGGAGAAAGATTCAAACTTGCGACTCCATTTCATTGACGCATTTATAAATTTACGATCTAACCTCGAGGACGCTATTAATGTTTTCAATATGAGATCATAGATAAAAAACAATACTTTATCCTTTTTCTTTTTAAGGATTTATGGACTTCTTAACTTCTCGTTTTCTTATTTTAGCTAAACAATTATATAAATTCAACTCTACATATATTTTTGGTGCTACCTTGACCAATAAAGTGCAGAGGGTATTTTCTTCCTATTTTGAGAATTTGTTAAATGTGCACTATGAAAAAAAAAAAGAAAAGAAAAGAAAAGAAAAGGAAATTAGAATGAAATAGCACTAGCATAATAGATTGCTGTTTCTATTCTATATGTAAACTAAATTCTATAAGTATATTCTTTGCAATTCCCTAATCATCTTTCTTGTTTAAATTTATTTATTTTGTGAATCAATTACTTTACATCAAATTCACTCATCAAAAAATATAAAATAAATAGTTTCATATTCCATAGATCAAATCTTTAGGTACTTCTATGGTTAAGTTTTAAAATATTAATCATTATTTTTAACTAAAAATGACTCACTTTTATCATATTATTATGTATTATTTTATATATAAAAAAAGGGGGTTTTTTGCTTAATTCATTGCATCTTATTAAATTATTTGTTAAAAGTAATAAAATTTAAATTATCTAATTCAAAATAATGGCTAAAACATGAAATTACTCTAGTCCGTATTTCAATTTGGAACCAAAACGACCTCCCATGGTTGACCGTAGATGATAAAATTAATATTTGCCGCGGATAAAGCATATATAAAAAAGAAAAACCACACTTTTTCTGAAGTAGAACTCTCTCCGGCGAGGCCCCTGAAGTTCCACAACAGCTCTCATGTAAACCCTAATCCCTATATGCACACGCATACACCGATATATTGCATATATTTATGTCAGTATAAAGTGTGTATGCACGTATAACAATCCCATGCTCACCACTTGTTCGAGAAAATGCCGCTTTGGTTTCATTCTCTCAGCCCCTTTGTTTATTTGCTTATGTTTAGAATTTAATCTTCAATGGGTACGCTTCAGTTGCATTTCATTTTAATTTGGTGCTTATTGTTCTCTAGGGTTGCGCCCCTATGTGCTCTGTAATGAGATTGAATCACTTATAAAAAAAAAAGAATTGTGCTTATTTTTCTTTCGTTGTTTTGTTTTTTTGTGGTACTTGCTTTTATTGCATTGAAGTTATTCCCTGTTATTTAATGGTCTAGAAAGTTTTTGCTTTGGCCTTTGATAATTGGTTCTAGAAGTAGCATTCAGTAGAATTTTCAGTGGTCTTTTTTTTTTAATGATTCTTTGTTGCTCTAAAGTTTTTGAAGTCGAGTAAGCTACACAAAGCTCAATTTAACCCTGCTTAGGATATGACTTGCTTAATTTACACAAAGCAAAGATACCATTTACATTGTTGACACCTTTTTGGTTTCCTATGAAGAATTCCTCTCTAGAATATAGCAATATTAAGCTGGTTGCGTTTAAAAGCTTTGTAATTACAAAACTGAAATCCTTGTGGTATTGCTCTTTTATTGACTTATATAAAGATTGAATCTTCTTTCAAAGGGAAACATGAAATTATTGTTGTTGCAGCTCTGGTAGTATATTTGCAACTTGGGTTTCCTTTGCTGTATGTGATCTTCTAAGAGTTTATATGCATGCAGTCAATTTTTGTCTCTCACCAAAAAATAAAAAAATAAAAAATAAATAAAAATTATTTTTATCTTCTTCTTTTTTCATGTGTTTATAGTTTTATTTGATGGATGGGTTCCAAATGGATCAGGCAATGGTTTGATTAGAGGGATGATGAAGTTTGCAGGATATTCTTTGACAGCTCCATTTACTCCTATTTATCCAAATATCCTTAAAAACTATAGCAGATTGCCGCTTGATATATTTAAGAGGAATTGGACCAAGTCAAGTAGCGTGTCTGTCCATACTCAAAAAGATCAAGTACTTGCAAATGCTGTGATGGTTGCCGAGCAGTATCTTCCTCCTTGGTTTAGGTGGATGTTCATTTATTTCAATTCCATATCTGAATACTATTAAGTATATAGATTCTTTAAACTTAGTTTGATTTTGGTGCTTGTCTCCAGTGTTGCTCCAATGATGGACTGGACAGATAATCATTACAGGACTCTTGCTCGGCTCATATCAAAACATGCATGGCTCTATACAGAGATGCTTGCAGCTGAAACAATTGTTTATCAGAAGGATAATCTGGTAAGTTAGTAAAAGACTTGCCTTTTGAAGGAATTTGGATACATCCGATATTATGAACACCTCAAGAATTTAGAACTTGAAAGGAAAGTGACTTTGTAGGGCGAAGCATTTGAAATTTGTAAAAACATGATTTGTTTGTATCTTAAGAGTTTGGTGTTATATTTGTATATTGGATAAAAAAGAAAAGGTTAGTTGTGATGGGCCTTTGCATGCATGTTTAAGTAGGACAATTTTTAATACAACTAATTGTTTGGGTTTTGAGAACAATTTATATTCAACTTATTACACTCTCATTTTCCCAAATATCAGTTCATTTGATGTGTTGCTAACTGAATACCCCTGATTCTTTGTATTTTTATTTCTATTGCTCAGGACAGATTCTTGGCATTTTCTCCAGAACAACATCCTATAGTGCTTCAAATTGGTGGCAATAATTTGGAAAACCTGGCAAAAGCAACCAAACTTGCTAATGCGTACAATTATGATGAAATCAATTTCAAGTTTGTACAATTTATTGTGCCTTAATCTTAAGTTCCTCCCCCTTTTTTTGATCACTGAACTTAGACCCTTTAGTATTTACCAGTTGCGGATGTCCTAGCCCAAAAGTAGCTGGACATGGATGCTTTGGTGTTCGTCTTATGCTTGATCCAAAGGTTTGATAACTATGCTGAGTAGTTTGTTCAGTGCAGCCAGTCTCAATTGTAATTTTCTTTGTTAATTTGCTCTGATATAGACATTTGGTGTTTGCAAGGATAGTTTGTTGGTGAGGCCATGTCAGTAATTGCTGCCAATACAGATGTTCCTGTCAGTGTTAAATGTCGAATTGGTGTTGATGATCATGATTCATACAATGAGCTCTGTAAGGCCTCCTTATAAACATCTTTTCTGTTCAAGATAAAGCCAGTTTAAGTTAAAATTTTGGTTGGAACTTTTGTTTTTCTTATAGTCATTTAGAAAATTAGAAGGAACAGCTTGTGAATAAGAAACTGGGGCAAAATTTCTGCTTTCATCCTAAATTCCTCTGCAACCATTGCGTGCTCAAAGGGTGTATCTGAATGTCATGCAAATATACAGGCTTTCAGTGATATGGAATCTTATCTCATATTGTAGCATGGGGTTATTACATCAGAATCTTGTGATTATTGTAGTATTGGTGCTTTAATGCATTGCAGATTAACGGGCTTTTGATTATGTGGAATCTTATATCATATTGCTCCTTTTGATTATTGATTTTCTTTTGTAAGAGTAACTTATGTAGATATTAAGCTTTATTGTGGCTTCAGTTTCTGAAGAATCTTATGCTCTTTCTATGCTTGATAGCCATGTAAGTGTTTTGCCATGTTACATGATTCCTCTCCAAGAGTTTCCATTAAGCCAAGTCTCAATTAATCTAGCTAAGTTGCATCATCATTGTTTACTTGATATTGTACCTATGATTAGGTTACTTGCCGCTTTTTTCTCCATAGCTTATGTGCCAATGTTTCTGGGGTTGCATCCTAATATTTTGGTTGTTGCTGTTCTTTTTCCCTTTTCAGGTGATTTTATTTACAAGGTTTCTTCTCTATCACCAACTAGGCATTTCATAATACACTCGAGGAAAGCACTGCTTAATGGCATTAGCCCAGCTGAAAATCGAAGTATTCCTCCCTTAAAGTATGTACTTAAATATTTTACTCTTGTAGTAGGACTAATTACAACTCAACTAAGAGTTGCAAATGAAAGTGTTTTTCTTTGTGCTTTTAGATTAAATATTCTAGTTTTTTTTAGATTAGTTCCTCTAGATATCTGTACGTCAGAGATCATATGTTGATATTCATGATATGTAATACAGATATATGCTAGTATTTATTCATTTGTTAACTTCACAAAATTTCATTTTATTATGCAGATATGAGTACTTTTATGGTCTCTTGCGTGACTTTCCAGATTTAAGATTGACAATCAATGGGGGCATAAATTGCGTTGACGAGGTGAGCCATTGTCAAACTAACTGGTTTTTTGTTCTGTTAATTTATGCTTGGATGTCAAAAATTTTTAATTATGAATTGTGCATGTAAACACATGCATAATTACATACAATGCAATGTATTCAGGTATATATGTACATAGGTTCTGTATAAAAAATTCAGTGTGTCATGAGATCATGAAAAGTTGGAATGACCAAGGAAGGCAATGACACCCAGCTGTAAAGAGTGTTCTTTGTCTTTGTAGAGGAGCAATATGATCTTGGATTGACCTCGTTA
Organism: Carpinus viminea; assembly: GCA_013348765.1. Classification (NCBI taxonomy): domain Eukaryota; kingdom Viridiplantae; phylum Streptophyta; class Magnoliopsida; order Fagales; family Betulaceae; genus Carpinus; species Carpinus viminea. Next base: position 23,290,403 of record CP054668.1, read on the forward strand.
CATGACCTGAAAAGGGGAAAAAAGTCTATGCTTCTGTGAGGCTGCTTAACTCTTCCCTCAAGTCTCTATTGCATTGCCCATGGTTTTAATGAAAACGGAGGTCCTTGCATTGGAGTTGTCCCATGGATTTCCTTGCATGCTTCTGCATGAATTTATTTCAAACATACCTTACATGTATAAAGTTCATTTTCTCCACCTAGCATAGTGCAATTCAGTCATTATTTTCTCTGTTTTCCCTTATGTTCCATTATTGTCAGTTGGCTATCTTGATATTTTTTGACTTTCCTTTTTAGGCTACCGTGTTACATCATTTTTTCCACTGAACGTTTGACTTCCTTGACAATAAGTTATTCCTCACTTACTGTCCATTCTTTGTAAATAGATGATTAAATTATAGGTCAATGCATCTATCTTTGGTTCTAGTTTTTTTGTTTGTTTGTTTGTTTTTTTAATTGAATTTTCTGTCTTGTAAATTGGTACCAAGAGTTCTGATGCTTCCATTTTTACTTTTTTTTTTTTTCCGTTGGGCATTTAAATTATAGGTCAATGCAGCTCTAAGGTCAGGAGCTCATGGTGTAATGGTTGGACGCGCTGCATACCATAAGTATGTGTTATACACAATCTGAAAATTTGATTTTGGTTTAGTCATTATTGGAAAATTTTAAAAGCTGGTTTTGTTCATTAGATTTCTGCTTTATGTAGAAACTTTATGGAGTAACTGCAAACATGGCAATTCTAATTCAATTGTGAAATCAGGCTGTAAATAGTGTCACAAACATAGACTATAAAATATACACACACAAAACATACATACAAATTATTATTTTTGTATAGGGGGTTTGGAAGGAAGAAAAAGGAGTTGAGGAAACCATGCAGAAGCTCCTCAATGCTATTTTTACTTTAAAAAGTTGCTTACTATGAAGTGCTCAACAAAGATAGTTGTCTAACATTGTTATTCCCCTAAAAGATGTCCAACATTGAAATCCAGTTGATCATGCATAATTCTCCCATTTTCTTTGAAAATAGACTCAGATGCAATAACCTCGAGTATGTTGGCACCCTTTTGCTTGATTCTATAGAAGAAGGCAGAAGGGATGAGATTGCAGCAACAATTTAAAACACTAGCAGGAGTGTCAATCGGGTGGGTGAGCCATCAGTACTCTTTGGATTCCCTACAAAGACTAAGTCACCTTATGGCTATCCAAGCTTTACCACCTTTATATACTTAGCAAGAACAAGTCCCTCCAACAAATAGTCAGGCACCAAAGTGAATCCCTTACTCAAATTTCTTAATTAGGCCTTGTTAAGGAAAAATTGGGTGAATTCCCTAGCCTTCATCAGTTTAGGGCCAAAGCACCTTAATTTAATTTGCAAGAGAAAGCCCAAAACCATTGTTGTTCAGGAAGAAAGTCTATCATTTCCTACTTAGCACAGGCCAGCCTTGCAGAAAATGGTATATGAGGAAGGAAAATAGTGAGATTAGACAGAAAATTCTGCAGTGGTAGTGCAATGAGGCTGAAATGATCTTCAAAATCTGGAGATAGCCATTTTGGCTCAATTCTTTAATATATTTGGAAGTTCCTATGACTAATGTGTGTTTGAGACCGAGGATGAGGCTGCAGAATGTAGCATGCGTAATATGTCTATATCTTGGAAAAAGAAAGAAAATGGAGCTTTCCAATGCTTCGTTCAGTCTTAAAGTAGATTATGAATAATAGATTTTTTTTTTGGCTTGGGAGGGTTTAAGGAAAAGAGAGTTGTTAAAAAAAAAATGATGTAAAGATCACCATGTACTGTTGATGTGAAAAGCCTCTCTCTAACATGCCAATATGTATCACTACATGATATCATTTTTCATGGGAAACATATTGTGCCATGTATTTTCAGATGAAGTTCATAGTATTAACAGTTTCTTATGTAGGTAAGAATAGGTTCTCACATGAACACTATATTATGAGCTGTATAACATTGTTAAACTGTGAGACTTTCTTTTCACATCTTTGTTGAGATGTTTGCGTAATACTTCTCTTTCTTGATACTCAATAAGTTGATGAAATACTATTTTACCATTTTTCTACAGCCCTTGGCATACTTTGGGACATGTTGATTCTACAATTTACGGTGCACCAAAAAGTGGTCTTACACGTCGTCAGGTTCATTATCAGGCTTGGCTCTCTAATGGATACATCTCCAAGTTTTATTTCATCAATTTACTTCACTTACAGTCCATTATTGCTTTGTCATTTTAGGTTCTAGAGAAGTATCAAGTATATGGGGATTCTGTTTTGCGAAAATATGGACAAAAACCAGGAATTCGGGATGTGGTGAAGGTAGGGACTAGGGATACTTAACTGCTTATCACTTTTTGATTATTGCTTTGAATATTCTTCAGTTTCTTCACTAAAATATATTATTGTCGGGTAAGTTTTACTTTATAGCCTTGCTTTTCCGGACATGGATGATTGAACAATAAAACCGAATTATTTGCATGGTATATGAACTATTAGAAAACATACTTAATTCCTGATCAGATTTTATTCTTGGTTTTCTTGTCATTATTCTCAGATTCTATTTTCATTATTGCTGTAATCCGGTACTATAATAATTTGGATTAATTTTTCTATTTAAACATGTAGATGCCCTATGGCTGATATATCAAGAACAAGACAAGTTTTCTTCTCCCTATATTATTCAACTTTTACATGAGCATTCTTCTGTGTATGCAGCCTTTACTTCATCTTTTCTACACGGAGCCTGGGAATGGTCTGTGGAAGCGCAAAGCCGATGCCGCTTTTCAACATTGCACGGTATGTCCTGTTATTATAAACCCAACTCTTTCATTGCTTAGTTGACCAAGTCATTCTTGAAGTTTCTCACACAAATTTGAACACCTTGTAGACGATCAAATCATTTTTTGAGGAAACCCTAGGGGCAATTCCTGACTCCGTCATGGATTCACCTGTCATGGAGTCACCATCTGGTCGTGATGATCTTTTTGCAAATGTACAGAGTTTGCTACCGCCTCCATATGAAACGACAGAACAGGAGGTACTTATGCTTAATTTGTATACCTAATTGGAATTCATTGCTGCCTCAAATTGTGAGCAATTTTTTGGAACACGAGCTGATTGGTCTCGTGTAACAATATGTATCAAAATTCTGTTATCTATCAGCATTTTTGAATGACTTACATTGAATATTTATTTCCGAACGGATAAAGTTTTCTTTCATGGATCGGATGAAAGTTCTTTGACCTAGTTTTTTAAACCAACATGTGTTTCACATGCATTTTTAATAGAGCATGTAATTCTCGTCTATTTTGGATACATGTCAGTTTAATAAATTAAGTTGGGAGAAGTTTTCCTTCAAATTAGATTATAAGAAATTTTTCAACTAAGACCATCGTGTTTAAAATGAATGTGATTTGTCCCAATAGCTTTGGGTTCATATTACAATAGGGTACAAAGACCAAAAATATGAACATAAATAATCAAATGTGACGGTACAATCTTCTTTGTCGCGAGGCTTGGGCATTGGGCTTTTTCTCTTTCTTTTTTCTTTGATCATGAGAGAGACCATCTCTTTAAGAGCATTTGCATGCGGCTCATCAAATTTTCTCTATTTTCGCTTAAAAATTATATATATCCGTTTTCTCAAAGCATTTAGATCTCTTTATTTGAGCTATTTCTGCTTTTACCGTTTCTTTTATATGTATTTTTCTTTTCAAAGTACTTATATTTAAAAGTCGTGTGCATGTCTTGTCAAGAAAATAAATAAATAAATAAACGTTGAGCCCAGTGACGGTTCAAAATTTTTGGGCTAAAATTAACTGGTCGGATGTAATTATATTCACCCAAATATAAACGTTTTGGGAGAGAATTGACATTCTCAAATAAACGTCCAAAGATCATCGACTATTGGGTCCTCAAATTAAATAACACAACAATAAGAGGTCTGAAGGCCACAAATTCTCATCAAGATATCTCATGCAACGTGGCACAAAGTTACAGGTCAATGAATTTATTTAAGGATAACATATTGGACGGCCCTCCAATGGCCTCCTCCTCTTGTTACTTAACTTCTTCATGCTTAATTTAACGACTTCACCCATTGAGAAAACATAACCATAAAGGCAAAAGAACAAACACTTTGAACATCAGTCACATTTTAGAAATGGCCTCAATCACCATGGCAGCTGCCTCATTCCTTAGTAGCACAACCCTTTCCAACCGGTCTCCAGTAGCCAGTAGCCGGAGAATTGTCGTCACAAATGCAGCAAGAGCAGCTGAAGGGGAAATGGTGAAGGTCAGTTGTGACACTAAAAAGGAGAGCAACAATGGAAGGAGGGACTTGGTGTTTGCTGCAGCAGCCGCTGCTGTTTGCTCTGTTGCCGGGATGGCAGTGGCAGAAGGGCCGAAACCGGGGTCCCCGGAAGCTAGGAAAATCTATGCCCCAGTTTGTGTCACCATGCCAACTGCTAAGATTTGTCGCAGATGAAAGGGTTTGCGGTTTGTTGTGGTTTCTATTTATTTGGTTTTAAGACAAGTGATGGTGTAATTTATTCAAGCTTGTAATATTAAATTGGGAAATAGTTTCTTTTCCATTGCCTTAATTGTTAAATTTTGTGACCTATGTTACCATCTCATGATCTTAATTTTTCCTCTGAAAAACAAGGTTTAAATTACTTGATTAAAAAATTAAGAAAATTTTAAGAATTTTACTAAACAATTATGTTAGAAAATCCAGAGGATCATGATTCATGAGCTGATTAGGTAAATATTCCATGGCTAGCTTGATCTCTGATTTCTCTAATTTTCACTGATTTGTGGCTTCTGATGAGTTTATTTGTATATTGGCACCAATAATAAAATATGCAAGTTGGACCATGGGGTGCCTTGTCTAACATAATAGTTGTTTATCTTAATCTAAAAGCTAATTGCCAGGTAAACTATTAAAATGTGACAGTTGACGTGATACTTTATATGACAATAATCACATTTACAATGTTATCCAAATATTTTTTTCATACATATTTTTCAATGTTGGGACCGAATGAAAAATATTGAATTATTAGAAAATCATTTCTAGGTCATCGGTAAATTTGTCATTGTTGGGGAAAAATGGTTTATGCCTTTCAATATTTTTTTTTAGTTGTTGGTGGTGATATTTGACTTTATTAGACAACTTTAAGAGGTTATCAGTTATTTTTAATTGCAGTGAGAAAATATTTTCATATCAACTAAATAACAAGAAATGTTAGATCTCATTAAAACAACAGAAAATCAGTAAATTTTTTTCAAAAATATTTTCAATTTAAAATAGTTTTCCTTATAGACCACTTTACATGTTACGCTATAAATTAACTTTGACACGGGCACAAGTAGCCGTATGTAAAGATTCAACCGAACGTTGCTTTACTATTATTAGCGTTCCTTGTGAATCCATTTTTGGACATCACTGAAGATTAGAGAATCGCCTCAAACATCTATGAGATCTTCTCTGCTATTTCGACTTCTTTTTGCTGGGAAGATTCAAATGTTGACCGAAGTGTTAATATTTATGCTCATCTTGTGGCAAATTGAACTGCAATAAAAAACTTTTTTTGGCTACATTCTCTTTTCCCATTTCTCCTCTCTTTTTTCGCATTTGTAATGGCAAAACACCTTTCTCTCTTCTCTACTTCTTCTTCTTCATTTTTTTTTTTTAAAAAAAAGAAAAAAGATATTGCAATTAGGACTCTTTCTCCACCATGAATGCTGCTTGTAAACACTCCTAAACATGGACATAATACTAATATCCCTATACATAACTACATCAAAATTAACGTCGACGTCTTTCATAAAAATAAAAATAAATAAAAAAGATTTGGGCATAGAGTCCTTGAAGGGGACTCATTTTTTACTATTTTTTTTATATTGCAGTATGCTCAACTTATAAAATATGTATTCAGCTTATATATTGTACTTTAAGCAACGATTAAAATTAAATTTTAAAGTTGCATTAGTTTTATAAACTTTTAATAAAAATAAAAATTTAAAAAAATATTTAAGATATTTAATTTTAACCATTATTTAAATTACAGCATACATGTTATTAAAATAATCCATAACATACCTAGTAACCTATAACATTCATCACATGATTGCTACAACCAATTTTACTGACAGCTTTTCCGCTAACTACATTCGTCAACCAGGATTATGTTCTTTATTTGTCTTTTTATGTATTTGGTCTCTTTAATTTTCTTGTCATTTTCACTTGTGTATTTTGTAGTTCTTTGTTTATCTCATCTACTTATACATGTACTTGGCGTATTTGTACGGCCAAAAGGAAAAATAAAATAAAATTTAAATTTTAGTGTATTGGAAATTGTCCACAAAACCTTTGTAAATTACGAGTTAACCCAAACAAATGAAAGGCATTACACTCTGGCAGTCACAGCCCCTCTCCAACGCAGAAACGAACCATGGAATCAGACACCACCGCCCCAATGACAACTTCGTGGAGCTCTTCGACGAACTGGACCGTCTCCGGCGGCTCTCTCGTAAATTCCGTCTCTTTCGAGTCCTATCTTTCCCCGATCGACTACAATGAAGCCGAAGCCACCGCCGATTCAACCACTACCTCGAAACCCCCTCTTATTCTGCGCCCGTCCTCACCGGATTCTGGCCCTTGCGAGATTAAAAGTGAGTTCTAGAAAATTTCAGTTCTTTGCTTCTCTGTTTGTTTCGATTTGTAACATTTTCCCGAGAAAATTCGGTTAGGTTTCGTTGTTCCAGTTTGTACGAGTTCGGAATGATTTTTCCGAGAAAATTAATTCACGAACTGTTATCTGTATTGGTTATTTTGTGAGAAATTTTGATAGGTTTGGGAATTTGTGTTTGCAACTCTGTTTGGTTCATGAGAAAGAAGGAGGAGAAGATTATAATTTTTAGTTTTAGGTCGTGCTTTTTGGTTAAGTTTTTTGCGGAGAAAGTCAATTAGGTTTCATGGTTTCAGTCAGAGTGCTTTTTACGGGAAAATTAATTCACGAAATATCAACTGTTTTGGCTGTTTTACAAGAAAGTTGGATAGGATTTGTGAATTTACTTTTCCACATGGTAGCTGATGAAAATATTTGAATTAATATGTTCCTTACTTGGTTGGTGCTTCTTTTAATGAAGTACTTTACTTATCAGGAAGAAAAAAAAGAATATTATCTACTTTACCATGCTATAAGAATGATTCTATTTCTGTTTCTATTATATCCGAATTGTTTTTTTGATACGATGTTTGTATATTAAATCCATCTCTATTAAGTAGCTCTTGATATACAGACATCATTGCTTTATTTATGTTCTAGTGAAAGTAGAGGGGAAAAATTGCTTGTAACCTCTTGCATTATCCTTGTAAATAATAAATAACTTCTTTCGTTGCAGTTGGTTTTACGCAAAAGCATGAGGTCAGGCAGGTTTATGTTCGAAGTACTGCTCGAGTCTATGAGATATACTATGATTCTGGTCTGCAGAGTGGCAATGAGTATCTCTGTACTGTTCGCTGTGGCATTGCTGCCAGAGATGAAGAAGTGCTCACAACTGACATTGAAGAAGATGTTTCTACCAATCATCTGAGGGGACCTAATGACGGTCTTGCTGAAGAAGTGAAAAGTAGTAGCAATTTAACCTCCAGTGAAGATGACTGGGTTGAAGTGAAAGTCCCTGATACTCCTGTGGTTGAGAATAAAAACTTCTCTTTGCCATCAAGGACTGATAGCAATTCAGGGATAAGCAAACAGGTACAATGATGACTATCCATGTACTTTTTATAACAAAGCTCTTTCTGTCTTCATTTCATTTTCTTGAATGGTGGCCATGATGTTTTGATGCATTTACTTGGCTGCACGTGTAGAGGCTTCTGTCCCCTTCCCAAGAAAGACAAAGGGAAAAAAATGAAAGAAAAGGAAACACAATTTCTTCATCTATGTAGTAGCCATTGACAGGACCAAAGTAGATTAAGAATACAAATGATCTTAGTGGAACTGATGAGGTCATTCTTTTGGTTACTTTGTTTTTGGCTAAATTACTTCAACCTTCCTCGGATTTCTGTCAAAAAAATATACACTCTTACCTTCTATATTGGAAAGTAGACTTCAAATTTTATAGAAGACATACATTTAAGTCCATCCTGTTAATATTAAAAGAAAAATAGTTTTTTTTTTTGTTCCAACTCAAATGGAAGGTGCAGTTCACAGAGCCCTCCTTCACCAAGACATGGAACACAGCTCTGATGAGCTCTAAGGGAACACAATTCTTTCTTAAAGGGGGAACTCAACTGACCAATACCCACTACCACCCATGGTTGAAAGCCACCGTTTTTGTTAACTAAGCCAAAGTCCCACCATCATCTCCAATCTGTGATGTTGGTTTGAGCAGACACAGCACCACCATTGATCATGAGATCTTCATGTTTAAGGCTGAAGGCAAGGCTCTGACATATGGGTTTTGCTTGCATGCGGCCAACAAGTCGGCTCTGCAAACCTGCTTGCTGAAGGCAAAAGCCCATCTACAATATGCAATGCTCATTGCCAAAATTGAAGCTTGTTGGTTCTTTATTACGTGGTTGGGGTCAAATATGGCTGGGTTTAGTATTGGTGATTGTGGTTTGGAGACCTGGAGTAGCCAGATGGAACCTAGTTGGATTTGGGATTCGGCAACGGTGGTTTGGTGTTTTGAAATTTAGGATTTGTAGACAAAAGGAAGGGAAATGTTAAGATTGGAGAAAGAAGAGGAGGATGAATGACATTAAGTTAAAAATGATTAACCCTTTTATCTTTTTCAAAATGAAGCAAAACTCCAACAGTATTCATTTTCCATGGATGGTATATATCTGTTAACATGGACTGAAGTGTAATTTCAAAAAGTACAAGGGAGGTATGTATATTTGACAAAATCTATGGGATTTAAGTAATTCTCCCTTTATTTGCTTAAGCTCATTTTTCCAAATCTAGAAGAGGATACTAACACTAGATGGAATGCTCAGAATAGTGATTGTTGGAGCCCTGTCTTTGTTTGCCTTTTGGTTTATAGCTTTTTTCTTTGTGCTTTTAGTTTTTATCCCGTTGTAATTTTTTTTTTTAACCTAAAAATTTCAGGAGCTTTATGAGGCTACAGCGGAGATTACTGATGCAAGCCACTGCATGTCTCTCACACTTCGTCTGCTCTCACTTCAGAGTAAAGGTTGTGTTTATGTTGAAGAAGTGTATGTGTTTGCTGATCCTGTTGATTCAGCTGACTCTGAAGATCAAGATGGTCGGGTGGAAAACTCAACTGGAAGTTCTCTTATGACCATGCTTGTACCTACCCTTTTGCAGTTATCTAAGACAACTAAACATGATGCTGATACAAGGGAAAAGCAGAAATTCCATGACTTTGGTTTGAGATCGATGGATCCAATGAATTTTGCAACTAGAATTCATCGGGAAGGAGAATCCAGCATTACTGATCATCAAGAAGTGAAGTTGCAAGAAGTGAATGGTGCTAGTCCAGATGCAGCTCAGGTACAGAACCCTCCGCAAGTGCCTGTTTCAGAAAACAAGCCTGATTATACCTCATATAGTCGACTTGAGAGCTGCATGGACCAGCTTGTTTCTCGAGTAGGAAGAATAGAAGAGCTTTGTCTGAGATTTGAAGAAAACATGCTAAAGCCCATAAGCAGCATTGACGCAAGACTCCAGAGGGTAGAGCAGCAACTTGAATTACTGACCAAGAAATCTCATAATTCTGAATTGCCATCTTGCTCAAGAATTGTTGCTCCTGAATTTTCTTGCAATGGATCAGATTCCAACTCTTTTTATAACAGTGGAAGTGATCATCCCAATTGTGGGTCATTTGAATCAGACAAGAAGGATTTTCATTCAGATGTAACATCCATCCCTCCTGATGATACTTCTGACTCAGTAAATGCTACTCAGTTGCTCCCAAGTCTCATAGTTACTGCTCCCGAGTTTTCAAATGGTGATGATGTGGAAGAAAATTGTGCATCGGAATCAGTGACAAATTCTGCAGATGATAAACCAAGGCAAGCTTTTTCAATTGATGATGCTTTAGCATCTGCTCTTGCAGGATTTGTATCTTCAACTTCAATCCAGCCTCCAAAATATACTCAAACTCTAGCTGTTAAAGCCCCTGAATTTTCAAATGAGGATGATGAGAACGATGGTAAAAAAGCTTCACCTAGTGTTCAATGCGAAATAGCCAGAGATCACTCGGTTTCTTGCTACAAAACAGACGGGACAGAGTGCTCAGAAGACTCAACTTCATCCAATACTTTAGATGGTGAAGGGCATGTAATAAGATCTCTCGATGATGACCTCTCTGAGAAGACAGCTGAGGGAGCTGATGGAGATTGCCAGCACTGTGATGGAGAAGAAGGTTGTTGTCGGGCCACAGGAATTGACACTATAGTTGAACATGATATTGCAAGAACAGATTCTAATCAGATATTTGATGAAAATGTAAAGGAAGAAGTGAGCATTGAGCCGAGCAATATCTTAGTTCCTAATAATACTGATTCTTCGGATCAGATGGAGAATGTCTCTGATACTACCCAGGAAGAAGCTTTTGCAAACTCTGAATTTGCTGCTGCTTCAGAAAACACAAAATCTGATTCTGAAGTTCTGCAGAAAGTTCTTGAATTTTCATGTGCCTCGTCCATAGTGGATTTTGAGATTCCCGTCCTGGATGTGAAATTTGCATCTCAGGAAAATTCTAATACTAGGGTTCCCCTGGAAGCCCTTTTGGGTGACGTGCAGGAATCAAATGTCGAACCTCCTTGCATCAAGGATACATATGATGATTCTGATTCCCCAATTGGCGAGCAATGCAACTTAATATTGGTGGATGACGGTGAACCGTCAGCTGCGGCAGCCGACAGCCATCTTTCATTGGATATGAACTACTGTAATTTAATGGACGCGCCTTTGATTGAGGAGAGCGAAAGCCTGCTGGACTATCAGGATTTTCTTACCTGTCGCAGCCATGAAGTCTTTGCATCAAGTCTCATATGATAATCCCTTCTAACCTTTTTCCCCTTATCAATTAGAAAAAAAAGAAAGTCTTATATGATAAAGTTCTCTCTGTATGTAAACTTGGTTTTAGGCAGTAGATGTGTGCTGACCATCATTTTGTTGTATATACCTTTTTTATTTATTTTTTTCTCTCTTTCCTTTTCATCTCATTTGAACGATTTCCAATTAACTTGAATGTCTAGTACATTTTGACCATGGGGGCGGCTGATAGCTCAGAATGCTCTAGAAAATTATAAGCAAAAAAAAAAAAAAGGTGAAAAAGATACACTTGTTATTCTCCCAATCTATCACTCATTTGCACTCATACCTCTTAACTTTAAAAAAAAAGAAAAAAAAAAGAATAAGAAAAAGAAAAAGAAAAAGAAAAGAAAAGAAAAGAAGAAGATATTTGACCCCTCTGACCACTGAACATTACACTCTCTATTAACATTTGACTGTAAAATAAACAAAAGATTACCAATAAAATTATTAAAAAAATTGATGGAATGGTCAAACTACGCTTAGGTGTGACATAAGGATAAAAGTAAGGGAAATTTTACTTTAAATTCCTGAATTATTATGCGATTTGACACTCTTTCGAATTTTGAAACTTATTAATTTAGATCCTTGAACTTTTAATTGCAATCAATTTACCCATTTTATTAATTTTTACCGTTAAAACTCTTAAAAAGACAAAATTACCCTACAATTTTATTTTTATTAAAATAAAAAAAATGGTCACAAGGTGGCCCAACCGTGGGTCACCTTGTGATTTTTTTTTTAATAATATATATTTTTAATTTAAAATTAAAGGTAAATTTGAAATTTTATAAAAGAGTAAAGGAATATAAACGTTATTGTTTCACTTTTAAACGTTTTAAATTTGACGAATTGGTTCAAATTGATTACGATCAAAAGTTCATACGTCCAAAATAAAAGATTTCAAAGTTTAAAGGGTATGTCAAATCCATGGTAGTTTAAGGGTTTAAAGTTAAATTTTTTCTAAAAAATTTTATAAATATTTTGTGGTTGAAGTTATTTGTTAATTTTAATTATTTTAATTATTATTTTTTTTGGCAAAAAGGCACAAAGTTGTCCTAAAAAGTGTTGTAAAACGAGCTATATATAATTTTCGAACCATGTGAGCCTCAAATTCAACCTTAAACCTCTTCCCAAAAGAAAATTCCCAACCAAGGAACAAACACTAGAGTCTACAAGTAGATTCAAATTACTGTCATCCCGCTAACGATAAACAACAGGCAGACTTCCAAGCTTCGGAGCTGAAGCACTGTGTTTTGTTTTTTCTTTTTCCTTTCTCACTTCTCAAACACCAAGCTTTGAGCTACAGAGCTTGCTCATTTCTGAAGCTGTTTGCGCTCAAAAGCTAGGGTTTTGTTTCGGTTTCCAGCCAAAGCAAGCCGCCGATGGAGGCCGCGGTGGTGGACGCCGGCTCCAGGCTCCTCAAGGCCGGACCCGCAATTCCCGATCAGGCTCCCGCCATGGTAGTACAATGCTTACCTTAAAGCTAGGGTTTTTATTTTTTGTTTTTGATTTTGTGTTTTTTTCAATTTTTCTCGTTGTTTGGTTGCTGAAAAAGTTGTGGCAAAGTAAATAAGCTGAAGCTGATGTTTCTTGCTGTTTGGTGAATGAGAAATTGAAACACGTCGACTGTGATTAGTGAAATTGTTGTGTTATTAGGGCTTAGCTAAGCGAAGTTTAAAGGTTTTTTTTTTCCTCCTTGTTTGGTTGCTGAGAAAATTGTAGAACAGAAAATTAGTTGAAGCTGATGTTAGTTGTTGTTTGTTGAATGGGAAATTGAAATAGGACTGTGATTGGCTAGCTTGTTGTAGTATTAGCGCTTGGATGAGTGAAAGCTGTTTTTTCAGTTACCGTAGAAAAGCTACCCCAAACTATGTCCAGTTTTTTTAATTTTTATTTTAGTTTTAACTTTTATCACTGTTTGGTAGCTGAAAAATTGTAGAATAGAAAATGAGTTGAAGCTAATGTTTCTTTGTTGTTTGGTGAATGGGAAATTGAGGTACCTCGACTCTATTAGCGAGATTGTTGTATTATTAGGGCTTAGCTGAGCGAAGTTTAGGTTTTTTCCATTACTGAAGAAAAGTTGACCCCAGACTAGTTTTTTTTTTTTGGTTTTTACTTTTCTCCCTGTTTGGTTGTTGAGAAAATTGCAGAAAGGAAAATAATTTGAAGCTGATGTTTATTGTCATTTAGTGAATTGGAAATGGAAACACATCTACTGTGATTGGCCATATTGTTGTTGTATTAGTGCTTATTTGAGTGAAGGTTAAATTTTTTGCCATTACCTTAATGAATTGCAATAATAATAATAATAATAATAATAATTTTGTTATTGAGGTTGATTTAGTAAATTTTTTAGAAGTGTTTTGGGTTCTGAAAATGGTGAAAATTGAGAAATGTTTTGGTTGGGGCCACATTTGAATAAAGTATAGTTTGCAGGGTCCACAAAAGAAAATTTGTTTGATATAAAGTTTTGAAGTATTTCTGAAAAAAAATCTGATAAATAAAATAAAAAAGTAAAAAAATTGGATCAAAGCTAACCTCCACAGGTGGTATTGATATCCTTGAGGTGTTTTCTTAACTTTTTTTCTATGTGATTTAGATCATTCCTACCCAAATGAAACGCATGGTTGAAGATGGATCAATGGGTGATAGTTCATTGTGTGAAGATATTACTGTTGATCCTGTTGTGCGAGGTTTTATTAGAGACTGGGATGCCATGGAAGATTTGTTGAGCCACGTTCTGTATACTGGTCTTGGATGGGAGATTGGCAATGAAGGACAAATATTATTTACAGATCCACTTTCTACTCCCAAGGTTAGCAAATTCTTTTTTCTTGTGAAACTTAAAGTTCATTACTTTATAGAAAAGTATGGTGCAGAATGGTCATGTATATTTTAGAAAGTAAACTATTATAGTTTTTTACTCTTATTAGCAATGTCATCAATTTTTTCTTTTTCTTTTTTTTTTTTATGTCGGGGAACCTCTTCAAGGTAGGGCCCTTTGGATCCCATCCTTGCAGAGTAAATTCCGGTCCCGTGCACTGCACCCTTGGAAGTTTTTCAACACGGAATTGGTTAAATCGTTGGCTTTTTCATGGGGTGTTGCCCCAAGGAATTATTTGCACCCATGAGGTGTTGAACCTTAGACCTTAAAGGGAGCAAACCCCAAGACCAAAGCCTCCACCACATGGGCCAACCCCTTGGGGTTACATCATCAATGTTATCATCATTATTGTTATTTATATTTTCTAATACGAACAATTGGCATTCTTGCTACATATTCAATATGGATGACTTTTTGAATTGGTATCATTGGCAGTGCATAGGGTGGGGATATTCTTTTAAGAGTTTCTCCCTTATATCTCAACTCTTGCAAAATACTAATGGATGAATGTGACCACATTTCAGTGTGCATCTGCACTCACTTAATAGCAGTTCTTCATGCAATGGTGTGAGTTTTTGGGGTTGGGTTGGGAGAAGAGGTGGTTTATGAAGTGTAGTGATATTGTTAAGTGATTTTCAATCATTTCAACCCCAACTTGTGAAGGTGTTTCCTTTTCTTCTCAGTTTGATGCAAATTTGCAACATCAAATAATCCAAATTTCTGTTTTTTTATATTTATATTTTATTTAAACAATGTTATACATAATTGTTTTTTGCAGTCTGTCAGAGAACAGTTGGTGCAGCTGATGTTTGAAACATTCAACATCTCAGGCTTTTATGCATCAGAGCAAGCAGTCTTATCACTTTATGCAGTAGGACGTATCTCAGGATGCAGTGTTGATATTGGTCATGGAAAGATAGGTATATTTACTTATAGAAGGAAACATCTTGGTGCTCTTTAAGCCTGTGAAGCAATTTGTTAGGACTGCTTGTGAGAGTTATGTGAATCAGTATTACTTTAATATGTCAATTGACAAGTTGAAATTAAGTATATCTATATCTTCTTTGCTGTCTAGAATATTATAAAGGTAAAATATATAACCAACATGCTTTATGTTTGTCTTATTATAAGTCTTAGCTTATTTCTTTGAAATAGTTGTTCTCCATAGTTTGTGGAATCTTTCAATTCTCGATTAGATCCTCGATCTGATTCTGGAAGACCCTCTCCATTAATCCAAGGGGGAAATCCCCATTTTGAAAACCTTGAGCGTATCAAAAATTAAAATGAGTTCACGCTGTTTTCTTAATTGATTTAAATATGATCACAACTATTGCAGAGAAATCAAGAATTATCTAATCTGAAACTACAACTAGAAAAGAAAAGAACTAGCTAGTCTATTGTCAAGTGGTCTTGTTTCTAAATTCCCTTTAATAATATTTATCAAAGAAAGATGCCATAGGAGCCTTGTATACTTGCTCAGAATAAAACAATTTCTCTATGTAGAGCCCAGTTCAAAGGCATGAGGTGCTTGAGTGCAAAGGTTGTATGTTGGGGCTTGGCTGCCTCAAGACTGAAGTGCATTAGCCTTAAATGTCTTAAAGTCTAAAGACATTTGTGGACTGTCATGCATCAACAAACAAAAGAATTTGTGCTTTGTTCTAAAGATTGAGCATGATGACAAGGTTTCCTACTGTATAAAGTTGAATATGGTAGTGGAGCTAGAGCCTTTTTTTGTCAATACTCTTTACCACTGGACAGTTGCTTTAGATTATCTTAATTTGGCTAGTTTTTATGATTTTCTTGATCTTTTTTCTTTTTCTATTTTGGTGTAGCTTTTGTATACTTCTTGTATACATGGGTTGCACCTTTGCACTTTTTAATGATATTTCGGTTACTTATATAAAAAAAATGTTGAGCTTTTGACATCTTTGATGAGAATCATATGTCCTATTGCATTGTGGGATGATTGAAATCACTCCTGGAATTTTTTTCCTCAATCACTTTAGTTAATGTTGGGTTGGTTTGTTTATGGCCTTTAGGGCATCTCTATGTGCAGGCTAGTGAGTGGATATGCAACTAAATGGTCCTTCGGCAGAGAGAACCACAATTTGAACTGACCTATTTGTTTCATATTGTCTTTTTTATTTTTTCCAGATATTGCGCCAGTAATTGAAGGTGCAGTTCAGCACATTGCCTCTAGAAGGTTTGAAATTGGAGGTATTGATTTGACGAAGTTACTTGCTCAAGAGCTTGGGAAGTCTAATCCGCTAGTGAATATCAGCATGTCTGATATTGAGAAAATAAAAGAGCAATACTCATGTTGTGCTGAAGATGAACTTGCTTTCAAGACCAAAAATTCATGCCACATAGAGAAGCATACACTTCCTGATGGACAGGTTTTGCATTCAGAGTTTTCCAACCCAAAAACTAATGTGGTTTCAGTCATAGTTATTCCAATTATGGGCTAGCTTTGTGTATTTCCTTGCCTTCTAGAACCAAATTGATATAACTTCAGACCTGGGTATAGACTTGACTGGCTTTGGAAGTTTGGATGCAAACTGGACTCTCTCTTACTCTCTCTCTCTATGTGTGTGTGTGTGCGCGTGCATGCGTGCCTGTTACTTGTCTTTTTAGTTTATTTACTTTGGACTTACTTTAATTTATGTTAAGAGTCGGTACAAGTTCTTTATAAATTGGAGATAAAGTGAATAGATGCTTTAATTTATGAAATGCATGATAAAAATAGGAAATAGCTAACTTGGCATGTCATTATTTTGCATGATCCGAAGTTAATCACCAAAAACAATAGAAATTATAGTATTCTCTGTTCTTTTTACATGGAGTCCTCAAATAAGATATGGTGACTAATCTTAAAAAACTTGACCAAATTGTTAGAGAAGATGGTAAAATCTATTGATTCTTGCATAGTCAAAGTTGCTAAAGCAAGAGGATATTTGTATTCCAGATGTAACCTGCCCGTTAGCTGTACATGCTTCCTGATAATTCATTTTGGTTTCTTCAATAAACTCTGTGCTTCATGACAGTTGTATTTAGTCTGCGAGCTTCAGCATGATAGACATCTAAACAGAACATTTGGTTACTATTTCAGGTGATAACAATTGGAAGAGAAAGATATACTGTTGGTGAGGCTTTGTTTCAACCATCTTTATTGGGTTTAGACGCTCATGGAATTGTTGAGCAGCTAGTCCGCAGTATATCAACAGTGTCATCTGATAACCACCGGCAACTGCTAGAAAACACAGTACTTTGTGGTGGCACTGCTTCTATGCCTGGTTCGCTTCTATATTCATTAATTCTGGTTAACTTTTGATGCAGTGGATATAATATGGCTCCCTAAACTCGAGCATAGAATAAAATGCTGTCTTATTTAAAACCTAGGTGAGAAGCAAAAAAAAAAGACACAGGGTGGATGTCATACATTTTCAATTAGTATTTATTGATCAAGGGTGAATACCCTATACCCAGGCATTGGGTTTAGAAAGGGATGGGAGTCCCAATGTAATCTATTGGATGAAGTTGCGTACAGCAGATAACCAAAAACCTTGTGTTTGAAATTTATCTACAAAAATCTGTTCCAATTCCCTATTTAGAGGTTGTGCCGAAGTTACCTGGTTTCTGAATGCATCTACAAAAATCTGTTCCATTCCACATTTGGATGTAGTGCCAAACTTACATGTTGAAATGATTGGTTTGGTTTAGCATTTCCTTTTATTTTGCTTTTCTAGTCATTTAATCAATGTCTTTGAAGATTCAAGGTGCATCATGTAGTGCCATATTTTCAGGTCCATTTATCTCCATTGTTTTGAACAATGGAAGTAAAGGGTTTTATTTTATTTTGTTTGCCTTGGAGATATCTGAATAACTATAACTGCTGCAGTTAAGAGTTTTTGCAATAATATTGATATAATGGTTAATCTAGGCTCTTCATTTCCTAAATTGATTGATGTCATCCATGAATTGTTCTAGTCATCAAATTCATCAAAAAAAAAAAAATCTATGAATGGTTCTGAATTTTGGATTGAGGAACCATAAAGGGAAGGCTATGTTGTCTCAGCCAATCAGTGAAGGCTTATAGGCAACTTAACTGATGCATTGCATAGAGAGACACTTAAATCATAATAGTCATCAAATACTTGATGAAACAAAAACTATGCAACTTTAGGTTGTTATTTTAGGTTTATGATGCAGATGCTCCATGTTTTCTAGGATAGAAAATAGGTGGTATTTATGAGGTCGGATGGTCACATGTATCTGTGATGCAAATGCCATCTAGCTTGAGAAGGCACTGATGTTGCCAAGTGTCTTGTCAGTTGCCCTTCCTGTTTATGGGGAATTGTTGTTTTATAGCTGCTTAGTGGTTATGTTACTTCCAACTGCAGGTTTTGAAGAAAGGTTTCAGAAAGAAGCTGGCCTGTGCTCTTCTGCTATTCGTCCGGCTCTAGTTAAGGTAACCTGTTTTCTCACAAAAAGGGATGAAATGTATATTTTAGCTGTTTTATACAAAACTAATGTTCATACTTTCGTGCCTATCTTATCTATTGGTGTTTGGTACCCTATCTGTTGAATTAGACTTTTTAACTCCTCTCCAAAAGCTTGTGATAGTTGATTTTGGACTCAATATACAAGGTAAGCATGAGTTGCCAATAAAAAAGAGTTCAATTGGGTTGGAATCCAGCGTTCTTCAGTTGCTTCTTTATAAGTTGCCAATGATACTTTTAATCACAGCTAGATATTTTCTTATTCAATTGCATGCATTAAAATTATCCAAATGGTTAAGCAATCACCTTCAATACCCCCTCCTAGCAATTCTGTTATTATGCATGTATATATGCTGTTTGTTTTACATAAATAAATGCAAGTTTTTGACCAATCTTTTTGTTCATTACAGCCTCCAGAATATATGCCGGAAAATTTGACAATGTATTCAGCTTGGGTGGGTGGTGCGATTCTTGCCAAAGTTGTCTTTCCCCAAAATCAGCATGTAACCAAGGCAGACTATGATGAAACTGGACCATCCATTGTTCACCGGAAATGCTTCTGATGATATCCATCTGAATGATCAGAAGGTTCATCCTGCCTTGTATTATATGATTTATTACTCTAGTAGAAAACCTTAAAATTACTGGATTCTGAATGCACAAGAAAGTCTCTCAATAACGTACGTGATCTAACATATTGCAGTTCATCTGTTTCACCTCTTTTAAAGGGTTGGCTTCTTGTACTCCAGTACTCTGCATGACTATAATGTTTCAATACATGTCCCATTTTTTTCCTCCCTCTGGATGAATATACTACTTAATTCATTCAGCTTGCTAATACTTATTGTTCTTCTATGCAAGATTTTTATTGATTTAAGCTATAATAGATATAAAAGAATTATCAATCTGGTTGAAGTAATCTTTTACTGGATCAGGTTTGAAGTAGGCACTTGGCAGTTTCTTGGCTTTCAGGCTTTATATTCTTCTAAGATGTTCTAAGTGTCAAAACATACTCAGTATGTTTGTTAATGTGTTTTGGAAGTGTTTCAACTGTTTTGACATAACATAAAAGTGAAAGCAGTTTTGAATGTTGTCTTTTGAGAACTGGCTTTCTGCTCATGCCAATCTTCCAAGTAAATTGACTATAATTCTCTCTGAAAATCAATGAAGAGGAAAAAAAATGTAGATACTAGTAAGGTTGGCAGGGAAATGCACCTTAGCTACTTATTGCCTTTCTTTTTTGTCTGACCAAAGACAAGACGGAAAAAGGGTCAAGAAAGTGAGAAACAAAAGAGAATAACACAAACCAAAGAAAACCTAGAATCGGGCTATGGGGATCAACTTGGATATTCAATATTAAGAGATGAGTATGTAGCATTACTCTTATTTTATTTTATAAGATAGGACCCTCAAAAATTTATTACCCCCCAACAAAAGTCTGTAGTTTTGCCCTCCTCCCCCACATTAAAATTTCTGGTTCTGCCCTTGATGCTGCATATATTACCTTTTTGCCCATCTCTAAGGATAATCTAGGAAATAACTTTAGAGCCAAAATAAAGAAGAAAAGAGAGATGGAATGGAACCACCCCTTAAGGGGAAGGAAAAAACCAAACGGACTTCCATTCAGAGAAGGAAGGAGTACTATGTGCTTTTGACCACTCTACTTTTCAAGTAGTCTCTTTTTCTAGAACTCTTCAACTTTAATTCTGCACTTGAACCCAATAATACTCTTCTTGCTTTGCCTTTTAGACTAAACCTCGCTGCTCCCAAGGGTCTTCCTTATCAGTTTTATAAGACCTATAGATCGCTTTTAGGCTTTGTGTTGATGAGTGGGCATTCAACCATGGCCACAGCACTACCCTCTAGAAAAACTTTGGTGCTCTCGACTATAATTGGGGCTAGCCCCACTCAACAGTTGATGGACAGAAATTTTCTCAAATTGGGTCAGTTCTTTAATTTAGTATATAAAATTATCATGTGTTTTTTGTGCATACGAGATGGTAAAGGACACATGGTTGTTTTATAGGTTGAATCGAAGGAAATTTCTCCAACAGTTTGAAGGAAATTTATGTCCCTATTGATCTCCATCCTAAGTTGGGCAATTCTTTTTTAGTACGGTTTTCACATAGTTTGAAAGTTGCGACTGTATATGTGATAATTTGTGCTACTTGACTTTAGTTTGACTTGCCTCTTGGCCATCTCCTCTTGATGAATATGGATGGCCGAAACTTCATCAAGTATTGAGTGAGTTTGTGCTAAAAATAGTGTGTTTTAATCTTGACCGACTACATTCAATAACAAAGGTGTTTTGTTATTGAATAATAGGAGGCAGGCCTAATTTTTTGAGTTTGTGACAAATTCTTGTGCTCTGGTTTGAATGAAAAACCTACGATCCATGTGGTAAAGATGATGAAAAATACATGGGATACTACAACTTTTATTACAATTTTCTTACAAATTGATGTGACAGTCTATAGTCGGTGAAATGATTAAAATTATATGATTGATAACCCAACAATTAATTAATTAAGTTAAGAATTTAGATTTTCTGCTTAAGCATTTTATCAATTAATTGATGTGACAGTTTATAGTTGGTAAAATGGTTAAAATTATATGATTGAGCAAAAACACATAGATGGTTTATGTTCTAAGTAGTTTTGATAAAAATTTATAGAGGGATTTGGCTTAAGTGTTAAAAAAAAAAAAATTACAGAATATGCATCGTAGTTTTTTCAATAGTTCATATTTTATTCCCATGCTCTCTTTCCGTTAATAGTATTTTCTGTAATGAATTATTTCCACATGGCAAATTCCCTTTGAACATTCTAATGCATGCAATAATAAAAGATAATTATGGGTTGGAGTTTCTTTTGGTTCTTGACAAGAAGAGAATCTTTAGGAATTATTTTTCGTTCAAGATATATATATTATCCAATGATATACATGATGCTCTGTGATGAATATATTGTCACGTTATTTAATAAATAATTATTTTACATTTTACTTGAAATAGGGAGGATTGTAGCCGACAAACAAAAGGACTTCTTTGGCGATGAAATATGAAAAGTGGCTTTCATAAATGAACGTAGTGGTGATTCAACACTTGGCTTCTTCTCTGCCCCTCACTTCAGCTTCATGAGTTGGACAAATCCTACCGTTGAGATATGGCCTCCTGAAACAGTCAAATAGAACACTGCCCAATTACTTAAACCTAATTCAGAGTTGAAAAGCACCAAGAAACAAACAAAGGTGTCTACTTCGAAGTGGGGGCAGAGAGGAGCTCAGTGAACCATCAAACCAAAACACCAAACTACAATTCACACTTGACAACCTTAATAAACAATTTGCACCACACAACAAAAATTGAAAGCAAATGGACATATCCCTCCTCTCTCAGCAGCCAGCCTTAAAGAAAAACTATTTTGCTTTCTTTCCCCTTTTTTCCACCTCATTTGTCCGGAGATATTGTTAGGGATACCACAACTTTTATTATAAATTTATTATAAACTAAGGTAATAATTTATATAGCATTTATCATGTTAGCCGCTAAACAATTAGATTTGATTGTTGTTGATGTGATAGTGCCAAGTCGGTTTGTAAGTTCACATAATACTTATCATGTCAGCTACTATATAATAGGAAAAAATTTACTTTACCCCCTCGAAGTTTTAGCCTTTTTAGGATTTTTCAATTTTAATCCCAAAGTTTCAAAATTGATAAGTTGAACCCTATGTTAATATTTTTCATCAATTTGGACGGAAATCTGTAAAATTACGTAATTACCCTCATGCTTTTTTTAAAAAAAATCCGTCCATTTAGCCGAAAAAAGTTACCGCTGGGGGGTGGGGGAGAGGAGGGGTTTAAATTGCCACTTTTTGAAACTTCAAGGAGGTATATTGCTAATTTTGAAACTTTGGGATTAAAATTGAAAAACTTCAAAAACTTCAAAGGGGTAAAGTGAATTTTCCCCTAATAAAATTTGATTATGGTTGATGTGACAATACTGCGTGTATTGCCAAGTCAATTTATAAAGTTGTGATAAAAGTTAAAGTAATGATACTTTTCACACTGATTGATATGACATGTTTTAAGTGACTTTTCATATTAAGCACTTAAGAAAAGTCACTTAAAACATGTCATATCAACTAATGTGAAATGAATGCGATAATGAGGAGCTCAATAGACCATCAAGCCAAAATACTGAACAATTTGCACCACACAACAAAAATTGAAAGCAATTGGGCATATCCTCCTCTCTTAGCCGGCAGCCCTAGAGAAAAATAATCACCATAAAAGCCATCTAGCTTTCTTTCCCCTTTCTACTTTCTCCCACCACATTTGTTCCGAAATGTTGTTAGAGATACACAATTTTCATCACAATTTTCACAATTTTCTTATAAACTAATGTAACAATTTACATAGCATTGTTAAACAATTAAATTTGATTGTGGTTGCCATGACAATGTCACGTGGACTATCATGACAATTTATAAGTTCACACAACACTTATCACGTTAACTACTAAACAATTAAATTTATAGAAAAATTACAGTTTACTTCTCCTAAGTTGACAACGTTTTTCAATTCGAACACCAAAGTTTTAATTTTTGTAATCCACCCCCACAAAGTTTCAATTTTTTTCAATTCGACTAATATTGTATCCAAAACTTTCCATATTGCCCCTATTTTTTTAATTTTTATAAAAAATTAAAAAAATTCGGGGTGGCTACTTTGGCCATCTGGCCATTTTTGCATCCTCAAATTTGTAGGGGCAATATGGGAAGTTTTGGTCAAATTGCAAAAATTTGAAACTTTGGGGGGAGGGGGGTAGATTGCAAAAATTAAAATTTTGGTATTCGAATTAAAAAACGTTGTCAACTTTGAAAAGTAAACTATAATTTTTTCTAAATTTAATTGTGAATGACGTGATAGTGCGCTGTCAATTTAAAAGAAGTTGTGATAAAAGTTAGAGTATTCACATATCATATCCTTTTTTGACAGAGTCAATGGCCTTATGACTTATGTGAGAGAGACAGAGATAGAGAAAGAGAGATGAAGGCTCTTAGAAATCTTGTGAATCTTTTATTCCTAGCTGATTGTAATGCAACTGCAACATACATAAGACCACGAATATACAAATAGTTGATTAATATTTGGAATCTTGGGATTTCCCACTTGACAGAAACAGAGGTGGAGAAATACTTGGGCAATTTTGCTGTCTTTTTCTTATTGATTACAAAGGAGCAACAGAAACATATATATATATATATATATATATATATAGGTGATTAAAATTTAAGGTCTGAGGGCTTCCCCACTTTGACTAGACCAACAAATGGCACGCTTCCCAACTTTGTGTCCGTGCTACCATGTCATTTGGCTGGTGCATACTCCTGCAATAGGCAATCAAAACCAATAACAAAATCATTCCCTACTTTTGCCTGCAAAATTTGGTTTTGTCATCCTCTCCAATAATTCAGCAGCCGACCCCACTAATATTATATGAATGTTACCTTCTAATCATTTTAGAAATTGCTTTTATTTCAAAAAATAAAAAAGAAAAAGAAAAAGATATGATAGCATCTTCATGAGTTCTTCTGTTGTATGTATGTACCTCCATTTTCTTCATGAGTTCTTCTGCTGTATCAGCAATCACCACAATACGCCTGGCTGAATCCTTTATGAAACCCTCTTCCACTCCTTTATCAAATAAGGCAAGCAAGCTGTTATAGTACCCATCTACGTTCAACAGCCCCACCTGTTACAAGATTCAATCAAACAAAAAGACACTCATGAAAACCATATTCCAAAGTTGATTTGGAAATCTGAATTTCAAAAGACTCATCTCACTGGCTTGTGATGGATTCCTAGATAAGACCACGATATGATCTCCAACAACTCTTCCATGGTTCCATAGCCACCTAAACAGATTGAAAGTTTGATTGAACAAACACATTAGAACATGTAGAAGAGTTAGAATATTAATTTAAATGATTAATTCTAGAATTTCTTATCTAAGCTTTTGAAATAAGTAGTAATTTAACAAATATCTTACCAGGAAGTGCGATGAATGCGTCTGCATGTTTTGCCATTTCCGCCTTCCTCTGGTGCATATCTACAACTGTTTTCACTTCTCCAATGGACTCTCCTGATATCTGCAAGTGGGGTTTGATCATCTTGATTCTTTCATAAAGAAGTCAAAGAAAGCATACACTAGAGGAATGAATGGTACCTCATGAGGCAAAAGAGCTTTAGGAATCACTCTACACAAGCACAGAACAAAACAAAGACAAATGTAAATTTTCTTAAAGCAATCCAAGGAAACAAAATTCATGCATCAATTATCAATATGGTGATATAAAAGTATACCCAAGAACATTGCTGCCTCCATTAAACACTGTCTGGGAGACCAAACCCATTAGGCCTGCACTTCCTCCACCATAAACCAAATCAATCTTTCTATCAACCTGTGATGACCAAAAGGCTCAATCTGAGTGGCATGAAAAATCTCCAAAAATGAGAAAGGACTGTATACACATTACCAGCATTTTGCCAAGCTCAAGAGCTGCATCACTAAATGTAGATTTGTATCCAGGTCTACTACCACAGAAAACACATATTCTTTTGAATCTTCCTTTCTTTTCATTCGGTGCAGAAGTCCCTTCTACTCCTTCCATTCTCCCAAAGATATGTTCTTATGTAAAGGATATATAAGAGAGTGTGGCCAATGAACAGAGAGAGAGAGAGAGTGCAGAGAAGATACAATTAAGGAGGATAGTTTTTAAAGAAGGCAGCAAGAGACACCCTTGCTCTTGAAACTCCACTAGTTTAACCTCAAGACCTCCTTTTGCCTGCTTAAATAAGTACTTAGTGTTGGAGAAGAGCCAACAATAGCCCATCTCAGTCTCCCTTCCTTTTTACTTCCCCTCCTCTCTTGCTCTCTCTCTCTCTCTCATAAATATTTGTGGAACTTTGTTGAATTCTAGAGATTGCCCCATACCCATTGTGTTTCCTTTTGTGTTAATCTACCCAATAGTTTTTGCTTTTCATCATTTTGTTGTCCTCTCTCTCTCTCTCTCTCTCTCTCTCTCTCTCATATGCCCAATAGGCTTTGAGCACACAATCAAAATATGGCCATTAATTTTTCATTGGGCTTCACATTGTACGGCCACTCTATCAATAGCCAAAGCACAACCCAACTGATCCCTTCATAACTGTAGATTAAGCATGCTTCCTAGATTCCAAGCCTAAATCACACCCTTTTCATCGCTTAAATTATTCTGCCACTATCGTGTTGAAACATGCCGTGAAGATAAGAACCATTATATAAAATGAACTAATTAATTCATATAGAATATACTTCTTTTCCGTCGTAAATTGACACAGTTTTTCTATAAACCAATATATTAAATTGACATATATTCTTAGAACATATAATCTAATTACATGTATTTTTAATAAGATTAACATAGCATGTAAACGTGCTCTAAAGATGATATAAGAAGATTTTTTTTTTTTTTTAAATTTTTTTTTCCAAATAAAACTTTGTCCATTCTTGATGTAGTGGAAGACTAAGGTAACTAATCAAATAGCAGCATCTTCGTCTTCTACCCAATACTACAAAAAACATTTTTTTTTGTTGATCGGCGTTTCCTGACGTGTTAGCATGTCTGACACGTCAGAAAACGTTCCTGATGTGACATTTTTGACATGTGTGGAAGGTTAAAAACATAGGAGTCAGTAAAATTTTTTTATTGACGTGTTACTATTTGACACATCACAATTTATTGACGTGTTATTGTTTGCAAAAAGATAAAAACAAACATGCAGGTTAAAAGAAAGATAAAACTCTGCAGAATATTTGAGTAAAAATTCTCTGATTTGATACTAATTCAATAAATTGTTTTACATAATAAGCAAACATATTTATAGAAGAGAAATACTTGTAGAGATGTTCAAAAAAAAAAAAAAAAAACTTGTAGAGAAAGTAAACCTACTTCTAATAGAAAAAGTAAATCTAATCCTAGTAATAAAGTAAAATAATTAAAGCAAATCTAACTTTATTAAGGAAGGAAAATAAAGTCCTAGTAAAATTAAATAAAATCCTAATATAAAATTGACAATCAGCAGGAATTGTGATAATTTTTTCTTTTGTACTTCTATTGTCTGAGAACGGATAAAATTCTGATCAAGTGGCGCTACTCCAATATTTTTTTTGATATTTTTTATTTTCTTTTTTACCGAAAATAAAGATAAAACATCAATCCCAAATATTATATTGGAATGCTTGCCTTCCTTGGGCATCAAATTTGCGGATTGGGATCCTCGGTAATAGGGGGAAAATTGCCCATCAAATTTACTATAAATCCTAGCCATCTAATGTCATCCAATGGCTACCAGCCCGCCACGTATCCCATTCAAGATATATATTAAAATATTATTTATTTTTTAAAAAGAAAATGTAAAACAAAATATTATAATATTAAAATAAATTGATTAAAAATTTGGTTGGTCGGACACTGACAATGGGGTGGCCAGCCACCTAGCTGAACCATGGGCCACCCCAAGGGGCTAGTTGGGGTGGCTGAACCACTCCTAGGGATCTCTGGGGGTGGCTTCAGCCACCCCATGGCCCTAAGGCCAAAACCCAAAAATTAAGGGGGTGGTTAACTCAAAAAATAAGGGGGTGGCCCTGGGGTGACTTCGGCCAGCCCAAATTTTTAATAATTTTATTTTAATATTTTATTTTACATTTTCTTTATAAAAAATAAATAATATTTTTTTATATATCTTGAATGGGACACGTGGCAGGCTGGTAGCCGTGGGATAACATTAGATGGCCAAGATTTGAAGAAAATTTGATGGGCAATTTTCTCCCTATTGTCAGAGATCCCAATCCCGAGTTTGCTAGTTTATAAGAGAAAAATTATAAAAGGATAAATAATATTAGACTCCTTTTAGGTTTGACGTTTGCAGAAATATCCTATTAGTTAAGTCATAGATTTATCGTTTACAAAAAAAAAAAAAAGTCATAGATTTATCACTCATTTTTAGAAATAGATGTTCCTTAGACTACTCATAACAAATAAAGTTAACATATTTTACTTTTTATTTTTTAATCTAATTAACTCTTCCTTAGTTTAATCCTTAAAAACTCACACTTGAAGAAGACATTGCAATTTATAACCCTGAACCTTTTGATCTATGGTTGTCTCTTGCAATTACTATTGTTTTTTGTTTTTAATTGGTTTTTTACACTGAAATGATTTTCTTTGTTTACCAACCAGTCAAAGTTAGTAATCATCACATGATGTAGATTTATTAAAAAATATGATATTAATTACTTTTACTTTTGTAACAACATACGAGGGTAAATATGCTGGAAAGATAAAAATGCTAGCCGTATTATAATTTTTACCACGACTCCCTTATAAACTTGTGGGCATTTTACATTTGAGTAGATAATATTATAAACTGCATCACATGAATTATCATATCAATATGTACCAAACTTTTATCTTAGCTAACATCAAACTTCTTATATGGTCAATAAAATAAGAGAAATATATCCTAATATTTTCTCAAACTATAGGAAAGAGATTGATATATTATTATAAAAGCAGAATTACTGTTGAGAGATGAGAATTCATCAGCACATTATTGTACTTATTTTATTGGACGGCATTGTACTTCTAACATTTATGAATATTTCTTGGACCCATTGAAAAAGTTCATCTGCTCTTTGGGTGGGCCATAGCCTATAACTCAAATCTTTCTTTCATACTTTTTACCCGTTTGCCGATTTTGGGACATAATAATTTGCTGTGGACAGCCTGTGGTTCCCATTTTTGAGGTTTCACTATTTGACGTTTGAACTTCTCATTACTGTCTGTTTATTATGGATATGGATGACCCCATTCCCTTTAGTAAAATTTGACTAATGGACCTTTTTCTACAATTTTTAGTTTATTAAATTGACAACGGTTTGTAAAAATTAATTAATGCTTCTCTTATATCCTTCAAGAATAATGTGACTCTTAAAATTATCATTGAATTTGTAATTGATCATTATTAAATTTTGATGAAATAATAATTTTAAGAGGCACATCATTTTAAAGAGACACAAAACATACTTTTAGAATTACTCATAAAAATTACTTACTCTAAGAACATATGTTAGTTTGATAAACTAAATTTGCCAACCCAATTTTGAGAAAAAGTTTTTTTTTTTATTTTTATTTTTTAAAAAATTGTGATCAATAAGTTTGACACCCTTTTTATTAAGGTCTTGCTGAAAAATCACTTTTCTATTTTATTTTATTTAGCTTTCAACTTTTTTCAAAGTACTTATATTTCACTTTCTATTTTAAGTATCTATTTTCATTAAATAACTTTTTTCATTTTTTTTTTTGACATGTTCACGTAAGAGAAGGGGGAGGAGGGATTCGAACTTGTGACATCCGTTTCATAAAGCGTAGTTCACAGCCAATTGATCTAACCCTTGGGAACAAATAATTTTTTCCTAGTCTAGTGCAAATGCTCTTAAAATTTTAATCTAACTCATTATAGTGCTAGCCGGACTAACCAACCTATGCCATGTATGCATTTTTAACCAAAAGCGGTTAAAATAATAGAACATAGCTTTTCTCTAAATTGGGTTAAAGAAAATTTTTTTTAACTCAGTCTATTAAATTGACATTTGTATTTAAAGCACGTGATTCTAGCATGCATGTGAAAATTATGTACTCTAAGAACAAATATTAATTTATATTAAAAATGCATATAAGAATAACATATTCTAAGAACATACATCATTTCAATATACTGAATTTAAAGAAATTCTTCCTACAAGTTCAAAATCCAGTATTCTTTGACATCCCAATGCCTATATGTAAAGCCATGTTTTGATCTTATCCAACACTCTAATTCATTGTTCCACCGACCATTAATTTTTATATCTACTCTATTCTTCAGCCATTAATCCCTATGATGGGCTATAGTGGATGGTTATCATGTGAATTTATTCCTCCAATAAATATTTGATCTGGATCATCAGTTCCTGTTTGCAATGTTATAGTTAATTAATATATAGAGAATAATTAGCTGACATAGTACAATATAAAATATAAATCAATTGGACAGAAATCAAATCAAATTAGGATGATACAGCACGACAGATTCTCACAAAATTCAAATTGAATTCGCTCAATGTTTTTTTTTTTGAAGGTTCTTATGATGACCATATAACAATGTGTTATGATCTAATTAGCTTAAGAACAAGAAAATCCTCCACTGAAATTACATATTTTTCACAATTGGATTAAGATTACCTTTTAAATTACTTTGCAGATTATTTGTGCCAAAACCCATTTTATATGATAAATGATTTTGAAGATGTGGACATATTTCAACTCGGACAAACATTTGTGAAACATAAAGAAAAAAGAGAAGGAGCTGATCATCTTCATCGTGCGATGGTGAGATTCATTTTATGATTTATATTAAATTTTATAGGTCTAATTGTTTATATGTCGTCATGCCATTTAATTTAAGTGACGTAGTACTATATACACTATTGGATACAACAAATAAAATCTTGACCGTAAAATAGTATTCCGAAAGAAATATATGCTTGTGATGAAAATGATTGACAGCATATATGGTTGGCCTTCTTTGTGGATAAGGATTTAACTTTGATGCTAAAGATATGGGTGGATCTGCTTCCATGTGATCATGACCAAGATAGATAATGCTCTAACAAATTCCTTACTTTTTTTTTTTTAATTCTTTTTATTAACTTGTTGGTACTTACTCAAACAATAGCAACCTAATCAAAAACACTTTTACCGTTATCTAAAAAGTAACGATAGAAATTATATTTTGATTTTAGAAAATGTCAATTAGTCTTTGATATATTATTATTATTTAATATGGATTGAGTGTCACTATCACGCCAGCCTAGGTTCTAACATTATTCTATGTAAAATTTTCAAGGGAATTGAATTGGTGAAGAAACTAAAATACAAAATATCATGGAGAAGAAGAATGCTAAAGCTTTGGAATGAAGGTTGGAAGAAGAGTGAGTCGAAAGAGTACCCCTTCAATGTATCGGTGAGGTCCCATACGCACCCTTTTGCTAAAGCATTTTTTGCTAGGTCTTGGTTAGATTCCTACTTTTGTCCTTTCTCGCTAGTGGAACATATAGGTCTACTACCTCTATGCAAGAGATAATATATTCATTGCTACGCAGCACTTAGTAGCTAGGCCTACCTTTGACAAAAGGGAGAGATCGATCGGCAGGGAGATTAAGTATGTTTTACATAGTAGCATGGTTTTTTTAATTGGAAAAATATTACAAAACTCTAATGATTAATATATATATATATATATATAGGTTTGGTTGGGTCTATGTTCTAGTTGAAATTGAATCTTTTGGAATTAAGACGTGTCCTACATACAACAGGATACAAGAGACAGGTATCACGATCCCAACGGATCCAAACTCAAACTGATCGATCGAACCCAATTAAGA
This sequence comes from Carpinus viminea, assembly GCA_013348765.1. Taxonomy (NCBI): domain Eukaryota; kingdom Viridiplantae; phylum Streptophyta; class Magnoliopsida; order Fagales; family Betulaceae; genus Carpinus; species Carpinus viminea. The sequence goes on from CP054668.1 coordinate 23,321,404, forward strand.
GATGTATAATTTTACTTGATCGAAGTTTGCCAGTATATGAATCCAACCATGAAACCCTTACTATTGCTCTGATTTTCTTAATTCTGCATGATAATGCCAAAAAAGCCACTACTTAAAGTCATCATCGTTGTCTTGCCTCCATGATCTTGTACAATATCATTGATTTGCAAGAGATTATCCACAGTGTTGTCGATCCTATTTATGCGAAAGTAGATTACAATTGAGTTGGTTTACAGGCTAGCCTCCATCTAAAGATTGATAGCTTCAAGCCAACTGATAATAAATTTTCTTTCTCAAAGACTTCAACAGCAATTAAGATTGTGAAGGCACATGACTTGAATTATAAATAAGAAAATAAAGAAATATAAAAGCCTGTAAAGTGCATTGATCATGTCCTCTATGCCACTGCATGGTAGAATTAAATAGTGTTCAAAATGGATTTTATATGATAAACTGGTTGAAAATTTATATGGCACGATGATTTGATTTTGATAATATATATGTACATATTTCCAACAAAAAAGAAAGACAACCTGGTTTTTTGTTTTTTTTGGTTCTTGTTGGATGGTCCATGTCAAATATATACTTTTGTAATAGGTTTGATACACGAAAACATTGGACATTTTTGATGGGTGGATGATCCATGTTGGGTCGATAGATTGTCCCACATTAAGTTGGTGAATTATTATTGTGTTTTGAATTAGGAGAGTTCATGTTTGTTAATGACTTTATTTTCTATTTTTTATTTTATGTTCTTGAGTCAAAAAGACATTAACAAAAAACTAAAAACACAAAACACTTTTCAAAATACAAAAGCTGTTTTTTACTTTTATATCACATTATTACACTTTTTCAACAATAATAATAATAGTAACCCTTCTAAAACACATTAACAAATAAATTTTGGGTCAGGCTACTCGAATCATTATGAACCGTCTAAATTATATTGCAATTTAAATTAAAAAATCCTAATTTAATTTGCTAGTTTAGATTTGTCATTCTTGTCATAGGTTTAAGCATGTTCTTGTAGCTTTGTTAGTTGTAGTTAGGACGTGGTGGTTGGTTGGCCTCTTGCTTTGTTTGTTTTAGTAATTAATAAATTCATAGTCATTCTACAATAAAATTCCTAAAATCAGAAAATGAATCCTCATATATACCAAAAGGAAAATTTTGTCCACTACTACCACATTGGCCATCTCACTCCTACTGTCACACGCTTTAGCTGATTATTAAATGTGGATGTCATTAAAATTTATGACCTAATATATAATGGTTGATTAGCAGTGATATATGTGGATAGAAAATAAGCATAGGGCTGAAGGCTCAATACCCGGTCAAGTTAAAGGTCCATTCTAGCAAGAGTATGGAAAGCTTCAAGAGAGCTAAAATAAAAGGTCTCTCCACTCAGAAAGAAACTAAGGTATGTCTTCTCTTATAGTTGGAGAGACCACGTCACATCAACTCTGAAGGATATGAGAGAAATAATGAAGTGATATATAACATTACTAGCGTAGTTCTTTATTCTACTAAGAAATTCCCTAACTTGGGTGAAGGCGGAGTCATTTACTTACTAAATTATTAGTTAAATGATTAACATGAAGTTAGGATTAAAGCTTAATTAATCTAAGCTTGGGGTAAGATAGATAGTTTTGCACTTTTGTTTTAAAATTGATATTATTTTCTCCGGCCACCAAATGCTTTCAATATGAACGTTAATAATAGACCTATGGTAAAAGCAAACCCATTATTATTCAACTAAGTAACCTTTCTCAATTTACAATGGCACGTACATGCATTTCTTTTATCACTTATGAGATTAAAACAACATGAAAATTGACCAAGTCAATGATATATATATTTACATCACCAAAGTAAGAATATGCATGTTGGCTTTTCCGATCTCAATTATTATGAGCACTGTGGAGTGACACTCCCCTTGCTTATCAATTTAACACTCTCACAAGAGGCTTCGACACTTCCATCTCCTTCGAGGCCTAGCTTCACATCTTGCAATAAAATTTCTTGACAAGGAACACTCTTGCTGCACTTTATATTTATGGCTTCATCCGATGCACTGGTACCTTCGATGTTTTTGTAAGCAACATTGCTTATTTTCACAGCTGAGGACTGCCATAAGATTAAGATGATTGTTATCATCATGTTAGTTTGTGATTGTAAGTGATGATGATGAGTTTACAATTACGAATGAGGTTAGAATAACTTTTACTACAATTTTTTTACAAACTGATGTAGTAGTCCATATGGTAAATGTCATATCCTCCAAATAATAAAATTCAGCTGTTAAATTTTGTCGCTAAATTTTTCACCTATGTTGTGTCATGTGATACTCATGTAGACTGTCACGTAAATTTGTAAAGAAATTGTAGTAAAAATTAGATTATCCCAAATATTTTCCTTAAGAATATTACCTCCTCAGAGCATGGGTCATCTTGATCACAGTAGTATTGATCTATGATTATAGGATTGCTGACATTTTGCATTACAACATTTTGAAAGATGATATTTTTTGCATACCCGGAGCCTCCCTGCATATGAATAACACACATGATATGTTAAGTGTGAACTATATGCTGCAGTGCTAGAAGATTTTTCTTATTGGGCTTATAAATGATTCTACATGGGTTTTAGTTTGCTAAAACAAATTGGACATACAACTTAGAACGATATAGGTCCAAATGTTGTTGGGTGATCATGAGTTTTTTTTTAATATAAGCTGGATCCCACATGATTCAACAAAATTAATATATATGTATTATTTTTACTTTATTATTATTATTATTATTTTGCATTTAAAACTGTAAAAAGTGATGAAATAAAATCAAGTTGCATGATGTCTTGTCCCATCATCAATCCGTTATGCCCACCCACGGCCCACCCGCAGTCCTTGGAGGCAGAAGTGCGCATGCATAACTCTATCAAGTACACATTTGATGGGCATGACATGGTGAAAAAGACAAACAAATGCACATGCATACTTAAATTCAATGTCAAAATATTAATTAATTAATTATAATTTTTTATTAACGTAAGAGTATTATTAAAATACTAATTAAATAATTGAATTCACTGTTTTTATCGGTTTAAAATTTCAAAATAACTTGCCAATTTAAAATTCATAAACAGTTTTTTTTTTTTTTTTTTCCCTTTGTTTAATGCAATTTTTAAGTAAGTTAATTTATGGTTGTGGGCTGAGAGAGACAAAAAGGAAAGTTAAGCTAAACATTTCTAAGTAGTTTGCTTGACTGGTGGTAATTAGTTGTTGAATTTGTGCAAGCCTTTTAAGTCTTGTGTAGGTTAGCAGCAAGAAAAAATGAAAAAAAATTTGTTGACTTGTTAGCTCACCACAAGTCAAGAGTAAGTAAAAGGGTCAGATCAGTAAGTGAAAGTAAGTGGGAAAGACTAAAGAGCATTCTAAAATAAATCAAACTCTCATCCTCATTTTATTCCCCCCACGTAGTCGTGACGGTGCAGATCATGATTTAAATATGTGACTAATCAAAAAATTGATTGACACTGTTACAATAATAGAGTGGGACAAAAGCAAAATAAATGTGTGATTTCTAACATGAAAAATATTATTTTACATTCTCCTAACATATTCAACCGTGACATGCTCGATCCATCATTATTTACTCATTGGTTGTAAAACTTGTGAAGCCTTTTGCAAGGTGAGAGTGATTGAGGGGGAAAAATTTCTCACAATTAACGGCGGAAAAAATTAACCCCTTGCTTTTGCATCCCATGTTTCAACATTTTCTATGTTTTCAATCTTTACACCGTTGATGACAAGATCAAGTGCCTAACTTTTGTTTGTTTCTTGATTTTCTTTTTTCTTTTTTCTTTTCCCTTTTTTCCTTTTCTTTGAATTTGATGGCCAACGTTGCGCCCAAATTCCTGGAACCAGAGGTTCTCAACGGTTTAATTAATCATTTTGCAAAGTTTATGCAGGTTTTTCCAAAAAGGCTGTTTGAATTTTGCTATATAAATTCATTAATTATTTAATTTTACAAGATTACAATTTGGGGTGCTACAACTTTTACTATAAATTCCTTATAAACTAATGTTATATTTCACGTTAATCATTAAATAATTAAATTTGATTATTGGTAGCATGATATTGCCACGTGGACTGTTATATTAGTTTATAAATTCACATAATATATATACTATGCATGTCAGTCATTAAACATTTAAATTTGATTAGAACTAAAAATAACAGTATTACGTGTGCTGTTACTAAGGAGTTATACGTAGAGCTGTGGAGTGCCAAAAATAATAAATAAATAAATAAATCTTACCTGCCAAGTCTTTATTCTCAATCCATTAGTGGTTCCTGAAAGTCTGGCTCTATTGACAATCACATTTGAAACAAAATCACTTGAACTGTCCTTACCTAAGCTTCCAATGCTGCAAATAAAATAATATAATGCAAATAAGTAATAATTAAATTGTAAAAGAAAAACCAGCAACATAATATCCATGCTTCATGCTGGTAGAGTTGCTTTAGTTGAAACATTAGTAATTTGGTGGAAAACAAGTTTGAGAGAGACCTGATTCCATGGCCTGGTCCACATGTAATATCTGTGGCTTGAATGTTTTCTGACCCACCAACTATTGAAATGCAATCATCACCTTCAATAAATAAAACATAAAATCTCATTTTAAAATTAATAAACGATAAACCTTTAGTGAAAAAATAAATAGAATTTTTTCCTAATCTTCTAATCTTGACCGTCTATTTTTGCATAGGAGATCTTCAGTGCAAAAGCCAAAATTGATTTTATTTAGCAACTTTTTTTTGTAGAAATTTGAAGGTTTTATATTAAGTTTCTTGTTTTTTTGACGTCTTATATACCTGTTCTTATGACACTGTTTTGTATATGAATGTTTTGTGTTTCTGTGACATGAATTCCGTCAGTGTTGGGACTATTTCCTGGTGCAGTTACCACGAGATTTAAAGCCATGACATTTACACACTGTTGAAACGTGAGATGCATTTGTTGTGCATTTTGGATCCACAGGTTAGATACTCTCAAATTGTTGCAGCCGAGGAAAGTCACAGCCTATAAACATTTAAAAAAAAAATTCAAGAAATAATCAAAATTAAAGGAAAAAAAAGCCTATATGTAACGTTAAGTTGATAAGAATGCATTCAAATGTGTAGAGGGACCCATAAACTTACAGTTGGTGCATGCGTGCAAGGCTGCAAAAGAATGGAAGAGACAAATAATTATTATATATAATTAGTTCATTTTCTATTAAGAGAAAGAAAGTTGATGAAAACGAAATGGAAGAATTCAGTCCAATTCCATACTTGTGTTTTGTCGACTTTGCATGAGTTTTGCCACCATTTTCTTCCATTGCCATTGATGATGCCCCCACCTTCAACTCTAAAATTTTGAAGATTTTCAAACACAATCCAATGTCGTGTGTCTTCTTCATAATCTGATCTAAGAGGAGAAGCTTTGATTGTTCCAGAAACCTAGTATAAAAAATAAAAACACAAACTTGTTCATTTCCTAGGACATAATAATATGTTAATTGCAGTTATATATATATGTATGTATACATGCATGCATATATAAAATGTATCTGGCTTAAGATGATACTATGCATGCATGCAGAACTCACCTTCATTGTGAAATTAGATTTGCAAGGACCTGAGAATGTAATTGGCTTAAGATAATAGTTCCTGTTTTTGGGTACCACAAGAACAGTACTATCTTCAGAAGAACAAGCCTCACTCCAAGCTTTCCTAAATGCCTGAAGACGTAAACAGTGTTTAAAGATCAAACCAATATCATACCCATAAAATTATTCAAAACCAAATTCTGCAGAAAAATAAATAAAGAAAGAATAACCAAAAAGTAACTCAAAGGGTTGGGTTAAGTACTAGTAAGTTATTTGGTGCCTTACGAAGCATCAAGTTTAAGGCTCAATCTTGTGGTAAACTTTACCTGACCCGTATGGAGGAGACGTTTTACATGGTGTTTCGGAGATCTAGTAGGGGTGAAGCCCAGATACCCGGTTATTGAAAAAAAAAACAAAGAATAACCAAAAAACTAAGAGTTTATCTAAATGAGATACCTCAGTATCATCTCCTCCATCACCTTTAGCTCCAAAGTCATCTACATTAACCAGCTGTGGTGAAGCTGAAAGGGTGCTTGCTGTCAGGCCAAAACTTTCTGTCTCAAAATACTTTTTGTCTTGAACGGTGAGTTTTGATTTAGTACTATAGGCTATAGGATCGAGTGGGTCCTCTTGGTAACTCCCAAAGCATGATGAGAAAAAGGCTAAGATTATGAAAAATGTGAGAAAATGGCCTTGAGGAGACATCTTTCACTTTTGAACAAAAAGAAAGTGTGGGAAAGATGTGCAAAAGTTGCTAGAATGATGGGAGCTGAGGTATGGAAGAGGAGAATGAAAATGCTTTGTCGTGAAAGCCGAAGGACGACTGTATTTATAGAAATTGTGGGGTTGCTTTCTTGAGAGAAAGAGAGATAAGGTTTGGGAATTAGAAGCAATTTGGTCTTCCTTAATGTATTTTCTCATGACTCAGAGAGGTATGGATTGAAAACAATAGAAGAGATTGAGATGTAAGAGGATCAATTGGCCGGTAGCCAGACTTTGGTTTCACATTTTCTCGTCAGTAATCCAGAAAATCAATTTTAATTCGTCAACAATAGGTGCTTGTGCATGTTTACCAACACATAAATCTACCTGGTAATATTATCGCCAGCTAATGTATTTTGTACATGACTAATTATTTTTGTATATATTTATGTTATTATAATTTTCCATGTGTCTATCCATATGTGTCCATGCATATGCATATAACAATAAAGAAAAATAATAGAAACCAACTTTTATCCCGCTTTTACCACTTTGCCAATTATGGCAGTGCCACATCAATTGGCAAAGTGAGATACATGACTCAAAAATAAATTATGAGGGTTATTAATTCCTTATGTTACAATCTATATCATGTTGTCATTAATTAAAGATGTTTGTAATCAAAAGCCAAGGAGGGTCATAGTCCTTCGGTTATGGCTAATAATTTTTTACATGATCTGTAAATTTGACACTAACTTAATATGAAATTAGCAAATTAGGATCGAAGGATTTAATCGGTTTAGTTAAATGATTTAAGTTGTGGTTAGTCTATATAATCTTATACCCGTATTTCAAGAACACAAATTGTCAACTTAACCCTACGTACCCTGCCAGTCCCCTGGTTTTGTCTATGTATACAGATATATATATATATATATATATATTTATCTGTTCAGACCACACTGGTCCACACAAGATATGAATCCGCCGTAGTTTTACGTGTGTCCACAAAGAAAGGAAAGAAAGTTAGGGGCGAATCGATGAAGGAATTGAAAAATTAGTAGTTATGACGTAGGGTGTGCGTTTGGTATAATTTGGTCTTTCTTCATTTTTCCATTTAATGGTCTTAATTAATTTGGTATTTATCCACCTATAGTTTAATTAATTAATTAATTACTTGGAAAATGCTTGATCGTTGACATATGGCTAGCAACACAGGCCTAGAAAATGTGCGCAACCTGCAAGTCCAAATTTGACTGAATCATATCATTTTGACAAAGGATTAGAATTTGTTGATAATAATGTCAAAACCATTTCTGATTAGTCTTTGGTTGGTTGATGTGCACCCATCGCATAAAAAATTTGCACATGCATTCAATCAAATTCAACATTACCATCTTTCTTAAAGGACAACTTTTTGTCCAACTTCTCAAGTTCCAACTACCAAATTAACTACCAATGGGTAGATGATTTTTGTCAAAGTTAAAACATTACTTTATTACAAGCAGTTCGGTTCTAGACAGGCTAGCTAGCTAGCTCCAAACTATTTGTAACACCCTATAATGAACTTAATTTCTACTTTGAAATTGGCAAAAATAAATAAATAAATAAATTCTACTTTGGAAAACTAGAAGATATATATACTTGGGGGCATTTCTAAATTCTCAAATAATAATAATAAAAGTTGTTTTTAGCAATTTCAAAAGGAAATTGCTAAACCAGTCCATAGGGTTTGTTGGTTCGAGGTTGTGGCAAATAACTTCTTACAATTTTAAAAGTGAAAAATAACTCATTGTGGTATGTATATGTAACAAATAACTTCCTTTGTTTAAATTTTGGCCAATATTTTTGATTGGTCATTATGAAATTACAAATTCATCATAAAAAATAATAATAGTAAATAAAATAAAATTGGGTGATTTGGCTAGCTACCCCTATTGGCCGAATCTAAAGTAGCCAAACCATCCCAATATTTTATTATTCTCCAAATGGTTTCCAAAGTAATTTTAAAAAAAAACTTTCCACCACTAAGCATTCCCTTAATATCAATATACATGACCATTTTAGAGTCTGTTTGGTATTACGTTTGATAGGTCTAAACGTGCTTTTAACACCCAAAAAGCCCGTTTGAAGAAAAAAATATTCATTTGGTAAAAAAATTAAAAGCATTTTTAAGGATTTAAGAAGCCTAGAAATGGCTAAAAAACACTTTTGGCAAAAGATTAAAAATAAAGCTTTTGTCCAAAAGCTTTTTTTAACTTAAAAACTCTATTTTTCAAACGCAATTCCAAACAGGTTTTTAGTATGCCAAGTATATTTAATGAGTATGGCTGAAATCATATTTTTATTCTATCATTACTCACCCAGTGCCAATAAGCCTTTGAATCAATTTTTATTTTAAAATAATAATAAAAAAAATCTAAGCACTAATTGGCACTACTACATCAACAAAGTGGGATAATGGTGAAATAAAAGTTGGATTTCTAGCATTACTTAAAATTAAAAAAATGAAAAATTAGTATTTTAGAATAATGTTTGAAAAGGTTGGATTATGTTGTTTGGTTTGAGGTTGGTGATTTACTAGACATAGTCATCATGATCACCATAGTACAAGCTACAAGTACATGCCTATCCAAGAACTATACCCCATGATTATGAGCTTATATTATCATCATCATCACCTTGTGACCATGCCTTTGTGCTATGATGTCAAACTGAGGGGCCTGAATTTGGAAGAGTAGTGGGGGTTAGGGAAGTAGTTAAGTTACCCAACAAAAGAAGTTAGGGCAGTTAGCAGTCATTCAGGTGAATTATGCTTTTGTGTAAGGAAGAGAGAAGGTATGGTTGTGGTAAGAGAATGGGATTTGCGTGTGAAACCCTTGACTTGCCGTGGTGTGTTTGGAAAGATGCAAATTAAGAGGGATGGGTCGTCCTTCTTTTGTGCCTTGGGTTTGTTGCCCTTCTAAGAAGCCTTCTTCCCTTTGTCATCATTTAACCAAAGCTTTACACTTTTGCTCCATTCACACTCTTCCATAATATTTAACCTAATAATAAGTTGCATGTTAAAATAATTAAGTATTTATTAATTGAATAATGTTATACGTACGCCACAATTTTATCTCTGTTGGCTAATAAGACGGACAATACTATCAATCCACCCTTAAATTTCTCTCTCTAAAAAAATTTAAAAAAAAAAAGGACTAATACAAGTATTGGTTGCAGTGTAGAATCAGCAAAGTGGGATAAAAGTGTAGTATATAACATTTTTTTTATAAAAACAAAAACTTCTTAGTGTTGATGCATTTGTTTTTAAATTATTAATTCAAATCAAGAATAGGGTATTCATTTTAGATTTTTTTTTACTAGTCTTTAAACATTTAAAAAAAAAGAAAAAGAAAAAAGAAGAAGATAAAAATCTGATGTTTGTGTTAAGTACTAATTAAATAATTAAATTCATAATCTATTGTAGGTTGAATTTAAAATCTCTTAATTATTAAAAAAGGAAGTTACCATAGGCTGTTGATTATTGACCATAATTAAGATTAATTTCAACCATGAGTAATTAATAGGCTGTTGATTATTGGAAACATACATTGGGTCAAAAATTGTGGGAATGATTTAACCTAAATCCTCCGTTGAATTTTATTCCAATTTGCATAAAGTCCAATATCTTAGTCATGTCTGATGATAGAAAGAGTATAATAAACAACACATAGAAAACATTGCGTAAGTTTCAAAAGCTGAATATTTTGAACAAAATTTTCTTAAAACCCGTTCTTCTTTACCATTGTACAGTGAAATCTTATATTTGAACAAATTAAATTAAAGAGACAATACGCAGTTTGATAATGAAGTGATATAACTCATAACTATGTATATATAGATTCTAAGTTTGGCTTTGGTTTGTGTCCTACGCCGGTGTGCACATGATGAACGTTGGGAGGTACTATGCGTTTTCTATTACTAATGAGGCATCCTAGCTTGTGATGTATGCGCATGACATATATCAATCCATTCTCTCTCTTTAATCTAAATAGACATTTTTATCTTATTACTCACTTTATTGACGTGATAGTACTGTACGTTAATAAAAAATCAAAGGTTAATTGGCACTTTAATATTAGTAGGCAGAATATATAATAGTGAGATAAAAGTATGGTTTATTATGGCATTACTCTTTGGCTAGTATAACCTAGAACAAAGTTGTTTTACTTGAACAAATGTTACAATTTTGGTAATAATTAAGTTAGAGAATTGTAATGGTACCAATGAAACAACAAGAGTGGGACGTGGAGAAGGGATTGCAATTGACCTTAATTTTTGGGTATACTGACTCATGATGGAATAACATGCAGCTATTTTATGGTAAAAGGCGGAGGAATTAGATGGAATTCCAAGGGATTACGGAAATTGTGTCGATCCTACTAGAATTCTATGTTGATTTTGAAAATTGAAATATTGGGGAGCAAAAATTGACTGTAAAATATTCATCTTAATCTGTTAGGCCAATTGGACTGGAAAAGTTGTTGCTAAAAATTAAAATGCAATCATCGTTTCTTATGAATTATATGACTAAAATTAATGAAAATAGATTAAAATCAACTAATTTGGCCCATTTTTGACTTGGCCTGGTGCAAGCCTAATCCCATTGCTCAAATTTTCATAACGTGCAAGACAATCCTAGCTCGAGACTTGCGTAAATGGCGGGATTCCTTTGCTTAAAGCTTTTGGAATTTCTATATTAACAAAATTTTCTTTTAAATTAGGTTCAACGATTGTTTTTTTAATCTGATCAGACAATTCTCGAAAAATTGCTTTCTTTGAAGCTCTATGACTAAATTATCTACTTTCTTTTGACTTCAAAGAAGTCTAGTCCTTATGCGCCCATCCGATACTACTTCGAATTAACATATATCTTTAAAATATGTATGATATGATCAGGATCATTATTATTAAAGACTTATCTAAATAAAAGTAAATTCAAATAAGAATTTATCTTGTTTATAAGATAATACTAGTAACATGGTAGAAGTCTCCTTACACAAAACCTGTGTATTAATATTTAAAGGAGAAACTATCAATAAAGAAGTATGAGTTGATTATTATTTTATAATACAGTTTACTATATTTTGGAGGTCAAGACTCCTCGAAATAGCCAATATTGGAAATCACAGCTCTCTCGAAGTAGCCAATTTATCATTTTCTACACTTTGTTATTAGTTGGTTCGCATCAATGTGATTTTTATTAAAGATATATGTTAATTTAATAGGCTTGGTATGGTAAAAAATTTCGAATCACATGCTCTAAAAATACATGTCAATTTAATAGTTTAAGTTGGAAGAGAATTGTAATGGTACCAATGTCCCAAAAAAAAAAAAAAAAATCTCCCGTATTTTATGGCAAGAAAAGCCTTAAGGACTAAGAAAGAAATTTTGCATCCTCTTCTGTTTTTTTTTCCCAGATTATTCTCAGGCCCAACATGGGTAGGCCCTTGGAATTTGATCCGAGGTTATTCTACAAAGGCTAAAAGCTCTTCCTCAGGAACGCTGGGAACCACACAAACACAATATATTTGGAAAAGAGAAACTGGAACTGAAGGCAGATCCATGTAAACTTTTACTTCTGATATCTCTTTGGTAGTACGTACTTTCCCCATATTTTCTCTGCACATCTTTTCTAGCTGAAAAGAAAAATACAATGTAATAATTTCTCTCGGGATCAGTCAGTGTACTATTCCCCATGTTATCTTTCTTCCCCAAGGATCATAGGCATCTCAATGATATTTCTTAATTGCAAGCATATGAGAATTGAACTGGTTCCTAACCAAAAGTTATATTTGAGAAATAAATCTTGTCTATAAAAAATGGTGTTTTGCATCTATTATGATCTGATTCTCTACCGTATATACTTAAATTGTATCAAAGCTTAACATGAAATGTTTCTCGAGGTTGGAAGCATAGACAACTTTAATGGAAGCTCTTTTTAGATGGAAAACTAATGTTAGAAATTTGGGAAAATATTTTGCTGGCCATTGTCTCCAGGTTGAAGGATCTATTCATGGAAATTTTTCTTGATCCCCTTTCACTGTCAAACTCTGTCTGGCTTGAGGATATAACACGAATTGTCACAGCACTTGTTCTTCATTGGCCATCTAACAGTATATATACTATATTCTGAGAGATAGATGGGATAAGGAGTTCTTAAGCTGCAGGGTGGTTGATCAGAATTAATGTTTGTGTCAGCTGATGCAGGTGTGAAATGTGTGTACATTTTAGCATGTCAAAATTGTTGGAAGGTTTCTATGTTCTTTCCCCAAGGGCTTAGCCATCACCCTTTAGACCTCAAGATGACACTGAGGAATCCATGGATCTTGTATTGCAACTCTGTTATTTGGCCAGTTTAGGAACATCAAGTACAAGGATGGTTCTTTGGTGATGTTACTGTTAAAAGTTTGAAATAGTTAACAAGGAATAGGCTTGAAATTTTAGATGTGGAGTTCTTAGGCTTGAAGCACCCATGACATGGTTAAGCTAAGGTTGATAAATAAATTCCTTCTGTTTACTTAAAAAGGTTGCTTTAGTGTGGCTAGCTATTACATTTTGGTGATTTCCTTAAACAATTTGGTGAAAAGGATTTCTTGTTAACACCCAATGAAAGAGGCATATAGTGTGGCTAGCTATTACATTTTTTTTTTTAGAAAGGGCAAGTATCTGTGTATAATCCAAAAGATGGAAGCAAAACGGATGTGCTCCATTTGGGATTGGCCATAATAGTTTTTTGCTCTTAGCGTCGGACATTATTGCCTTGTTGCATAGGTTGAATGCTTTGAGTTCATAATAATAATTACCTATGAGTTGTGTGTGAATACTTCATAACATATGTGTAGGGGCGGAACCACAACAAGCGTTGTAGGAGTGGGGGAAATTATATTTTTACAGGGTAACCCCTCTAAAATTAATTTTTACTCCCCTGAAAAGGTTATTTATTTATTTATTTATTTTGGCTTTGTTTTACCCTCCCCCTTACCTAAAAGTCTAGTTTTGCCCAGCCGCGGCGCATGTGTGTGCCTTATAACTGTTTGAGGTCAAATACCTGCATTATGCCAAACAAAAGAGATATATTGAACACGTTTGGTAGATAGAAATTTTTAATTTTTCGTATGAAAAAATGAATATATATATTGCAGTGAATTTTTTATTTGAATAGTAATAAAAAGTAAAAATATTAAGAGTTGAAAAAATTGAAATTTTGGCACTGACTTTCCAAATTAACGAATTTTATCAACTTTTCTAATAACGTAAACCTATTTAATCACTTTCTAAACATTTGTCGGCTCTTTGTCAAAACACCAATCACATGTACCAATTTAACATTTTTCCCTTTATGTTACGACAAATGTGTATTTTCATTAAAAATATAATAAGAAATGGACAAAATCAAATTTCAACCCATAATTTCTTAATTTTCTTTCAAACTGAGTTAAATAAAATTTTTCAAATTTATTTTATAAAACTGTCACGCATCCTATCCTTTTTTTTTTGGCATGGGGTATCCAGGGTTTTGTTTCGACTAATCCTAAAGGTGCACAGGCCTTCGGTAAGGAATTTCGCAAGTGCACCACAGTTAATTCAAGGGGCAAACCTTCAGTCCGATAGCTCCAAGAAATAGCTTTCATGGGTTTTGAACTTAAGACCTTAAGGAACAAACTCAAAGTACTAGGCAATCCAACCATTAGGCCAACTCCTTGGAGTTCATCCTATCCTAAACATGCGAGAAACATATTCTTTTCTAATAATTTTATAAAAAAATTACATGGTCCCTTTAAGCATGCGAGAAACATATTCTTTCTAATAATTCCATAAAAAAATTACGTGGTCCTTACATGCTGATTAAAGGTCGCATCATCTTTTGGTTTTTAAAAAAGATAAAAATTAATCAATTATAAATTACGTAAAACGAAAGTCATTAATTTCAACCTTAGACGTGTCTAAACGAAATAAAAGTCGTGGCGTAAACAATTTCCTCTATCTTTTGTTTGTACTTGTACTGTAAACGTCGTAGAATCTTGATCCACAAAGCAACAGAATATCTGCTCTTAATTAATTTATTCATTTTTCCACGTTGTTCCAATTTGACAATGACACGTGGCAGCGCGTTCACCCCACAAAGCCATGATTGGAAAAGACACCATATAATTCCGGGATATTCTCTTTTTCATTCTCCCAAATCCATCTCCTCATCATCTCCTCTCTCATGTAGGAAGATGGTCCCACTTACGTCCATGCTGGAAGTAAAATTTAAGAAGAAAGATGGTTGGAAGATGAGTTGTAGAATGAAGTGTAGCATAATGCCCTCCAACACAAGCGCGCACACTCACTAACACACAGGCAGAGAGATATGGCGGAGGAGAAGCAAAAGTGGGTCAGCGGAGGAGAAGGGTCGGTGGTGGTGGTGGAGCCAAAGCCAAGGAATGGGTTAAGTTCAAAAGTGGTGGACTTTGTGGAGAAGCTGATCGTCAAGTTCATGCACGGCACTTCTCAGCCTCTACACTATCTCGCCGGTAACTATGCTCCGGTTACTGAAGAGACCCCTCCTGCCACGGACCTCGTTGTCAAAGGGTTCCTTCCGGTGTGTACAATTATCTGGATAATGCTACAAGCTAGTGTTTATGCATGTATGTGAATTGGATTGAGGACTTGAGGTCTGTTTGGTTTTCTGATGGAAGGGAATTGATTTTATGGATTGATACTCACTAAGTTTCTTTAGGAAACCAAACAGAGATATATAGAGTTGCATGGCAAATGCTTGAGATTGTTTTACGTATGATTATCGTATTGCATGAATATAATTGAGCAATTCGAATTTTATAGAAATGAGTGTTTGATTTGGACTTGTTTAGAATGTTTCTAGATGATGCTTTGGCGTTTTAACACAATTATAAAATAAATATTGTTTAAATTGTCGCTTAACATGAGAAATTACAATTGGTTAGTGTTTCAGGCACGTTCTTGTAGACTTAAACAGGTTTTCTATTTGTGGTGCAAATGTTTGATGTAAAAGCCTCCTCATGCCTAGGGATATGAATTTCACGTCGTGATCCGGCTAAAGAGCATTTGTTATTGTTTTGTGGTGATATTTCCGTATGACTGAATAAGCTGGGAACATAAATATGGTGTTGGAAATGCAAGCTTCTGAATTATGTACTTAAATGGAGAAAGTTGAGATTTTTGTGTGAGGATAGTGAGGACAAGAAGTTTAGAAACGTTTACTAAGCAATCAAAACCATGTGGTTTGGATGTGTTGTTGACCAATCATAAGCATTATTTGGTTTAGTTGTGTTTGCAGTACATTGACTAGCGAGCAAGCCAGAGAGACATGGTTAGAGATGTGTCGAATAGTAAACTATTGTTAGTTTTACTCGCATTCACATTTTTTTTTGCCGTTGTGGAGATAAATGTGACCAAAACATTATGGGCCACTACTTGTGTTGACTGCATAAACACACACGCGGTTAGATAGCAAGGTTTTGTGTTGGCCTCACCTCCTTGACCCTGGCTCTTTTTGGCTTTACTGTTATCCTCGTAGCTTCTCCAACTTGTATTATACTACCCTCTCATTGCAGATTTAATAAATGCTCCTTGTCACATAATAAGTGGTCCTGTCGCATTGAGTTTTATGTGAGCCATCTCTTCATGAAAATGCATTTATTTGTTGCTAGTGAAGATAGCTGACAGTTTGACTAATTGTTTGTTTATTTCTCTGATACTTCATGCAGTATATTATCATGCCTGTGTTACCCATGACTTGGAATGTGAAATATTTATTGCAGGATTGTTTAAATGGAGAGTTTGTAAGGGTGGGTCCAAACCCAAAATTCTCCCCTGTGGCTGGATATCACTGGTATGTCTTTGGGCTTTTTACTTCTCATGAATGAATTTAGTTACTAACCAGGTGAATGTTACTTATTCCCTTTGTTCTTCTGTTGCAGGTTTGATGGAGATGGGTGCGTGATGTTCTGTTCCTCTATTCAAACTAGTATTTCATTCAAATTTTCTTGAAGGAAGAATTCAAACATATAACTTCAGTACCCATTTTTTTCTCTGTAGAATACTATTATGGTCTCTCTGTTCGCCTAATATGTTGGTGTTAAGCGGCTACTCAAAGGCCTAATATTTTCCATAGTAATCTAATCTTTGATTAACTCTGAAGGAAAAAGCTCCGTGTAATTTTGAAAAAAATCAATTCGCTGCTCTATTGAATTTGAAATTAAATCAGTTGATTTACTCAGTCAGTAAGTGCTTGTGTATTCAACTGTGATAATCTGCATAATATATCAGCAGTAACCAATAGTGAGGTGTCAATTTTCCTGAATGATCTATATGTCGGCTATCTGTGAAGTGAACTACTGTTGCTCATTCATTTGGCTTTGATATCCAGTGCTTAGTTATCATGATAGCTTTTGAAAAATTTCAGTGAAAGCATGCAGTTCATTCTTTAGTCTTCAAAATCATTTGGCTTTTATATCCTGTACTTAATTGTCATGCTAGCTTCTGAAATTTTTTACTGAAAGACCTTGATTTTTTTGACTCAACTGCAATTTGACAGTGGAGCAGAATTAATAATTTTTCTATTAGTTGAAACTACATAATTTAAGTTCTCAAGGAGGTGAAAAAATATATGCATTTGCTTTTTGTTTTTCCTGTCAGCCTCCTTGAGGTTTCCTCAATGCCTAAATATGTTTAAGCTGTTTCATGAAGGTTTGAGACCGGCATTCGAGGAGTTGTTTGGTTTGGATATAGATACTGTCTTGACATTAAAAACTAAATTTTTGCTAGTTTTGGTTGAATCATCAAATCAAGCTTGCTAATAGTGAAATTTTTCCCTATTACTAAATCTATGTGGCAGTATGCAATGAGCCAAACATCTTATCGAATGCCACTGCTATTCTAATTAATGAGTTATATATATTTATAATTTCTTGGAACTACCCTGGTCTTAGAGTGAAGCATGTTCGTGAAGTAATGTAATAAAAAAACAACTTTGAACATATTGGCGGCATGTTCAATCACCAGGATTTGAAAGAAGATATCTATGCTTGTTATCCTTCTTTCTAATTTCTTGGCAAGCCTTGGTGTCAATTGTATTTGTGAAAGGGGGGAAAGAAAATTTGATTTTAGTTTACTCATGCAATTTTCAATTTCCATGAAGTTTGTTACATTATGTAGTACTGTATCTGGTTGGTTTTGGTGAATCATGTGTCTGTGACCAGTGGACAGCAGTTGAATGTTTATTAACCATCCTTGTTATTTTTATGTTCTCTCATATATTTAGTTGGCTATGTTTCAACATTCTGTTCTGTGTTTTACAGCCTTAGAATTTTTTCTTTACATTTTGGAAACTAGTGACAGTTGTTTGGAATCCATTAGGTCTATACAGTATTAATCTGTTAAACCAAGAAGTGATTTAGATAATATCTTGAACTTTCACAGCATGATTCATGGTTTGCGCATCAAAGATGGGAAAGCAACCTATGCCTCCCGCTTTGTAAGAACATCTCGGCTTAAACAAGAGGAGTATTTTGGAGGTGCTAAATTTATAAAGGTATACCCATAAGTTATAGGCTTCTTTTTTCTTCTCTTTTCTAGTATCCTTTTCAGTTACATCTTTTGCCTCTGCCTGTGAACTTTACTGTTAATGGGAGTCACAAAAGGAAAAGTTTGTGATGGATAAAGGAGGAAAGGCAGTTGATGATTGTAGAATTAAAAATCTTAAGAGTAGATAAGTCTTCTGCTATATATGTTTGATTTGGAGTCCCATTTTGAACTTCATTTTCAGATTGGAGATCTTAAAGGGCTGTTTGGATTGCTTATGGTGCATATGCAAATGCTGAGAGCAAAACTGAAAGTGTTAGATGTTTCATACGGAACTGGAACAGGTAAGTTTAGTCTAGTATGCAATTTTTTTCTCAAATGTAACGATTCTGTTGCGATTGTGAAAACAACTTTTCTATTACAGTTAAAAAATGCTATTCCAATTTTTCATTCTGTTTTGAATTGTACTTATTTTTCATGTTACATGGGCTCTTCTTTGCGGGGTACTAGTATGTGCAAAGGTCTTTTATTCATCGAATCCCCAAACATTAGGATGTAGGTACATGTCTGGTTTTCAAGTAATAAGTGTCCAAATACTTGTTTTAAACCTTGGCTGACAAATTTTTCTTAATATAGTGTGTTTCACATGGTGTGTGCTTCTTTTAATCACCAATTGTCCCAAAAACTTTGGTTGATGAGAAATTGTGTATTTAATCATTAAATCAATATCCTAACAGTCCTTGTGCCGTCCCAAACTCCGTGTCAAGAAGTGCAGCCTATTACATAAAATATTTAGCTTTAATGGGTGGTAGCCTGGTAGGGTAAACCACAGTCAGAGTCATAAGGAAAGTACCAGTTGGACAGGGAGCACCCACCGGTAAAGTTGTTTCTTGATCTTTCACAGCAGGCAATGGTTGATGGTAGTTCAAAAAGAGCTTCAGAAGGCTGGCCAGCACAAGAGAAAGCAGAAGGATAGCTAGAGAAGTGGGGGGAATTTATTCATGTGGAGACAAAGTTCAACTCCAAACGTTATTCAAATACCATGTTAAATTACCTATTGTCCTAAAAGCTTAAAGTTTTAGGACAACTAATAATTCAACACTCCCTTTCTTTGACGGATTAAAAAAACACAAAAGCTATGTTTGAAGGCATTATTTGTAATGGGCAAGATTTGAACTTGACCTTCCCAACCTTTCCCCACCATTTTGTTTCCTTTGGATAAGTGAGTTGTGCCCATAGGGAAAGGAAGGGAGAGATTTTAGCCGAGGACCTTCACTTCATGAGACACCATACCCAGCCAATACACATATATACTACTTCAAATTGTCCAAATGCAGCAGGACATAAATATATCAGATACATGTGTTATGCCGAAATCTGTACTATAATGTTTGTACTGGGTATAGCTCATATTTTTCCTTTTTATGTGATCCTTGTGTGAGGTGAAAGACACTAACTGTTTGTCATCCACGTCCAGCTAATACAGCTCTCATATATCATCATGGGAAACTTCTAGCACTTTCCGAGATAGATAAACCATGTAAGCTTGCCTTCTTATTTTGTTTTTAACTATGAAACATAAATAAAAGGGTTGGGATTGCTATTGACTAGAGAGACTAGTGTGGAATGTTTCGATATATCCCCATTAGCTTATAAAATTTTCTTTCTTTGTTTCTGGGTTGCATTACTTTTGTAATGCCATGATGAAGTAATTCTGTCTATGGGAGGGCAAAAGGAACCACAGAGCAATGCCAATTTGTTTGGTGTTGTATAGGACTCCACTAAATAATTTGCTGCAACTTCCTTGCTTCTAATGTGGAATTGAGATTGTTCTCATTACATTATTTAGATGTCCTCAAAGTTTTGGAAGATGGAGATCTCCAAACACTTGGCCTGCTGGATTATGACAAGAGATTGACGCATTCTTTCACTGCTCATCCTAAGGTTGACCCATTCACAGGTAAAGACATCTTCATAAATTCATAAAAGAATTTATTAAGCCATTGTAATGGAAGAGTTCCTTTTAACTTACTGCATTCCTCCATGCAGGGGAGATGTTTACTTTTGGTTATTCAGATACACCACCATATATCACTTACAGAGTAATTTCAAAGGATGGCTTCATGCATGACCCAGTACCAATAACAATATCAGATCCCATCATGATGCATGACTTCGCCATTACTGAGAACTATGCAATTTTCATGGATCTTCCATTATTTTTCAGACCAAAGGTATGGTACTTGAAACTTGTTGCTGCTACAAATGTTAACTTGGTACAAATTACCATGATATTGAATAAATAACTTCAGCATGCACAGTGATGAAATACCACTCTGAACAACCCTAAGCTATAGCAGTGTTGGGGGTTTAAGTTAACTACACCAGTAAATTTTTTTTGTAACAAACCTAAAGTAAAACTCACCTTGAAAACTGGCTTGTAAGGAGAGGGTGCCCAAGAGCTTAATACACATATTTTAATGACGTGGAACACTTAGGATTGTAACATAGCACCACACTTTGTAGCCAACATCCCAATGGGCCCATCATTCCTTGCTGGGTGTCTTCATAGACCCTGTCTTTTACAAGTAGTAGTTCTCCCCAAGTCGCCATTTCCTTCACATGGCCACAATCCGCAACTCTTTCAATCTCGTACTCGACAAGCTAAGTTTGATCTCATACTCGATGTAGTGGCAGCTCTGAAACTAAATGTAATAAACCTCATGTAGAACTCACCATTGAAAAGCAGCTTACAAGGGTAGGCTGCCCAAGAGCTTACATCCACATGGTTAACATTGCACTTAACCGGTGTGAGATACTTAGGATCATAAAAATTGTTCATGAGATATAGATGTTGCTCGTATGCTTTAAGCCAAATATGGGTCTTTCTTCCGGTAAACATGATGGATGAAGACAGTGTTCTTCATTTTCTGATAACGTTGTTGTGCATCATATTAATTACATCAATGGAACTTGAAATAATTAGATCTTGATGTCAGGAAATGGTCAAGGAGAAGAAGCTGATATTCACATTTGATGCAACAAAAAAAGCACGCTTTGGTGTACTTCCTCGTTATGCAAAAGATGAGCTGCTAATCAGATGGTTCGAGCTTCCAAATTGTTTCATATTCCATAATGGTGTGCTTGTTTCCTTTATAATCTCTTCCTAGTGCCAGAATGTCCTCTAAATTTATATTGTTTATTAGACGAAGTTTACTCACGGATAATCTACTGTATGTGCACAGAGGTAAAATTTAAGTAGTAATCTAGTCATATAGGCATACTGAGTCAGCTTTCTAACTAGTTTTAAGATTCCATGTCTGCTTCTGGTTATACATCATTACGGAGACTCTAGCGTATTAATTGTCAATAGAACCAGCTTACCCCTATTTTAAATTGACGCAGACTATCAATTATTAAACTTATTTGTCCATTATTTCCATTAGACTCTTTAACACTTGGGGTTGGCTACATGAATCTTTTCGTGCCAATCAGTTCTATTTTGTGACATGATTAAGCTATAGTGAAAGTTTATTCTCTCTTTTCATATGTCGATTCTTACCCTTTTAGTCACTTCCTTTTACTAGCCAATGCTTGGGAGGAGGAGGATGAAGTTGTTCTGATTACTTGTCGCATTGAGAATCTAGATCTAGACATGGGCAGTGGGACCGTCAAAGAAAAGATTGAAAACATCAGCAATGAGCTGTAGGACAACTTTTTGCCCATTTTATGAAAACGCAAAGCTCTATGCATGCCTAGGTGTTTCTGACAGTTACAGTTCTTTTCAGGTATGAGATGAGATTCAACATGAAAACTGGTCTGGCTTCACAGAAGAAATTATCGGCATCTGCTGTAGATTTTCCAAGGGTGAATGAGAGTTACACTGGCAGGTATCTTCGGCTTTTAGTGATGGGAGATTTTGGGTTGACAGTTGTCAGTAGATCTGTTCAAGATTGCAAGAATGCTTGTTCTAGCAGCGGATGAGAGAAGCTAGATACAGAGAGTCCACATTTATGTTTTTTGAAGATGTTCTGAATCTTGTTTTTGCATTGCAGCTTCCTTTCATAATGTTGCTAGCAGCCATGTTTAATTTATATTGCTTTCTTGAGTGTCAAAACAATTATTAACTAAAAAATATTCTGATGTATTCCTATCATACGTATTGTACTAATGATTTTGTGGGTAATCAGGAAACAAAGATATGTATATGGTACCACATTTGACGGCTTTTTCAAAGTCACTGGGATTATCAAATTTGATCTGCATGCTGAACCAGAGACTGGAAAAACAAAGCTCGAAGTTGGAGGAAATGTTAAAGGCCTCTATGACTTGGGACCTGGCAGATTTGGTTCTGAGGCTATTTTTGTCCCTCGTGTGCCTGGCATTACTTCTGAAGAAGACGATGGCTACTTAATATTCTTTGTACATGATGAGAAAACCGGGTAAGACTTCTCTCTCGCACCATTGACGAATGTATTTTCTTTTTAAATACAATGTAGAATTTTTTTTATGATTAATGGTGAAGGATAGGACTGTATTCATGCCAGAGAAGGATCCCTCCATTTCAAATGAAATGGAGGGGATCCATTTAGTTAAAACAAGTAATTGGAAATTCTCCTGTTTTAACAAATGGATCCTCCATTTTTTAAATGAAATGGAGAGGATCCAGGTCCACTCAAGCCACCTTTCCCGGACCCTCATTTATGTTTTTGTTTGTGAAATGGAGGAAATGCTAGTCAGAACATGAAATTGAAAGTGTTTGATTGCATCAAATTTTAAAAACTTGGACTCTTATGGATTGCATCACAGAAGAGAACTCTTTTTACTAATGTTTGTTCCTGATTCGTGAGGAATCTGAAGGCCTCAATGTTTCCAAGTTCTGGAAAGCTAGGTCATTGACAACTTGACAAAAGGAATGAAGCTGTGCAGCCTGACCAAGATGGCAATAACCATGAATATAATGGATGAGAAAGCATTGATTCATTTTCATCCACTTAGGATTCTATATTGCTTTTCCATACACCATGCTTAGTTCAACTGAGGAAGAAAAAACCTTAGTGCCCTTAAAGGAGCTATAGTTAATAACTTTGTCCTTTTGATCAAATGAAGCTCTTGAAACTGTGACTAAAAAATACCAGCATGGTTGCTTTCAAAACACCAGTTGGATTGTAAATTATGAGTAAACTTGTAACTAGTATGTCTAAATAGGTCTTTCCTGTTCTGGCTAGATGATGGACAATGCTATGACTCAAATCTTTGTTTTATGTTATTTGTGTGCACACTACAAAATCAAATTTCTAAATACAAATTAGTGAATATTGCTAAGAATGATATGCAAACTGCTAGGGAACCATATAGTCATTGTACTCATAGCAACATCCCTTTTCTTTCAGATGCGTGAGTATAGTTATTAACTATTGCTTCATGACTCAGATTTAAAGTCTGAATATCTTGACAACGAGGATACAATCTCAAGTTTTCATCTATAATTATGCAGAAAATCAGCAGTGCATGTACTTGATGCAAAAACAATGTCAACTGATCCTGTTGCAATTGTTGAGTTACCCCACAAAGTTCCGTCTGGGTTCCATGCCTTCTTTGTGTCTGAGGTCAGTGTTACATCAATTGCTTCTGGATTTAATTTCTTTCTTTACATTTCTCTCTGTCACTCTAGAGTTGAAATTAACTTCAAAGCGAATTCCTGAGTTTTGGAAAAAATGAAGCTTTAGGACAGACAGGAATGGGACCCAAAATATAAAAATCTCCGTGCAGCTCATAGAAAGTAGGGAGTAGAACTGAGGAAGGGTTGGAAAATTATAATTAGGAGATGCTCAATTGTGATCACTTTCTATTGAGGGAAGATTGAAAGAGACATTGCTCAACTAGAGTAATTTTCAAAAACAGAGGTATATCTAGGGGTTTTTTTTTAAATTTTTTTATTGCAAGTAATTGAGATATCATTAAAAGCATAAAGCACCCCCAGATGTCATATCTAGGATGTTATGTGGTCAATCACATAGTATTGGAATTAATGAGGGATACAAGCCCAGTGTAACTTCATGGTACCAGATATCCATGAAAACCAAGTGGTATTCTATGCATCCCATATTATGCTGCATTTTAATAAACTATTTTGTGATGTAGATGAGAGCATTGTCATGCTGTTTATTGCTGCTTGAATTTTATTCTTCCTACTTTTATTTCACCATAAATGCTTCCTTGTTATCGCTGAATAATTACTATTTCAATTTCTTTTGGCTTCTGTTTTCCTGTTTGCCCACTTTTTTATTGTGTTGATTCTAATTTATGTTCATGGTTGTCATATGGGACCAACTTCAATCTTTTTTGGCGTTTGCTTTTCTGTTTGCTTACTTTTATTGTGCATATTCTAATTTATATTTATGACTTTCGTCCGCAGGACCAACTTCAAAAACAGACAAAACTCTGAATCTTTGATAGATTGTTGGGAACGGCTCAATATATTTGAAAAAAGAGAAACAGAAACTTAAGGCATATCCATGTAAATTATACATATGATATAACTCTTCAAATAGTACCTTCAATATTTTATTAGCACTTCTTTTCAACTCTGAATCTATGATAGATTGTTGGGAACCGCACAATATATTTGAAAAAAGAGACAGAAACGTGAGGCATATCCATGTAAATTATATGTATGATATAACTCTTCAAATAGTACTTTCCCCCAATATTTTATTAGCACTTCTTTTCTAGCTTTAAAAAAAAAAAAAAAAAAACAATATAATAATTCCTCTCGGGATCAGGAAGAAGTATCAGTCTACTATTTCCCATGTTATCTCAATGATATTTCTTAATTGCAAGCATATAGGAATTTTGGATTTGGCCATCTAGCCGGATGCATTTCGAACAGATGATTTGAAGGGAAGGGCTTCAATGCTCCTTATGGATAGTGCTTATGGATTTCACATACATCAACAAGAAATATTACAAGTTTCCTCATGACAGAATAAAGCAGCACAATTGTAGTTTTATTAAAAATTGTAGGCTGAAATTAATTAATCCAAACCTGATTCCGAACCCAGTGGTTTATGTTACTACAATGCATTCGAGCCATTCACACCCCATTGCAGGACCAAATCTGCCTAAACAAGCACTCTCATGCTCTAAATGTGTCCAGGTTGCAGCAGAAGATCCTATTAAGGTTGTTCAAACATCCACCCTGATGCACAACTCAAAGTTGAATGGAATTGTTCAACTCTGCCTATTGAACTAATTCTTATTGCAATTTATTAAAAATGCATACGAAAATCACAATTATATACTTCTCTAAGGGCTGTTATTAGTTTACTACTAGATTGGAAAATTTTCTCCAACCTAATTTACAGAAAAACTTTGTTCAAACATGCTATATAGTCACAGAAGATGAGAGGATTGAGGACCATCTTGTTCCACTATGCTGGCAAACCACAAAATTTTGAATATGTTTCAATTAAAATTCAGTTTTGTGCAATCCACGTGGTGTGACCCTATTTTAGCTTTATTATGGAGATACATTTTTCTTTTATAAGTAAACTAAATTTATAATGAGCGAAATGGGGCAACCCAAGCTTTTGTATACGAGAGAAACACCTAGCATAAAAGACAAGATGAAAAAAATTAATTAATTAAAAAAAATATATGTAAACAATCATAGGCAGCTGCCCATTGGTAAAGAGTTTTAAAGAAGCAGGTCTTAGTTGTCAATAAGCTTATTAGGGGGATATCTTGTAGTAACTTAAGAATCAGTACTACAATCTACAACAACTTGAATTAGAGCCAATTTCATTATTCCTGGCAGACTCAATATGTGATTTGTCAAACACCCCATGTAGAATGCTTGGTGGCTTATCAGCACTTAGCTTAAAGGGCCTTTTCTTGTTTTTATTTGTTTTGATATGATATATAGGTGAAATTAGTTTTAAGTGTTTTGTGATTTGGGTACTCTGTTTTGAAAAGAGAAAACAAAAGGAAAAAGGAAAAAAAAAAATCTATCAAACAAATCACAATTTCTGAGATGGCAGTCGACATTGTTTACAACATTGCAATACTAAATCAGATGAGGATATCTTAGAGGCTATAAAATGTTTCATCCTATTAACATTAGAGGCTATATTTGTTTTTTAAGGAACATTAGAGGCTATATAAGTTCTCTGTGTAACTCTATAGTTTCATTGATTAAGCAACTTTACAAAAAAGAAAGCTACAATGATCAAGCACCTAACAAAAAATTTCCCCTCATATTCCTCTACGTAGGCTTCTGAACAAAGACCAAGCATGCTTTAGTCTTATTATGCTCCTGACATGAGCGAATCATAACAAATACTTTAGCCTTGATACCAAAAACAAAAAACACCCATCAAAACACATTAACAAAGAAACATGTTTTTTTCTTTTAAAATAGATATAAATCCATCTGCACTGGAACAGCATTTCATATATACATATACTAATACCACCAGGTCCAGCAGCCTATACCAGTATAACTATATTCATATATCCATATAAAATTTCAAGGCAAAGTTGTTTAAGAAAAGAAAGCCTCAAGGAAACCCAGATCGGCAAGCACAGTAAACAAAAAGATCCCCAGAATGCCGAGTATCAACCTGGGCAGGGCATGAAACCATGGTTCCTCAACCTCTGCAAATAAGCTTGCCAAAGGGAGCCCCATGTGTCTTTCTGCTATGAATTCCATGCACCCATTTTAAATTACTAAACTTTTCCTCACTGGGATATCATAAATCATAGAAATCAAAATAAAGTCATAATCTTTAGCATCAAATAAGCATCTAAGACACAAAATCCACTATGCCGGCGCATCTATGTAAACTTGTAAAGCGAGAGACAGAGAGGGAGAGAGAGTAATTAACACAAACATCAGATTTTTATCCTTTAAAAAAAAAATGTTTAAAGATTAGTAAAAAAAATCTAAAATGAATACCCTATTCTTGATTTGAATTAATAATTTAAAAAAAAATGCATCAACACTAAGCTTATCAATTAGAGGTTAATTTTTGTTTTTTTTCAAAAAAATGTTATATACTACACTTTCATCCCACTTTGTTAATTCTACACTGCAACTAGCACTTGTATTAGTCCTTTTTTTTTTAGAGAGAAATTTAAGGGCGGATTGATAGTACTGTCAATCTTATTAGCCAACAGAGATAAAAGTGTGGGGACAAAGTTTTCCTCCAAATTGGGTTAGAAGAATTTCCTCCAATCTAGTCTATAAAAATGACATATGTCCTTTTTTTTAATAACATGTGAGATATGTCCCCAAAAAGTAGCTTAATCGGCAGTGAATCACGCCTTATGAAGCGTAGGTCACAAGATCGAATCCCCCCTCTCCCTACCCTTGTGTGGACATGTCAAAAAAAAAAATAACATGTGAGATGTACATGAGTTTTTAATAAAATTTATTCCAATTTTGTCCTTACTATTAAAAAACATGTGCATCTCACATGTTTAAGGGACACATGTCATTTTTATATAATAGGTTGAAGGAAATTCCTCCAACCTAGTTTGGAGGAAAACTTTGTCCTTAACCTAAATCCTCCGTTAGAATTTTATTCCAATTTGCATAAGTCCAATATCTCAGTCATGTCTGATGATAGAAAGAGTATAATAAACAACACATAGAAAACATTGCGTAAGTTTCAAAAGCTGCATATTTTGCACAAAATTTTCTTCAAACCCATTATTCTTTACCATTGTACAGTGAAATCTAATATTTCAACAAATTAATTAAAGAGACAATACGCAGTTTGATAATGAAGTGATATAACTCATAACTATGGATATATAGCTTCTAAGTTTGGCTTTGGTTTGTGTCCTGCGCCAGTGTGCACTTGATGAATGTTGGGAGGTACTATGCGTTTTCTATTACTAATGAGGCATCCCACCTTGCGTCATATGCGCATGACACGTATTAATCTATTCTCTCTCTTTAATCTAAGGGGTAATTTCACTAATCTCCATCAAACTTTAGTCATTTTTGCAGACACCCCCCTAACATTCAAAAACTTTCACTTACCCCCCTTGAACTTTCAAAAATTCTCACTTACCCACATCCGTACAAATTAAGACCAAAATACCCCTGTTTTTCATTTTTAAAAAAAATAAAAAAACATTTTAGAAGTTGACATTTTAAATAGTGAATTTTAAATAGTGACTTTTGTATAAAATTCTAACTTCTAGATATTTTTTTATTTTTTTAAAATAAAAAACAGGGGTATTTTGGTCTTTTTTAAAAAATTTGTGCCCTAATTTGTACGGATGGGGGGTAAGTGAGAATTTTTGAAAGTTCAAGGGGGATAAGTGAGAGTTTTTGAATGTTAGGGGTGTCTGCAAAAGTTACTAAAGTTTGAGGGGGGTTAGTGAAATTGTCTCTTAATCTAAATAGACATTTTAATCTTATTACTATCTCACTCTATTGACGTGATAATACTGCTAACAAAAAATCAAGAGTTAATTGGCACTTTAATATTAGTAGGCAGAATATATAATAGTGAGACAAAAGTGTGGTTTATTATGGCGTTACTCTTTGGCTAGTATAACCTAGAACAAAGTTGTTTTACATGACCAAATGTTACAATTTTGGTAAATAATTAAGTCAGAGAATTGTAATGGTACCAATGAAACAACAAGAGTGGGACGTGGAGAAGGGATTGCAATTGACCTCAATTTTTGGGTATACTGACTCATGATGGCATCACAAGCGGCTATTTTAAGGCAAAAGGCGGAGGAAATAGGTGGAATTCCAAGGGATTATGGAAATTGTGTCGATCCTACTAGAATTATATGTTGAATTTGAAAATTGAAATATTGGTTACGGAGCAAAAATTGACTGTAAAATATTCATCGTAATCTGTTAGGCCAATTGGACTGGAAAAGTTGTTGCTAAAAATTAAAATGCAATCATCGTTTCTTATGAATTATATGACTAAAATTAGTGAAAAAATTGATTAAAATCAACTAATTTGGCCCATTTTTGACTTGGCTTGGTGCAAGCCTAATCCCATTGCTCAAATTATCATAACTTGCATGACAATCCTAGCTCGAGACTTACGTAAATGGCGGGATTCCTTTGCTTAAAGCTTTTGGAATTTCTATATTAACAAAATTTTCTTTTAAATTAGGTTCAATGATTGATCAGACAGTTCTCGAAATTGCTTTCTTTGAAGCTCTAGTACTAAATTATCTACTTAATTTCTTTTGACTTCAGAGAAGCTAAGTCTAGTCCTTATGCACTACAAAAACCCAATTTTTTAGTAACGGTCATTTACTAACGTATTAGGGCATTAACATATTAGAAAATGTTATTAACATGCCATTTCTAACGTTTTTCACACGTTAATAAATCGTCCGTAAGAAATTGCAGTTTTTTAACGTGTCAACTTTTGACACATTAGTAATTTACTAACGTGGAATAATTTTTTATTTTTGTTTTGCTATTTACTAACGTGTCAAAATATGATACGTTAGTAAATTTATTTATTTATTTATTTTTGCTATTTTCTTACGTGTCAAAATCTGACACGTTAGCAAATTATTAACGTGTCATATTTTGACGCATTAGAAAATTTTTTTATTATTTTTTTATTTTGTCATTTACTAACGTGTCAGATTTTGACACATTAGTAAATGACAAAAAAATAAAAAAATAATAATAGAAAAAAATAATAAATACTAACGTGTCAAATTTTGACACGTTAGTAATTTACTAACGTGTCAAAATCTGACATGTTAGTAATTAACAAAAAATATATATAAAAAATAATAGAAAAAAATAATAATTCAAAAAAACCAAAAATTCAAAAATAATTATAATTATAATTTAATTATAATTTTAGATGCAAAACCAAAAATTCAAAAATAATAATAATAATTTAATTATAATTTTATATGCATTATATATATAAAAAATTTATAGGCAACTGGTAATGAGGAATGATGTCTTTGAAATTTTGTCCCCTAATAGGTATATGATAGAAGTAGAAGCGCCCTTGCCTTCCAGTAGAAATAAATTAGGACATGCACCTCCATTCTAACGTGGAGAATATAAAAAAAAGCAGTTGAGAATATAAAAGCTTAATCAGCATAAGCTGCCACTGGGTTTAGTGCATCAAAGAAGAGTAAAGGGAAGGGTTGAACCAAATAACAAGATGTATTTAGGACAAATTTTGAAAATATTCCTTAAAAATCTCTGAAGTGGAAGTTAATGAACCACTTCAGCAGAAGGAATATAAAATAACGGATATGGGGAGCATTAAGTGAACACCGAGTGTTATATGGAAAGAAGGCAAAGATTAGAAGGAATGAAAATTCAAGCTTTAGGGCTCCTTACCATCTTCTCCTTTGTGCATGTGTGATAAGAAGACTTGGAAGTCCTTAGCGCTTTCAACATATTTAAAGGTTTCAATCAGATTAGCATTCTTAATGACACAAATTTTACCATGTCCTCCTAATCTCCAATCATAAAAAAAAAAAAAGGAAGCATCAACTAGAAGTTCAATCCAAGCAAAACCAAGGTAAAACAGAATACCAAATGCCTATGAAAGTTACAGAATACCACATCAATCGTTGCATGAATCTCCTCCTAGCCAATCTAAAAAAAGGAAAAGCCAATTCTTTGAAAGAAATAATCACCAAAATTACTATACATATGGTTCATATTTACAAAAAGAAATATTATTTCTTATCTTTTCTTCACAATTAACTCATTAGAAACTTCTAACATGGCATATGTGCCACGTTACAAAATGGCAATTTTTTTCTTTTTCCTAAGATAGAACCAACCCTACAAAAATCCAAATTGAAACCCTAAAAAAGTTATAACTAAGGTTTAATTATAATTAATTAAGTTACCATACATATAAGTATATAACTAATAAGGAATTACTATATATATTAATTAACTAATTACTTAGTTACTATATATATATAAAACCCTAGATAACCCTATATTAAAAAAAAAAAAAAACAAGCAGTTTTCTGTGCCACGTTAGAAAACTGTTTTTTTTTTTTAAATATATATTAATTAATTAATTATTATATTTTAACCCTATATTTTAAATATTATAATTAATTAAGTTACCATATATGTAATGTAAGTATATAACTAATAAGGAATTACTATATATATTAATTAATTAATTATTTAGTTACTATATATATAAAAAAACCATATATAACCCTATATTTTAAATATTTTTCAAATAAAATTTAATATATTATAATTAATTAAGTTACCATATATATAAGTATATAACTAATAAGGAATTACTATATATATTAATTAATTACTTAGTTATTATATATATAAAAAACCCTAGATAACCCTAGGGGTGGGCATCGGGGGAATCGGTGACGGTAGGAGGTTTTCCGCCTAACGTTCCGACGTTGTCGGTGAAGTCGGTAATTTCACCGACTTCATCTCAACTTTGTCTATCTCGATCGTAACCGCTCCCGATTATTCGGTGACGGTAACGGTCGGTAACTGGTAAGAGAGAGAGCTCCGGTTAGCTTGTTCTCCGATTGATGACAAAATAAGCTTCCAAGTCGCTGCTTTGTGTGGGGGAGAGGTTATGAGTCATGACTGGTGGTGGCAATGGCTGGGCTAGCAGATCACAGAATGAAAAGGAAAAAAATTGGCTGGTTCTTGCTTGAAAAGAGCAAACGCAGATGAGGGAGAAAGATCAAAGCAAAAGAAGATGAGGGAGAGAGAGCTTTATCTTGTACAACGACTGAAAGAGATAGGTGTTGCACATGAGACAAGGAGGCTGGTCTTTTCAGCAGAGAGTTTTTTCCTTGTACACAAGAAGAAGATACAGCAAAGATATTTCTTAAAAATAGCCTCGTCATTCGCATTGTGAAGTAGGAAAAGTAAACTAAGTTACGTATAAAACCAATATTTAGAAGAAATAAAAAAAGAAAAAGCTTTTTAGTTGCATATGAACTAAAAAACTTGTATTCAAACTAAATAATTTAAAAACAAAGCTTTTTGTACACGCATGCTATCACTAAACACAAACTGACACACACATGCTATGCTATGATAGCTCCGACTTTCTCATCAGAAAAATTATAAAAAAAAAAAAAATAAAAAAGAGGGATGAGACATACTTTCAGAAGAAAAAGCAAGTGTGTAGCAGGTTAATGCACTCCAACCAAAAAAAAATTGGTTACTATTTTAAACTCACTTCAGTCACTAGGGAAGTTGGGCAAGAGAGACTAGGAGGGAATGTGAGTTGTGGAGCTTGAGAGAACGTCGGCAACTGCGAGAAACTATGAGAGAAATTGGACTTTTTACTGCATTTTCTGAACAGCAACGGCAATAGCCAAAGGAAGTGGGTTTCGGCCTTTCCAGTTAAGGATTTTTTTATTTTTTTTTTTTTTTTTAAGGATACGTAGAATCTTGAGTTCGTTTGTTTCACCCAAATCGGTGTCATTTTGATTATATATATATTTGTAAAAAATAATAATACTAGCGGTTCGGTTTGGTTCGAAATCCTATTTCAAAAAATTTATTTCGCCTACTAATCGATCTGATGTCAGTAGGGGGATTTCTTGTCGTCTATCGGTTGTCGGTGGCGACTCGGCGCCGGTGCGGTGACGGATGATATGCGGCCAGTAGACGGCCGATCTGCACAGACTGCACAACCCTAGATAACCCTATATTTTTTTTAATATATTAATTAATTAATTACTATATTTTAACCCCCATGTTGGAAAATTCTTTGTGCCACGTTAGAAAACTACATATCTTATTTTTCTTTAGTATATAACTAATAAGGAATTACTATATATTAATTAATTAATTAGTTAGTTACTATATATATATAACCCAAAATAACCCTATATTTTAAATATTAATGTATAAATAATACTATACCTAGAAAAGCGTTAATTTATAATTTTCATTTATAAGTTACCATAACTATGTATAATGTAGTTAATTACTATATATGTAGTTAATGTAGTTATTATATTATTTTATAATTTTCATTCAATTACTATATATATATATATATATAGTTGCCATATAATTTTCATTCAATTACCATATTTCATAATTTTTTTAAAAATGACAATTTTTTTTTTTTTTGGGCTGAGAGTGGGCATTTGACCCCTCTCTACCCCCCTTCCCTCCGCCCTTGTATTCATACACTAAATTTGATAAAACCATAGCTCTCCTTTAAATGTCATATTATGTTTTTTACTTATTTAGATATCAGAGTCTTTAACCGATAAGTTTTGCCGATTTGCCCCAACTGTCTATACTCATTTCGTAGCGTTTGTTGATTGAATTAGACCGTGCAATTAACTACATAATTAGAAGGAAGTTGTAGTTTTGTGTATGGAAATTTCAGAGGGCACGGTACACGGGACCTAGGTTTACTTTGCTGGGATGAGTCCGAATGGCCATAGCTTTAATTAAGAGGTTCCCCAACTTAAACAAACAAAAAAAAAAAAAAAGGGAAAAAATTTACATTTGGTAATTTGAAAGGATAATTTTTTTCATATTATTTTTATTTTTTAAGGGAAAAAAATAATTTTAAATAATTTTGAATTATTTTTGAATTTTGTCATTTACTAACATGTCACTATTCACACATTAGTAATTTCTAACGTGTGAATAGTAACACGTTAGAAAATGCATTTTTTATTTCTTAATTTTTTTTAAAAATTTTGTCATTTACTAATGTGTCACTATTCACACATTAGTGATTTCTAATATGTGAATAGTAACATGTTAGAAAATCCATTTTTAATTTTTGAATTTTGTCATTTACTAACGTGTCACTATTCACACATTAGTAATTACCAACGTGTGAATAGTAACATGTTAGAAAATGCATTTTTAATTTTTTAATTATTTTTTAATTTTGCCATTTGCTAACGGTTACTATTCACACGTTAATAATTTCCAATGTGTGAATAGTAATACGTTAGAAAATGTTATTTCTAACAGGTGGATGTTTAATACGTTAATAATTACTGATGTGACAAAAAATGATGAACAGTAGACACATTAGAAAATACCTGATTTTTTGTAGTGATGTAATTTTCATTAAACATAAATGTTAGTTTAATGTACTCGGTGTGATAAAAAAATTCGAATCACATGCTCTAAAGATACATATCAATTTAATAGTTTAAGTTGGAAGAAATTTTTCCAACCCATTTCAAGAAAAAAAAAAAAAATTTATCCCGTATTTTATGGTAAGAAAAGCCTAAAGATCTTCTTTTCTTTTCTTTTTTTTTTTTTTTTCCAGATTATTCTCAAGCCCAACATGGGCAGGCCCTTGGAATTTGATCCAAGGTTATTCTACAAAGCCTAAAAGCTCTTCCTCAGGAAGGCTGGGAACCACACAAACACAACATATATATATATATTTCTAGAGACAAAGGCGGGAATGGGCAATCAGTGTAATTTCCCTCTTGGGCGTAACCATCGGGGTTTCCACCCGCTGTCGAATATTCAGTTTGAACCATAACTACTGTCTGGAAAGATGAGTCCGTCACCACAATCCTACCAAAGTGCAAGTTGGTAAAGCCCTTTCTTAGTAGCATCTGATTTACGGATTACTACTGTAAGCAGGTTCGAACTCGTGACCACTAGAAAGAAAAGAGGAGGGGAATTGAACCATATCTCCTATTGTTTTACCAACTCGACTTCCACCTTGATGGTCAAACACAACATATTTGAAAAAGAGAAACTGGAACTGAAGGCAGATCCATGTAAGCTTAATACTTTTGATATCTCTTTGGTACTACTTTCCTCATATTTTCTCTGCTCATCTTTTCTAGCTGAAAAGAAAAATACCATGTAATAATTCCTCTCGGGATCAGTCAGTGTACTATTCCCCATGTTATCTTTCTTCCCCAAGGACCATAGGCATCTCAATGATATTTCTTAATTGCAAGCATATGAGAATTGAACTGGTTCATAACCAAAAGTTATCTTTGAGACGAAAATCATGTCTATAAAAAATGGTGTTTTGCATCTATTATGATCTGATTCTCTACCATACTTAAATGGTTTCAAAGCTCAACATGAAATGTTTCTCGAGGTTGTAGGCATAGACAATTTTAATGGAAAACTAATGTTAGAAATTTGGGAAAATATTTTGCTGGCCATTGTCTCCAGCTTGAAGGATCTATTCATGGAAATTTTTCTTGATCCCCTTTCACTGTCAAACTCTGTCTGGCTTGAGGATATAACACGTGTTGTCACAGCACTTGTTCTTCATTGGCCATCTAACAGTATATATACTATATTCTGAGAGATAGATGGGATAAGGAGTTCTTAAGCTGCAGGGTGGTCGATCAGAATTCATGTTTGTGTCAGCTGATGCAGGTGTGAAATGCATGTACATTTTAGCATGTCAAAATTAATTGTTAGAAGGTTTCTATGTTCTTTCCCCAAGAGCTTAGCCATCACCCTTTAGACCTCAAGATGACACTGAGGAGTCCATGGATCTTGTATTGCAACTCACGTTATTTGGCCAGTTTAGGAACATCAAGTATAAGGATGGTTCTTGGGTGATGTTACTGTTAAAGTTTGAAATAGTTAACAAGGAATAGGCTTGAAATTTTAGATGTGGAGTTCTTAGGCTTGAAGCACCCATGACATGGTTAAGCTAGGGTTGATAAATAAATTCCTTCTGTTTACTTAAAAAGGTTGCTTTAGTGTGGCTAGCTATTACATTTTGGTGATTTCCTTAAACAATTTAGTGAAAAGGATGTCTTGTTAACACCCAATGAAAGAGGCATATAGTGTGGCTAGCTATTACATTTTTTTTTTTTTTGGAAAGGGCAAGTATCTGTGTATAATCCAAAATATGAAAGCAAAACGGATGTGCTCCATTTGGGATTGGCCATATTAGTTTTTTGCTCTTAGTGTGGGACATTATTGCCTTGTTGCATAGGTTGAGTGCTTTGAGTTCATAATAATAATTACCTATAGGGTTGGCAATTTAACTCGTGACACGCGAACTTAACATGGGAAATCCAGGTTAGGGTTGTGCATAATTGGGTTTGGGTCGACCCGTTTATGACACGTTTATATCGGGTTATGTCGTGTCAACCTGCCGGGTCATAGGTTGACATGTTTATATTCGGGTCGTGTCGGGTCAGCCCGTAACCCGGCGGATTGACACGTTTATTTATTTTTTTTCACTGTCTCACTCTCTGACTCTCACATGAACTCACAGTCTCACACCACAGTCCACACTTCACAGATTCAATTTCAGCCCTAAAACTAAAAGCATTTTTTTATTGAAACTCATTATTAATGTGTGCCCATACAATAGTGTTGGCAACTTGGCTGAAATCTAAACAGATGCCAAAGTGAAAACTTGCGGTGGTGGAGATGGCCTACTGAAATCTAAACAGATGGCCAAAGTGAAAACTTGTGGAGTTTTCTTGGAGTGCCAAAGAAATAATTATAATTTGTTTTATTTATTTATTTTTTGTATAGATTATAATTGGTTTTAGGTTGGTGGTGACAATAGATAGGGCCAAGAAAGTGACACCCGAAGGTTGCGTGGGGTTGACATCCAAATGCCCCTTATTGCGTGCAAAAACCTCAATCCTCAATATACTCATGCAGTAAAATATGCATAGTAATCAAGAAACTTTGGGCAATGCTGGTATAATGGGTAATAAAATATGCATAGTAATGGGTTAATTAATTCATTGTATGGAATCAATGCTGATATATATCTGGCATTTGTTAATAACAATGGGGGAGAGTAAAGAGGGAAGAAAGACAAGTAAAACGGAAAAAGTAGGAGAAAAAAACTGAAAAAGGTTGCTACCAAACAGGCAAATTTGGCTTTTCTTAATGCTTACAATTTACAACCAAGAGGGGTGTCCTTTTCCTGGCTGGTTCAAAAAAACAAAAAATTATGTGCTAATCTTTGCTTGGCAGCTTTAAGAGTGAGATAAAAATATAATTCTTTTCGTAAATAAATATTCACCAAGCTCTTCTTATTTCTAAACCACAAATAAATGGATTAAGATCTTTTATATTTTTTGTCTTATATTTGTAACTGCTTTCATCTATTAGAATGTGTTATTAGATAAAAGAACATTGTATTTATCATTTTGTTGCTTTGGTTGCTAAAATTTTGCTATGAAAAAGTTTTTATAAAAAAAAAAAAAAAAAAAACTAAAAAATCTAAAAATAAATTTACATTCGGGTTGTGTCGGTTTCGGATTCGCGTGTCGTGACACGACACGTTTATACAAATGGGTTCGTATCGTGTTACCCGTTTATGGAGTGTGTTGTGTTCGGGTTTGAGGGTTCGACACGATTAATTAATCGTGTCGTGTCGTGTCGAACATAATCATGTCGGGTAAGAATTGGGTTGGACTCGAACCCAACACGCCGACCCGAATTCCCACCCCTATTTACCTATGAGTTGTGTGTGAATACTTCATAACATATGTGTAGGGGCGGAACCACAACAAGCATTGTAGGGGTGGGGGAAATTATATTTTTATGGAGTAACCCCTATAAAATTAATTTTTTACACCCTAAAAAGGTTATTTATTTATTTATTTATTTTGGGTTTGTTTTACCCACCCCCCTTACCTAAAAGTCTAGTTTTGCCCGGCCGCGGCGCATGTGTGTGCCTTATAACTGTTTGAGGTCAAATACTTGCATTATGGTAAACAAAAGAGATATATTGAACACGTTTGGCAGATATAAATTTTGAATTTTTCATATGAAAAAATGAATATATATATTGTAGTGAATTTTTTATTTGGATAGTAATAAAAAGTTATTAATATGATATAAAAAGTAAAAATATTAAGAGTTGAAAAAATTGATATTTTGGCACGTACTTTCCAAATTAACGAATTTTGTCAACTTTTTTAATAACATATACCTATTTGTTTCATTTGTTTCTTACCTAAGCCAGGGAGTGTTTAATCACTTTCTAAACATTTGTCGGCTCTTTGTCAAAACTCCCAATTTAACATTTTTCCCTTTATGTTACGACAAATGTGTATTTTCATTAAAAATATAATAAGAAATGGACAAAATCAAATTTTTGCTCATAACTTCTTAATTTTCTTTCAAACTGAGTTAAAATTTTTTTTTCAAATTTATTTTATAAAACTGTCCCGCATCTTATCCTTTCTATTTTATTTTATTTGAAGGAATGAATTTTACTGCAAGTACACCACAATTAATTCAAGGAACGAACTCTCAATCTAATAGCTCTAAGAAATAGTTTTCATGGGTTTTGAACATAAGATCTTGAGAAGCAAACTCAAAGTACTAGACAGTCCAACCACTAAGCCAACTCTTTGGAGTTCATGCATCCTATCCTTTAAGCATGCGAGAAACATATTCTTCTCTAATAATTTTATAAGAAAATTGCGTGGTCTCTTACAGCATGCGAGAAACATATTCTTTTCTAATAATTCCATAAAAAAAATTACGTGGTCTTCACATGCTAATTAAAGGTCGCATCATCTTTTGGTTTTTAAAAAAGATAAAAATTAATCAATTATAAATTACGTAGAACGAAAGTAACTAATTTCAACCTTAAACATGTCGAAACGAAATAAAAGTCGTAGCGTAAACAATTTCCTCTATCTTTTGTTTGTACTTGTAGTGTAAACGTCGGAGAATCTTGATCCACAAAGCCACAGAATATCTGCTCTTAACTAATTTATTCATTTTTCCAACGTCGTAGCGTAAACAATTTCCTCTATCTTTTGTTTGTACTTGTAGTGTAAACGTCGGAGAATCTTGATCCACAAAGCCACAGAATATCTGCTCTTAATTAATTTATTCATTTTTCCATGTTGCTCCAATTTGACAATGACACGTGGCAGCGCGTTCACCCCACAAAGCCATGATTGGAAAAGACACCATATAATGCCCTCCAACACGAGCGCGCACACTCACTAACACACAGGCAGAGAGATATGGCGGAGGAGAAGCAAAAGTGGGGGAGCGGAGGAGAAGGGTCGGTGGTGGCGGTGAAGCCAAAGCCAAGGAATGGGTTGAGTTCTAAAGTGGTGGACTTTGTGGAGAAGCTGATCGTCAAGTTCATGCACGACACTTCTCAGCCTCAACACTATCTCGCCGGTAACTTTGCTCCGGTTACTGAAGAGACCCCTCCTGCCACCGACCTCCTTGTCAAAGGGTTCCTTCCGGTGCGTACAATTATCTGGATAATGCAACAAGCTAGTGTTTATGCATGTATGTGAATTGGATTGAGGACTTGAGGGTCTGTTTGGTTTTCTGATGGAAGGGAATTGATTTTATGGATTGATACTCACTAAGTTTCTTTAGGAAACCAAACAGAGATATATAGAGTTTCATTTTGGTATTTGTGGTAAATGCTTGAGATTATTTTACGTATGATTATCGTATTGCATGAATATAAGTCAGCAATTCGAATTTTATAGAAATGGGTGTTTGATTTGGACTTGTTTAGAATGTTTCTAGATGATGCTTTGGCGTTTTAACACAATTATAAAATAAATATTGTTTAAATTGTCACTTAACGTGAGAAATTACAATTGGTTAGTAAACAGGTTTTCGATTTGTGGTGCAAATGTTTGATGTAAAAGCCTCCTCATGCCTGGGGATACGAATTTCATGTCGTGATCCGGCTAAAGAGCATTTGTTATTGTTTTGTGGTGATATTTCCGTATGAGTGAATAAGCTGGGAACATAAATATGGTGTTGGAAATGCAAGCTTCTGAATTATGTACTTAAATGGAGAAAGTTGAGATTTTTATGTGAGGATAGTGAGGACAAGAAGTTTAAAAACGTTTACTAAGCAATCAAAACCATGTGGTTTGGATGTGTTGTTGACCAATCATAAGCATTATTTGGTTTAGTTGTGTTTGCAATACATTGACTCGCGAGCAAGCCAGCGTGACATGGTTAGAAATGTGTTGAATAGTCAACTGTTGTTAATTTTACTCACATTCGCATTTTTTGGCCATTGTGGAGATAAATGGCACCAAAACATTATAGGCCACTACTTGTGTTGACTGCATAAATACACACACGGTTAGATGGCAAGGTTTTGTGTTGGCCTCACCTCCTTGACCCTGGCTCTTTTTGGCTTTACTGTTATCCTCTTGGCTTCTGCAACTTGTATTATACTACCCTCTTATTGCAGATTTAATAAATGCTCCTTGTCAATAATAAGTGGTCCTGTCGCATTGAGTTTTATGTGAGCCATCTCTTCGTGAAAATGCATTTATTTGTTGCTGGTGAAGATAGCTGACAGTTTGACCAATTGTTTGTTGATTTCTCTGATACTTCAAGCGGTATCATACCATGCCTGTATTACCCATGACATGGAATGTG
This sequence comes from Carpinus viminea, assembly GCA_013348765.1. Lineage (NCBI taxonomy): Eukaryota > Viridiplantae > Streptophyta > Magnoliopsida > Fagales > Betulaceae > Carpinus > Carpinus viminea. The sequence continues at coordinate 23,361,722 of CP054668.1, forward strand.
AAATATTGATTGCAGGATTGCTTGAATGGAGAGTTTGTTAGGGTGGGTCCAAACCCAAAATTCTCCCCTGTGGCTGGATATCACTGGTATGTCTCTGGGCTTTTTACTTCTCATGAATGAATTTAGTTACTAACCAGGTGAATTTTACTTATTCCCTTTGTTCTTCTGTTGCAGGTTTGATGGAGATGGGTGCGTGATGTTCTGTTTCTCTATTCAAACTAGTATTTCATTCAAATTTTCTTGAAGGAAGAATTCAAACATATAACTTCAGTACCCATTTTTTTCTCTGTGGAATACTATTATGGTCTCTCCGTTTGCCTAATATGTTTGTGTTAAGCGGCTACTCAAAGGCCTAATATTTTCCATAGTAATCTAATCTTTGATCAACTCTGAAGGAAAAAGCTCCGTGTAATTTTGAAAAAAATCAATTGGCTGCTCTATTGAATTTGAAATTAAATCAGTTGATTTACTCAGTCAGTAAGTGCTTGTGTATTCAACTGTGATAATCTGCATAATATATCAGCAGTAACCAATAGTGAGGTGTCAATTTTCCTGAATGATCTATATGTTGGCTATTTGTGAAGTGAACTACTGTTGCTCATTCATTTGGCTTTGATATCCAGTGCTTAGTTATCATAATAGCTTTTGAGAAATTTCAGTGAAAGCATGCAGTTCATTCTTTAGTCTTCAAAATAATTTGGCTTGTATATCCTGTACTTAATTGTCATGCTAGCTTCTGAAATTTTTTACTGAAAGACCTTGATTTTTTTGACTCATCTGCATAATTTAAGTTCTTAAGGTGGTGAAAAAATACATAATTTTTCTATTAGTTGAAACTACATAATTTAAGTTCTCAAGGAGGTGAAAAAATATATGCATTTGCTTTTTGTTTTTCCTGTCAGCCTCCTTGAGGTTTCTCAATGCCTAAACATGTTTAAGCTGTTTCACGAAGGTTTGAGACTGGCATTAAAGGAGTTGTTTGGTTTGGATATAGATACTGTCTTGACATTAAAAACTGAATTTTTACTAGTTTTAGTTGAATCATCAAATCAAGCTTGCTAATAGTGAAATTTTTCCCTATTACTAAATCTATGTGGCAGTATGCAATGAGCCAAAACATCTTATCGAATGCCACTGCTATTCTAATTAATGAGTTATATATATTTATAATTTCTTAGAACTACCCTGGTCTTAGAGTGAAGCATGTTTGTGAAGTAATGTAATAAAAAAACAACTTTGACCATATTTGCGGCATGTTCAATCACCAGGATTTGAAAGAAAATATCTATGCTTGTTCTCCTTCTTTCTAATTTCTTGGCAAGCTTTTGTGTCAATTGTATTTGTGAAGGGGGGAAAGAAAATTTGATTTTAGTTTACTCATGCCATTTTCAATTTCCATGAAGTTTGTTACATTATGTAGTACTGTATGTGGTTGGTTTTGGTGAATCATGTGTGTCTGTGACCAGTGGACAGCAGTCGATTGTTTATTAACCATCCTTGTTATTTTATGTTCTCTCATGTATTTAGTTGGCTATGTTTCAACATTCTGTTCTGTGTTTTACAGCCTTAGAACTTTTTCTTTAGATTTTGGAAACTAGTGACAGTTGTTTGGAATCCATTAGGTCTATACAGTATTAATCTGTTAAACCAAGAAGTGATTTAGATAATATCTTTAACTTTCGCAGCATGATTCATGGTTTGCGCATCAAAGATGGGAAAGCAACCTATGTCTCCCGCTTTGTAAGAACATCTCGGCTTAAACAAGAGGAGTATTTTGGAGGTGCTAAATTTATGAAGGTATACCCATAAGTTATAGGTTTCTTTTTTCTTCTCTTTTCTAGTATCCTTTTCAGTTACATCTTCTGCCTCTGCCTGTAAACTTTACTGTTAATGGGAGTCACAAAAGGAAAAGTTTGTGACGGATAAAGGAGGAAAGGCAGTTGATGATTGTAGAATTAATAGTCTTAAGAGTAGATAAGTCTTCTGCTATATATGTTTGATTTGGAGTCCTATTTTGAACTTGATTTTCAGGTTGGAGATCTTAAAGGGCTGTTCGGATTGCTTATGGTGTATATGCAAATGCTGAGAGCAAAACTGAAAGTGTTAGATGTTTCATACGGAACTGGAACAGGTAAGTTTAGTCTAGTCTGCAATTTTTTTCTCGAATGTAACGATTCTGTTGTGATTGTGAAAACAACTTTTCTATTACAGTTAAAAAAATGCTATTCCAATTTTTCATTCTGTTTTGAATTGTACTTATTTTTCATGTTACATGGGCTCTTCTTTGTGGGGTACTTGTATGTGCGAAGGTCTTTTATTCATCGAATCCCCAAACATTAGGATGTAGGTACATGTCTGGTTTTCAAGTAATAAGTGTCCAAGTACTTGTTTTAAACCTTGGCTGACAAATTTTTCTTAATATAGTGTGTTTCACATGGTTTGTGCTTCTTTTAATCACCAATTGTCCCAAAAATTTTGGTTAATGAGAAATTGTGTATTTAATCATTAAATCAATATCCTAACAGTCCTTGTGCAGTCCCAAACTCCGTGTCAAGAAGTGCAGCCTGTTACATAAAGTATTTAGCTTTAATGGGTGGTAGCCTGGTAGGGTAAACCACAGTCAGAGTCATAAGGAAAGTACCAGTTGGACAGGGAGCACCCATGGTAAAGTCGTTTCTTAATCTTTCACAGCAGGCAATGGTTGATGGTAGTTCAAAAAGAGCTTCAGAAGGTTGGCCAGCACAAGAGAAAGCAGAAGGATAGCTAGAGAAGTGGGGGGAATTTATTCATGTGGAGACAAAGTTCAACTCCAAACGTTATTCAAATACCATGTTAAATTACCTATTGTCCTAAAAGCTTAAAATTTTAGGAGGACTAATAATTCAACACTCCCTTTCTTTGACGGATTAAAAAAAAACACAAAAGCTATGTTTGAAAGCATTATTTGTAATGGGCAAGATTTGAACTTGACCTTCCCAACCTTTCCCCACCATTTTGTTTCCTATGGATAAGTGAGTTGTGCCCATAGGGAAAGGAAGGGAGAGATTTGAGCCGAGGACCTTCACTTCATGAATCATGAGACATCATACCCAGCCAATACACATATATACTACTTCAAATTGTCCAAATACAGCAGGACATAAATATATCAGATACATGTGTTATGTCGAAATCTGTACTATAATGTTTATACTGGGTATAGCTCATATTTTTTCCTTTTTATGTGATCCTCATGTAAGGTGAAAGACACTAACTGTTTGTCATCCACGTCCAGCTAATACAGCTCTCATATATCACCATGGGAAACTTCTAGCACTTTCTGAGGCAGATAAACCATGTAAGCTTGCCTTCTTATTTTGTTTTTAACTATGAAACATAAATAAAAGGGTTGGGTTTTCTCTGGATTGCCATTGATTAGAAAGACTAATGGGGAATGTTTTGATATATCCCCATTAGCATATAAAATTTTCTTTCTTTGTTTCTGGGTTGCATTACTTTTGTGATGCCATGATGAAGTAATTCTGTCCATGGGAGGGCAAAAGGAACCACGGAGCAATGCCAATTTGTTTGGTGTTGTATAGGACTCCACTAAATAATTTGCTGCAACTTCCTTGCTTCTAATGTGGAATTGAGATTGTTCTAATTACATTATTTAGATGTCCTCAAAGTTTTGGAAGATGGAGATCTCCAAACACTTGGCCTGCTGGATTATGACAAGAGATTGACACATTCTTTCACTGCTCATCCTAAGGTTGACCCATTCACTGGTAAAGACATCCTCATAAAAGAATTTATTAAGCCATTGTTATGGAAGAGTTCCTTTTAACTTACTGCATCCCTCCATGCAGGGGAGATGTTTACATTTGGTTATTCACATACACCACCATATATCACTTACAGAGTAATTTCAAAGGATGGCTTCATGCATGACCCAGTACCAATAACAATATCAGATCCCATCATGATGCATGACTTTGCCATTACTGAGAACTATGCAATTTTCATGGATCTTCCATTATATTTCAGACCAAAGGTATGGCACTTGAAACTTGTTGCTGCTACAAATGTTAACTTGGTACAAATTACCATGATATTGAATAAATAACTACACCAGTAAATTTTTTTTGTAACAAACCTAAAGTAAAACTCACCTTGAAAACTGGCTTGTAAGTAGAGGGTGCCCAAGAGTTTAATACACATGTTTTAATGATGTAGAACACTTAGGATCGTAACATAGCACCACACTCTGTAGCCAACATCCCGATGGGTCTATCATTTCTTGCTGGGTGTCTCCATAGACCCTGTCTTTTACTAGTAGCTCTCCCCAAGTTGCCATTTCCTTGACTTGGCCACATTGCTGCAACTCTTTCAATCTCGTACTCGACAAGCTAAGTTTGATCTCATACTTGATGTAGTGGCAGCTCTGAAACTAAATGTGATAAACCTCATGTAGAACTCACCATTGAAAAGCAGCTAATGAGGGTAGGCTGCCCAAGAGCTTACATCCACATGGTTAACATTGCACTTAACCGGTGTGAGATACTTAGGATCGTAAAAATTGTTCATGAGATATAGATGTTGCTTGTATGCTTTAAGCCAAATATGGGTCTTTCTTCCGGTAAACATGATGGATAAAGACAGTGTTTCTTCATTTTCTGATAACATTGTCGTGCATCATATTAATTACATCAATGGAACTTGAAATAATTAGATCTTGATGTCAGGAAATGGTCAAGGAGAAGAAGCTGATATTCACATTTGATGCAACAAAAAAAGCACGCTTTGGTGTACTTCCTCGTTATGCAAAAGATGAGCTGCTAATCAGATGGTTCGAGCTTCCAAATTGTTTCATATTCCATAATGGTGTGCTTGTTTCCTTTATAATCTCTTTTTAGCGCCAGAATGTCCTTTAAATTTATGTTGTTTATTAGACAAAGTTTACTCGTGGATAATCTACTGTATGTGCACAGAGGTAAAATTTAAGTAGTAATCTAGTCATATGGGCGTACTCAGTTAGCTTTCTAACTAGTTTTAAGATTCCATGTCTGCTTCTGGTTATACATCATTATGGAGACTCTAGCGTATTAATTGTCAATAGAACCAGCTTACCCCTCTTTTAAATTGACGCAGACTATCAATTATTAAACTTATTTGTCCATTACTTGCATTAGACTCTTTAACACTTGGGGTTGGCTCCATGAATCTTTTCATGCCAATCAGTTCTATTTTGTGACATGATTAAGCTATAGTGAAAGTTTATTCTGTCTTTTCATATGTCCATTCTTACCCTTTTAGTCACTTCCTTTCACTAGCCAATGCTTGGGAGGAGGAGGACGAAGTTGTTCTGATTACTTGTCGCCTTGAGAATCCAAATCTAGACATGGTCAGTGGGACCGTCAAAGAAAAGCTTGAGAACTTTGGCAATGAGCTGTAGGACAACTTTTTGCCCATTTTATGAAAACGCAAAGCTCTATGCATGCCTAGGTGTTTCTGACAGTTACTGTTCTTTTCAGGTATGAGATGAGATTCAACATGAAAACTGGTCTGGCTTCACAAAAGAAATTATCAGCATCTGCTGTAGATTTTCCAAGGGTGAATGAGAGTTACACTGGCAGGTATCTTCAACTTTTAGTGATGGGAGATTTTGGGTTGACAATTGTTAGTAGATCTGTTCAAGATTGCAAGAATGCTTGTTCTAGCAGCGGATGAGAGAAGCTAGATACAGAGAGTCCATATTTATGTATTTTTTGAAGATGTTCTGAATCTTGTTTTTGCATCGCAGCGTCCTTTCATAATGTTGCTAGCAGCCATGTTTATTTACATTGCTTTCTTGAGTGTCAAAACAATTATTAACTAAAAAAATATTCTGATGTATTCCTATCATACGTATTGTACTAATGATTTTGTGGGTAATCAGGAAACAAAGATACGTGTATGGTACGACACTTGACAGCATTGCCAAAGTCACTGGGGTTATCAAATTTGATCTGCATGCTGAACCAGAGACTGGAAAAACAAAGCTCGAAGTTGGAGGAAATGTTAAAGGCCTGTATGAGTTGGGACCTGGCAGATTTGGTTCTGAGGCTATTTTTGTCCCTCGTGTGCCTGGCATTACTTCTGAAGAAGACGATGGCTACTTAATATTCTTTGTACATGATGAGAAAACCGGGTAAGACTTCTCTCTCGCACCATTGACTAATGTATTTTCTTTTTAAATACAATGTAGAATTTTTTTTATGATTAATGGTGAAGGATAGGACTGTATTCATACCGGAGAAGGATCTCTTCATTTCAAATGAAATGGAGGGGATCCATTTAGTTAAAACAAGAGGACATTTTGTCCAAAACTTGTCCAAAATATTTGTTTTGGACAAAAATTCCCTCCTGTTTTAACTAAATGGATCCCCTCCATATCATTTGAAATGGAAATGGAGAGGATCCAGTTCCACTCAAGCCACCTTTCCCGGACCCCAGTGGGACTAACTTTGGTGTCTGTCCCTTTACAAATGTTTTCATCATTTATGTTTTTGTTTGTTAAATGGAGGAAATGCTAGTCAGAACACGAAATTGAAAGTGTTTGATTGCATCAAATTTTAAAAACTTGGACTCTTATGGATTGCATCACAGAAGAGAACTCTTTTTACTAATGTTTGTTCCTGATTCGTGAGGAATCTGAAGACCTCAATGTTTCCAAGTTCTGGAAAGCTAGGTCATTGACAATCTTGACAAAAGGAATGAAGCTGTGCAGCCTGACCAAGGTGGCAATAACCATGAATATAATGGATGAGAAAGCATTGATTCATTTTCATCTACTTAGGATTCTATATTGCTTTTCCATACACCATGCTTAGTTCAACTGAGGAAAAAAAAAAACCTTAGTGCCTTTATAGGATCTATAGTTAATAACTTAGTCCTTTTGATCAAATGAAGCTCTTGAAACTGTGACTAAAAAATACCAGCATGGTTGCTTTCGAAACACCAGTTGGATTGTAAATTATGAGTAAACTAGTAACTAGTATGTCTAAATAGGTCTTTCCTGTTCTGGCTAGATGATGGACAATGCTATGACTCAAATCTTTGTTTTATGTTATTTGTGTGCACACTACAAAATTAAATTTCTAAATAAAAATTAGTGAATATTGCTAAGAATGATATGCAAACTGCAAGGGAAACCATATAGTCATTGTACTCATAGCAACATCCCTTTTCTTTCAGATGCGTGAGTATAGTTATTAACTATTGCTTCATGACTCGGATTTAAAGTCTGAATATCTTGACAACGAGGATACAATCTCAAGTTTTCATCTATAATTATGCAGAAAATCAGCAGTGCATGTACTTGATGCAAAAACAATGTCAACTGATCCTGTTGCAGTTGTTGAGTTACCCCACAGGGTTCCGTATGGGTTCCATGCCTTCTTTGTGTCTGAGGTCAGTGTTACATCAATTGCTTCCGGATTTAATTTCTTTCTTTACATTTCTCTCTGTCACTCTAGAGTTGAAATTAACTTCAAAGCGAATTCCTGAGTTTCGAAAAAAAAAAAAATGAAGCCTTAGGACAGACAGGAATGAGACCCAAAATATAAAATTCTCCATGCAGCTCATAGAAAGTAGGGAGTAGAACAGAAGAAGGGTTGGAAAATTATAATTAGGAGATGCTCAATTGTGATCACTTTCTATGGAGGGAAGATTGAAAGAGACTTTGCTCAACTAGAGTAACTTCCAAAAAGAGAGGTATATCTAGGATTTTTTTTATTGCAAGTAATTAAAATATCATTAAAAGCATAAAGCACCCCCGGACGTGTTTGCCCTCTTTTTTATTGTGGTGATTCTAATTTATGTTCATGGTTGTCATACAGGACCAACTTCAACCTATTTTGGCTTTTGCTTTTCTGTTTGCTCACTTTTGTTGTGCATATTCTAATTTATATTTATGACTTTCGTCTGCAGGACCAACTTCAAGAACAGGCAAAACTCTGAATCTTTGATAGATTGTTGGGAACCGCTCAATATATTTGAAAAAATAGAAGCAGAAACTTAAGGCATATGATATAACTCTTCAAATAGTACTTTCCCAATATTTTATTAGCACATCTTTTCTAGCTTAAAAAAAAAAAAAATGTAATGATTCCTCTCGGTATCAGGAAGAAGTATCAGTCTACTATTTCCCATGTTATCTCCATGATATATTTCTTAATTGCAAGCATATAGGAATTTGTTCTTCGTTGGATTTGGCCATCTAGCCGGATGCATTTTGAACAGATGATTTGAAGGGAAGGGCTTCAATGCTCCTTATGGAAAGTGCTTATGAATTTCACATACATCAAGAAGAAATATAACACGTTTCCTCATGACAGAATAAAGCAGCACAATTGTAGGCTGAAATTAATTAATCCAAAGCTGATTCCGAACCCAGTGGTTTATGTTACTACAATGCATTCGAGCCATTCAAACCCCATTGCAGCACTCAATCTGCCTAAACAGGCACTCTCGTGCTCTAAATGTGTCCAGGTTGCAGCAGAAGATCCTGTTAAGATTGTTCAAACATCCACCCTGATGCACAACTCAAAGTTGAATGGAATTGTTCAACTTTGTCTATTAAAGCAATTTATTAAAAATGCTTACGAAAATCACAATAATATACTTCTCTAAGGGCTGTTATTAGGTTAATACTAGATTGAAAAAAAATTTCTAACCTAATTTACAGAAAAAAAAACTTTGTTCAAACATGATATTTGAAGCTTGCTAGTTGCTTCGCGCACTATATACTCAGAGAAGATGAGAGGATTGAGGACCATCTTGTTCCACTATGCTGGCAATCATATAAGAAGGCCTCCAAATTAGCTGGCAAATCACAAAACTTTGAATAGGTTTCAATTCAAATTCAGTTTTGTGCAACCCATGTGGTGTGACCCTATTTTAGCTTTATTATGGAGATACATATTTCTTTTATAAGTAAACTAAATTTATAATGAGCGAAGTTGGACAACCCAAGCATTTGTATGCAAGAGAAACACCTTGCATAAAAGACAAGATGAAAAAAAAATAATTAGAAAAGTTAAAAATATGTATACAATCATAGACAGCTGCCCATTGGTAAAGAGTTTTAACGAAGTAGGTCTTACTTGTCAATAAGCTTATTAGGAGGATATCTTGTAGTAACTTGAGAATCAGTACTACAATCTACAATAACTTAACAATCAAAGCCAATATCATTATTCCCAGCAGACCCAGTATGTGATTTGTCAAACAACCCATGTAAAATGCTTGGTTGCTTATCAGCACTTTGAAATTAGTTTTAATTGTTTTGTGATTTGGGTAGTCTGTTTTGAAAAGAGAAACAAGAGGGAAAAGGAAAAAAATCTATCAAACAAATCACAATTTCTGAGATGGCAGTTGACATTGTTTACAACATTGCAATACTAAATCAGATGAGGGTATCTTAAGCTATAAAATGTTTCATCCTATTAACATTAGAGGCTATATAAGTTCTCTGTGTAACTCTATAGTTTCATTGATTAAGCAACTTAACAAAAGAAAGCTACAATGATCAAGCACCTAACAAAAAATTTCCCCTCATATTCCTCTACATAGGCTTCTGATCAAAGACCAAAGCATGCTTTAGTCTTATTATGCTCCTGACATGAGCGAATCATAAAAAATACTTTAGCTTTGATACCAAAAACAAAAAACATCCATCAAAACACATTAACAAACAAACATGTTTTTTTCTTTTATAAAATAGATATAAATCCATCTGCACTGGAACAGCATTTCATATATACATATACCAGCAGGTCCAGCAGCCTATACCAGTATAACTATATTCATATATCCATACAAAATTTCAAGGCAAAGTTGTTTAAGAAAAGAAAGCCTCAAGTAGACCCAGATCGGCAAGCACGGTAAACAAAAAGATCCCTCAGAATGCCGAGTATCAACCTGGGCAGGGCATGAAACCATGGTTCCTCAACCTCTGCAAATAAGCTTGCCAAAGGGAGCCCCATGTGTCTTTCTGCTATGAATTCCATGCACCCATTTTAAATTACTAAACTTTTCCTCACTGGGATATCATAAATCATAGAAATCAAAATAAAGTCATAATCTTTAGCATCAAATAAGCATCTAAGACACAAAATCCACTATGCCGGCGCATCTATGTAAACTTGTAAAGCGAGAGAGAGAGAGGGAGAGAGAGTATGTAAGGAACTTTCTATTTTGTATGTTTTCTGTATTGAGAATAGATGGATTTATGTGTAGAAGAGTGAAAGGATAAGAGAAATGGATGAAATGGAAATGAATTGGTCTAAACCAAATGATGCATTGAGTTTTCAAGACACTCAATAGTCTCCATGGTAAATAGAAAGTTCTTTACAGTATTGTTGGGTCCGTTAACCGTGAGAGTGTGAAGGCAATTGTACCACTGCGTAGGGTTTTGTTGTGGCTATAACGTTGCCACGAGAGAGCATGAGGAGGCTTTGTTTTCTTTTTCTTTCTTTTTTACTTCATCTTTCCTTCTTTTCTTTTCTTTTTCTTTTTTTTTTCCTTTTTTCATTGTTAATTACTTTTATGATTTTTTTTACTTTATAAATGGGTATGTTTGGTCATTTTTGTTTCCTTCATTAGGATTTAACCAAAAAGCTAAACAAAAATGTCTTAAAAAAAAAAAAAAGGTTCTTAACAAAAATGAGTAATTAAAATGCCCTAAAAGATTAACCGAGATGAGTAAAAAAACCCTATGTCTATGTTACTAATTTTTGTCAAGGCTATAAACCTCTTGGCAGCTGGTTTGGTACGTACGTAAGAATAACCAAATTGCATTAATTAGAAGGTTGTGGGGTCTATTGGAAAGGCATTCTTCTTATTACTTTTAAAAAGGCAACATCCTTTTTTCCATGTTAACAAATAACATTCTTTACTTTTCTCCTAAAATAATTCAAAACTCTTCTCAACTTTATATCACACCAATCTATTATTAGTTCTTCATTTTTCCTTTATCTCTCAAAACTCTGTACTTAGTATATCAAACTAGAGATGGTACACACAATTTGTAGGATCCTGCACTAGTGACATCTCTTAGATGCTTACAATATTACATCATCACATTATTGATGACTCATGCAAGAAGGTATGAGTTTATTTCTTGAAAAGTAAATATGGTGTTTTTGAGACTTTTAAGAAATAGAATGCCATGGTTGAGACTGAAATGGGCTTGAAGCTCAAGTGTTTGAGATCAAACAATGGAGGAGAATATGAAGATGGGAGGTTTAAACGGTTTTGTGCGGTGAATGGAATTAGGATGGAGAAAACTATCCCGGGAATGCCGCAACAGAATAGTGTGGTTGAGTGCATGAACAAGACTCTCAATGAGCATGATAGACGTATGATGTTGCATGCTGGGTTACCAAAGACTTCCTGGACTTATGCAGTTAGCACTACTGCACACCTGATAAATAGGGGGTCTTCCGTTCCCCTGAGCCATAGACTACTGGAAGAAGTTTAGAGTTAAAAAAAGGTAAATCTTTCATAGTTGAAATTTTTTTGTTGTACTTCGTATGTCCATAATGAATCTAATACTCGGAGTAAGCTAGATGCTAAATC